>OY986040.1:82373421-83573421 GCA_963920215.1 Nineta flava | reverse complement strand
AATTTAGACCTGGAATCTGTATGGTTGCAAGATGGTTGCCCTGCACACAATGCCATGATAGTAAGGCAGTTTCTGGAAGAAACTTTCCAGGAACGTCTTATGAGTGGTTTTTAAACCATAAAGTGGCCACCCAGATCGCCAGATCTATCTCCTAACGACATTTTTTTATGGATTTTTCTCAAAACACAGATCTATTCGTGGAATAGGCCTGAAAATTTGCAACAATTAAGGCAAAGAATTGTTGACACTTGTGCGAATATTTCTCTTCAAATGCTAGAAAATACCCGGACAGATTTCTACAATCGACTCGGATATTGTTTAGGAAGTGATGGAGGAATATTCGAACCGTTGGTTTAACTGTTTTTTTGTCGGAATTCTATTTTTATTTTTTTTTTGGGGTGTTATTTTTCTTTTAATTTGCGTGGATTGTTGTTAAATGTTATACCATTAGTAGAATACTATCATTTATTTTCAAACATTCCACATACAAATAAAAAGGGATATTCAAAAAATGAATTTTCAATTGTTAGAAATAATGCTATGCTTAAGAAGACAACAGTGAACATATTTAACGCACTCTAATAAGATGTTATAACATATCATTTAAAATTTTTTTATTTGTGTATACTTAAACGTCAACATAACGATGTTTGTCCAAATTCCTTTCGGTTACGTATGACAAACTGTAGAAGACATTAGCGTATACTCCGACAAATTCCATTGTCATTGAATTTTTAATTCAATTAAATACTGATATGAAAAAATTAACTCGTCAACCAGGAATCGATCCTCGGGTCTCTGGATATCTAGTCCAGTATGCTTCCGCTACACCAAAGACGACTGTGACGTAATAGCCAACTTTTTCATATTATTCTTATTTTTTATTTATTTAGACAGTATTACTTCTGTTGAAATTATTTATTTATTTGTAAGACTTGAAACATAAATTTTAAATTTTTTGATGAATAGATTTCAGCGTTTTTGAACAAAATTACCCGAATGCTTTGTTCTTAAATGGTGCTCGCTGCTGTAATCGAATTCATTATAAAACATTCAATCCATGTTGAATGCGCATATAACGAGTGTTTATTACAAAAGGGACCTAAAAAGTCTGCAAGCAATCTATGCCATACTTTCTGCGGCCAATTAAACACCTTCAAGTTACTTTTTGGTGGTGAGGCCCTAAACGGTATGCATGCTTCACACGAGCGAGTCACTCTTTCAATATCTTGATATTAGGCCATCACACATATGAACGTGATAAGTTTTTAATTTTTATTACACACAAATGTGTGGAATGTAGTTCCTCTTATGGTATAAAATTTTGATGGAATGACAACAGGATATCCCTTTAAATACTTCATTTTTTTATTAAAACATAAAGTTGAAATTCTTTTGGATACTTAATTTCAGGCCATCCGTTCAAAATATATTTAACCACCTATGACAAAATTGGATTCCTTTCAGTTTCCCGTTTAATTTTTTTGTAATCTAAATCAAACATTTTCATCAAGATGTAAATAAAATAAATCTGATGTATCCTCATCCGTCTTAGAAACGGGGTTTCGTGATAGCCCATGGCTGAAAACGACAGTGGGATACCCTTTTTATCTCCAAAAATTGCCAACAGTGGTTTATAATCAGTCGTTAACTGAAAACTACGTTCAAATAAGTATTGGTTAAACTTTTTAATACCAAAAATAACTGCTAATGCCTCACGTTCTACTTGTGCGTAATAACACTGAGCAGAATTTAAAACTTTAGACACGAATGCGATTGGATCTTTCCCCACCGTCAGGATAAATATGACTTATAAATCTTAAATTAATTGGCTTATTTATATCGTAATAATCTAATATTTTATCAGACCATAACATTTCTTTTGTTTTATTAAAAGCTGCTTCGCAATTCACTTCCATTTAACGTCTTTATGCAGTAAATTATACACCGGATGCAAAATGGATGCAATGTTCGGAAAAAATTTCCCATAATAATTAATTGACCTTAAAAATGATCTCAATTCCCGAATATTATTGGGAGCGGGAGCTTGTTGTTCAGCTTCTACTCGATCTGTAGACATGCGTATTCCATATTTATCGATTACGTGTCGTAGATATGTAACAAAAGGCTGCAAAAATTTACATTTTTCTAAGTAGTACTTTAACCAGTCGTTCTAAGTGTTCTTGTCTTTCACGACCTGATATTAATAAGTCGTTCAAGAAACAAGCGACTCCGGGTATATGCACTAAAATATTTTCCATCATTTGTTGAATCATTGATGGTGCAGAACTAATACCAAAACATAACCGAGTTACTTTGAATAAACCCTTATGCGTCGACAAAGTGACTAATTTCTGCGAATCTTCCGTTAATAGAACTTCGTAAGCTTGGCGAAGATCAAGCTTTGTATATTCCACCCCACCTTATAAGATTTTAAATAAATATTCTTTTCGGGGAAATGGATGCTTTGCCGCTTTTAAATATGGATTTATTGTGACTTTGAAGTCCCCACGGATCCTAACCAAACCATCTGGCTTCAGAATTGGTACTATTGGTGTATCTCAATCCGACGCTTCCACTGGAACCAGAACACCCAGTTACACTAGTTTTTCTATTTCATTCTCAACCGTTTTCTTTAATGCGAAAGGTATAGATCGGGGTTGGAAAAACTTCGGTATGTTATTTTCTTTTAACGTTAAAGAAATAGGACTTTTATTAAACGTACCTAAGGTATTACTGAATACCTCACTGAATTTACTGCATATCTGTGGATGGAAGTGCAACCATTTTGTGAAAGCTATCTGTATTATAATTAAATTTTATGTCTAACATATTTAAAAGCTGTCTACCTAAAATAGGTGGAGCTCCCCCCCCCCCCCCCTTTTCATTCACCAAAATTGGAACATTAAAAAAAAATTTATTTTGGAATAAAATATCTACAAAAAGTTTTGCAATAGGAGGATTTATTCGCCCAACATAATCTTTTAAATTAATAACATCTTTATGAATTGTCAAGTTTTTAAAATGTTCATATAAATTTTTATTTACAATAGCATAAGCCGACCCTGTATCTATTTCAAATTTAATATTAATATTATTACATTTTAAAAATAAATAAATTGGTTGAGGTATATTCCCGACTAGAAATTTTCACCGGACACTGACAAGGACCGGATCTGGTTCAACTGATCCGTACCTGATCCGGCATGTTACGCAGATGAGTAATCTGGACCCAATTTGGCATTCCCGATCTGGAACATATTTGGCAATTCAAAACGGATTTCAAAACGGATCCGGCATGCCTGATAGAGTCCAGATCAGGCATGCCAGCTTCGAAAGGGACCTGGCACGCCAGATAGGGTCCAGATCAGGCATGCCAGCTTCGAAACGGTAATCTGGACTCAATCTGGCATTCCCGATCTGGAACATATCTGGCATGCCTGGCTCGAAACGGATCCGGCATGCCTAATAAGATCCAGATCAGGCATGCCGGATAGGGTTCAGATCAGGCATGCAGTTTCAAAACGAATCTGGCATGTCTGATAAGATCCAGATCAGGCATGCCATCTAAGATACGATGGAGGCTTGCTCCCTCAGATGTGTTTTCAACATCTTGACAGATTTTCCTCCATGAGTTAATTTTGGCTTTTTCAGAGTTCTTTTTTATTCAGTAAGGGCTTTAAGTTGACTTAACTGATGTCTTTTGAGATCTCCGAGCAGTTTTCTTGGAAAGAGTTAATTGTTGCATGCTGAAACCATGCAACATAAATCTCCCCCCCCCCCCCCGTGGGAATTTATGACTCATACTTTTGTTTGTTGGTATTACCTACCAGATTAAGAATTCAATTGTTTGCGCTTTTTAAATTACAGCATATTCCGGAAAATAAAGAAAAATTGAAAAATTAAAAAAATTTTATTTATTGTTTTGTTTAATTTTACAAAAGGGTACATTAATTACCATATTTTTTATGAGCTTATTCAGTATGTATTCAAGGTCTAATCATGAAAGTAAAAATTTTTTTAAATAAAAAAACTCAACTAACAGCATATGATTTTATAGTATCATGTGTAATCAACTGTCATTTTCTTCAAAGCTTTCTGGAACGTCAAGCTGTTCGTGTGGCAACGGATCTCCTTTAATCCAATCAAACTTAAGTTCACCATTCTCCAACTTCCACCCATGTCCCACTGAAGTTGGTGTGGAGGGTTCAGCTACTTGTGCGTTATTCCATACGTAACATTGGTAGTTGACACATTTTATGTGGTTTTCTAATGACGTTTTTCATGGGGGAAGTAGACTTAAATCCACACCTTGATTGTTGGCCAGAGAAAATGCAGTTGTGGGAGAATACTTTAGTGAAAACAAATCAGACCGTAGTTTGTTTATATTTGTGTATTCCTTATTCCTTATTACTGTATTCCTTATTACTGTTATTCCTATTACTGTACAAGCAATAGACGAATTCCTCCAGGCCGGTCAGTAATGTGTCTGTAATTGTCGGTGATGCTCCTAATGATATAAGGATAGGTACAAAACTTTGAAAACTTTTCCAATTTAGATTTCACAGACAACTTTCCATGACGAGCAAAGGAACTGGTTGTGTCACACCCAAACAGGGCAAGCACATATAGCGTGGCTCATTTCTACACCTAAATTATGAGAAATAGCAGTGAAATTTATGGCCCTTCGTTTGTTACCAGTTCCTGTATCAAAGAATACTATGTTTTCAATGTTGCTGGCATATCTTATTAATAACATAAATACATCTGTGTCCGGGAATCTAACTCAGATTCATGGGTTTTCTGTTGGTTTTCCAAGGGTTAATTCCCTGAATTGGCCCCCACAGGTATCACTGTTTTCGATCAGAGCTGTAAGGTTTTTTATCCGGATTTTCCTCTTTATCGGAGGAATAGATTTCCCCTCTGCTCTGGCTTTCTCCACTGCTGCTTTTCTCCGGGCAGCAACCGAGAGATCTTTCCTTTCCACCTTCAGGAAAGGTTTCTGGAGTTTATCGTCTAGATTTTCTGCTGTGCTGCATGCACCTGCAGATTTTTGTGTCTCGGCGAGGTTAAGTTGAGCAGCCTTGACTGATTCACTTTTTGAGGAGATTTGAGCCCCAGAGTTATTACTTTTTTTACCATTTTTAACCATTTTGGTCCCACGAGTAAATTGGGCCATGTACTACACCATCGGCCCTTTGATGGGGAGGGCATTTATACAGTAGAGTTCGCCAATTGCTCCAAGGGGATTGTTTATAAATGCTGTCATAAACTCTGCTGTCCTAGCTTTTGGGTTGTTCCCCAGGCACAATGTCTTACACCTTAGTTTTTTGCATTCCTGGGTCGTGCTTCTCAAGGCTATCCTGTCCGCCATGGGTATTCCTGCCAGTAACACAGTTCCATGTGTTAAGTTGAAAGTTCATTCAGATCATTTCCTTGAAGAAATTTTCAGGTGCCTTGTTTAAAATGAGCATTCTGTACAAATCTCAAAATATGAATATGATATGATTTGTATTATTTAAAATTTTGATATAATCTACTTGTTATTGTATTTAATGTTATAATTAGTCATTATATTATTTTGTATAACAAAGATAACTAATATATTTTTTAAGTGTGTAAAATGAAATGGAATACAAAACATAATTTGTATTTTTTTTACAGAACAAAAATTTTTTATACGCGTGTGTATTAAACAGAATAAGCCTATAAATAATATATGTAATGTAAATACATATAAAGTGTTATCTTGCTCTTACATATAACAATTAAGTAATATTTTGTATCTATAAAAAACATTTACTACAAGAATAATCAAAATTGTGTACACTCCCGTTCAAGAAAAAAAAAACCAACGTGAAATGTTAATTTTCTTACTTTCTTAAGGGTTTCATAAAACCCTTCACTTTTGTTACTCTCTGTATAATGCATAATTTTATTATTATATTCCCCAAATATATTTGATCCCAATATCAGTGTTTTTTGCTTATTGTATTGATATCAGTTTATATATTACTTCTTTAATTTTTTATCTATACAAAAATATTTAGCACTAGTATAATTGGCAGATGAGTATCAAAAACTGTTATGTCGTAATGTCTTTTATCAATCCTTTTTACATGCTGCACTGTTGTACATATGCATTTTTCCATGCAGAACTTTCGTCCCAATTTTTTACAGAAAATTTTTTTTAATAATTTGAAAACATGTTGTTTTCGAATGGAATAAACTTTTTTCATATTGTTTGACTACATTCAAACATAAAAGATTTTATGACTTTTTAAAATAAATTAATACTTTCGAATGTATAAGTTTTTAAGTATAAAAAAGTTACAAATTTGACCATTTTCTACCCATTAAACATCCATTAAATGCGTTTTTAAAACGAAGGATTTTCAGATTCCACATTATAAAGATAAACCCATAATCCCAAATATTTCTTTTGTAAAGAATATGAAAAGAAATTTTTCCGTACGAAAACAACCATTTTTTCATAGTTATTAAAGAATTATGCTTTAAAAAAATTAGATCAAATTTCACTGTGCAAAAATTGCATTTTACAATTCGTGCATGGAACAAAGAAAAAATTCAGAATAGTTTTTGATACAATCTCTCGCTATCATACCATTTTATAAGAAAAATATTAGAACTTGTTATGTAGTATATTTATGATGATTCATTCATGTGTAGAATAAATAAATATTATTATTATGTTTATTATTGAAATAAACACAATATTTAAGTGTCCAAAATACAAGCAAAATAAAGGATGTGAAAAACAGGATATCACCAATCGAAGTGGGATATGCACGTCTATGATCCTTATAATTAATTTTATAAAATGAACATAACTGTGAAACTGACATCAAATTCGAGAATATACTTCATCATTTTGTATTTACTAAATATGAACAAATTCAAAAAATTTATATTTGACAAAGTATTTTAAAAATGTAGAGTTTCCCAATTATGATGAAATTTTAAAATATTTATGAGAATAAATTTGAATATATCAACATGTTGAAAGTTAAGATTTAAACGCACACTCCCGTTCAAAAAAATGAACATACCTGAGTCTCTCACAATTTTGATTATTCTTGTAGTAAATGGTTTTGTTTACATAAATTGTTTACATAAATAAAAAATATAAAACTTCCATTTCTTTTTTCACATTTAAAAATATACTACCTATCTTCGTTTATAAATAAATAATGTACAGAGAGTTACAAAAGTGAGGAGTTTTATGAAATGTAAGAAAATTAACATTTCAGGTCTGTTAATTTTTTTTGAACGGGAGTGTACAAAATAATAAATTAGGAATATTTGGACGTGTTGAATAGAAAGGAGTGAGTACGTGAGCTTCTTTGGAGAGCGGAAAATATTAATTTGGTATTTAAATTCCAAAAAAAAAGAGAAAATATAAGCGACTATTAGTGTCTTCATAATAAGTGTAAAGTAAAATGAAAAAAAAATTAGGTTGAAATTTATTTCGTAAGTTTTCCTTAGTATGTTTTTAAAATTTTATAACGCGGCAAGTTATTTTTTCTGTTTATTTCAAATATTTTAAAACTTGCCGCATTTTAAACTATAAAATTTTAAAAACATACTAAAGAAAACTTATGAAATAAATTTCAACCAAATTTTTTTTGTCATTTTACTTTGCACTTATATTCTTACATTTGAGTTTTAACTATTTACTTTATTAATAGCATGGCTCTTTATTTGGGATATCATTACTTTTTAAGGAGCAACTAGTATATGAAGTATCTCCCCGAAAACTCAGCCCTTTTTTACATTTATGTTTTTGATTGGATATCACTACTTTTTGAAAAGTATATATATATATGTATATATATATATATATATATATATATATATATATATATATTTATATATTTATCACTCATCAAGCCCTTTCATTTGATCCCCATATCATAGGGGTTTATGAGGAAATTATATAACTCCATTTGCGGCGGCCCCCATATTGGATTGAGAATGACGTCACTTTAGTTATTATGCTTCACTCATCAAGCCCTTTCATCTGATACCCATATCATAGGGGTTGATGTGGAAATTGTAAATCTCCATTTGCGGTGGCCGACATAGTCGAATGTAGATATCTAAATAATTTTGAGTCGGCGCCAAAAAACCACCATCGAAATGGAAGAAGGGTGGATCTGGTTTTCGGTTAAAAGTTAAAATTGCCCATTAATGAATTTGACCTTACTTTTTGGTTCTAGAACACACACACACACAAATTAGCTGTTTATCTGTTTTCGTTCTTGGATTATTGCATCCACAGACAGACGGACGGACATGCGGAAATAGCTGAAATGGGCCATTTTACAAACAAGGATTTATATCAAGGATTAATATTTTCAAACGTTACAAAGTCGGGACTAAACTTAATATACCATGTATATTTACATATACTGGGAATAAAAAGTTAATTTTTGGTGGCTTTCCCATTTTCTGAGATGTTTCGTTTGAAAAATTAAAGTTTTTCATTTTTTCTTATAAAATAAAACAGGTTGAATGCAAAAAAAATTCGTTACGCAGGAGCTGCTTCAACTTAGCGAATTTCCTTAAAATACATAAATCACTTTCTAGCGGTCACAATTATTGTCTGATGAAAATAAAATGTTGTATATGATTTTAGTATTTGCAAGGCCAATTTTATTAATCAATGATATACGTCAAGGGGAAAGGGGGGCATAAAGAAAGAAGAAATCACAAAATATAAAATATCTATCTTAATATTAGAACAATCGAAAAATGAGTAAGAAATAAAGTTGTAGAAAATCACGTTTGCTACAATTCATCACTATCATTTTTGCTCAAAATCGAATGTGTACAGAGATATTGAGGAATTTAATTTTCAATCTTAAACCGTCAATATTTCTGTAAATATTAGGGTAACAGAAAAAATGATAAGAAACAAATTTAAAGTAAAACTCAATACCTACAACTTTACTTCTTATAAATTTTTCGATTTTTGGAATAATGTGTTTCCCCCTCCCTCTAAACCACCCTTTCCCCTTGTCCGATTTTACCCATTAACGAACTTGACCTTTTAAATACCAAAAGCACCTCAAATACCAAATTTCATTCCAATCAGATCAAAATTGTGACCGCTAGAGCGATTACAGACATATATATATATATATATATATATATATATATATATATATATATATATATATATATATATATATATATATATGTATATATATATATAAATATATATATATATATATATATGTCCATAGATATAAATATAAATTTTCCAGATGGAGATTTTTGACATCTACTTAGTAGGATCGATGGACATTTGAAGAAATTTTACGAAATTTTGACTTCGGTACGAGACCAATAGCTCCATTTCCTTTTAGGAAATTCGCTAAAAAACTGATCAAAATCTTTTTTTTTGATAAATTAGAAAAAATTTCTTTGTTAAAAAATTTTAACAATCAGTGTTATTCCTTCGACGTATTCATGAGTAATGAACACAAACTAATGTGAAAAATACATTTATAGGAATTATTATAGATATACTGAATGTTCATCCAATTAGATTCACACCTCCAAAGGCGATGTCTTGTAATATTTTAAGTATGTATATAAAAAAATTTTTTATTTTTTCCCATTTTTTTCGAATGTTCCGTTGGGAAAATTGAATTTTTTCGATCTTCAAATAGGTTTTGAGATATTTCGCGTCGAATGCAAACAATCGCGTTCTTATCAAATGTCTGGAAATGTCTCATACTTAGACACATAAATTTAATATTTGATTTTCCATATGTTCCGTTGTGAAAATTAAATTTTCCCAAAGATTCTTATTTAAAGTATCAAAAACTCCGCGTTGAATGCAAAAAACCGCACCCTTCCAGCCTTTCTGGAAGTGGAGCAACAAAGTTTTAAAAAATCGTGCAGACTTCTCACAAGTGGTACGTTCTACATTCTAGTATAAATATAAATTATACGGACCAATCATAGAGACTTACTATCCTGATGCTGCCCACCGCCCTTCTCAGACCATTGACTTAACGATACTCAAGAATTGTAACCTTCTGCCTTCACCCTAGATGAAATGAGGAGCACTGCTACTTTGCGGACCCAGTTGAGCTTTGAGAAAGCCGATTTACTGTTTGAAAAGCGGATCTTTTCAAACAGTATTTTAACGCCGAAACTTTGATCACTCCGCAGATCAAAACAACCGATCAAATAAATTTGGAGGTTAGTAAACTGACGAGGAATCTCGTAGCTGCTACCGAAAAATCTATTCCTAGGAAAACTCGAACCATCGGCTTTCAACTTAAATTAGATGATGACACACTACGACTCGTACGGACTCGGAACAAATTGCGTAATTTTTGGCAAAGAGTTAGGCTGCCTGAGCTTCATGACGCCATGAAGCGAATGTCAGCTGATATTCGAGAAAAAGTCACGCGCACCAGAGATGAAATGTGGGATGAGAGGATTTCGGCTCTGACCACTCGTGACAATATTGTTTGGACAATTGCTAGAAGTTTGCATAAACGTTCCAATAGACTGTCCCCTTTACTGTCGGAAAATGGGTATCTCTACCCAGATTCAGACAAAGGTCAATTTCTCGCTGATACCTTCTCTAAGGCGCATAGCTTAACCGATGGCGACGAATATCACGACGAAGAAACGGCCCGTATGGTGTCCGAATCTTTGGAAAATATTCGCTCTTCCGTCATTAACCCAATCGATGTCGAATGCGTGTCACCTCATCAGGTTTCAAACATTTTGAGAAAAATTAAGTGTAGGAAGGCTCCCGGTGATGTAGAATAACTAATGTTGTTCTCCGTTATCTTCCTCGGAAGACGGTTCTTCAGCTCAGTTATATCTATACTGCGTGCTTGAGGCTTGGTTATTTTCGTGACATTTGGAAGGCTGCCAAAGTGCTAGCCCTTCCGATACCGGGAAAGCAACTCAAGTTGCCTTCAAGTTACCGACCCATCAGCTTGCTGCCATCTCTCAGCAAGGTCATGGAGAAAGTAGTTTTGAACCGGCTGCAGTCGCATGAAAATATCCACGGACATTTAATTCCCCAACAGTTTGGTTTCAGATCGAACCACTCAACAGTGAGTCAGCTTCACCGGCTCACTGATCATATTTCTTATGGATTTAACTGGAATAAATCCACAGGCATGGTCCTTTTGGACATCAAAAAGGCTTTCGATACGGTTTGGCACGATGGACTCATCCACAAACTTTCCAAATTCAACTTACCTACCTACATCCTGAAATTCCTGATTTCCTACTTATCGAGCCGAAAATCCAGAATTCATCTCAACAAAGTACATCGAACCAATATTGTGTCAAGGCTGGTGTACCTCAAGGTTCCGTGCTTGGACCCCGCCTCTGTTTATATTTTATAAACGACATCCCGAAGGATCGAGCAACCGAAACGGCCCTCTTTGCTGGCGACACAGTAATCTACCGTACTTCCTGGCAGCCGAAAATTCTCTCGAGCTGCCTCCAATCCCGCCTATCCACGCTTGAAAGCTATTTCAAGAAGTGGAAAATCAAAATTAATCCTACGAAGACTCAGTCCGTCTTGTTCACAAAGAAGAAGAATTTTTCTTCTTACCCACTTGAATTGAAGATGTTTAACACTGAAATACAACAGACTCAAGGTGTTGAATACCTGGGAGTAACCTTTAAAAGGCAGTTGAATTGGACGCAGAACGTTAATAAACGTCTTGCCCTTGGAAATGCATCCTTTGCTAGATTGTACCCACTACTCAACGCTTGGAGTAGGTTGGACGAACGTCTGAAACATCTACTTTTCAAGTCATGTATCCGGCCCGTACTCCCGTACGCTGCACCAATCTGGTCGAACGTTGCACCTTCGCAGTTTGCGAAAATGCAAAAATTTCAAAATCGTTGTCTTCGGACGATTTTGAAAGTCCCCTTACGATACCCGGCTGAAGCACTCTATAGAGAAACTGGGCACCCCACAATCAAAACCTTAATCCAAACCATTTCGAAATCCTATTTCCAATTATCCCGCAAAATCCTTTCCCGGAAATCAATGAGCTGGGCCAATTTGACCCGCGTACGTTGTTTTTCAGGAAACGATATCGCATGCCACATGATGTTGATTACAACTGATTCGGTGTAATCTAAATTGTAAATATTTTCTTTAAGGTCTAGTTTTAGGGACAGCTTATCTGTCCAAATTAGGTTAATTTTAGACATCAATGGTTTTTTATATAAGATTTTTCCATTTAAGAAACGATGTTACAACGACGACAACAATTAAAAATCATCTGACCACACAATTTTCAGACAGACGAACAGTCGAAAACATTTTACCCAAACTCAATACAATTTCACAATGTAATAAAACGCTAGAAATGTATTACGCTGAAATTGCCGACTTACAAACAGCTCTACTTAGTTCTGTAGATACCTCAAAATCTATAGAATACCGATTAGGGCAAAACGAAGTTTACTTGTCTATCGTTCTGAAATCATTTATAGCAGGACTAGATCGAAAACTAGGATATATAGTCAGAGCCAATAGACCTAAAGATATCAAAGAAGCTTATGATGTATGCTTGAACGAATTAAGCATGCTACAATCAGGCATGGACAGAAACAGAACTAGTTACAGTAAACCTTAAACAAACCATCATCAGTTTAGACAAAACTCACAATCAATACCTTTACGACAACCCAAATTTAATTATACCCCTAACTACCAAAACAATCCAAGACCTATACACAATTCTCCAATGTATAGAAACCCACAACAATCATACCCCCAACAAACGCACAAACCAAATCCTTTCACGCAAAATAATCATTATAGACCTATACAGCCGAACAGACCCATGTTCGCACAACAAAATCAAAACCAACAACAACAAAGACCTCCATATAGACCTACACCCATGGACACCAGTTCAGGGCATACCAAACAAATACTCCATAACAAACCTAATAATTCATTTAGACCATCGGGACCCCCAAACTTTACGTCTAAAGAACTTTTTAACGTAGACCATGAACAACAAGACCCTTATGACTACGATTATAACCAACAATACGATCTTCGATATTCATAACAATACGAAGTTGCCGAGTATCAAAATAACTATGACTCCCAAGATAACTACGAACCAACGTTAGAACATAACTATAACGAGAACTACAACAGAAACTTTAGCAATAGCATAGATGAAAATTTTCCGACAAATGCCTCAACATGGAGACCGCCGAAATATTTGAACTAAACTACCACAAAACTAACGGAACTCTCCCCTACATTAAAATTTAGCACCTAAAATTCTTGATAGACACTGGAGCCGATAATAATTTCATCGACCCTAAACATACCTCAAATTTTCAACTCATACCCACACACATAACTGTGAAAACCGCCTTGCGAGAACATTTAATCAATCAGAAAATCCAAGTAGATTATTTATCGCAACTAAATAATCAACAACCCTTGGAATTCTTAGTGTTTAAATTACATCATTTCTTCGACGGGCTCATTGGGAACGAAACTTTACGCAAACTCAACGCTCCACTTAACTATCAAGCTAACACCATCACCTTTGGAAACATTACAAATAAATAGTTATATAAACCTATACTCCAACCCTAAATCTTCAATTTGGACCCACATGAACAACGACTAATTACCCTACCCACTAACGTTAAAAACGGAGCCCAAGCCAATTTGTGGAGCTCCACAAATTTTAAGGCCCAAATCTAAGTAGCAAACGAAACGGACCAAACCCAATATTTTATTTTAACCCAACCAATACGTTGCGAACAGTTAAACAATTATCAGGAAATCAACATGATTTCAAATGAACATCCTCATAACTACGATTATCACTTCGCTTTGGAAAACTTTCGGACTAAGCACCTTAACGATGAAGAAAGGTCAAAATTACTAGAATTATGCGCTGACTATCGAGACATATTCTACACAACCAACCAGCATATGACTTTTACATCTGAAATAAAACATAAAATCGAGACGACTAACGACATTCCCATTCATACAAAATCATATAGGTACCCCTATATTCACAAAGAGGAAGTCACGTGACAAATAAATGAAATGCTAGAAAAAACGACATAATACGACCATCCAATTCTCCTTGGTCTTCACCAATTTGGATAGTCAGTAAAAAAGCCGATGCCTCAGGAAAAAAGAAATGGCGCCTAGTCATTGATTATAGAAAGTTGAACGAAAAAACAATTGACGACCGATATCCCCTTCCCAACATAACGGACATACTAGACAAACTAGAGAGATGTCAGTATTTCACAACCCTAGATTTAGCTTCTGGCTTCCACCAAATCGAGATGGATAAAAACGACATAGCAAAAACTGCCTTCTCAGTTGACAATGGACATTATGAGTTCACGCGCATGACATTCGGACTGAAAAACGCACCTGGGACATTTCAACGAGTCATGGATAACATGTTTAGAGAACACATAGGAAATAATGTATTAGTTTACATGGACGACATAATTTTCTTCTCGTCATCCTTACAAGAACACATAGAAAAACTAAAACAAGTGTTTGATAAACTACGGCATTTTAACTTCAAGACACAACTCGATAAATGCGAATTCCACCATAAAGAGATTGAATTCCTAGGACATATTGTAACTACGGACGGAATAAAACCAAACCCTAAAAAAATACAGACAATCAAAAACTTCCCTATCCCAAGAACGGTGACGGAAATAAAGTCATTTCTGGGCTTAATAGGATACTACCGTAAGTTCATACCCAACTTTGCGAAAATAACGAAACCCATGACGGAATGTCTAAAGAAAGGAACTACAATCAACATCAAAGACCCCAAGTATACAGAATGCTTTGAATATTGCAAAACCTTGCTATTAGGAGACCCAATACTACAATACCCTGATTTCGATAAAACATTCATACTAACGACAGAGGCGAGTAACTATGCAATAGGAGCTGTCTTATCTCAAGGACCAGTTGGACAAGACAAACCCATATGCTACGCTTCCCGAACACTGAACAAAAGTGAATGCAACTATAGCACGATCGAAAAGGAACTCCTAGCAATCGTCTGGGCATGCGAGCAATTCACACCGTATCTTTATGGACAAAAATTCAATATCCTAACTGACCATAAACCTTTAAAATGGGTATTCTCTCTAAAAGAACCCAATTCAAAACTATTACGATGGAGAGTAAAACTCTCAGACTTTAATTTCGACATTGACTACAAGCCTGGTAAACAAAACGCAAATGCTGACGCGCTTTCACGAATTCAGGTCCCGGAAATAAATAATCTAGACACAGAGAAGCAATCCCTAGATGTTGAAGTCTCAACTCAACATTCAGCCGACGAAAACATTAACTCAGAAATCCCCATATCAGAACGCGTATTAAACGAATTTTCAAATCAATACGTAATCGACATAACTCTCAAAAATAACATTACACTCGAGACCCTTTTCAAATCACGCAAACGAACGCCAATAGAGATGTTACTTTCTAATGAACAAAATTTAATAAAAATATTTAAAGATTACTTCCATCCTAATTCGCTAAACGCAATACTTACATATGATCAACCTTTTAATAAATTAAAGAAAATTTACCAACAATACTTCTCTAAGTATAAACTTATTCGTTGCATGAAAATTTTAACAGATATCGAGGACCTTGACGAACAATCAAACTTAATAAAACAATATCATGACCTATCTATCCACAGAGGAGTGAACGAAACTCTACAACACTTAAAAAGACGATATTATTTCGATAATATCAAGTCAAAAATAAACACGTATATCAACTCATGCGATGTTTGCGCAAAAGCAAAATATAAACGTCACCCTCTTCAATTAAAACACATTGCAACTGAATAAGCTACACGACCTTTTGAAATACTACACATAGACTACCTATTCATTGAAAAGCAACCAATTCTTTCTATCCTTGACAAATTTTCAAAATACTGCGAACTAATAACTCTACCTTTCAAAAACGGTCTAGAAACTTTATCAGGATTCCGCCAATTCCTAACTAGACACGGAATTCCACGTAAAATCATACATGACTCTGGGTTAGAATTCGAAAACCTTCAGTTTAAAGAATTCATAAGAATGTACAACATAGAAAATCATACTACCGCCGCCAGATCATCAACAGGCAACTCACCAGTTGAACGATTGCACTCGACAATATTGGAAACCATGCGTATACTTAAAATACAAAAACCTAAAGCAGCCTGAAAGAACTCTTAGAACTAGCAACCTTAACCTACAATAATTCCATCCACACATCCACAAAACATATCCCTTTCGAAATTATTCTCGGACTACGAACTTCAATTCTAAAACCATCAAAAAATGCGATTACCGACTACAACTTGGAAAGACAAATAGAAACAAAACTCATTAACGATATAATTGACAAACAGAAACAGAAATTAGAAACCAAACAGGACAAACTTAACACAACAAGAAACAAACCTCCATATATCAACGGTACAGTTTATGTTAAAAACCAATCAAAGAAACACTAAACTAAAAGCCGCCTACGATCGTGTCAAAGCCACTAAACAAAATAGAATGACTTTTAATACCGATAAGAAACGAAAATATCTCGTTGGCAAACTAAAATTATGGAAATGAATTTCTTAATTACAGATTCGTGTTCACTACAAGCCAACATATAGAATATCATGACCTCACGCATACCAAAACTTAGCACTAAACCATACCCCCTAGTATATATAGTTTAATAATCAAACCCCGATATAAAAGAGGATTAATAAACGGACTAGGAAACATAATCAAAAAAATTACAGGAAACATGAATAACGACGACGCTTTACAAATCAACGACCAAATCAGGCAACTCCAGGATAATTCACTTTTAATCAAAAATAACCTTAACGACCAACATAAACTAAATACGCACATGATCGAACGATTCGAGAATATAACTAAATTTATAAATACAGAACAGGCCACCTAGCAGTAGTTATTAAATCAATAAAAACATGTACAAACGTAGGACAACAGCTATTTGGAAATCAAGTATACTTTTCGATGCAATCTCAAATATCTTTGTTAAAAGACCAATTAGATGCAATAATTAACTCTATTTCATTAGCAAAAGTAGGAATATTATCGAAACACATACTAACCAAAACTGAATTAACCTTAGCCAGACAAACTCTCCATAGTCAATTCAAACTACTAAACGATGAGCATATTTATGAGTTACTGCAACTTAAAGCTGATCGGAAATAACAAATAATGTAAGCAAATATTATTTGTATGTGTTGTCCTATGCTGGGTACCATAACTCTTCCGTCCTTAAGAAGGTAGCTTAACCATAAGTGAATGGTTAGCAACTGATGTTGGCTGAAGTTCCATTTCTGGTGTTGTTGGTCGTATGTAAACTGCTTTTGGTTTGAGTTTCCTGTAGGTGATACAAACTACTATGGCAAAGAGAATTACAATTATAATTACTGCGTTAGTCCCATAATGTAATTGCTGGTGGTATTTTAATAAGTCCAGTTGTTTTGTGTTTTCTAAATTTTCCATTTGAAGTACATCAAAGTCTGTTTGATTAGAAATTTGAGTTAATTGTAAATTATTATAAATGATTTGTTCGATTTGGGTTGATGATGTGTATGTCATTAATGATCCATAAATGATGTTGTTTATGTTAACTTGACATCTGGTGAACGTAATGTAAAGTTGTCCGAAGAAATTAGTAATATTTTTACCACATGAATTTGTTATATTGACTGGTTGGTGGGTATAGATTGCTATGTGATTTGGTTCTACTTCTTCTATGAAACTGTCTTCCATAGTTCTTTGAAGTATACATTTTGCTGGTTGGTTATGGAGAATGTTGACTTCGCATTCATTTGATGATGAATTTTGTAATGTTAATGGGTTGCATAGAAATATTTGTTCTATTCTAGTGCAAGGTTTTTCTATAAATGAGTACTGAATAGTGTTATAAAGGATGTAGTTGGTTTTCGGTTTAATGATTTTGTTATGTTCAGGTAAAGGTCGTAGTCTTAGGGTTTCATAGGTATTGTTGGATATTTGAGGGATTTGTATTACGAAAATTAAATTGGTATTGTTAAAGTAGGCTTTAAGTTGCAGTAACTCATAAATATGCTCATCGTTTAGTAGTTTGAATTGACTATGGAGAGTTTGTCTGGCTAAGGTTAATTCAGTTTTGGTTAGTATGTGTTTCGATAATATTCCTACTTTTGCTAATGAAATAGAGTTAATTATTGCATCTAATTGGTCTTTTAACAAAGATATTTGAGATTGCATCGAAAAGTATACTTGATTTCCAAATAGCTGTTGTCCTACGTTTGTGCATGTTTTTATTGATTTAATAACTACTGCTAGGTGGGCCTGTTCTGTATTTATAAATTTAGTTATATTCTCGAATCGTTCGATAATGTGCGTATTTAGTTTATGTTGGTCGTAAAAGTTTATTTTTGATTAAAAGTGAATTATCCTGGAGTTGCCTGATTTGTAAAGCGTCGTCGTTATTCATGTTTCCTGTAATTTTTTTGATTATGTTTCCTAGTCCGTTTATTAATCCTCTTTTATATCGGGGTTTGATTTTTAAACTATATATACTAGAGGGTATGGTTTAGTGCTAAGTTTTGGTATGCGTGAGGTCATGATATTCTATATGTTGGCTTATATATATATATATATATATATATATATATATATATATATATATATATATATATATATATATATATATGTACCCGGTATATATATATACCGGGTACAATAAAGCCTTAATCGAATGATGCCTCTAGTGTGCCACTAGTGTGACACGCAACTTTAAATATATATGTAACCACCCCTTTAACTCGATCAAAAACACCTTAAACTCAGCCTTACGCACTTCCGTGCTCTAGAATCTAGAGTCTAGATGTTTAAAACATAATTAGTTCACTGATCCTTTACCTTCAAAAATCTCCGTGAGACTTTCATATAAAATACTGTTTTGATGGGTCTTTACTCGAAAAAATCTATAACTTTAAGATGTTTTACACATGCAACTTTTTATGAAAGTATTCTTACGATTGTTTTGGTAAGCTAATCTGAAGATTGCCTGAAAATTTTAACAAAATAAGTCCAGCTGTTTTGGAGTCCGTAGGGAACATATATACACACATCGATTTTGTATATTATATATAGATTACTGAATTATGAGCTATCAAAATCAATACAAACAAATTTTATTAAATTGCCTGTTTATACTTAATCTTAATTAGTAATCGAAAAATTAAAAAATTTATAAGAAGTAAAGTTGTAGAAAATTAGTTTTAGTATAATTATGTTTCTGATCATTTTTTTGTTACGTACTAATATTTACAATTTAAGATTGAAAGTTAAAATCCTAAATATCTCTGTACACATTACAATTATTTCTGTACATTATAGTTTGAGAAATATAATAAGGTAATGAGTTCTAGCGAACAAAATTTTCTACAACCTAACTCCTCATACATTTTTCGATTGTTCTAGTATTATGAGAGATATTTTATATTTTGTGTTTTCTTCTTTCTCTATGCCCGTTTTCCCCTTGACCTATGCCATTTATTTAAAAAAATGATCTTGCAAATAACAAAATCATATAAGATACAACATTTTATTTTGATCAGACTAAAATTGTGGCCGCTAGAGAGAGATTTATGTATTCTAAGGATATTCGCAAAGTTGACAAAGCTCCTGCGAAACGAATATTTTTGGTTTTCAAAATACAAATAAAAACACAACAAACATCGTTTTTTTTTTGTAATGTGAAATGCAATTTATGTTTATATAACAACCACAAAATTTTAATGTCTATATTTTCAAAATTTTAAAAGAATGGTGACAATTAGTAACACTTAATTGTGTTTAATAATATATTTAAGTAATAATATTATTCGCTTTTAGAATTACATAATGACAGTTATTAGTTATATTTTCATAGGAAAAAAAAATGCACTGGTGATGAATATTTTATTCATATGAATAAGTCGTACCGCCTTACTCATGACAGCCATAAATATACAGGTTGTCACGTAAAAACGTGCCTGGCTCTTTATTTTCGGATTATATATATATCCATGAAAACAAAAAATGTCCGGAAACGCTTAGTTTACTAAATTAATTACTTGATCAAATTTTCCTCATCAAAATGGCCACCGTTCGAACTTATAAAACAAAATAACTTAAAAATGATAAAAAATGCTCCACTTGGTCCACCCCTCCAGAAATGCTGGAGGGGTGCAGTTTTTCGCATTCGACGCGGAATTTTTCAAACTTTAAATAGGAATCTTAATTTTCCCAACGGAACAGATGGGAAACCAAAAATTAAATTTATGTGTTTAAGGTTGAAAATTAAGTTCCCTAATATCCCTGTACACATTAGAGCTTGAGCAAAATTGATAAGGTGATGAATTGTAGCAAACTTGATTTCCTACAACTGTATTCCTTACGTATTTTTCGATTGTTCTAATATTAAGAGAGATATTTTATATTTTGTGTTTGTATATTTTCTATATGAAAACCGATCTTATGTGTGCTTGGTTCAGATAAATTAGTTTTATCTGATCCAATCAAATTACAGCAATTGTATTTCACATAAGATGCACATAATACAAACACATAATATAAAATAGAGTTGGTTTTTTCTTTCTTGGACCCTCAAAATTCGTCTTTTACTGTGCGGACCAGTCTATATTTGTTTTGAGGAAAGGTCAGGAGCAATATAATCATAAGCCTGCCCTATCAAAAATTATGAAGTTCCTCCCATTCATAACATTTAGTTTTATTACAAACAGTGGCTCTCAAACAAGTATGTATGGTATTTTTAATATTATTGTATAAGAAAGTATTTTGTGTTGGATTTGCCTTTAAACTGTATGTTATTCGCTTCTTATCCATATAATAGGTAATCTTAAAATTTTAATTGCAGCAAATGATCGATTATCACATTTTATTTGTGAGTGAGTATCTCTAAAGTGTAGTGAAATTTGATTTCTATTATTTTACTACAGTACTTACAATAATGCCATATAGTACAGTATAGTTCAGTACCTATAATAATGATGAAAGCACTTCTGATAATGAGGAAACAATATCTTCAGTTAATCACGAATACGGCGAATCATCCTGTGAAACTTCAATAGTGGAACCAATTCCAGGTAATAGTGAAACCAAAGACCCAAGTCAAGATATTAGTAAAAATTGTAATAAACAATTATTGGATTTCCAGGATGTTTGGTAATTATTACTGTTGTGAAATAAAAACACTTATCGGTTTGATTATTAAATATTTTATATACTTTACTTTACTACATTAAAGATTAAATATAGTGATATTAATAAATGTTTTGATTCAAAATTATATCTACTAACTTATACCAACCCCTTTCTTTGTATTATAAAAGCATTGTGTTTATTGTACACATATTTTACAGCAGAGGTGAGCAGGAGTTGACTCGGCCAAGCTCTGAGTGAGAGGTAGGGAAGAGAGATAGAGTTACTACAGGGTAACCTACCAATTATTAATATTTTCTTTTTTTAATTAAAACATTTTCTGAAAAAAATATAATAATACCAAATCTTTTTTATGGTCACTATTATACAAAGTAAATAATACAATTCAATACATACTCATTCAATACATCATTCAATACATATCTTTTGAACCTTTAAGTTTACCGCTGGACCATTGTAATAAAACTAAAAGAGGGAAATTTTTGCAAAGGATAATTTAAATATAATTATAGTTTTGGAAATTCCAAATAATTTGTCTAAATATTTTACTATTCATATCCGAGAACTAATAAAGAATTATTTACCTGATTTAATTATTTTTTCTTCGTATGGAGTATGCTTAGTATAATGTCATGGGAATTTGATGAATTAAGTTAAGTTTTACATAAAGTAGGAATTTGAGTTCTTCGAGTTAGTCTACTTTGAATTGAAAAAGTGAAAAGTACTATTTGTAGTAGTGGAAATTATTTTTCGCATAATTTGTTTTTAAAAAAAAATAAAAGTAGTGAATTTAATAATGGAGAAGACATCGCAAGCAGTCTTGGATTAGTTCAGCAGTGGAGGTGCGGCGCCGTTTGCTAAGAAAAGGAGGATAGTTTTTGGCATCAACGAGTGGGAGCATCATTTTGGTATATACAAGAAAACTGATAAAGAGCTAATTTGCCTATTTTGTGGTAAAACTTTTATTTATATAAAAAAAAGTAATTTCCAACGTCATTATACCGTGAAACATTCTGCCGAGTTTGATAAATTCGAAATAGGTACAGCAGAACGCGATCGCGTAATTTCTGTTTTAAAAAAAAATTATTTTGAACCATCGTCCGCCAAAAAATTATATATTAATAAGGATGAGTTTACAAAAACCGCGTTATCTTTCAAAACAGCGTATAGAATCGCGAAATCGCGAAAGCCATTTAGTGAATGTGACTTTATGCAGACGGTAGTGGAAGACTATGTGGACTCAATGTTCGGTGGGACCGAACTTGAAGAAGAATGTAAACAATTCGTTAAAGAAGTCCCAATTTCTCGTCGAACAATAACACGGCGAGTAGAAGCAATTGATGATAACATGACAAGTCAATTAAATGAAGACATTAAGTTTTGTTATTGCTATTCATTGCAGTTGGATGAATCGACCGATGCAACAAATACTGCGCAAATGTTAATTTACATTCGTATGGTTTTCGATGATTTATTTGTTAAAGAAGAACTCTTTGCGATGATTTCCCTACATCGCGAAACGACCGCCGAAAATCTCTATGCCGGAGTACTTGCACGAATAAAATCATTACCTTTAGAAAAATTTGTTTCACTTACCGCGGATGGTGCAAGTAATATAACGGGTTGTATTAACGGTTTAATTGCACTTTTTAAAAAAATCCCTGAATTAAAAAATCTTTTATCATTTCATTGTATCATACATCAGCAGGCATTATGCATGAAAAGCCTTTCAGTTACGGAAATTGAAAATATTGTTATAAAAAAAATTAATTCGATTAAAACGCGCGCGTTGAAACATCGTTTATTTAACGAATTCGCGAAAAAAAACGATCCGGAATTTAGGGAATTAAAATATTATTCTCAAGTTAGGTGGCTTAGAAAGGGACAAATGTTTGCACGATTTTATGAAAATTTAGATGTAATTGTAAAATTTCATGAAGAAATCGGTGAGCCTTGCCCTGAACTAAGAGACTTTGATTTTACAGCAACTTTAGCTTTTCTCGTAGATTTAACTTCAATAGTTAATTTACATAATTTAAAATTACAGGGCAAAAATATTTATATTTGGGACGCGGTTAGAACTATTATAGAATTGAAAAAAATTTTAGAGATGGCGGTAAATTTTTTTGGTGGTTTAAAAATTCCAAATTATTTTCCTAAACTATTACACATTGCGAAACAATGTGTGAAGAGTGATTTTACTGAATTGTTTTTAAAATATAAATGTTTATTAGAAACGGTAATTTTACAATTTAATAATCGATTTAAAGATTTTGAAAATATAAATCTAATGAGTGATTTTTTAATGGCCCCTTTTAATAGACAATTTAAAATTTCCACTTTAATAGAAGTTTTTCTCAAATTTTTTCCGGATTCCAATGATTGCGCGTTATTAAACGAAATGATTACCCTTCCAACAAATTATAATTTATTAGGAGCCATGAACACAAGCACAAAAAGTATTTGGGAAATCGTCGCAGAAAACCCATCTTCGTTTAAATATCCGGAATTATTAAAAATTTATAAAAAACTTAGTAGTTGTTTCGCATCTTCTTATCTATGTGAATCGGGATTTTCACATATGAAACATATAAAATCAGATTCGCGAAATTCCCTTACGGATAAACATTTAGAAAATATAATGCGAATATCCCAAAATACATATATTCCTGATATTGAAAATTTATCAAAATTATTCAAAGAATAATAATAGAAAACGAATAATTTTTTGTTTGTTTCTTAATTATTTTATATTGTACTTATCCCTTTCCATTTTATCTCTTTATTTCATCTCCCTACCTATTCCTATCGTTCTCCTGATGGAAGACGCCTACCGTCTTCCCGTGGTTTCCATCAATTATTATGTTATTATTTATTAGTTATTAATTATGTTATTATTATTGTTATTATGTTATTATTATTGTTATTATTATTATTATTGTTATTATTATTATTATTATTATTGTTATTATTATTATTATTGTTATTATTATTATTATGTTTTTTGTGTATCTCTCCATACTGTAAAAAATATTTAAACAATAAACAATAAACAATTTTATAAAACTATTTCTAAATTGATTGAATAAATTATTGGGTAGTAATCGGTAGGACAACCTGTATTAAAACATCGTTCCGTCTTGCTTCAAAACATACCTTCTATACTTACTCTCACCCAGCTTATGGAGAGCCCGTAAGGCTCAGACGAGCTGTCTGAGCCCACCTCTGTTTTACAGTATTTACACAAGAAATGGAAAAACCCAAATTTGTTATATTACTGGATATGTTCAATTCCCTTTTAAGACGCCGAAATATTATTCAGAAAAAGTACCTAGTTCAACCACTGTATTCTAAGGTTTCTTTCCACTTCACAAATGTTTTCATTTTCATTTTGGATTCAACAACCGAATTATCAGCTACATTTATTTAAACCTTCAGCAGTGTTTAAAGTGTCTCCAGCAGTATTTTTTTAATATTTGTAATTGTTTGTGATTTTTGTTTATTAAGTGCTTTGTTTTTGTTATGGTAGGTTTAAATTTTGAATATTCCTAATTTAGTTGACAAGCAGCCTCGATTTTTCTGTATTAGGAATGCTAAGCGTCCAAAATAATTAAACTAATTTATAAGTTCACTCAAAAATTTAGTGAATGAGTAAAAACTTCGGATCGTCTGGTAATTATTATTCACAATCTCAAATAGTGTAGAAATAATAGGTAACAAAATTTATTGTATCAGAATCAGATTTATTTCAACAGTGTGAAGTTTTATTACACATAGGTTGATTTTTTATCTAAAAATTACCAGGTGATCCGAATAAAGTTTTTATTTTAACCTTGCAAAATCAATTTAAGATTGTCAACCTTTATTAATTCGTAATTTAATTTCAGGATCAACGAAGCATGTTATTTTAAATAAACAAAGCCGTGATCTTGCTTACTAGGTGTATTCATTTTTTAAGAAAGCGGTAAATGAAAAAACCGTTTAGTAAATGTTAGTAACATTATTGATACATAAGTTAACGGCCACCGGTACAGCAATGACAACTCTAAAAAGGGTTATTAAGGAAATGGAAGAGTCTGGTCACGTAGCTACACCCTACAAAGGGTGTTCCAAGCCTAAACCAAAATCAACTGTTGATAATTTTTCTGAAGAAGTTATTAGACGCACCATCCACAATTTTGCGTTTACAGACAATTGTAGACCAACGATGAAGTCCGTCTTCGAAGAAATAAATGATGACATTAACTTTTCGGGAAAAATATCTACTTTTCGGAGAGTTGTTCAAAAGTTAGGTTTCAGTTGGAAAAAAACTTCCAATAACCGAAAATTACTTTGTGAAAAGCCCGACATTAGGTACTTAAGAATCCAATATTTAAGAGATGTGACAAGATTTCGAAACGAAGGTCGTACAATTGTATATCTGGATGAAACATATATGCACTCCAGTCATACCACGCCTTTCGAATGGGTTGATGATTCTAATCTAGGCTTAAAGCACCCATTTCGAAAGACAAACGTATAATTATTGCCCATGCAGGAGGTGAAATGGGATTTATTCCAAATGGGTTATTAATGTTCAAGTCGGGAGCAACAAAGAGCGATTACCACGATGACATGAACTATGCAAATTTTTCAAAATGGCTTTAATTACAATTAATACCAAATTTGCCAGCAAATTCAGTCATCGTGGTAGATAATGGCAGCTACCACAACACACAAAAGGATAAAGCTCCGACTATGAGTCCAACCAAGGGGGAAATGATCGAGTGGATGGAAGAATTTAATATCCCGGTAGACAGAAAACTTTCGAAGGTGGAATTATACAACATAATTAAACTATATAAGCCCAAAACAAATTATAAAATTAATGAAATCGCTTCAAATTATGGGCATGTTGTGCTAAGGCTACCACCATATCATCCAGAGCTCAATCCAATCGAAAAAATATGGGCTCTGGTGAAAAATTCGGTGGCCACCTTCAAATTGGACGACGTGGAGTGCTCTCCCGGGAAAAATTTAGCTCAGTTACAACCGAGGACTGGGTGAAAGTGTGTGAAAACATAAAAAGAACAGAACAAAAATACATCGACGAGGAATTTATAATGAATTTATAATTTATAATTTACATCACCGAGAACTTCATTATAAATTTCGATAGTGACAGTGATGAAAGTGACTTTTTCGATGAAGATTAGTTTAGGTTTAGTTCTTAGTTATATTAATACGAGCATTTCTGTGGGCTGTATTATGCATATTGTTAAAATTTACCCCTTTCAGGAGCCACAATAAAAAATATTTACCAAAATTTATTAAAAATTAAATTAGCGAGATCGATTATTAAACCATTAAAATTAAAAACTGCACTAACAATACGTTTTTTGGTCACTGGATTGTCGTAGGTGTGTGTATTTTTATGATGTTGGAAATATTTTTTAAATAACAAAGAGAATAAATAATATTACATATGTATCAATATGTCTTTCTTTTTGTACAATTTCTTTTTTAAATATAATTTGTAAAACGAATCTTAAATATTTTATTCTTTTCCTAAAAATTATAAAATAATGTTTATTCTTTTTAAAAAATGCAATAAAATTCAGGGACCGTTCTTTTTCGTAAAAAAATTTATTTTACAGATTAATCTTGGTTTAAGGATGCATTAATTATTATTGGACATTAAATAAAAACCCCCACTCATTTTCATTTTTCCGCCATTTCCTGCGCCAAAGAGCAACTAATATTGAATTTGCTCTATCTGTCGTAATATTAGAACAATTTGAACACAAAAAATTACCTTTTTATTCCCAGTATATGTAAATATACATGGTATATTAAGTTTAGTCCCGACTTTGTAACGTTTGAAAATATTAATGCTTGATATAAATGCTTGTTTATAAAATAGCCCATTTCGGCTATTTCCGCATGTCCGTCCATCTGTCTGTGGACGCAATAACCCAAGAACGAAAACAGATAAACAGCTAATTTGTGTGTGTGTGTGTTCTAGAACAAAAAAGTAAGGTCAAATTCGTTAATGGGCAATTTTTACTTTTAACCGAAAATCAGATCCACCCTTCTTCCATTTCGATGGTGATTTTTTGGCGCCGACTCAAAATTATTTAGATATCTACATTAGTGTAGGATGTGATCTTAAATCGAATATGGCGGCCGCCTCAAATGGCGATTTAATATTTCCAAATTCACCTCTATGATATGGATATCAAATAAAAGGGCTTCATGAACGAAACACTGTATATAAAGTGACGTTACAATTGGAATTTACAATTTCCACATTAACCACTATGATAAGAAACATTATATTATCGAATGATAATTAGTGAGAACTCTAGGTTTTTGAAATAAAATATCAAATTCGCCCCCTTTAACTAGATCAATTTTTTGTACTATAAATACGTATTTCGACTACAATGTAGTCATCATAAGTATAAATTAGCTAGCCGTACTTTACTTTTTGACAATTAGAAATAGATATAAAATCGAGATCAATAGAGAAAATTAAAAATAAATAGAAAATTAACTAAATTAAAATATACTGAATTTAAAATATAATAAATTTTAAATTATATTGAAATTACTCTTGTTAAAATTTCCTTCATTCACATTTATTCCTGTTAATTTTACTCTTATTAAAATTACTCTTATATTGTCGCAGGATATGTTACTTGTTACTAATTTGGTGACAATTTCACATCAAATTAGTACAAGGTCACCAAATTTGTAACAAGTAACATATCCTGCGACAATATAAGAGTAATTTTAATAAGAGTGTGATATGGGTGACTATGATATAGGTATCAAATGAAAGGGCTTGATGAGCGAAACACAGTATATAAAGTGACGTTATTCTAAATCCAATATGGCGGCCGCCGCAAAGGGCGATTTATAATTTCAACATTAACCCCTATGATATGGGTATCAAATGAAAGGGCTTGATGAGCGAAACACAGTTTATAAAATGACGATATTCTAAATCCAATATGGCGGCCGCCGCAAATGGCGAATTATAATTTCCACATTAACCCCAATGATATGGGTATTAAATGAGAGAGCTTGATGAGCAAAACACAATAAGTAGAGTTAAGTCATTCTAAATCCAATTGGTGGCCGATTGATTGGTGATTTACAATTTCCACATTATTTGGTGACACAGGCACCAAATTAGCAACAATATACCAAACATTCATACCTGTGATCAATATTTTTAAACGTTACAAAGTCGGGATCAAACTTAATATACGTTATACATTAACATTTACTGGGTATAAAAACTATACGTAATAGGTATGGACAATAATTGCCTTTTGGATTAAATCTGTATATTGTTATTTTTAGCTTTTTAATGTAATGAGTTTTTGTGTTTTTTTAAACACAAAAACACAACACAAAAACACAAAAGATAAAATATGTTTCTTAATATTAGAATAATGGAAAAATGTATAAGAAGTAAAGTTGTAGAAAATCAAGTTTGCTATAATTCAGTATCTGATCATTTTTCTCAAACTTTAATGTGAACAGAGATATTTAGAATTTTAACTTTCAATCTTTAATTGTAAATATTTCTGTAAATATTAGTGTAACAGAAAAATGATAAGAAACAAAATTACAGTAAAACTTAGTACCTACAACTTAACTCCTGATAAATTTTTCGATTTTTCAAATATTAAGGGAGATGGTCAAATTTTGTGTTTTCCCCTCCTTCTAAACCCCCTTCCCCTTCGTCCAATTTACCCATTAACGAACATGACCTTTAGAATACCAACTTTAACCGACTTTAAAAAATACAAAAACTCATGACACTAAAACGCTAAAAATAACAATATACAGATTTAATCCAAAAGACAATTCTTGTCAAAAGCTATTACGTATAGTTTACACAACGTAATGTTATGGTTATTTATAGTCATTTATAGGTAAAGGGTGAGGTAAAGGCATGCGGGGGGGAAATCTTGAAGAACGGCCTACGTTATTGGCCAGCGCTAACTAGCGACGACACTATACGTCCCACCAGTTTCATCGGAGTTTAAAATTGTTTCTATACCTCCTTGGTACTTTTGACTAGCTTGTTATCAATATGGCGTCCAGTGGCTACAATATACATAAATGTACGTATCTTTTTAATTAAATAAATTTAAAAAAAATGTATACCTACTGCAGCCACTGGCAGCCATATTGATGACAAATTAGTGTAATCGATTGTACATACGGTAGTTGCACTATTAAAATTTTATATTTGATAAACCTTATAGACCTTATAGACCAGGACCAAAACGAGTATGAAACCCGAATTATAGAGAAATTCTTAACAGTATGTGGTTGGTCGGAAAAAAGTAAATGAAAAAATCTATATTTTCAGTGATACAACAAAAATGATTCGATTTCGACAAAAATCACTGAAAATATAGATTTTTTCATTTACTTTTTTCCATTTGGTCTTTCATTTCTTGGGCAGTTCGATTGAAAGAAAGAAATTTGAACATGCACTCCAAAATGGATCCAAATTAGTTGGGAAAGTGACTTGCTGGTAACCCTGTGAAAAAAATCTGATAAAAACTCATAAAAACTATGAGAAATAGAAGCTATGAGAAATCGCAATGTTTTTGTCCCTTGAAAAAACTTACAAAATCTCATAAAACTATTTTCTCATGAAAAGAACGAGGAAAAAATCTTTATCAGAATCTATAAGAAATTGAAGTTAAAATTTGAAGTTATGAGTTTTTATGAGTTCTCATAGAACATTTGTCTTGCAATTCCTATGAGTTTTTATAAGAAAAGTTCAAGACAATCAAACATTAGTTTTTATAAGAATGAATCAGATAATTCAAACAGTATTCTTATCAGTTTCTATAAGAATTCTCCTTATAACTATTTATATGGAAATTATTTATATACGATTTTATTATGACAATTCTTATGAGTATTCATATGGAAAGTGTAGGACAATCAAAAGTATTCAAGAGTTAAAAAAAATATTTACAAGATTAATTCATTTAATAAAACGGTTTTAATAGTGGATATCTCTTCCTCATTGACGAACTTGTTTAATTTACTTTTATGATTTTAATCTTTTATTATGATTATTATTATTATTATTATGTAAATTATGTTTAATTAACTAATTTTAGTGCACCATACCAACCAACATTAATGTGAGAACAATGCAATGATTTGTATCACAATAAATACTTGTACAATCGTAGTACACCATACTACGTAATCATTACCCCTTCGATCAGAAGATCAGTCTACCAATTAAATATTTACTTATTAATTATACTTATTAAAATTAATATATTTAAAAAAATATAAATATTAAGATCCAATTATTAATTGGCGGAGCGATACGCAATACTTTGTAACCATGACATCAGTGAACCTCAAGTAGAGAGATGTACGTTCGTTAGCGTAATACTGGTAATTAGTGATGGGACAGTTTTGAATAAAATACAATTTTTATTCTAACCATGCTTACGCCGAACTTGTTAATTGAACTATTTACTATAATAATATATATCATTTTTTTAAAGAAAAAACCCATTAAAGATTACAACAAATTATCTTATACATTCTTAAATTTTTCATATATATATATTAATTTAAAGACATTTATAAATTTAAAAATTAACAGGTTAGAAAAATTAACTTTTGTTTACAAATACTAATGTATTCAAATAAATATTTATATATTTTTAATGGCTAACGATGGAGACTTCTTCACGTTCTCGCTGTCGCTCCCCTCCTCACCACTGACGACTCAGATGATAACTCTATCTCAACTGCATTTTCTTCTTCCTTTTGACTTTCCTAAATTTAAAATAAATTAACATAATTACAAATAATATTTACATTTTTTCCAAAATCGATTTAATTTTATTTAAAGAGCCAGCGTCAAATGTTTTTTGTAAATCTCTTTAATAAGCTGATAAAAACTACAAACATTTGATTTTGACAATGAGATCGTTTGAAATAATCATGTCAAATTCTTTTTGAACAGGAAGTATTTAATTCACGAGATAATTCATTTTCAAAGTTTATTTCAAGATTATTGATTTTTGAATTCATCAATAAAAAAGGAGATTTTAACCAATTTTAGGAAACCACTTTTACAAAAAATTGAATAAAAAAGTTTGAAACAAAAGATGTTTGGTTTTATGAGATAAACCTTTTTTTGTATGACTACAGTAACTAATGTAACAGAGTCAAATAAGGATTTTTCAGGCAGAATGCTTGGAACCGCCATTTTTTTTCAATCGATTCATCTTGACGTCATTGCTTATTTTATTACAAAATAAGAATTTTGTAATTTATATACAGCGTCAAATATTGCATCAAAAAAAGACAGCATGATTGTTTAACCAATGACTATATATATAAGTTACAGATCCTGGAATGTGTATTAGTTTATATAAAATAACTATCTCTCTATTTCAAGGACATTGTAAAACAAACATGTAATGACGTACTTTGTACACATTACTTAAACATAACTTTCTACAAACATGTAATGACGTACTTTGTACACATTACTTAAACATAACTTTCTAAAAACGTCCTTAACATTAAACTACATTCTAATCAGTACGACACTTTCTAAAATACCAAAAACTAGTATATAAGCCATTGTTAAATTGATAACGATTGTCTTTTTCATTACACAAGTTTGGCTTCTTGCACGCTTGATTGTAGCGAACTAGCGATAACTTATAAATTGTATAATTGTTATTGTATTTAAAATAAAATAAATTATAATATTGTATTTTTGTTAAATTAAATAAAGTATTTTTTTTTATACATTTCGAGATCGAAAATATAATTGGTGCAGCCGGTAGGATAGTGTCGTTATTACAGCACTATCAGCGTCCATCGTAAAGTCACATTAAAAAGTACAAAAATCGACTTAGTGAAATTTACGAATGCATTTCTTTGCTTAATGGATCGAATCTACTGAACAAATAAATATTATTATATTTTTCAATCGAAAAATTGTGTCTTGGAAAGTAAGCAGCATTGTGGTTAATTGTTGAACACTTCAAGTGGATATTGAAGCAAGTGGAATTAATTCTGGTTCATCAATTAACACTAAATTGTTAAAATATAATGTGGATGTTGTTCTTAATCCAACTGTGAGTAACATTACTTTTGATTATTGCTTATAATATCCTTAATGCCCAAATTCCCCAAAACACGCAAATCCAAATTTTCCCCTGTTGAAATACAAAAATCGATTTCCTCAGACGATTCGGACTCTTCAAGCACAGACTCAGACGCTGACTCTGTGGATTTAACAAATAATAATTCAAATACTTTTATACCAGTATTAAACGAAATAGCAAAGCAAGTTGAATCAATTAAATTGAACGATAACTTCAGCCTTAATATTAGTAACGAAATTACAGCAATGGCTTCCACATTAACTGTAATGGATTTGTTGAAAAACATTTCAACTTTTGATGGTTCCTCTAGAACTTTAAACCCCGATTTTTGCGTAATGCAAATAGAACAGTTAACGCAGCAACCGATGTTTCAAATAAAGAAATAATCACAGACCTAGTGCGAAATAAGATAATCGGCAAAGCGAATCAGCAGACTGGACAACTATCGAAACACACTTAAAAACTCAGTTCTCCGATAGACGCACTGTAGAAACAATACTTCATCGGCTTAATACTATTTCACAAGGTAATAAGCCCTTAGAACATTATTTCGCAGAAGTATCTGATCTACAAACGGCATTGTTAAATTCAATCGACCAATCGAAACCCGCCGACTATATACTAGGACAAACAGATATGAACGTAATGATTGTGCTAAAATCATTCATTGCAGGTTTAGATCCCAAACTAGGATACATAGTTAGGGCTAATAATCCATCCTCAATCAAAAACGCATACGATATATGTTTAAACGAGTTAAGTATGCAGCAATCGAATTTAGACAGATTTAAGATTAACAATAGGCTACCTAGTTATAATTCAGATAATCACAGGAGACCTATTCATAACAAAAAACCCATAATGCAACAACAAAAAGCTAATTACACCCCGCATTACATGCAGAGACCCATGAATAATTTCAATAACTTTAGACCACCACCAAATCATCAAAATAACTCATATAATAGTATCAAAACCCTTTTTATAAAAATCAAGCCTCACATCAAAGACCTCCTGTCCTTGCACAGCAACAATACTGACCTCAACAATCAAATCAACCCATAAACGTACTTATAGACCACAACAACAACAACCATTTAGACCAACCCCAATGGACATTAGTTTAGGTAATACAAGAAAAGTATTACATAATACCGAAACTGACGATAAAATTTGCGATCAAACCTACTACCATCAAGAGGACGAATACTATGACCCTTCGTACGATCAAACACCCGATCCTTATAACGATACGAACGAATATTTAGAAAATAATGAAGATGAAAATTTTACGAACGTAGCCTCGACATCCGATCCTCCGGACTGTTAGAGCTAAATTACCACAAAACCAACGGTACTCTCCCGTATATTTAGATCGATAAGTTATGATTCTTAATCGGTACTGGAGCTGACAACAATTTTCTCGACCCAAAACATCTCATTTATTTCCCAACAACTATTCCAACTAATACAATCGTAAAAACTGCATTGAAAGAACATAAAATAACGCAGAAAGTCAGAGTCGACTATTTACCAAATTTAAATAATGACAACCCCATATTCTTTCTCATATTTAAATTCCATCATTTCTTTGACGGAATAATCGGTAACGAAACTTTACAAAAACTTAAGGCAAACATCGATTACGATTCAAATACTATAAATCTAAATGGAATCATAAACAAATTACACTTAAAACCCCTCGAAAGGCCCCAAATTCACGTTATTAGCGGAAACGAACAAAAATTTATCTCCATGAAAACCAACATAAAGAATGGCGACGTGTTAATCCCCCATGTCGAAATTGACGATAAAATAAAAATCTTATCTGGCGTATACGAAGCAAATAACTTCATTGCTAAGGTACTTGTGACTAATGACTCACAAAAAGAACAAAAAATAATAATTTCTCAGCCAATCCGTGCAGAACGCGTTCATAAAATTAGACAAGTAGGACTTAACAACACTGAAAACAAGAACGCATACGATTACCAATTCGCTGTAGATAATCTACGTACATCTCACTTAAACGACGAAGAAAGAAATAATACCCTTAAGCTCTGTTCTAATTATAGAGACATATTTCATAATCCAGACCAAGACATGACTTTCACTTCAGATGTTAAACACTCTATACATACATCAGACGACATACCAATGTATACACGGTCATGCAGATACCCTTATATACACAAAGATTAAGTGACTCGACAAATAAACGAGATGTTGGGAAAAAATATAGTAAGACCTTCTAACTCACCCTGGAGCTCACTCATCTGGATAGTTAGCAAAAAGGCCGACGCGTCAGGTAAACAAAAATGGCGTATGGTCATAGACTACAGAAAACTCAACGAAAAAACTTTCGATGACAAATATCCCCTACCAAACATAACAGACGTTTTATACAAGCTAGGAAAAAGTCAATACTTCACCACTTTAGATCTTGCCAGTGGCTTCCACCAGATCGAAATGAATCCGAAAGATATCCCAAAAACTGCATTTTCAATAGACAATGGTCATTATGAATTCACTCGAATGACTTTTGGTTTACAGAACGCTCCTGCTACCTTTCAGAGAGTAATGGACAATATGTTACGTGAGTACATAGGTAAAGGAGTATTAGTCTATATGGACAATATCATAATTTACTCATCTTCACTAACCGAACATATTGACATGTTACGCAAAGTATTTGACAAACTCAGAAAATAAAATTTTAAAGTACAGCTTGACAAATGTGAATTTCTCCATAAAGAAATCGAATTCTTAGGACATGTAACCTAACCCTAAGAAACTAGACGCTGTAAAGAGATTCCCAATACCGAAAACAGTGACAGAAATCAAATCATTCTTAGGATTAATCGGTTACTATAGGTGCTTTATTAATAATTTTGCCAAAATAACTAAACCTATGACAGAATGTCTAAAGAAAGGCACAGTCATTAATATAAATGATACAAAATACAGGGAATGTTTTGAATACTGTAAAACAATTTTAAGTAATGATCCTATATTACAATACCCTGATTTTGAAAAACCATTTATCCTAACAACAGATGCTAGCAACTACACTATTGGCGCTGTCCTATCCCAAGGAACACCTGGCTCAGATAAACCCGATAGTTACGCTTCACGTACACTTAACAAATCTGAATGTAAATACTCCACGATGGAGAAAGAATTACTAGCAATTGTATGGGCATGAAAACTTTGAGACCCTACTTGAACGGAAGAAAATTTAGAATTTTAACCGATCACAAGCCTTTAAAATGGGTTCATTCCCTCAAAGAACTTAACACAAAATTAACAAGATGGATGATCAAACTCTCCGAGTATGATTTTTCTATTGACTACAAACCTGGTAAACAAAATACCAATGCAGATGCATTATCTCGTATACAGCTCAATAACAACGAAACTCAGTCTATTGATGTTGAAGTATCTACCCAACATTCAGCCGACGAAAACCTCTATAAAGGCATACCTATCGCAGAAAGAGCCTTAAATGAATTCAATAATCAAATAGTATTTGAAAAAACCATCGGTAACAAACACACAAATCTTTCATTTTTTAAAAATACAAGAAAACGACAAGTATTTGAAAACCCCTATTTCAAAAATGAATTTATCACGAACATTATTAAACAATACTTTTCACCTAATAAAGTAAACGCTGTCTACACAGATAACGAGACTCGAGAAAACATAGACGAACAATCCCAACCCATAAAAGATTATCACGATATATCTATACACAGAGGCATCGATGAGACTTTACAACACTTAAAGAGACGATATTATTTCGATAATATGAAACAAAAATATGAAGTGCTCTAGCAAAATATGAAAGACATCCCCTAAAACTTAAACAAAATCAAACCGAACAAGCAACAAGACTCTTCGAAATACTACATATAGATTTATTCTTTGTTGAAAAATCTATCTACTTATCTATCATAGATAAATTTATTATTTTATAGATAAAATTTCTTGAACTCATACCCTTGCCATCTAAAAATGGTATAGAAGTATTAAAAGGTTTTAGACAATACTTAGCTAGACACGGAATACCATCTAAAATATTTCATGACTCCGGATTAGAATTCGAAAACATTAATTTTAAAGAATTCTTACACATCTACCAAATCGAAAACCATACTACTTGTGCTAGAACATCACAAGGAAACGCACCAATTGAAAGATCTCATTCTTCAATTGTAGAAACGCTAAAAGTACTACGAGTTAAGAAAGAAAACTTATCTCTAGACGAAATGGTCACATTATCCGTCTTGACTTATAACAATTCAATTCATTCTGCTACTAAATTAACTCCTTTTGAAGTAATCAATGGTATTAGAGAAAACTCATTAATCGAACCTAAGACTAATAACGCCCTTAACGATTACAATTCTCATCATCTAAATGAATCAAAGCTAATCCAAGATTTAATAACACAAAATAACCAAAATTTACTTAAAAGAATCGAAAAGAAAAACGAAACTTTAAATAACCCACCTACACTAGTAGAAGGACAAACAACCTACGTAAAAGTAAACCAAAGAAACTCTAAGTTACTACCAACCTTTGACAAAGTTAAAGTACAAAAGGATAAAAAATTAGCCTTTACAACCAATAAGAATAGGAAGTATCATAAATCCAAAATTAAAACTAGAAAATCTTCTTTGCAGGTTCGCAATGGCGACCAGCCAACAAATCGAATTCCATGACTTGACGCATACACAGGGACTACTAGCACTTAACTTAGGAAAAACCCTGGTTACTACTCACTACAATAACCTTATCCATATAGTGGACCTAAATAATTTAGAAACTACAACTTTAGAAATTAAGAATACTTTAACTAAATTAGAAGCCAATACTACATTTTTTTATAACCCTGATCTTCAACAGTCTGTTCAAAATCTATTAGATAAAGTTTACTCTCTTAAAATAAATCACCGACATACCCGTGGATTAATAGACGGACTAGGTAGTGTAATTAAGAAAATTACAGGAAATATGGACAATGACGACGCTCTAGAAATGAACAAACAGATACACAATTTACAAGACAACTCCCTTTTGATCAAAGATTCAATCAACAATCAACATAAACTAAACTCTCAAATGATCCAACGTTTCTCCAACATAACTAAATTCATAAACACAGAACAAACGCGATTACAAATTATATCAAAATCAATAAAAATTTACAGTAATATCGAGCATCAACTACTTGCCATCCAAGTCTACTTTTCTTTACAAACCCAAATCACTACACTTACCGATCATGTAGATAACATTATCCAATCAGTGCAATTGGCACAACTTGGCTTGTTATCAAAACACATTTTAAATAAAAATGAATTATCACTTGTTAAAAGCAAACTTCCACAAATCATTCAAAATTATAATGACGAACAAATTTACGAAATCCTAGAATTAAAAGCGTATTTCAACAATACTAACCTAATTTTTATTGTACAAATCCCACAAATGACCAATGAATCATACACAACCTACAGGCTAAGACCTCTGCCCACAAATCATAATACAATAATTATCCCAAAATCCAATTACCTGCTCCTTAATCAAAAGCAGTATTCATTCGTAACTAAACCTTGCAAGCAGATAGAACAACTCTATATGTGTAAGCAATTACAATTACAAAATAATTCAATCAACACTTGCGAAGTAAAAATCATTCAGAACGAACCAGTGCAATGCACGCTACATCGCACTGACGAAACGAGTTTTATAGATGAAATCGAAAGTAACCACATAATAGCTTACGTTAATGAACTTTTAAATATTAATACAACCTGTGGCAAAAACATCACCAAATTTACTGGAAAACTGTATATTCATTATAACAAATGTATGGTTATCATTAATGGTATAATCTATGGAACTATCTCATCAAGTATTTCTACTTATAAACTACAACAAATCATCTACAACAACATGGAAATAACGCAATTATCCAACGATTCTACACTGGATGTATTAAACTTAAAAACTCTTGAAAACACGAATGAACTTGAACTCATCAAATATCAACATTATACTCATATTTCTACAAATATTATTATCTTAATTATTTTTCTTATTTTAACATTTATTTTTAGTTATCTTAAATATTATATAAATAGAAAGAATCGTTCTAGAATTATTGAAACGACAAAGTATACGCCTTCAGCACCCCAAGAGCCTGTGGAGCTCTCACAAAAAGCCCCAATAACCTTTCTGTTCAAAGCTCCATCTTAAGGAGGGAGGAGTTACAGATCCTGGAATGTGTATTAGTTTATATAAAATAACTATCTCTCTATTTCAAGGACATTGAAAAACAAACATGTAATGACGAACTTTGTACACATTACTTAAACACAACTTTCTACAAACATGTAATGACGTACTTTGTACACTTTACTTAAACATAACTTTCTAAAAAACGTCCTTAACATTAAACTACATTCTAATCAGTACGACACTTTCTAAAATACCAAAAACTAGTATATAAGTCATTGTTAAATTGATAACGATGGTATTTTTCATTACACAAGTTTGGCTTCTTGCACGCTTGATTGTAGCGAACTAGCGATAACTTATAAATTGTTAATTGTTATTGTATTAAAATAAAATAAATTATAATATTGTATTTTTGTTAAATTAAATAAAGTATTTTTTTTATACATTTCGAGATCGAAAATATAATTTATATATATATATATATATATATATATATATATATATATATATATATATATATATATATATATATATATATATATATAAATATATGTATATATATATATTTGTTTTAAAATTTTGAAATGTATTAATAAATTTAATTTTTGCAAATACTAAAGTCATATCAGATATTATATTTCATTTTGATCACACTAAAATTATGACTGCTAGAGAGTGATTTATATTTTCTAAGGAAATTCGTTAAGTTGACGCAGCTCCTGCATTACGAATTTTACGTAATAGGATTGCTTTACGAAAAATAAATGAATAAATTGTTTCATTTTTGAAAAATAGTTGATTCGTTTTTATCCCCAGTATATAATATATACACTGGGGTATATTAACTTTACTTCTGACTTTGTAACGGTTGAAAATATTGATCACAGAAAAAAAATTTATAAAATGACCTAACTGTCCGACCGTCCTCCGTAAACACGTTAACTCAAAAACAAAAAGAAATGGCAAGTTAAAATTTGTTATGTGTGTAGAGCTAAAAACTAAGATTAAGTTCTTAAATAGGCAAAATCGGAACACCGGTTCGGATAAAATGAGCAAAAAAACTGCTCAACTTTGCAACCGTAAGAGATAGAACAAATATGTAAAGACAAAAAATGTCCCTTTTTTACAAATAAACAACTTTTGCAAGAAACTTTTTTACATAAATTTAGTATATACTAGGTATTTAAGTTAGTTGTTATTTTAGCACAAAATTTTCTTTGTACTGGTTCAAAACAACATGCCATTATTATTTATTTTAGCAAATTTCCTGAAAGCAAATAGAGCTATTGGTCCCGTACTGAAGTCAAAATTTCTTCAAATGTCCATCGGTCATACTTAGTAGATGTCAAAAATCACCAACATATATATATATATATAAATATATATACATATATATATATATATATATATATATATATATATATATATATATATATAAATATATATATATGTGTCTGTAGTCACTCTAGCGGTCACAGTTTTCATTTTATCGAAATGAAATTTGGTATTTGAGGCGCTTTTGGTATTCAAAAGGTCAAGTTCGTTAATCGGTAAAATCGGTCAAGAGGAAAGAGGGGTTTAAAGGGAGGGGGAAACACAAAATTTGACTTATCGCCCTGAATATTTGAAAAATCTAAAAATTCATAAGAAATAAAGTTGTAGGTACTAAGTTTAACTGTAATTTTGTTTCTTATCATTTCTTCTGTTACACTAATATTTACAGAAATATTGACGGTTTAAGATTGAAACTTAAATTCCTGAATATCTCTGTACACATTAGAGTTTGAGCAAAAATTATAAGGTCATGAATTATAGCAAATATCAAATTCGATTGTTCTAATAGAGAAGATATTGTTATAGAGATTGTTCTAATCTTTTAAGAGAGATATTTTATATTTTGTGTTTTCTTCTTTCTCTATATCCCCCCCATTCCTCTCGACGTATGTCATTTATTAAAATTGGACTCTCAAATACTAAAATCATATACGACATTTCATTTTGATCAGACTAAAATTGTGACCGCTAGAGAGTGATTTGTGTATTTAAAGGAAATTCGCTAAGTTGAAGCAGCTCCTGCGTAACGAATTTTTTAAATAAAATCAGTCATAATTTATTTGACTACGCAATGTTTACGCAATTTAAATTTTGTTAAACAACATTTAATCAACAAAGAAGACTTTATTTGCAAACAGCTATTATGCTATGCTTTTTTAATGACCAAAATTTGTTCCATGAGTTTTGGTCCTTAAAAAAGCATAGCATAATGGCTGTTTGCCTTAAAACATATACTCAAGGGTGACATTCCAATAACTCTGAAGGGGAAGGTTCGGCACTAACTAAAAAAGACTATGAAAAACTTCGCACATGCCAACGTGCGCAAGAACGAGCCATGCTCAGTATTAAAAAGTCGCAAAAAATATCTTCTATTAACATAAGAAACAAGAGCAAAATTAAAGATGTAGTAGTACACATTAAGAGGTTAAAATGGCAGTGGGCGCGACATGTGTCGAGGCTTGAGAATACGCGCTGGACTAATAAAACGACTTCATGGACACCCTATAATTGCAGAAGAAAAAGGGGACGCCAGATAAAACGCTGGAGAGACGAAATCGTTAAATATGCAGGTTGTCTGTGGATGCGCAAGGCAAGGAATAGGGAAAATTGGAGGCTGTTAGGGGAGGCCTTCGCCCAACCAGTGGGCTGAATTGGGCTTATATTATTATTATGCTATGCATACATGTAAAACATAGAATCGATGGATGTGAATTCCGATGGTCGTGCTTGCTAAGTGGGCAGACAGGAGGGGTATTACTGGTTCGTATCTCAGCCGAACCAATATAATTTTTAATAAATTTTATCTATTACCGACTCCTCTGAATGCGACCGTAGCTGAAAAGTAACTAATTGTTCTGGAAGAATCTACAAAAATATGTTTTTCAAAAACAATTTTTGTATATAAGTAGAGACATTCACAGATTTTAAGTCAGTTTAAGATTGACATTGGATCAATTAAGATCAAAGTTTAATTTGAACATTTGAACAAGTAGCATTAGTTGAATATTGGTATTTGTTCAATCAAGTCAGTTTAATATTGAGTTGAAAATTAACAGTTGTTCAATTTGGAGCAGTTAATAATCGACATTGTTTAAGTCAAAAAAAAATCAAAAATTGTTGTATTTTATTATCAAGAGAACTAGACTCAGATAATTGTGGAATTTAATTAAATTCTCAATTTTTTTTTCAAATCCAATAAAACCAGGTTCGAATTATCATAAATTATTTTGTTTTATTATTTAATTTTGTTTCTTTCAAGTGTGTGTTGTTTTCATTGAAATAACTTTAGTAAACTTTTACTAATATTTTCTGTTTTTTTGTGTGTGTCGAGTATCGGAATCTGTTGTAGATTCTACAGTGCTCCTTAGGAAGCTAAAGACACCGTGTCCAAGATACCGCGACAAGTTGATCCCAACTACTATGTTTCTTATTATTGCCACCAGATTAGGGTTACGAAATATCGGTCAATTTCCGATACGATATTATCGATATGATTAATAATTTATTATTCATTCCATTCTATCCCTTCTATCAGTTAATTAAAGAGAATGCGATATAAATATGCTGTACACCGAGTATAATAAATAATATTTATTAACAAATAAAAAATCATAAATAATTAATGTATTTTATTATTTTCCTTCAATTCACAAAATATCGATATAATCGAAAAGATGTTCGATATTGTCGATTGATTTCGATTAATATATCGATTTTTTTATCGATATTAAAATCAAGTTGCATCCCTACACCAGTTGCCATAGTCCTAAAGAATACACACCAATAGTTTATAGTTAGTTTCTAAACAGGTATGTTTTGAGGCAGAGCTGTCACCAGGTCGATCGTTTGAAGTACGATCCCGAAACTAATTTACCAACAATAACAAATTAATTTACGATCCTTGGATGTTCATCCTTAGATGTTGTCCTTGGATTTGTTGATAGGAACGTCCTTTTAATGGTAACTAGACTTACTAGTATATCGTTGATTGATAATAGTTTTGCTATGTTGAGATTATAATCGCAACTATGCAACTGGTATTACCAAACTGTTGATTATTTGCACTTTTTTTTCTATCCTAATTTTAACTATTATCAGTTCTAATAAGAACTATAAATAGAGTGATCACAAGATAAAAATCGTGAATTGTCTACCCAATGGAAGACACAAGAATGAAGAATTATATACTAAAATTATTTAAGTACATTTAGCACTAAAATGTCAAATAAATCTATATTTTAATTCTAAGATATTAAGTTTATTTAGTCTGTTTAATGTCTTACTATTGTCAAGAAGATTATGCACATACACATTTGGATGCATTTCTAAACGATACATATAGTTTTCACTAAATCGCACTATTTCTTCACGCACTGTAGACACATTTAAACTACGATGTAGGTCATCGTTTCGAACGTACCATGCTGAATCACTTATTGCACGCAGCACTTTAGACTGGAAACGCTGTAAAATCTCAATGTTACTCACACTTGCAGTACCCCACAATTGAATACCGTATGTCCATATAGGTTTCAAAATGCTTTTATACACTAATAACTTATTTTCGAGGGATAATTTAGAGTTACAATTAAGCAACCAGAAATATTTATTGAATTGAATATTTAATTGTTTTCTTTTGGCCCATATATGTTTTCGCCAAGTTAAACGTTTATCCAGATGCATACCCAGATATTTGACATCTTCGTTTTGTGGAAGTATCGCGTTATTTAAAGTTACTGCTGGACAGATTCCCCTGCGTAATGTGAAGGTAACTTGGACCAATTTATTTGTATTAGCACGAATCCGCCACTTATGCAGCCATTGCTGAATTTGGTTTAAACTTAATTGCAGTTTTTCCGATGCTACATTTGGATCCGAATCTGATACTAGGATTGCAGTATCATCTGCAAAAGTAGCAGTAATGTTTTCATCGTTCACTGGCAGATCTAGTGTATAAATAAGATACAAAATTGGAGCTAAAACGCTTCCCTGGGGAACTTGGGCAAAAATAGGATGTATATCAGATAGTTCATTTTGAAATCTTACTTGATAATATCTGTCAGTTAAATATGATTTTAAAATGAGATAATACGAATCTGGAATGTTTTTTTTCAATTTATATAATAATCCAGGATACCATACTTTGTCGAAAGCTTGGCTGATGTCAAGAAACGCTGCCGTACAATATTTTTTCTCTTGAAAAGCATTGTTAATGCCACTGACAACTCGGTGAACTTGTTCGATCGTTGAATGTTTGGATCTAAAACCAAATTGATGATCAGGAACAAGATTGGATTCTTCCAAAATTGGTAAAAACCTCCTTAGAAATAATTTTTCGAAAATTTTAGATAGTAACGGTAGGAGGCTTATTAGCCTGTAGGATGTAACATCATTTATAGGCTTTCCTGGTTTTAGCATCATACTTTCCAGATTTGAGGAAAATATTTTAGGCGCAGGATGGAATTAAAGATAGTACAAATCATGATAATACCTTTTTTTGGCAACTCTCGAAGAATTCGGGCAGTTACAAGATCATAGCCGGGAGCCTTTTTATTATTGATATTCCAAATGACCGATTTGATTTCTTTAGGTGAAAAGGAAACAATAGGGAGGGATAACTGTAAAGGAGCATCCAGAAAAAGGGCTTCTTCTTCATTTAAGTTTTCTTCAGGATTTGGCTGAAAGATTTTGGATAAACTGTTAGAAAACAAATCAGCTTTTTCTTTAGAACTTTTAGCCATTAATTCGACGAAGAGGTGGTATAGGCTTTTCAGGTTGTTTACAGCGCCTAGTAGCTTTTCAGAGTGAATATTCTGCAGCATCTGTTGGTGATAAATTTTCGAGGTAGTCTTGGATAGCTTCTTGTTTTAGTTTCTACAACAGTCGTTTTAAATCTTGAGCAGCCCTGTTGAATGCGTTTTTATCTCTAGCGTACCTTATTTGCTGCCAATTTTTTCTCACTCTCCGCTTTTCTAGAATTAAATTCCGTACAGCATAGGATTGAGTAGTGTTAACTCTACTCTTGTTACAAATTGTAGGCGTTGATTTAAATGCAGCTAATTGTAAAGTTTGTGTAAAATCTACTACCGCTATTTCAAGTTCCTCTTCTGTTTTTATAGGCTTTTGTAGAACTATATGTGTGCCCATGTAGTCTCTAAAATAATCCCAGTCTGTATGTTTATTGAAAAGACATGGAGGTATAACTTTTTCAATAAGTTGCGTATTTATGGTGAGTAGCACAAGGGAGTGATCTGAAGGTAATTCATCGCTGGAAGTGATTTTTAAGTATCTACGTGACATATTTTTAGTTATGAATATATCTAATAGATCTGGAATTTTATTAGGATCCGATGGCCAATATGTAGGTTCTCCAATATGGTCTAGAGCTTTATATTCTATACCCTTGGGGTTTATGAGTCGTGAGCCCCAGTGGGTATGCTTGGCATTATAGTCTTCGCCAGAAAAGAATCTATGGCCAAGAGTGTCAAAAAAATCTTGAAAATTTATCTGATTTATTGCATGTCTTGGGGGACAGTATACGGTAGAAAAAGTCAACGGACAAATCCAATCTTCTACCACTACACTTGTAGCTTGAAGATATTCGGTACAGTTGTTAACTGTTACATTATGTTTCAGGCTATTTTTTATTATATTAGCGGTTCCACCTTGAGAGCGACCACTTGGATGTTTCGTGTCGTAGACAGTAAAGTTCCGTATAGCAAAATAGCTTCTGTCCGTAAATCGGGTTTCAGATATAAGCGCAACATCTATGTTACGGTGTTTGAGGAATGTTTCAAATTCTAAACGGCGGTTTATTAAACCTTTTGCAATTCCATATATTGAATAGACCATTATTTCATTTTAGAAACAAGGGCAGTCAAGAGATTGACCATTATGGTATTTTGTTTCATTATTTGCACTGACTCCAATTAAATAATTACTAAGTTGAATAAATTTGAATTTATTAATAATTAAAAATGATAATTTTATTATTACATCAATAATTATTACGTAATTCCACATGTTCATATAGAGAGGATTAATTAGTATAAATGATGAGTCATTTCCCAATTTCCTGTGGCGGATGTTAAACCAGTGGAAACCCAACAACATATATATATATATATATATATATATATATATATATATATATATATATATATATATATATATATATATATATATATATATATATTGCATATACATATACTCCTTGATACTTGACCTCTTGGCTCCGCGTCACAGAAAACAACCTTACATGAATTGTAAAAAAAGTTTAAAAAAATATTTACCAAAAAGTATTAACCATTAGAAAATTAAATAAAAACTTAATAAAAATGCCGGTTGTACCTTCTGCCATTCGCCGAAAGTGAAAAGTTGACGCTATCCGACTTTCTAGCATGCTCCATCTTTCTAACATGTATAGAACTGAAAAACGTAATTTTGGGGGTGTTTTTCCGATTTTTCGGGAGGTTGCAATGAAAACATTAAAGTTTTTCAATTTTTCCCGTTGGTTGCAAGCAATATCGCGTCGAATGCAAAAAACCGTATCTTTCTAGCATGTCTAGAAGTGTCTTAGAATTTGTATACATGAGTGTGTCAGTCAGTCAGTCAACTTCACTTAGGGCTATATATATATATATATATATATATATATATATATATATATATATATATATATATATATATGTATATATATATATAATATATATATGGCTATAAGAAGCATTATGGTGCTACTTATACAAATAATATAATATTTGTTAAAAAAATGATTATCTACGTTCATGTTTTCTATTTAAATATGTATTCACAGCAGATGCTTAGACCTTAGTCTTCAGTAGATTATCTTACTATGATTATTTAAATAAACTTGTGCGTTTATTTGTAGAATACGCTTTATGAATGTTTCATATAACTATCTTTTGGTCCATCCATAGTCTATTATTTAGTCAAATTTATAGTCTATATACGCGAATGCGTTACATTCCATTTTGAAATAGACTTCATATATCTCCTAGTCACTGAGATAAACAATCATATTGCAAGCGATATTTTGATTGCCGAAGAAATATTCTGTTTGTCAATTTGATTGAATTGCCGGGACATACCATTCGGCTCGTTTTTCTCTGGATAAACATAAGTTTTGTCGGTCCTAATTTTTTTTATCGTCTAAGTAGAGTTAAACATAAAATGATTATTTTTGGTTTAAAGGTAAAATTTTTTAAATCGTCATGATCTTGCAGCTTTAGTTGATTGATCAGTAACGTATAGGATAACTATTTTCTTCTAAGTAGCCCTCTTTCGCTACAAAAGCTTTCCTTTTTCCTGACTGGATGTTGATCACTTTGACTTGATATCGCTATTGTTGCTGCAACTTCTGATATTTACTCATGATCTATCAACATTTTATTCTTATTATTAAAAGAAAAATACGCCCATGTGTGTAAAATAATGTCAAGGTAAAAAATCAACACCTAACTGAATAAAATGATAAACAAGGTAGAGAAAAAATTAGACGGTTGACAACCAATTGCTCGAATGTGGACGTCACCCAGAGGAATATCGCCTAGTGAATAAATATAATAAAGAACATTTATACGGTTATTTAAAGGGTTTTATGTCGTAAAATTTTTTAAAATTTCAAATACCTGTTTATCTTTTTAGTTTGCTTGACGTTTTCTAATTATGAGTCTCTGCCGACAAGAAAATAACTGACGGAAATAAAAACTTGATTTATATCAGAACTGTTTGTAAATGTGGAGTCAAATCAGTAAAAAAATCATTCAGCAGTAAAATTTACATTAAAAAAATAATTTTCAAAAGATGTTTTACATAAATCGAATAAAAATCATTGATGATTAGTTTTCTATTAATTACATTCCGAAAATATCTATTGGCAAATTTAAGTAATTAAAATATTTTGTTACAGAATGTGGTGGACTATTACTGGAAATTTTGGAAACATCTTACCAATTGATTGGTCAAAATCCTACGCTAGAAAAATGCAGTTACAAGCCTTAAATTTAACAGAACCAAAAGTAAGTGAAATAAAATACAAAAGATGGCAGAAACATAATATGCCAAATTTTACATAATGTTTAGATAGAAGGAATACAAAATAACTGTATTTCAAAAATTAAGGTCAGGCATGCTTAATAATCAACTGATTTGACACCAATGGTCACCCATATATATTTTCCTATTAAACTAGCCTTGTGCCCGAAGGGATTTCCCATCGGCAACATCTCAGGAATGACGCACTTCCAATACAAACTTTTGTCCCTTATTTTCCCCATAACGGGATGAGTTTTCAAAAACACTGATATAACTTTATTTATAAACAGTAGCCTAAGAATCCATTTCCTGACGCTTAGTATACACAAATAATAATACGTGAATAATAAAGTTGCTATTTGACAACAAAGTAATATTGTCAATGATATGTAAGGTTAATTCATACGTCAGATCATCTTTGGTGTAGCGGTAAACACGCTGGGCTAGAGGTCTACACGCTGGGCTAGAGGTCTACACGCTGGGCTAGAGTTAATTTTTTCATATCAATATTTAATTAAAAATTCAATGACATGTTTGTCTATATAGTGTACGCCAGTTCTCTCATATTTCGTCGTAAGTAAGCTTAATGGAATTTGACATAAGTATTGTATTGTGACGCTTAAGTATACACAAATAATAATATATTCCATATTTCTAACTTCAAAAACGACGACCTACCATACAAATTTACCTAGGGGATGAACTTTCAAATAAAGGTGTTATTGTTCACCAATGTTATCTGTCACTCAGTTAAGTATTATTAAGTAGAAGATATTTGGAGTAGTAGACCTTTTGGAGTAGCAAAAATTTAATATTAATCTACAGATGGTAGGACAAGCCATACATTTTAAAATTATAACTACTCATTTTTAACAAACATTGGGCGAACTAAATCTTTAGTATGTCAGCGAACTAAGTAATTCAGTCAGTCTTAAAAAAATTCTAAGCATCAGATTCAGCGATTTTCTGTCCGGACACACTAACTTAAGTGTAAGTCGCATTATATCATGGTCTTATTTGTTTATGTAGAAAACATAATCTGTGTCTACATCCTTTTAATACAATGCATAATAGATAATAGAAGGTCGAACGTTCACAAACTGGTATAACAATTTTTCACCAACGGGTGGCGCTTACGAAAGTAAGATGCCAGTTTACAATGCAATAGAGATACTGACGTACATTAATATAAGTTTTCATTTTTAATTTACAATTTTTTTACTTAATATGACAATTTTCACGGTGGTTTGATAAAACCACAGAGGACTTAAAGAGATGGTGAAACATAAAATCTTGAACTCCTCTCTTACTATTAGTAAAATGAAAAAATTGTCCTGCTCATATTTTTCGTACGTACGCTGGCTTCAAAAGTCGCGCTGTCATTTCAAAATTTTATCGATTTGTGCCTTATTTAATCGCTTTTTGGAAAAATGTTTCGAATAAAACTTGTAAGGATATTTATAATGAACAACTTTTATCCGATCCATTTTTTCGAAAACCGAATAAACAAGGCACAAATCAATTAGACTTTTGCAGCCAGCGTACATCTTATTTTCAATTTACATATAATACCCACAATAATCAGTATTACAACTATGTCACCATGGTAACTTGATTTGAAAGTCATTTTTATTTGTACCTTTATGATAATTCGCTTAGTTAACGTAGCTCCTACGTGCTTTCTATATTCATAAAAAGGATTCACGGTCCCATAGAGTACATTATATATTCGCTTCAAGCAGGGTCATGCCTGAGTATTTGACCCCCTGCGCGCCAGCGTTGTACTACCGCCTCCAAGATAATATCATATTCAACATACTTGAATTTCAACCAATTTGACTGAGAGCCATTCTCCATATAAGGCCACTTCCAGAACCTGTAGTTAAAAAACTAAAGATTTCTGGGACATGTGCCCATAAAAACTGTTTGTTAGGCGGTTATGCACTACAACATACATAACATGCTTCAATTGAGCCGATTTCACCGAAAGCCAAATTTCAGATAACGTCCCTTCCAGAACCGGTAGCTCAAAAACCATGTATTTATGGGATTTTTGCCCATGGGAACTTTTGATCGAAAGTTCATGTGCAGCATACTTAAATTAGAGCCATTTCTCATAAAGATTTTGCGAGGTTCTTTGAACTCACTACTTATTTTTTCTTCTATTTTCTTTGTTATTTTTTTTTTACAAATTCCGTATTTTAATATTATCTCGTTAAAAACCAAGACACAAAAAATTGTTATAATTTTCATGGCGATTCAGCCTTTTAATTTGACTGCCTGCGTGCGACGCACGCAACGAACGCTGACCTGTTACGGCCTTGGCTTCAAATATAGTAATAAAACTCCAGTTCCATTTGCATATATAAATATGAAATTTTTAAATTCGCCCCCTTTACCTAGATCAGTTTTTTGTATTATAAATACGTATTTCGACTACAATGTAGTCGAATAAATCAGCAGTATAAATTAGCTAGTCGTAATTTACTCTTTGACAATTAGAAATAGAAGAAAATCGAGATCAATAGACAAAAATTAAAATTAATAGAAAATTAACTAAATTAAAATATACTAGATTTAAAATATAATAAATTTTAAATTATGTTGAAATTACTCTTGTTAAATTTTTACTTCACATTTATTCCTGTTAACTTTATTCTTATTAAAATTACTCTTATATCACTCAAGATATGTTACTTGTTGCTAATTTGGTGACCATTTCACTTGTAATGGTCCCATTACATTGAAATACAATATCGACGTATATTTTTAATAATTTTAGTGTGATCAAAATGAAATATAATATCTGATATGACTTTAGTATTTGCATAAATTTAATTTATTAATAGCCAAAATAGAACGATATATAACGATTATAGTTTATAGATACTATGGAAACTTCAATCAAAATTGACATTTCAAAATTAAAACAAAATTTTAATAAAATAATTTTATAGTTATCTTATAGAATTAGAGTTTCTGTGGAGATGACAAAATCAACACAAATTTTAACCAACTCCAAAAAAAGAAGGAGATTCTATGTTCGACTGTAAAGTAATGTAACAACTAACTGAGTTAAATGTTTGAATAACCAGTATATACTCAGTTGTATGTCAATGATAAAATTGTGAACAGTTCGGCGTAATCGAAATGTTAACAATTCTTTCCGAGGAGCATATAATTACAAATTATGAGAAAACTATTGAGTTTATGAAAATCTTTTTTTTTTTTGTTTATTTTTAAAAAAAAGATTTTTTTTAACAATTTTTTTTTCTACTCTTACGGTTTCAAAGATGTATATACCACCAATATTTTTAAGCGTTACAGTCGTGATCAAACTTATTATACCTTGTATATTTACATAAACTAAATTATATGTAATAGGTTTGGGCAAGAATTGTCTTTTGGATTAAATCTGTAAATTATTATTTTTAGCTTTTCACATAGTGATTTTTTGTGTTTTTTGAAGTCGGTTGAATTTTTTTTTTAAAGTTTTTAGCGAATTTCCTCCAAAGGAATTGTTCTATAGTTTTTGCACAAAATGTTAAAATTATTAGATGTTAAAAATCACTATCGCTAAAATTTGTATTTCTGTACATATATATATATATATATATATATATATATATATATATATATATATATATATATATATATATATCAACATATGTACTTTTTTTTAAATATCTGTGGACTCTATAGCGGCCACAGTTTTATTCCGATTGGAATGAAATTTGGTATTTAAGGCGCTTTCGGTATTCTAAAGGTCAAGTTCGTTAATGGGTAAAATCGGACGAGAAGAAAGGGGGTTTAGAGGGAGGGGGAAACACAAAATTTGACTATCTCTCTTTATATTTGAAAAATCGAAAAATTTATCAGGAGTTAAGTTGTTGGTACAAAGTTTTACTGTAATTTGTTTCTATCATTTTTCTGTTACACTAATATTTACAGAAATATTTACAATTAAAGGTTGAAAGTTAAAATTCTAAATATCTCTGTTCACATTAGAGTTTGAGAAAAATGATCAAATAATTAATTGTAGCAAACTTGATTTTCTACAACTTTACTACTTATACATTTTTCGATTATCTAGAGCAAGGTAGTGCGACAGACCGAGTTTGAGGGGAATTTGGCCTTCTCACTTACAGTGCTATTACATATCGAAAAATCAGAGCAGATTTGACGCCGAAATATCTTCTGAACGAAACGAGCAAGAGTGCTGATCTTTCGAATATAAGCTATTTGGGGAATTATAAGAGACTGTTTTTTCAATCATCGTTAACGAATTAACCGTTAAAAAGTTATTTCACTTCAAAAACGCAAAATTCGCGGAAACGCCTACAAAAACTTAAGTATAAGTGATCATAATTCTTCGCTACTTCCAGATATCCTGTAAAGTTGATATTTGGCATACAGGTAGATCTAGTACCCAAACCGACGGGAAAATTGGAAATTTGTATCGGAAAAAAGGAAACTTTTACAATTTCCGTTTTAATAATTTAACATTAGATACTATAAAGCTGAAAGTGAATCTACTCTACTATAAATCAAACATTGAAGCTGACTGACTGACTGACTCATCTATATAAAACCTAACCTACTTCTAGAAATGCTACAAACATGCGGTTTTTTGCATTCGACGCTAAATTGCCTCAAACCGACGAGAAAAATCGGAAAACTTCAATTTTTTCAGTGTAACTCCCCGGAAACTCGGAAAAACATCCTCCAAAATTACGTTTTTCTGTTCTATACATGTTAGAAGGATGGAACTTTCACTAATCGACCCGAAATAACGTCAAATTAACAGAATATTTTGAAAAATTTCATTTCCTGCATCGCAATCCTCTCCCCTTCCCCCGAATATGGGGAAAACTTCCCTAAAACTGATTGTTTCACTTCTATTCATGATAGAAAGATCGGGTTTTTCCATTCGACATGGAACAGGTTCATGATAACAGAATTATTTGAAAAAACTAAATTTTTCCATCACAACCCTTCGTAGTAATTGGGAAAAACACCCATAAAACAACCCCTTTCCTTCTATACATGCTAGAAAGATGCGGTTTTTAGCATTTGACGCTAAATAGCTTCAAATTAGGAAGTTTATTCGAAAAATTTAAAATTTTTCATTGCAACCCCCCGGAACATCGAAGAAACACCCGCCAAAATTATATTTTTCAGTACTTTACATGCTGAAATGATGGAATTTTCACCAATCGACCCGAAGTAAAGTCAAGTTAACAGAATATTTTGAAAAATTTCATTACCTACATCGCAAACCCCCCCCCCCCCCCCGAAAATGGGAAAAAAATCCCTAAAACTGCCCATTTCACTTCTATTCATGTTAGAAAGACCGGGTTTTTTTTATTCAACGTGGAACAGGAATAAATTAACAGGATTATTTTATAATATCAAATTTTCAGACCGCAACCATTCGAAAATGGGAAAAACACCCCTAAAACCACCATGTTTCTTCTATGCATGCTAGAAAGATGCGGTTTTTTTGCATTCGACTCTTAATAGCTACAAAGTAAGAAAGATATTCGAAAAATTTCAATTTTTTTATTGTACCAATATGGTAAAATTACGGTACCTTACGGTAAAATTAAGTGCCAATATGTCCATCTCTCTCTAAAGATGTCAAAATACAAAAACCTGTTCACTGTGCAAAGCATAACTCAGCACCAATCAGGTGCGATCTTGGAATAGCATCTAAGGTCGGGCGAACATAATCGGGGGGCCAAAAAATCCCCCCAATATACTATAAAGCTAGAAGTGAAGCTGACTGACACTTCTAGGCATGCTAGAAAGATGCGGTTTCTTGCATTCGACGCGAAATTGCTTCAAACCTACGAGAAAAATCGGAAAACTTCAATTTTTTCAGGGCAACTCCCCGGAAAATCGGAAAAACATCTTCCAAAATTACGTTTTTCTGTTCTATACAGGAACTATAAAGATGGGATTTTCACTAATTGACCCGAAATAACATCAAATTAACAGAATATTTTGAAAAATTTCATTACCTACATCGCAACCCCCCCGAAAATGGGAAAAAAATCCCTAAAACTGACCTTTTCACTTATTCATGTTAGAAAAATTGAGTTTTTCCATTCGACGTGTATTATGATTTCATCATTATTCTAATGTTGTTTTTGTAATTGGTTATTACAATTATATAAGTAATACTTGTTTTTGTATAAAACTATATTAAATAAAACACAGTTGCTTAGACAACACAGGCTGAATACAACATGGCGCAGTCGATTTTTTGAACCACGTGCTCGTCTAATTCAGTTAAAAACTAATTAAATTTAAAAACTAATAACGGTGCTAAGTGCAATTTAATAAATTTCTTAAGAAATAATAATTGAAATTAAATTAATGAGTAATAAGTGGGAAAATGGAATTCTATTCTCGTCCGAGTGAATTAAAATTTGAAGGTAATTTGGCTGAAAATTGGAAAATATTCAGGAGAGATTTAGAAATTTTTATAAAAGCAGCTGATATTTTCGACACCAAAACTTCGAGTGGAAGAAAGACAGCAGTTTTATTAAATTTTATTGGATCTAAGGGTAAAGATCTGTATAACACTTTCGAGTTTACTGAAGGTGAAAAAGAGAGATTTGATGTAGTTCTACAAAAGTTTGAAGACTATGTACAACCACCAAAAAATCTTGTGCTTAGTAGTTTCCTTTTTAACAGCAGAAATCAAAAAGATGGGGAAACTTTTGAATCATTTGTCACAGAATTAAAAAATCTTGTTAAGGATTGTGAATATAAAGAATTTGAAGAAAGACTGTTAATGGATAGAATCATTCAAGGCCTACGAGATGTACGTCTTAGAGAATTATTATTGCGTGAGAAAAAATTAACTTTGGTTAAAGCTATTGAAATTGGCCGTACATCAGTATTGAGCAGAGAACAAGCTAGTGTCATGAATGCTCCAGAAACTGTTGATCGCATAAAAACAACTTCAACTGACGATAACAAGAAGAATAAAAAGGAAATGGTGGCGAAATACAACAAAATGGGGAAGATAAATAGAAGAGACAATTATGGTGACAGTACTAAAACCAAAAATACTATTCATTCGGGAAATTATTTGTGTAAAAAATGTGGTAAAATGCATAAAATAGCAAGTTGTCCCGCGTATGGGCGAATTTATGGCAAGTGTGGTGGAAAAAATCATTTGGCAATTGGTTGCAGTAGTACTAAACATATTAGAGATTGCACGAGCTCTGATGGTAGATTGGTTATTGATGAGGTAGGCACAAAAATTTTTTTGGGTGAGCGTCAGTGGACACAACAATTAGAATTTAATAATAATAATGATGTAACATTCAAACTAGATACGGGAGCAGATATTTCTATTATTCCATACACAATGCTAGCTAAAGATAATTGTAATAAAATTAATAAACAAATTAATTTAAATTTAGAAACTTATAATGGCAGTAAAATAAATACAATGGGCAAAATAAATTTGACTTGTTTACTGAAATCAAAAAAATATAATATAAATTTTGTTATTGTCGATGACACCTGCAATAAAAAAATAAAACCAATTTTAGGTTTGTTAGATTGTGTAACAATGGGATTAGTACAAAAGGGAGTAGTAAACAAAATTGAAATAAATACAAAATTAACCGCTAAGAAAACTTTTATTAATAACAATGCTAATTTGTTTACTGGTTTAGGTTCATTTCCTGGCTATTACAATATTAAAATTGATCCAAGCATAAAACCTACTATAAAACCTCCTAGAAGAGTACCTTTAGCCTTAAACGACAAATTAAAATTAAAATTAAATGAGTTAGAAGCAAGCGGTATTATATCAAAATGTGAACCAAAGTCATGGGTTAGTAATCTCGTTGTTGTAGAAAAAAAAGATCATACGCTAAGAGTGTGTTTAGATCCCCGTGACGTAAATAAGGCTATCATTCAAAAAAAAAAGCTGATTCCTACAGTGGATGAAATGGCTTCTAAATTATCGGGTGCGAAAATATTTTCAGTCCTTGATTTAAAAGACGGATTTTATCATATTCAACTGGATAAATCCTCAAGTGAACTTTGCACATTTTCGACACCGCTAGGTTTCTATCGATTTCTAAGACTTCCGTTTGGGATTTCTAGCGCCCCTGAAGAATTTCAGGAGCGTAATGAAGAAAATTTTAAAAATATAGACAATGTTATTGTATATTTTGATGACCTATTAATTTATGTGCGAACTGAAGAAGAACATGATAAAATTTTACAACGGGTAATTTATAGGGCAAGAGAAAAAAATATTAAATTTAATAAAAATAAAGTTCAATTTAAATCGAATGAAGTTAAATATTTCGATCTTAATTTTTCAAATCAAGGTATTACCCATCACATTACAATGTGACGCGAGTCAGGTCGGTTTAGGGTGTTGTATGATGCAGCATAATAAACCCATTAGCTATGCATCACGAAGTCTGTCAGATACAGAAAGAAATTTCGCTCAAATTGAGAGGGAATTATTGTTTTTAATCTTTGGAACGCGTAAATATCATCATTTCATTTACGGTCGTGATGTAGAAATCTTAAGAGATCATAAGCCCTTGGTAACGTTATTTGAGAAGCGGATAGCGGCAATACCCTCACCGCGTTTGCAACGAATGCGTTTAAAATTGCTAAAATATCGAATAAAACTAACATATATATCAGGCAAAAAAATGCATGTGGCTGATGTGCTCTTGCGATTCAGTCCAATAAAAGATGATGAAGACGACGATTTTGTAAATAATGAATTAGTTCATATTGTTGAAGTAAACACTGATATTCAAATATCAGAAGAAAAAAACAAGTTGTTTATAGAAACTACAAAAACTGATGAGGTGTTAAAACAAGTGTTAGAATACAATATAAAAGGGTGGCCAAAAAATAAATTGCATGGAGAACTATCAACTTTGTATAAACTTAAAGATGCAATTATAGTTAAAAACGGATTAGTTTATTTCAATTGTAGATTATTAGTTCCTAAAAAACTTAGACCTGACATGTTAAACAAACTTCACGAAGGCCATCTCGGTATAGATAAAACAAAAAGGTTAGCAAGACAACATGTTTATTGGCCAGGTATTTCTAGTGATGTTGAAAAATATGTCTCTAAATGTCGATCTTGCGAAAGATTTAAAAATAACAATATTAAAGAACCATTAATACCACATGAGATTCCCAACATTCCATTCTTTAAAGTGGGTATAGATATATTGGATGTTAAAAACAAGCTGTACCTAGTAGCTTATGACTACATTTCTAAATGGATAGAATTAATGCCTTTAAAATCAGGTACATCCGAAAATATAATTAAAAAACTAAAATCAATATTTTCACGTTTTGGCATACTCAAAATATTGGTTGCTGATAATAACCCGTTTAATTCAGCGGAATGTAAAGAATTTGCTCGAAACTGGAATTTTGATTTCGTGTACTCTAGCCCCAGATATCGCAATCGAATGGCATGGCCGAAATGGGAATGGCATGGCCGAAATTTTTCATCGCTACCCCCTAAAAAATTGGAAAACAACCCCCGTAGCTACCCTTTTAACTTTTTTCGCATTTTTTTGCATTAGGTTTTTTTCATTCGACGAGGAACTATTTTAAAAATATTAATTTTTCCATCGTTATAAACACCCCTAAATCTACCTCTTTTCTTGTATACATGCTAGAAAGATGCAGTTTTTTGCATTCGACGCTAAATAGCTACAAATTAAGAAGGTAGTTCAAAAAATTTAAAACTTTTCATCGCTTCCTCCCAAAAAAAATGGGAAAAGCACCCCCTAAGCAACCTTATTAACTTCTATTCATGGTAGAAAGATGGGATTTTCACCAATAGACCCGAAATAAACTCAAATTAATAGAATACCTCGAAAATTTCATTACTTATATCGAAATCCTCAAAAAGAAGAAAAACACCCCTAAAACTGCCCTTTTCACTTCTATTCATGTTAGAAAAATCGGGATTTGTTCTGTTGATTTCAAATATTTTAAAACTTGCCGCGTTATATAAAATTTTAAAAACATATTCAGGGAAAACTTACGAAATAAATTTCAACGAAATTTTTTCTTACATTTAATCAATTTACCCGTCATTAATTTTTTTTGTAAATCGTTTACCGAGCTATTTACAAAGTAAATAGCTCGGCTCTTTAATGGGATATCATCAATTTTTAAGAGCAACTATTATATGAAGTCTAGAGCTATTTACTTTGTAAATAGTTCGGTCTTTTCTTCCATATCATCACTTTTTAAGATGCAACTATTATATGAAGTCTAGAGCTATTAACTTTGTAAACAGCTCGGTCCTTATTCTCATATCATCATTTTTTAAGAAGGAACTATTACATTAAGGAGATCCCCGAAAACTCGGCCCTTTCTTACATTTATGTTTTTGATCGGATTCTAATATTAAGAGATATATTTAATATTTTGTGTTTGTTTGGCACAAATACATGAAATATATTTTATTGAAAAAAGAATTCTTGAATTGCTTAAATTTTTTAACGAAAAATGTAGTTTTCAGGTATATTGAGTCGTTCAATTTTCATTAAATTGAGAGCTCGCCCCCCTCACGTATCTCTGTTGCCGCTACGTTCATTCCCCACTACTTCTTATTCTGTTAAGGCGTTTCCGTTAATGCGTTTCCGATAATATCTAATTAACGGTGGATCAGGCGCAAAGGACTTTTCATCTTTGCATTTCATCCCCTATCCACCCTTTCAAAAAACTCCATGACTTTTGCCTATATATATATATATATATTTTACTGATAGAGATTTTTAACATCTAGTAGGATCGATGGACGTTTGAAGAAATCTAGGATTTAGAATGACGTCTTTTTACTTACTGTGTTTCGCACATCAACCCCTTTCAATCGATACCCATATCATAGGAGTTAATATGGATATTATAAATCGACATTTTGTGGCGTTCGCCATATTGGATTTAGAATGACGTTTTTTACTAACTGTCTTTCGCTCATCAAGCTCTTTTATTTGATACCCATATCATAGGGGTTAATGTGAAAATTATAAATCGCCATTTTGCGTCGGCCGACCGTCAATATCTCTTTAAATATTAGAGAAACAGAAAAAGTGATAAGAAACTTAATTATAGTAAAACTAATTTTTTTCAACTTTATTCTTATGTTTTTCGATTTTTTTTCAATATTAAGATAGATACTCCTCCCTCTACCCCCCCCTCCCGTTTTCCCTCTCCGATTCCGATCGTGCTCACAATAAAAGTGCATTGTCATCGGAACTGAACCAACATGTAAAAATTCAACTCCGTAGGATCAGAGGAAGTGGGTCAAATTTAACTTGCAAGATTCCATTACAAACACCGGAACAGATAAAACTAAACATAAAAGCTTATAATATTTGAATAAATCTAAACTTTTTGAGATAAAATAAATAATGGATGAACATTTTTATTCGAATTGTTCAATCAACATAAATGACTTATTCGATTTTCAAAATCGATTGACTATGTATGATCAAACTACCATGTAGAGATCACTATAAATAGCTAATTTTTTTGTTTTTTCCCATTTTTTCGGATGTTGGGAAAATTGAATTTTTCCAATCTACAAAATATAGGTTTTGAGATATTCTGCATCGAATGCAAAAAACCGCATCCTTCTAAAAGTCTTATAAAGCGGCGATTGCCATTAACCGCTCAAAGATCGAATGGGTAATTAACTCATTCGACCCCTACAAAGCAACGGGACCAGATGGGATAAACCTAGTGCTTTTACAAAAAGGAGCAGAGCATCTTTTAACTCTGCTTGGTCATATATTCAGGGAAAGCCTGGCTGCGGGTTATATCCCAACAGTATGGAAGCCAGTAAGAGTGACCTTCTTGCCAAAACCGGGGAGGCTTAACCACTCCACAGGAAAGGATTTTAGACCAATTAGTCTCTCATCGTTTCTACTGAAAACAATGGAACGACTTACAGGATTTCATTTGGCTCTGGGAGCATTGTCGAGAAATCCGCTTCATGCCAACTGACACGCCTATCAGGTGGGAAAATCCTGTGAATCAATCCTCCACAACCTAATATACAGGATTGAGGAGGGATTCGCAAGGAAACAAACCACCTTGTGCGTTTTTCTTGACATAAAGGAGGCATTTGACAATCTCTCATACAATTCCATGGTTCATTCTGCAAGTCGGCATGGAGTAGAAGACATCTTTTGCAGGTGGATAAACTCTATGCTGATAGGAAGATGAATATAAAGTTCCCTTCTTGGAGAGTCTGTCACTGTGAGAGCCACAAAGGGATGTCCGCAGGGTGTCTTATCCCCACTCCTGTGGAGCTTGACAGTGAACAGCTTACTGACGAACTTCGACCAAAAAGGATACTACACATAGGGATGCGTGGAAGACATTGTAATTGCAATACAGGTACCCTGTGAAGGCACAATCTCCGAGCTTATGCAAAACGCTCTAGGATTCGCACAGGAATGGTGTATCAATCAGGGATTGAAAATAAACCCTGGTAAGACCGTACTTATTCCATTCACACGGAAAAGGGAGGTGGATAACATGAAATCACGTATCCTCTTCGGTGAAAGACTACAGATCACAAGGGAAGCCAAGTTCTAGGAGTAATGTTGGGCTCTAAACTAACATGGAACCCTCATCTGGAATACATAACAAATAAGAGAAAATTTTCTCTCATGCTTTGCAAGAGAGCATGTGGAAAAGTCTGTGGTCTAAAACCCAAAATGATCCACTGGCTTTACATAACAGTAGTTAGGCCCATTATAACCTATGCTGCTCTAGTGTGGTGGCCAAAAGTTAACCAGATTTCAGCATGCAAAAATATATCCAGGATCCAAAGACTGCCTGCTTGTGCATTACTATATCCATGAGCAGTACACCTACAGCTGCCATGGAAATCATACTGGGGCGGCTTCCACTAGGCAATGTAATAATAGCTAAAGCGAGATCCAGCGCCTGTAGACTGTCTTGCAATAAGAACTGGATTAATAAAAATTAGGTTGGACATGCAAGGATCGTGGTAACATCAATTATCTCAGATCCTGTCTTTGAAATGGACACAGATATACTTTCAAGGCACAAAACCTTTCACTGTAGTATGTGATAGGGCCGTGTGGTCGGAAGGAGAACCACCCTACCTCAAGAAAGGAATCGTCTGGTATACAGATGGGTGAAGAACTGAAAAAGAGACCGTGTGGAAATCTGCGGTGAGAGATCTAATGCAAACACAAGCCTCAACTCGGGGAAATACGCCACGGTATTCCAAGCAGAAGTCTACGCCATACTGACTCGCGTCCGTGAGAACCTACGTAGAGGCTTCATAAACAAAAACATATGTATTCTTTCGGACAGTCTGCTTTAATAGCCTTGTCTAGAACTGGTGTCACCTAAAGGGTAGTCAAGCATTGTCTGGAGAAACTCCCGAAACTGACAAAACGGAACAATCTTAAATTGATCTGGGTGCCGGGTCACAGTGGTTTTGAAGGAAACGAAAAAGCGGATACCTTAGCAAGAAGGGAGTAAGAATGCCCTTCATAGGCCCAGATCCTATTTTAGGAATTCCATGTACTGTATGTAAAAAGGTGATCAACGAGTGGTCAAATGCTAAATACCGTGATCACTAGGAAAAAGTACCGCGGCAAGAGCTCGGGAAGGTACTGCTTCAGAGTACAACGAAGTGGCTATCTCTCGATGCACTGAAGCTGAACAGGATGCAACTGCTGAGGGTTACCGGATTCATTACCGGATATTATCCCCTGCGGAAGCATCATTTTCTTTGACTGCGAACTTCTTGGTTACAGAAGATACAGAATATTCGGTGCATCTCACCCCGAATATATGAACCTTTAGCAAGGCCTGATTAGCAAACTCCTGGCTATTGTCAACATATGGGAGAAACGAATCTCGTCGAACTGAAGTAGAAGGGAGCACAATGGACCATTGGGTCGAAGTGCAGTAGTTTTAGACCCTAATATAAAATAAATCAATCCACAAATCAAAATGTAAAGTGTCTTAAATTTAAACACATAATAATTTGGTTTTTCCCATTTATTGGGTATGTTTCGTTGGGAAAATTAAATTCTCGCGAAGATTCTTATTTTAGGTTTCAGAAATTTAGCGTCGAAGTTAAACACTTAACATATAATAATTATATATAGAAATATGGACCAATCATAGAGCAATAAAGTTTTAAAAAATCGTGCAGAATTCTCAAAAGTGATGTGTTTTAAATTAAATTAAATTTTAAGTATCTATAAAGAAATATGGACCAATCATAGAGCAGCAATATCTCTAATTTAATTATTATGTTAATTTTATCAAAACAAAAATGCAAAAATTTCCCATTTCCCGACATCAATTTTGTGGTTTAAAAATTTTCCTTTCGGTTTGGGATCTATATCTAACTGTATGCCAAATATCAACTTTTAAGGACTTATGGTCAAGGCCGTGGAATTATGATTATGTTCCCAAAAATTATGGAAGTTCCCGCTATTTTACGGTTTTTAAACCGAAATAACTTTTTAACCGTGTATTTCTTAACGAAAAGCGAAAACTTATAATCTTATAATTCCTTAAATAGCTTATATTCGAAAAATCAGCAATGTAGCTCTTTTCGTTTAGAAAATATTTCGGGATCAGATCGACTCTGATTTTTCGTGCAGTAATAGTACTGTAAGCGCGAAGGCAAAAAAACCCTTAAACTCGGCCTGTCGCTGTACCGTGCTATAGATAATAGTACTATAAGCGCGAAGGCAAAAAAACCATTAAACTCGGCCCGTCGCACTACCGTGCTATTGATTTGACATAAATTTCGTATGCTATGTTCGATGTACACTAAGATTTATTGGATTCATTCCATCACTCGTGGGATTCATAATAATAAAGAATGAAACTACAACACACACAAAAATTAAAAAACAAAAAATAAAATTTAGAGTTTAAAAAAACTAAAAAACATACTTTTTTTTATTGGAGTATAAACTAAAAAAAGCAAAATAATTTAAAATAGAATAGAATACAGAGATGAACAACAAAATTAACTTTAATGTAAACAAAAGCATGGGGGGGTCTCTACTTACTCTTGTAAAAGTAGAGCCATTATGAAGACTTTTTCATTAATTTATACAAATAATTAAAATTAAGTGTCTGTTTGTAATGTCAAAATAACAGCTTTTTACTAAATGCATATGAAAATATATACGGTACTTATAACAAAAAATCAATTTTTAAAATTTTTGTCTGTCTATTTGTTCCGGCTAATCTCCAAATGGCTGGACCGATTTTGACGGGAATTCCACTGGCAGATAGTAATAAAATTAAATGTACAAATCGAAAGAATTGAAAAATTGGTGAACGTGATGAATCGAAATTTTATCAATATGATAAACACTGAATGTGAGTATATAAATAAATATTTTATCATTTATTGACGGAATATTACCAAGTAATTGTAATAAATAGTTTTAAATGGACAAAGCAAATTCCCCAGGTGTAAAGATATAATCACGAAATGGAAACACTATTTTTTTTTCTTATTTTAAATAGTTGTTGAAAAAGTAGGTTAGGTGGTTCATAATAATATGGCAAAATAATACCAGCTACAGTTTTGTTCAATTATTCTTTCTATACACAAGTGGACACTATGATAAGCACTCAGAATATTAAAGAAACTTTCTAGTATTATTTCAGTATTCTTAATTAAATGTTCACAAGTAGATTAAAAGACAATACACTTACATTTGCTTGTAAGATTATGTTTTTTATTTATTCGAAAATCTCGCCAATTTAACTCTCCTGTCAAGTAAATAATAATTTTTTCTATTTATGTTTAATGCTCAAATATGAATTATTATCTGGAATTTAAAAAATATGCATGAAAATTGAAGAGAAAATCCGGTTCGGGTATGACGGGGCAAAGCCTGTCCAGTGGTAGCAATGTTCGGACTTCCATTCCCCAGTAAATAACTAAATTCAGTAAAGAGTAATTAGATTTGATTGTTAAAAATAGATGTCAGTTGAAATATATATGACAATTTTACGAACTTTCGTAATTGACAAACCAGTAGTGTTAGAATCGAAATTTTCTTATTATACTTTAAACTTCTATCTAGAACATAAATCTAGAACAATGCAAACGATTGGCATGAAAAACATGAAAAAATGATTAATCTTTTCACAAACTCCTAATTTTTTTAAACGCCTTTAACGTGTAAATATTGAAAACTATAAAATGAAAGCATACTAAAATATAAACAATGCTAGAAATAAGCGATTCAAGTATTTTAGTGAATTTTCTAAGAATATTGAATTTGTACACTTCCGTACAAAAAAATGAACCGACCTGAACCAGTCTCTTACAATTTTGATTATTCTTGTAGTAAATATTTTTTACAGATACAACATATCATTTAATTTTTATATGTGTAATGGTTTGGCTAATAGACATATTTTCCAAAGCCGAATACTATTTGATTAAAGTTATCTATTATGCAAGATAAATCAACTGATAAATAAGGTTGTAGATACAAACCTGTATCGAACGCCAGCACCACTAATTATGCCCAAACTCCAAAATTTCACCAATTAGGGTAATAGGGATGGATAATTATAGGATATGGAGAATTAATTCGATGAATAGAATATAATGACTAAATATTCGATAAATACACTAAATAACACAAGTTTAAGTAAAAAAAATTATTTTGAATGCACTAATGGCGGACTCACTGTCCAATTTTTATGCTCACTGCCCTTTTCTACAAAAGTTAATAGCGATATACCCTCTTTGGTTTTAACCGTGGCAACTCGGATAACGTCATCTTTTTCAGGAAATACCTCTTGTACGACTCCAGTAGACCATTGGAGTGGGGGTAAGTTTTCGTTTTTAATTAAAACTAAAGTACCAGAAGTTACAGGACATGTTGGAGTACTCCATTTTTATCGCATTTGCAACTCACCTAAATATTCTTGGTGCCATCGTTTCCAATACGACTGAACCAAATTATCAAGCAATTCCTTTCTTTGAAATCCATTCAATGGCTTATTGTCTTCATTGTACGCGGGTTAACTTTACAAGGGAGTTAAAGTTAAAAAATGAGCTGGGGTCAACGGTAAACCTTTAGCCGCGTCTGAAGACAGCCAGACTAGTGGACGCGAATTTAATAGAGCTTCAATAGTAGAAGAGTCAAGTCACTCCTGGGTCAAGCTTCCAAATTTGTCCACTAGAGGCATTGGTGGCGCTGCAATCGGTGGTTGTGGTTCCGACATTGGTGGCGCTGCGATTGGTGGTTGTGGTTCGGAACATTGCTAAGCGAGTGGAGGGGCAGGGGCGTGTGCTCTGAAAGGTTCTGATCTCGGCTAAGTTTGGAGGATGGTATTGTTGGGGACGCTGCGATCGTATTGGCGCGAGATTTATGTCAGAACTAGTTATTTCTGCAGTTGAAATTGACTAGAACTGAATTTTGCTGATTCGGTAAATTTGTGTTTATTGTAATGGTGAATCATATTACATAAAAATTGTCTATTAATCAAAATTCCAATACAGTTTATCGTTAAATATGATTTTTTTTTTGTTGTAAAAATGCAACAAATTCTAGGAAATATTAATCATTTATATCAATGGTAGGCATTTTTTAAAACAAAATATTACACAACATCCGCTGTACAATCCAAAGCCACGTGCATTTTATAAAATTGATGACCAAGCAAATTCTCACGTGCATTTTATAAAATTTCTGTAGTTAGTTTGTTGAAATTAACTAGAACTGAATTTTGCTGATTCGGTAAATTTCCATTTTTGTAATGATGTATCTTATTACATAAAAATTGTCTATTAATCAAAATTTATTTTTTTTTATGGAATCAAATTTCAGTTATTTTGTTATTTTTTTTGGAATCATATTTCATTTTTTATTTATTTTATTGTGTTGTAAGGAATTTTGCTGTGTCGGTAAATTTGTTAAACATTTATATCAATGGTAAGCACTTTTTTAAAACAAAAGATTACACGACATCCGCTGTACAATACAAAACCACGTGCATTTTATAAAATTGATGACCAAGCAAATTCTCACGTGCATGTTATAAAAATTGATTAATAAGCAATTTGTCATGAAATATGATTTTTTCGTTGTTATACAGATAAATTCGAAGGAAAGTATTTTTTTTTATATTTACAAAAAATATGGATCTGATATTAACTTTAAAGAGAAGTTAATATTATATTACATTATTATTACGATGTCCGTTCACAATTAATGGAATTTTGGTTCTTGTTTGATCTATTATTGAATAGTTTCGATTGTATCAATAAACCCAGTTTTAAGAAGTTGTTAACATATTTTTATTGCTTCCAAACCTATATTTGAGTGAGAACTCTGGTTTTCAAGCAGTAAGCAATAACGGTTTTCTAAAGAAAACCTATAATAATTTTATATGAATCAAAGTGGATTTCGTGTCTGGTGTCCATGGTGGATGAATACCACGATCAAACACTGTTCTAAACTTACTTATTCGAACATGATCACCAACTTTAAACATTTGATTTGGTCCCACCATCTTAATGTGATTGAATGAACTATTCAAAACTTGTTTTTCATTGTCTTTGTTTACTTGTGATGGTTTCATTCGAATTGTTCGATGATAAGAGTTATTGTAGCGCTAAATCAATTCTGAAAATGTTTTTAACCATTTATAATTACCATACAGACTGAAAATGTTTATACATCATCGATTTCAGTGTACGTATAAATCTCTCTACAATGCACGCCTTTTTTTGCTGAATACACAGAATAATGGTTTATGTTGTACTCTTTCACTAACCTTTTAAATTTTTCATTGTAAAATAACTTAATTAAATTTTTCGGTGTATGATCTTTTATAATCTGCTCCATAGCGGTAAAAACATTGACAGCGTTTTTAGATTTTAGTGGAGTAGCCCAACTGTACTTAGAGAAACAATCGATTAAAGTCAATATATATTTAAAGAGACCTCTTTTAAAGAAGTTTTTTTTATATAAAAACCTCTTAAAAAGTTACCTGTTAATAAACTGACCTGTTTAAAACTGGTTTTTAACAGACCTGTTTTTAAACAGGTTTATTCCATGGGATAATACTGGTATTTTACCCGAGGAAAATTATTATGACTTATTTATGCAATATATACAAATGGATTATTCTTCATGTCAGTATTTATCAGATGTTAGATTAAAACTTCGAAAAATTATTTAAAGAATTCTCAAATATTGTAAACGATAATGAAATCACTGTTATATGTAATTAGGTAATTTTATAGTAAAATCATTTAAAAAAATTTTATCACGCTTAGTTTACATAATACAAAATACAAAATAAAGTAATATTATAAAAAATTAAACAGATTATTAGAGAAGAGGATGTGTGTTAGAAACTAATCTTTTTTCTTTTTTAATTAGATGTATAAGTTACCATTCTATAATTCAATGTATTCATCAAAACCATTTCAATAACGATCATCATTAAGGGGGAAATTTTTCATTATTACAACAAAACTATTAGGAGAAGTCCAACAATGACTATTCACGAAACTTTTGAAAATTCATCAGATTTGAATAACACCAAACAATTTGTATTGTCCCTTATGTTATGCTTTGGAACACGTGCATAGCTCTGACAAAGGTAAATACAATCAATTTTTCGATATCGGCCCATACTTAAGAATTCTCTGATTCGTTCTTGTGAATGGCAGCTCACATAATCGAAAATGAATAGACTTTGTTCACGTGCTTCATTCGGATCAAGAATTTCACTAGTATCACTAAATGGAAAATATTCATCTACTAGTTTTAAATTATCTTCAAGTAATTGATATTTTTGTTGATAAAGAGATTTACTGTAGACATAGATGTTTTCAAATCGTAAACCATTTTCATGATAAATTAAGTTTAGTATAAGATTTGTTTTACCACAGCCACTAGGACCACATATTATTGCTCGTAGTGAATCTGAAAATAGGGGGCCATGATAGGAGTGATTATCTGTATTATTGGGTATAAATCTTTAACAATGAGTGAATGCTGTTGTTTATGAATTTGCATTTTTCAGACACCTAAAATTAAAATGTAAAAACAACTCATTTAAATAGACGTGAACATGATTGCTTGAAACATTTAGAAGTATGCCTCGTTCGAGGACACATCAACGAAAAAGTATTGTTAATAAACTAATAAATAAATTACCGAGTGAGTTACACATACCAACTTATAAATATTGTGGACCGGGTACTAAGCTAAAGGAACGATTAGCACGTGGTGATAAACCAAAAAACGCATTGGATCAGGCTTGTATGGTGCATGATATCGCTTACTCACAGAATAAAGATTTAAAGGAGCGTCATCTGGCGGATAAACAATTAGGTGGAGACGCTTTGAAACGTACAAAGGCCTCCGATTCAACAGTTGGTGAAAGGACAGCAGCTCTAATCGTCACAGGCGCTATATAAACAAAAACTGCTCTTGGTATGGGATTGAAGACCAAAAAGAAGAAGTAGAAGCAGACAAAGAAAGCTATAAACTTTACAGAGTCAGTAAGAAAAGCTAGAAATGCATTAAAAGAATCTCAACCAGTGGAATTAAAAGCCGCAGTAAAGATTGCGGCTTTGCATTGCATCCCACTAATGTTATCTATTTACCCATCCATTGTCGTGCCATTAACAACATTACACTCTCTTTGGTGGATCAATCACGTAAATTAGTTACCTTAAGAGGTGAAAATATAACTATTGAACTGCATCTGAAAACTTTATAATGGCTTTTGTATTTAATCACCCGACACGTTACTTTGGAGGTAGTGTTTCAACAAACCGTCAGATAAAACAAGTTCTATCAGACAACAATATAATAATAATAATATATATATTATATTACAATATTAAAGCACAATAACCGAAACCGATTACAATGTAACAATCGAAACCGATTATCACTCAGTAATCGAAAATTTCTACAATCAATTTGTTTAAAATTTAAAAATAAATAACAGCAGGTTGTTGGTTAAAATTTAGTTGTTGGCTTAAATTAAAGAAATCAGTTATACGTATAAAATTTACTTGTATTAAAAAGAAACATGACAGAAATTTTAGAAGTAACCAACGTACCTGAGTATGATAATACGATTACAAGACTGGAATATCACAATCACCAAACGTATAATTCAACAAAATTTGAGCCTAGTGATGTGATTAGAATTTGCATTCAATCACAAGATTTATATACATTACCATGCGAGAGTGTTTTAAATATTGAAGGTAAAGTAAATAACGATCCTGAAAATATAGCACAATTCATATCGAACGCTATATCATTTATGTTCCAAGAAATTCGTTATGAAATTGGTGGTCAAGTAATTGATCAATTGATAATGTTGGTATTGTAAGCACTATAAAAAACTACTTAACATTAAATGAAAATCAGAGTAAAGCGTTACTCAATGCTGGTTTTGGTGATGAATTCAATAAAGATTCCGGTGGTTTATTCAATGTTCGTGTACCACTGAAAATATATATGGGTTTCTTTGAAGATTATCCTAGAATTCTGGTAAACATGAAACAAGACTTATTATTATTCGTGCAAATGATGATATCAATTGTTTTACTACAGCAATCTCAACAGTTAAACCTAAAATTACTATTAACAAATTAGAATGGTGCGTTCCAAATGTAAAAGTTTCTGATGACATGCGTATAAAACTATATAAGGTAGTAAATCAAAATACTGATGTAAATTTGTGGTTTAGATCATTGGAATGCTTAACTATCCCAGAAATGCAATCAACTGACAGACAAGTATGGTGTGTCAAGACTAGTTCCGAATGTCCTAACTATATTGTTGTATGCTTCCAAATAGATCGTGATAGGAATATTTTAAAAGATTCCAGCCAATTTGATGATTGTTATATTACAAACATGAAAGTCTATTTAAATGGTGAAGTTTATCCATACGCAAATTTATATCTTAATTTTCGGAAAAAACAAATAGCAATTCTATATGATATGTATTATAGATTCCAGAAATTCTACTACAATCGATCTATAGCTGAACCTTTGTAAGATAAAAATGAATTTATAGAGAATGCACATTTATTTGTTATTGATTGTTCAAACCACCCTGAATCATTTAACTCAACAGCAGTGGATATTCGTGTTGAATTTGAGGCTACTGCTAATTTTCCTGTAAAAACACGTGCATATTGTCTAGTTTTTCATAATCGATTATTTAAATATAACCCACTCACAATCATTGTAAACAAAGTGGTTTAAGATGGCATACATTGTGGACATACAAGGATTTAATGTTAACAATGAGTTTATTGTTAAGGAACTCAGTTTTTTTGATACAAATGGTAATCATTTTGGTCATTATATATTTAAACCTCCATTTGCATTCAACACCTTAAGTGATTCCGATAAAAAACTAGTGTTATGATTGACTAAAAATTATCATGGTCTACATTGGAATCAGGGATCCACCGATTATGGAGAACTATCAAAGGTTTTATCATACATTGTTAACACCAATACTATATATTGCAAAGGCGATGAGAAAAAGTTATGGATTGAAAAATTAACATCAAAATCAACAAAGGCAGTACATATTGAAACTTTAGAAGGTGGAATTCCATTTCATAAGAATAATGTTAGTTCGAAAGCACTTTGTATCTTATACCATAATCACTGTACAACATCCAATGTAAATTATTTGTTAAAAGTTTTTTTCAATAAAACTATGTTTTAAAATTTTATATGATAACCAATAAAACTATATATATTTAAACATAAAAATTTTTATTTATTTATTCGAAGCCCTTTTATTAAGATTTCTATAACTATTATAGTCATTTTAGTTGTGTATTTTGATCAGATAACATGATAAAGACAAAGAAAGAGTTGGTTGAATTGACTAATGCTATACGTAAAAAGTATAACACACTCAGGGCAGGTGATCAAGTATCCACTTTTACCCTAGAGAAGACATTTAAGCCCATTACTGAGCCGTTGAATAAACTGGTGGAAAAGCAAGAGGTAAAATTGAAGCATGAAGAGTAATTACCGTATACATCAATTAAGGAAGGAATGAACCAAGAAGAACAATTACCTCACACGCCAATTAAGAAAAGAAAATTATTTCATGTTGGTAAAAATACTATCACTCTACCTAGCCGTTCAGCTACATACGTAGATGAAGGTACAGGTAAATACATTTATGATATATTTGCAAATAAAGATGGTAAACTCATTGATAATTATTATGGATTGCGCTATAATAATAATGAAGATAAATTGTATATAGGTAATACTTCTGTTCACATTAACCATAACGATATACAAGTTGGCGATGAGTGGTATGAAGGAACTGTGGGTTTATTTGAATTTTTAGTTAAAAATTCACCCAGAAATTATACAGAAGAAGATTTTAATAAATATATAGAAATTATAAAATCTACTAATGCTCATAAGCGGAATTATGACACAGCCGGACAAATTCAAGGTTCTAGAAGTTTGAAATATAAAACTATTATTAAGAAACACTTATCCGTTTCTGGCGATGGTTTAACGTTATCTACAGTTAATAATAAACCTCAAATTATGTATATTGGAACGTAGCTGATGAACTGGTTGATAGATTACGCCTTTTATATGCATCACAAGCAGCCGGAAATAATAGCCATGTGAATGAGATAAACTCTATCATATCAGAACTAAGAGAAGAAAATATAATATACTGAATCTCTTATAAACAGGTCTGTTAAAAACCAGTTTTAAACAGGTCTCTTATAAACAGGTCTGTTAAAAACCAGTTTTAAACAGATCAGTTTATTAACAGGTTACTTTATAAGAGGTTTTTCTATAAAAAAACCTCTTTAAAAGAGGTCTCTTAAAAAGAGGTTTTTTAAAAGCTCTTTATAAGAGACCTCTTTTAAAAAGGTTATTTTATAAACAGGTCACTTTATAAGAGGTTTTTCTATAAAAAAACCTCTTTAAAAGAGGTCTCTTAAAAAGAGGATTTTTAAAACCTCTTTATCTTTAAATATATATTGACTTTAATCGATTGTTTCTCCAAGTACAGTTGGGCTATTCCACTAAAATCTAAAAACGCTGTCAATGTTGTTACCGCTATGGAGCAGATTATAAAAGATCATACACCGACAAACCTACAAACAGAATGGTACTGAATTTTACAATAAAAAATTTAAATGGTTAATGAAAGAGTACAACATAATCCATTATTCTGTGTATTCAGCAAAAAAAGGCGTGCATTGTAAACAGATTTATACGTACACTGAAATCGATGATGTATAAACATTTTCAGTCTGTATGGTAATTATAAATGGTTAAAAATATTACCGGAATTGATTAAGCGCTACAATAACTCTTATCATCGAACAATTCGAATGAAACCATCACAAGTAAACAAAGACAATGAAAAACAAGTTGTGAAAAATTCATTCAATCACATAAAGATTGTGGGATCAAATCAAATGTTTAAAGTTGGTGATCATGTTCGAATAAGTATATATTACAATATACGCAAATTTACCGAATCAGCAAAATTCAGTTCTAGTTAATTTCAACAAAACTAACTACGGAAATTTTATAAAATGCACGTGAGAAATTGCTTGGTCATCAATTTTAAAAAATGCACTTGGCTTTGGATTGTACAGCGGATGTTGTGTAATCATTTATTTTAAAAAATGCTTACCATTGATATAAATGTTTAATATTTCCTAGAATTTGTCGCATTTTTATAACAACAACAAACAATCATATTTAACGATAAACTGTATTGGAATTTTTATTAATAGACAATTTTTATGTAAAATGATGCATCATTACAATAAACAAAAATTTACCGAATCAGCAAAATTCAGTTCTAGTTAATTTCAACAAAACTAACTGCAGAAATAACTAGTTCTGACATGTTCAAGGTTACCACTTATGTCACATCAAAACACCTGCAATGGTTATCAATTGACTCCTCCCAATTAAATCTCGCGTCAATACGATCGCAGCGCCCCCACCAATACCATCCTCCAACCTTAACCGAGATCAGAACCTTTCAGAGCACATGCCCCTGCCCTCCACTTGTTTAGCAAAGTTCCGAACCATAACCACCGATCGCAGCGCCGCCAATGTCCGAACCACAACCACCGATACCAGCACCACCAATGCCTCTGATGGACAAATTTGGAAGCTTGACCCAGGAGTGACTTGACTCTTCTACTATTGAAGCTCTATTAAATTCGCGTCCACTAGTCTGGCAGTCTTCAGACGCGGCTGAAGGTTTACCGTTGACCCCAGCTCATTTTTTAACTTTAACTCTCTTACAAAGTTTACCCGCGTACAATGAACTCAATAAGCCATTGAATACATTGCAAAGAAAGGAACTGCTTGATAATTTGGTTCAGTCGTATTGGAAACGATGGCACCAAGAATATTTAGGTGAGTTGCAAATGCGATTAAAATGGAGTACTCCAACGTGTTCTGTAACTCCTGGTACTTTAGTTTTAATTAAAAACGAAAACTTGCCCCCACTTCATTCGCCTACTGGAACGATACAAGAGGTATTTCCTGGAAAAGATGGCGTTATCCGAGTTGCTACGGTTAAAACCAAAGAGGGTATATCGCTATTAACTTTTGTAGAAAAGGGCAGTGAGCTTAAAAATTGGACAGTGAGTCCGCCATTAGTGCATTCAAAATAATTTTTTTTACTTAAACTTGTGTTATTTAGTGTATTTATCGAATATTTAGTCATTATATTCTATTCATCGAATTAATTCTCCATATCCTATAATTATCCATCCCTATTACCCTAATTGGTGAAATTTTGGAGTTTGGGCATAATTAGTGGAGCTTTAATTATAATTTATAATTAATTGGGCATAATTAGCCGGCTTTCGATACAGGCTAGTGAAACCTTATTTATCTGTTGATTTATCTTGCATAATAGATAACTTTAATCAAATAGAATTCGGCTTTGGAAAATATATCCATTAGCCAAACCATTACACATATAAAAATTAAATGTTATGTTTTATCTGTAAAAAATACTGAATAGGATCTAAATCTGAATAAGAACAGTTTAAAAATCCTCATATGATAAAATCTGCTCTCCGATGACTCTAGTTAAATGATTTTTAACCGATTTTATCATACTTTCCCATGCTCCACCAAAATGGCTCCCAGTTGGCGGACTCAATCGCCAAATGATACGCCGACATGACAACTCTGAATTTAAAGCTGACTGGTACGGATTAGATTGCACATATTTATACAAATTATTTAAATATCTTTTTGCACCAATAAAGTTTGTACCGGAATCAGAGTAGATTATGGAACATGGACCGCGTCTAGACAAAAAACACTTGAACGCAGCTAGGAAAATATCAGTACTTAGATCGGATGCTAGCTCCAAATGAACCGCTCGGGTTGTCAAACATGTAAAAAGACTGATGTATGCCTTTTGGGATCGTACTCCCCGATGTCTACTTAATGTTATATAGAACCACCATAGTCGACACCAGTATAGGCAAATACCTTGAGATACTCTGACACTGGGTAAATCAGCCATAATCGGTGATTGTGAGCGCGGTTTAGCTCTAAACCGCGTTTACCGTTCCTCTTGCTGCTAAAATCCAATATTTTTGACGCAATATTGATAATAATAAATTAGGTCCAGCATGCAAGTTGAATTGATGATGAAAGTCACTTAGTAAATCGTCAAAATGATCCTTTTTGGGCAGCAACATGGGATGCTGCTGGTCGTAAGCAATCGCCACATTTACTAAACGACCTCCCACCCGAATATTATCATTTTTTATAAAAGGATTCAGAAAACGTATTTTAGGAGAACTCAGTTTGTTGTTTTCCAAGAAACGAAACTCATCTCGAAAATGTACATGTTGAACAACAGAAATGAGGTTTAGATTTAGATTTAGCACACAATATACGAATGTGAATATTTCGGTCAGGGTCTAAAACTCTTGAATATATTAAGGCAGCATATGCCTTGGACGACGCATCCCAAAATGCCAACAGTTATAACGAAGAATTCGTTTGAAAACCGATATGTCGTGGAATTTTCAAACGAGTTAAGTCGTTCAACTCATTTCGAAAGGCCTTCCAAATACTTTATAAATAATGTGGAATGGGTTCATCCCACTCAAGCCTAAGTAACTACAATTCCTGAATTAATAATTTCATATGTAAAGATACCGGAACTAGCAAGCCTAAAGGGTCCCATATACGCATTACAGTTTTACAAATACGCATTACAAAATATTTGTTTTTGTACATTCTAAATTTTCAATATCAATTACAAAACTTAGTACGTCGCTATTTGCATGCCACTGCAGTCCAAGTATTTTTTTAAATTCTGTAGGAAATTCCAAAATTTGGTTTGAACGTGCTTGTTCAGGAATTTCATCAGATACCTCCCGTAAATTAGTAGCCCATTTTACAAGTTCCATACCTCCTGCTTGGAATAAACTGACTAATTCACGATATATATTATGCGCAGTCGACTTTTCGGCCACAGAACAGATAATGTCATCGATATAAGTATCACGTAATTACTATCTTGGATGCCAAAGGAAATTTGTCCATTTCATTGGCATCTAATTTGTGTAAAGTGCGTAGAGCTAAGTATGGAGAACTTTTAATCCCAAAAGCAACCACGGTTAATTGACAAATTTGAATAGGTTCTTCACAAGAAAACCTCCACAAAACACGTTCATATTTCTGCTGCGTAGGACACAATTTTATTTGTCTATACATCTGTCTCACATCAGATATCATACCAAATTGGAATAAACGAAAATTAAGCAAAATTTCAAAGATATCCGTTTGCAATTTCGGACCGGTATATAAAACATCGTTTAAAGAGACTCTCTTATCTGTTTTCGCAGACGCATCGAAAACTACTCGTAATGGTGTAGAACTGGAGCCAGTTTTTAAAACCCCATGGTGAGGAAGAAAGTAGCCACATGATTTAGGGCGCATACCAGATATGGCCTTTAGATGACCCATGTATTGTTTTTTATACCACGGCATAAAATATTTTTTCTAAATTTTGGAATCGTCTTAAAGCGAGTTTATAGGAATCTCGTAAATCAGGGCAAAGCTTCTTAAAAGATAACGCTACCTCATATCGACCGCGTACATCCCGCTTAACAAATGACGCAAATAATTTTTCACACTCTAAATCGTCTGTGTTTAATACTGAACCGGTTGGCACTTCCTCTATTTCCCAAAATTTTTTTATGAATTGATCTTTATTAAGAGGAGAATTAACATAACCATATGATTGAACCACGTTATTGGTTACTTGAGCTTTTGCTTTACCCATAATGATAAAGCCTAACATTGAATCAATGGTGACTGGTGACACCGGGCCTGTGATTCGGAGCTCCTTCAGAATGTAGGGCACTAGCTCCGCGCCTATCATTCCATCGATCTAGCCCGGTCAATAAAATTCATCATCTGCCAAACACAAGTTTTTAAATTTATCCGATACATCACTATCAATCACACAAGTTGGCAATTGATCAGTGATTTTATCAACTATTAAAACGTCCTTTGTATATTTATTTTGGGTATCATATTTACTACAAAAATTTAAATGAACTTGTCCATTAACCCGTTTTTCAGAAACACCAATTCCTGACACGGCCAAAGAAGCTCGATTCACTGGTAACTTAAGTCTTCGACAGCACCTCTGAGTTATAAAATTGCATTAACTTGCACTGTCAATAAAAAATCGGAATAAAAATTTTTCTCCAAAATATGAAACAACCCGTACTTGAGCCGTGGCCCACAGTGTACTTAGATTTCACTAATTCCGATGTCGAACACAAGCTCACAGTGGGAGATGGCTTGGATTCGACTGATACGCTGCGAGTTGAGGGATTAAAATTCACCACTTTTGGATTACTAGAATTCTCCTTACAATTGGGACTTGACTTTTGTGGAAAATGTAAAATCGAATGACGGCGTTTGGAACATGTGCGACAACTGGTGCTTGAACTACAATCCTTGACGACGTGATTGGAATTCAAACAATTTTAACATAAATTATACCCTTTAACCACATAGACTCTTTCCTTAGGCGTTAAAGATATAAATTTATAACACTGGAACAGTTTGTGACCAACCTTACACTTAGGACACAATGATTTCCCGCCTGCATCATTAACCGCGTTACTAGACGAACTATCGGCACTAATAGCAAACGAATTCATTACAGCCTTGGAATTAATTTGCCTAACAGAAGTGCCCATAAGCCCGTACGACTCAATAATTTCGCTTGATTTTTTATAAAAACCGAAAGTTGATTGTAGGTTGAAATGGCCCCTTTGGTTAATGACTGTTCAAACAGCCTCTGTGTATGCATATCCAATTTTTGTAAAGCCATGGTCATTAGAATAAAATCTGACAACTCTCCCACATTTACTTCTCTTAAAGCGGAAACGGCACTATCAAATTTCTCTATAAACAAACTTAAATTTTGGCCATTTTCCACTGAAAAGGGTTTGAATTTCAAAATTTGATTCAAATACAAAAATGCTATTTGTCGGTGATCTTGGTATTTATCAATTAGGGAATTCTACATAACCAAATAATTTTCAGGTGTAGAGGATATGCCACTACATAAAGGGAGTGCACTACTAGTTAAACTTCCTAATAGGTAATGTTATTTATATATACTATCCAATTTTACATTTTCATGCACTAATGATTTGAAAGTATCATAAAATATCGGCCATTTCAGGAGGTCGCCATCATATGATGGAATTGAAATTTAAGGTAGCCTAGGAGAAACCATATCCCCAATTGATTTCACAGATTCGTTCATCTGCTCTGAATTTTTTACATTAATTGAATCAACCACTGATTTAATGTAACAAAACAGTTCATCTACTGCATTCAATTCTTGACAATTTGGACTGAAATCAGGATCTAATTCTAAATTTATTTCTTCAACTAGAAGTTTGAACTCATCACATGTTTCTTTTAAGGATGAATGTCTGATAAGAAAATCTTTCAAAATTTTCTCATCCGCAATGTTTTTACTTTCAAATAATACTTTTAACCTTTTTAAAAGTGTCTCCTTTCTCGAATTAAAACCTTTAATTGTGTGATTTCAACATTGCTTCAGCCATAATTTTCAATAATCAAATTTATAGTATATCTACACAATACACTCAAAACTAAATACTGTGTGTATTTAATTAAATGTAAGTAAATTAATAAGTTAGTTACGTAACATTAAATTTGCTCTGAAATAAATATGAATCCGACAATATGAATCCGATCAAAAACATAAATGTAAAAAAGGGCCGAGTTATCGGGGAGATACTTCATATAATAGTTGCTCTTTAAAAAGTGATGACATCCCAATTAAAGAGCCAAGCTATTAATAAAGTAAATAGTTAAAACAAAAATGTAAGAATGTAAGTGCAAAGTAAAATGAAAAAAAATTTGGTTGAAATTTATTTCGTAAAATTTATTAACTTAAAATTTTATAACGCGGCAAGTTATTTTTTCTGCTCATTTCAAATATTTTAAAACTTTCCGCGTTATAAAATTTTAAAAACATACTTTATTAATAGCTTGGCTCTTTAATTGGGATATCATCACTTTTTAAAGATCAACTATTACATATATATATATATATATATATATATATATATATATAATAGTGCAAAGTAAAATGAAAAAACAAATTGGGTTGAAATTTATTTCGTAACTTTCCTTTAGTATGTTTTTAAAATTTTATAATTTAAAATTTTATAACGCTCTATATCACTCATCATTTTATTTCACTCATTAAGCCCTTTCATTTGATCCTCATATCATAGGGGTTTATGAGGAAATTATAAAACTCCATTTGCTGCGGCCGCCAAATTGGATTTAGAATAACGTCACTTTATATACTGTGTTTCGCTCATCAAGCCCTTTCATTTGATACCCATATCATAGGGGTTAATGTGGAGATTGTAAATCTCCATTTTCGGCGGCCGCCATATTGGATTTAGAATGACGTCATTTTACTTATTGTGTTTTGCTCATCAAGCCCTTTTATTTGATACCCATATCATAGGGGTTAATGTGAATATTTTAAATTGCCATTTGCGGCGGCCGCCATATTGGATTTAGAATAACGTCACTTTATATACTGTGTTTCGTTCATCAAGCCCTTTTATTTGATACCCATATCATAGGGGTTAATGTGGATATTATAAATCGCCATTTTCGGCGGCCGCCATATTGGAATTAGAATAAAGTCACTTTATATACTGTGTTACGCTTATCAAGTCCATTCATTTGATACCCTTATTATAGGACATTATATTTACGAATAATAATTAGTGAGAATTCTAAGGAGTTTATGTGGAAATTATAAATCTCCATTTGCTGCGGCCGCCATATTGGATGTAGAATTTTTTTTTAGCGTTCTAATTTTATCTATTATCAGTTCTAATACGAACTATGAATAGAGTGATCACTAGATAAAAATCGTGAATTGTGTCTACCCAATGGAAGAAACAAGAGTAAAGAATTACATACTAAAATTATTTAAGTATATTTATCACTAAAATGTCAAATAAATCTATATTTTAATTCTAAGATATTAAGTTTATTTAGTCTGTTTAAGGTCTTACTATTGTCAAGAAGATTAATTTGGATGCATTTCTAAACGATACATATAGTTTTCACTAAAGCGCACTATTTCTTCACGCACTGTAGATACATTTAAACTACGATGTAGGTCATCGTTTGGAACGTACCATGGTGAATCGCTTATCGCAAGCAGCACTTTAGACTGAAAACGCTGTAAAATCTCAATGTTACTCACACTTTCAGTACCCCACAATTGAATACCGTATGTCCATGTCCAGGTTTCAAAATGCTTTTATACACTACTAACTTATTTTCGAGGGATAATTTAGAGTTACGATTAAGCAACCAGAAATATTTATTGAATTGAATGTTTAATTGTTTTCTTTTGGCCCATATATGCTTTCGCCAAGTTAAACGTTTATCCAGATGTATACCCAGATATTTGACATCTTCGTTTTGTGGAAGTATCGCGTTATTTAAAGTTACTGGTGGACAGATTCCCCTGCGTAATGTGAAGGTAACTTGGACCGATTTATTTGTATTAGCACGAATCCGCCACTTATGCAGCCATTGCTGAATTTGGTTTAAACTTAATTGAAGTTTTTCCGATGCTACATTTGGATTCGAATCTGATACTAGGATTGCAGTATCATCTGCAAAAGTAGCAGTAATGTTTTCATCGTTCACTGGCAGATCGAGTGTATAAATAACAAACTTGAAGCTAAAACGCTTCCCTGAGGAACTCCGGCAAAAATAGGATATATATCAGATAGTTCATTTTGAAATCTTACTTGGTAATATCTGTCAGTTAAATATGATTTTAAAATGAGATAATACGAATCTGGAATGTTCTTTTTCAATTTATATAATAATCCAGGATACCTTTGTCGAAAGCTTGACTGATGTCAAGAAACGCTGCCGTACAATATTTTTTCTCTTGAAAAGCATTGTTAATGCCACTGACAACTCGGTGAACTTGTTCGATCGTTGAATGTTTGGATCTAAAATAAAATTGATTATCAGGAACAAGATTGCATTCTTCCAAAATTGGTAAAAACCTCCTTAGAAATAATTTTTCGAAAATTTTTGACAGTAACGGTAGGAGGCTTATTGGCCTGTAGGATGTAACATCATTTATAGGCTTTCCTGGTTTTAGTATCATGATAATCTGCGATACTTTCCAAATTTGAGGAAAATATTTTAGGCGCAGGATGGAATTAAATATAGTACACATCATGACAATACCTTTTTTTGGCAGCTCTCGAAGAATTCGGGCAGTTACAAGATCATAGCCGGGAGCCTTTTTATTATTGATATTCCAAATGACCGATTTGATTTCTTTAGGTGAAAAGGAAACAATAGAAGGGATAACTGCAAGGGAGCATCCAGAAATGGGTTTCTTCTTCATTTAGGTTTTCTCCAGGATTTGCCTGAAAGATTTCGGATAAACTGTCAGAAAACAAATCAGCCTTATCTTTAGAACTTTTAGCCCAGCTGCCATTAACACGACGAAGAGGTGGTATAGGCTTTTGAGGTTGTTTACAGCGCCTTGTAGCTTTCCAGAGTGAATAGTCTGCAGCATCTGTTGGTGACAAATTTTCGAGGTAGTCTTGGATAGCTTCTTGTTTTAGTTTCTCCAACAGTCGTTTTAAATTTTGAGCAGCCCTGTTGAATGCGTTTTTATCTCTTGCGAACCTTATTTGCTGCCAATTTCTTCTCAATCTCCGCTTCTCTAGAATTAAATTCCGTACAGCATCGGATTGAGTAGTGTTAACTCTCCTCTTGTTACAAACTGTAGGCGTTGATTTAAATGCAGCTGATTGTAAAGTTTGTGTAAAATCTACCACCGCTATTTCAAGTTCCTCTTCTGTTTTTATAGGCTTTTGTAGAACTATATTTGTGTCAATGTACTCTCTAAAATAATCCCAGTCTGTATGTTAATTGAAAAGACATGGAGGTATATCTTTTTCAATAAGTTGTGTATTTATGGTGAGTATCACAGGGGAGTGATCTGAAGATAATTCATCGCAGGAAGTGATTTTTAAGTATCTACGTGACATATTTTTAGTTATGAATATATCTAATAGATCTGGAATTTTATTAGGATCCGATGGCCAATATGTAGGTTCTCCAGTTGAAATATGGTCTAGACCTTTATATTCTATAGCTTTATACAAGTTCCTGTCCTTGGGGTTTATGAGTCGTGAGCCCCAGTGGGTTGCTTGGCATTATCGTCTCCGCCAGAAATGAATCTATGGCCAAGAGTGTCAAAAAAATCTTGAAAATTTACCTGATTTATTGCATGTCCTGGGGGACAGTAAACGGCAGAAAAAGTCTACGGACCAATCCAATCTTCTACCACTACACTTGTAGCTTGAAGATATTCGGTACCGTTGTTAACTGTTACATGATGTTTCAGGCTATTTTTTATTATAATAGCGGTTCCACCTTGAGATCGACCACTTGGATGTTTCGTGTCGTAGACAGTAAAGTTCCGTATGGCGAGATAGCTTCTGTCCGTAAGTCGGGTTTCAGATATAAGCTCAACATCTATGTTACAGTGTTTGAGGAAAGTTTCAAATTCTAAACGGCGGTTTATTAAACCATTTGCATTCCATAAGACAACATTCATTGAATGGACCATTATTTCATTTTAGAAACAAGGGCAGTCAAGAGATTGACCATTATGGTATTTTGTTTCATAACATCACGAAACATATCTTTTAATTCAATAAATGATTGTTTCATAAATATAATAAAATCGTCATTCGAACTTTTTTCGTTATCAGTGGCGGCATCAACACTAATAGTGGATTTTTGGTTACGAACTGCTTGTGCAAACCTAAAGTTTTGTTTGATGTAGTTGGGAGTTGGAGCACGAGAGTTAGAGTCTTCTGCTTGTTTTTTTCTGAGTGTGGGAAATCTTTTATGAAGGAGTTTTTTATACACTTCACAACCCTTATAATTTGCTGGGTGATTTTCACCACAGTTCACACAAACCGCTGGCACATCAAGATTTTTATTACACGCACTGGTGGGATGGTTTTCGGTACACTTAACGCAACGATATGTGCGTCCACAATTATTCTGGGTGTGGCCGAATCTTTGGCACTTTTTGCATTGAGGAGCTTCTCTTTTTTTATTTGGTGGCTCAAACTTGACGATTTTGTTACCAAGTTTTGTCACTTCGTAAATTTTTTTGTTGTTCTCATTTGGCTTTAAATTGATAAAAAACATTGGTAGATGTGCTGTAGTTTTGGCATGTTTAATATTTGCCAAGTTTTCCACAACATAACCAAGATCTACAAGGTCGGTTGTTATATCCTCCTGAGTTGTGGTATGGTGAATGTTTCTTAGAACGACGCGGAAGCGCCTCTCTTGCTTCAGCCTATGAGTGTAGTAACTCACGCTCCTAAGGTTGAAGTATTTAATTATATCCCTGTAAGTTGGAATATCGACAGGAGTAATCTTAATCTGGTTGTTCAAAACCTTGCACATATACTTAGTTTTAAAGCCAGTTGATGTCAAGTCCTTTTCAAATTCTGTGAAGTTGAGTACATTACACACGAAAATTGGTTGTACTTGATCTTTTTTCTCGCTAACGGCTGTTGAAGTTTTATTTTCTGGCGGTTGAGGAAGATTTTGCAGAACTTCAAAGCGGTTCGTAATTAGTACTGGACCTTGAGGAGTTCCTTTCTGTCGTACTCTCCTCTCTTCTGCATCTGGACTTCTTTTCTTTTTTCTTGATTCAACAATGGTAAAATCATTACCTTGCCATGCAGGATGATTATTTTTTCCGGAATTTATTCAGGAGACATTATTTTCTTGTGCCATAGAACTAGAAGGATTTTCTTTTGTTGGCGTTATTGGAGCCATTTCTAGACTGTCTGGCACAGATGATTGAGAAGATACACTTAGTCTTCGGATAGCATTTTGTTTCTCTATCTCAAACTTTTCAGTTTGGCTCATATAATTGCTTATATTGTCTTTCAGTTTTATGACAGGTGCATTAGCACTAGCGCTTTCAGCATCTATAACTTCATCAAGCACGGATTTTCCCTCGATCGGTAGATATATTGGACGATATCTTAAAATATGTTTTGAACCGTCACTGGAATCTTGCAGTACATTAGATTACACAATATTGAATTACACTTAGTATAATATAATGAACACAATGCAATTTGTATTTTATAAAAAATAAATTTTTGATGACTCTGCACGTCAATGTCAATGACACAATTTTTATTGTTGTAAACTTGCAAATATTATTTCGATTGATTTTTTCGCAACAAAGACACAAAAAATGCACTAAAAAGTAAAAAAATAATTGCATATTCTTGTGCCAATTTTAGTTCACCTAAGTAAAAATTTTTAAATATATATGTACAATTATTGTTATTTTTGGAGTCGGTGTCCAAAAATTATGTGAATTTCTCTATGCTGACACCGACTCCAAAAATAACAATAATTGTACATATATATTTTAAAAATTTTTGCTTAGGTGAACTAAAATTGGCACAAGAATATGCAATTATTTTTTTACTTTTTAGTGCATTTTATGTTATAGAATATTTGATTTTTGAAGTCGGGTTTCCATTTTGTCAAAATAGGTTTTATGTAATAAACTTGTTATCTCACTCTTTGAATAACAAGTTGCTTTGACAAACAACTTTTCACGCGTTTTTTACACGTGAATTTTATTATTTTTGACAAATTCAATAATTTCTTGCATAATTCACGCAAAATAGTATTCCACGGGTTCACATTCACGCTCGAAGGACCAAAAAATGTAATGGCTTGGCTAATGGATATATTTTCCGAAGCCGAATACTATTCGATTAAAGTTATATTTTATGCAAGATAAATCAACAGATAAATAAGGTTTCACTAACCTGTATCGAATGCCGGCTCCACTAATTATGCCCAAACTCCAATTTCACCAATTAGGGTAATAGGGATAGAATATAGTCCATTAATTCGGTGAGTAGAATATAATGACAAAATATTCGATAAATACGCTATATAACACAAGTTTAAGTAAAAAATTAATTTTGAATGCACTAATGGCAGACTCACTGTCCTATTTTTAAGCTCGCTGCCTTTTTCTACAAAAGTTAATAGCGAAGTGCTACTACAGCAAACAAAAATATAAATAAATAAAAATACTCTCAATCTTTATTAAAAAATGATAAAATAACAAAAAAAATTAATTTTGGTAAACATATAAATCTTGATTACATAATACTAAAAACGAGTCGGACTTTCGTCAAATGTCGAACCCCGAATTTCGGCGTTAACAATATGTAAGAGGAAGATATAACACTTAACAGGTGTTTACATTACATACATTTTTTAAATGCTTTCTCAGTCACTGACACATATATAAAATTTATGCTCTCTAAAAAAATATAAATTCAGTTTTATACTTCCTTTTATTTTTACACACTTAAAAAATATTCTACTTAGCATTGTTTTATTTACCCACAAAAAAACGAATATGAATATCAAATAATATCATAATATAGTATATATCGTATCATATATTATTCTTTCATATTTTGAGATTTGTACCGAATGCTCATTTTAAACAAGGCATATGAATATTTCTTCAAGGAAATTTGGATTTCGGTTTTGGTAAAATGATCTGAATGAACTTTCAACTTAACCATACCTTCTTGGTTATTTGAAGATCGACTTGTGCTTTTCAAAAGGGAGCCGTTTTTTGACAAAATCGGATAGCTGGCGAAAACAGAACAATAACTGGTTAATTAAGTTTAAAAAAATGTGCTTCAAATCCTTAAAAGTAGTTCTTTAAAACAATACCCTATGCGTATCCCTGTTAAAAGTTGAAAACAAAAAAATTTTAGAATCTTGAAATTTTAACGAAATTACCGTCATTACAATATCCGATATACCAATTCAGTATCAGTTGACTGACTCATAAAAATCTGTTAATGTATATAAACAGACTTTTTAAATAATACTATAGCATAGATATATAATGACCGATATAATATCGTATCAAAATCTATTTAAATACGATTTTCGTTATTGAATTTTATTTTGTTCATTGCACTGATTGTAAAACTGCAATTTTTGCACAGTGAAATTTGATCCCATTCCTTTAAAGCAAAATTGTTTAAATACTCTCAAAACGGTGTTTTCGAACGAAAAATTTCTTTTCAAGTTTGTTTACAATAGAAATATTCGGGATTATGGGTTTATCTTTATAATGTTGAATCTGAAAATTTAATGGATAGAAAATGGTCAAATTTATTACTTTTTTAAACTTAAATACTTATACATTATAAAATATCAATATTATTTTAAAAAGTCACAAAATCTTTTATGTTTGAATGTAGCCAAACAATATGAAAAAAGTTTATTCCGTTCAAAAACAACAATGTTAAGAAAATTTTTAACAAAATTTTAATTTAAAATAAATGGGGACAAAAGGTCTGCATGGTAAAATGCATGACTACAATCAGTATACAAAAAAATATTTTACATGTACAAAGAACTGAGAAAAAAAAATTGCGATAGAACAGTTTTTGATACTTGTCTGCCAATTGTTCGTATACTAAACTGTATTTTTTTATAACGGGTGTATAATATGTACCAGGGTATTTTTAGTTGAGTACCTGCTTTGTAACGGCTGTCCGTCTGTGAACGCGATAACTAAAAAGCGAAAATAGATAGCGAGCTGAAATTTTGTCTGTGTGTTTTAGAGCTGAAAAGTAAGGTCAAGTTCGTGAATAGGCAAAATCGGACCATGTTTGGGCAAAATAAGCAAAATGGTCTAGCTTTGAAACCGTAAGAGATAGAACAAAAAATTAAAAACAAAAAATGTCCCTTTTTTAGAACAAACAACTTTTGTTTGAAACTTTTTTTTTTAATTCAGTATATATCGGATATTTAAGCAATTAACTCAGTTAGTTGTTATTTTCACTTGTTAAGGATATAATATACATTGATATTAATACAATAAACAAAGTACACACCATTAGTTAATACTATTGGGATCCAATATGTTTGGTGAATATAATAATAATTTTATACGTTATACAGAGCGTAACAAAAGAATTTTATGAATTTTACGAATTGGTTCAATTTTTTTGAACGGAGTTAACCGTTGAAAGACTTTCGGAAAAATTTCTTCAATTGTTCATCGAATCTACCAAGTAGATTTTATTTATTAGTAGCTTTTATTAGGAGGTAATGCACTGATATTATATCCAATATTTACCAAATAAAGACGTAATTGCGTTTCTCTATAAAAATAAAAGAAACAACATTTAAAGCCTGTACTTCAGATCCTTTTAATTAAATTTTATTAAGATTGATAATATTGTAAATCCAATTATTTTCATTAATTTGTCAACTGTCAATCATGATCTGTAGTAGGCTTTAAAGACAAATTTAACAAAAGTGAATATCACAGGTTTCTTTACATCTCCTCCCTCAGAGAGAAAACAATTATTTGTAATTGTTTATCCATTAAACGCTGGATGTAGTTTTGCAATGTGATAGAAATTGGATTTCACTTTCTTGTGACCGGCATCAACTTCATTGATTGACTCGGAAATCTTTTTCAAAATTTTGTATGGTCCAATCCTCAATTCATCCATTTTCTTCCTATTTAATCGATTTCCGTTTTCTACGTAGACTCTATCTCCTACTTCCAAATTCAATACTTTTCTTCGCTTGTCGTATAGTTTTTTATTATAATTGTGAGACTTTATTGTGTTTTCCAGAGCTACTTTCCTATCTCTTTCTAGATCTTCTTTTGTACATTTTGATTTCAGTTCAGGTGGTAAAATATTCACATTTTCCCCTTCTAAAAGGTATTTTGGAGCAAACTTCGTAACAGTGTGTCTTTTCACTTTCATTTATTTTACATCTTATCTTATTGACTAAAGTTTGATTTAATCTTTCATTAAGTCCATTTGAAAATGGTGTATCCACAGCAGTAAAAATCATTCTTATATTTTCCTTCTCCAGAAATTCTTTAAATTCTTTGGAATTTATACCAGGGTATTGATCTGTTAATACAATATCATTATTGTAGCTTTGTGTCACATTCTTTATTAGTTTAATAGAATCACTGGAGCTTTGATTCTTTGATGTGTAAATATAAGCATATCTAGTGATCGACTAGAAGATGTAAGTATTTTTTTGTTGACCGGGATCCTCCAAAGCCTCCAATGGTATCAATAGATATAATTTCAAATGGTCGTTTTGCAGGACCTAAATGTGACATTAAGTCGTGTTTTGATTTCTTCCTTGATTTGTTTTTTATACAAGTTTCACATTCATCACAAATTTGTTTAATTTTTGTGATGATATTCTTTGCGGTGTAAAATGGTGTTATTTTATTGATCATCTGGATTCTTCCAATGTGACAATAATAATCGTGCACATCTTTTATTAGAGTTTTGCTCAATTCTTCTGATAGTATGATTTTTTTTCTCCTTTTATTATTTTTGTAGTAAATATAATTTTCTAATATAAATTTCTCTTTTTGTAGGTTTTGATTTTTATGATGGTCATTTTTTATGTCTTGTAGGCTTACGAAATTTACTACTTTTAAAAAATCATCAGTATTATCATTCGATTCTAGAACTGGATGTCTGCTTAAGCAGTCTGCTTCCTGGTTTGATTTTCCTGGGTTATATCTTATTTTGAAATTATATCGGGATAAATAGATCAGTCTTTGCTTTGATGTTCATGTTTTCTAAAGGTTTATGATCGGAGTGTACTATAAATTTTTTTCCCATTAGCCAGTGTTGCCAATATTTTACAGCTTCTTTTATTGCCAGACATTTTAGGTATATTGCTTTCTTCTGTTTTTGAGTTTCAGTTAATTTTTAAAAAAAATAAGCAACTGGTTTATTATTCCCATTTTTATCTTCTTGTTTCAACACAGCTCCCACTCCCTTGATACTAGCATCCGTGTATATGTTTATTGGTAGTTTAGGGTCAAATATATTTAGAATCTGTTTTGAACATAGCAATGCTTTTATTTTATCAAAAGATTTCTGACATTCTTGTGCCCATATGAATTTTACATCTTTACGTAATAAATTGTGTAATGGGTCCAAGATAATTGCACTGTGTGGTATAAATTTATGATGAAAATTTACTTTTCCTAAGAATTGGCGTATATTTTTCTTGTTTCAGGAACTGGAAAGTTTTTGACAGCAGATAAATAATCTTTCAGAGATATGACTGAATTGTTTTCTATTATGTGACCTAAATATTTTGCGTACTTTTTCGCAAAACTACATTTTGAAAATTTCAATCTAAAGCCTTCTGTTAGTATTGCCTCGAGTAATTTTGATATGTGTAGTATATGCTCTTTAAAAGTTTTAGAAAAAATTAAAATGCCATCTATGAAATTTACCGCAAAACTAGAGAGTTCGTATTTTTTTATGATGTTTCCCAATATTCTCTGGAAATGGCTGGAGCAGTCTTTAATTCAAATGGGAGACACGTCCGTTGAAAATGGCCTTCTTGTGTGACGAATGCAATTTTATATCTGTCTTGTATTTTTAAAGGGATTGAGCAAAATGCTGAATTTATGTCAAAAGTAGAAAAGTATTCGCAGTTCACAGTTTTAATCATTAAATCCTCAATCAACGGAAAAGGTTGTGATTAAGGGATGACAATTTTATTCAATTCTCGAAAGTTAATACATAGCCTTGTTTTCTTTTCATCTTCTTTTTTATATGCCAGAGTTACTGGAGCAGCAAATGGGCTATAAGATTCCTCTATTAAATTCTTCGTTAAAAGTTTTGATATTTGATTTTCTATTTTTTTTCTGTCATCAGCTGTGCATCTGTATGGACGTTTGCAACAGTATTTATCTACCATCAAATCAATATGAGCTTCATAATCTCGTACAGTACCGATATCATATTTATCCTTAGCGAAGACCTGTTTGTATTTTTCTATCAACTTCAATTTCTGATTGTTGGTATGTGTCAAGATGGTTTACAAACATTTCGAATCCTCCAGAATTAATATGTTCATTGAAATTAATTTCACATTTTTTTATGTGTTTGTTTTCTTGTTCTAATACATCAGATTGTAAACTAAAATCTTCTTCAATTTTGTCACCTGGTACATCCGGAATTTTGACATTTTTTTGTTTGTTTCTCGAATAATCTTCCGTAAGGATTACTTTTTTTTCTTTTGGTCTGTCATGTTGTATGATCTTTAATTCTTCGTTTTGCATCAATTTGAAGTTGTTGATACAATCCAGACCAATTAGAAAATCGTAATTAAAATTTTCATTCTCTATTACAAAAATATTCATAACTCGTTCTATATTATATATTTTTATTTTTAGTTTCACCATACCTTTTGTTTTCTTCTCGCCATTACTAGTTTTCAAGTTTACTATTTTTATGTCACTTGTTTTGTCTTTGGCTGTATTTTCAATAACTTTACATTAATTAATGACACATTCGAACCTGAATCATAAATTCCAAAAACATTCAGAGTATCATTTAATAGTAACTTTACTTATTAATGGTGGCACATCTAGTTTTTTGGATTCTCCTCGTTCAATTCAACTTCCAATTCTGAGTTGTTTAAAGTTTTCACGACTGTCTGATTTTTATCTTTAAACCAACAATTTTCCTCAGGATGGTAACGTTTCCCTTTTTTATCTTGCATACAGATCGGGCATGGTTTTCTTTCTTCTACTTTTTTTGATTTCGAGTCAGAATTTGTAATTTTTTTTTTCGTATTTATTTTTTCCAACATGATGTTCAAATTTTCCAATTTCATTGTAGAGATCCTCTGTTCCTTGTAAAGTACCTCTGCGAATCTTGTCCGCCACATAATTGGGTAAACCAAATGCTATAAGGTCTATAAGGGTTCCAGTATCAATTGATTTTCTTACTTCCAGTAAAAGTTTTTCTTTTTTTAAAGCATACTCAAGTAACGAACCTGCTTGATATTTAACGACAGAGCATACCTAATGGGTGACTATCCTTTGTTAGCAAATGTCTCACAAAAATTTTTCTCCCATTTGTTCCATTCTAATTCCACTGTTAGTTTCATTATCATGCGGCTATACCAATCTACACTGGAGTGTTCCATTTATTTTTTAGAATTTCAATTTTCTTTTTATCTTCTTTAATTTGAAAACGTTCACATTCCTTATTAAAATCTTTGATCCACTGGTATGCGTTTGAGTTTCGGCCAGTGAACTTTTCAATCACAAAATCCTTTGCAATTTTTCCTAAATTTTGAATTACAGATTTTGTTTCTTTATTTTCAAGCAATTTCTCTAACAGTTCTTATAGCGTTTTATTTGAGCCACTAGGTATAGATTCAGCATTACTTGCTTCTTCTGAAATTTCTTCTAAATAAAAATCATTAAACTGTAAGTTCTGTTCCTCCAAAATTTGCGTAGTTTGTTCCGAGTCCGTATTAGTCATAGTGTGTCATCATCTAAGTTAAGTCGATAGCCGAAGGTTCTGGCTTTCCTAGGAATAGATTTTTCGGTAGCAACTACGATGTTTCTCGTGAGCTTACTAACCTCTAAGTCTATTTGGTTAACGGATTTGATCTGTGGAGTGATCAAAGTTTCGACGTTGAGATACTCTTTGAAAAGTTTCTAGTCTGCCTTTTCAAAGCTCAATTGGGTTTGCAAAGTTGCAGCGCCCCTCATTTCACCCAAAGTGAAACTGATGGGTCGGTGGTCGATTTGCAGATCCAAGTGAACATCTAGATCCGACATGAGGTCGCAATTCTTTAATAACGCTAAGTCGATGGTTTGCGGCTGGTATCGAGCAGCGTCTGGGTAATACGTGGGTTTCTCCGGATACGCAACAATGAAGTAACGTTTGAGAGAATGCGCAAAGAGGGCGCTTCCGTTTGAATTGTTAGACATACAGTTCCAAGATATATGACGCGCATAATACGATCAATATCCGTTCCCATCTTCGGGAGGCTATAAAGAATGTTTGACGGCGTGCCGAACAAAAAAGGGCGACCCCATCGCTATTTCTGGTGGCTCGATCATGGCGGTAGGTAGGTATATAAATTTCTTATCCGGCTTTAACCATGTTTCGCTGATGGCTGCAACATGGATCTGCTGCTGTTGGAGGAATGAGTGAAGCTCGGGATGTTTGTGTAGGAGACTTTGGGAGTTCCATTGCAAAAATCGGATTTGGGACCTAGAATTTGAAGGATCGAATGCCATTTTCGAATAAATGAGCAGTCATCTGGAAAAACTTGAGAAGTTTTTCGGAATTCGATGTGAAAGATTTCCATGCAACTTCCACGTCGATCCTGAGTTTCAGGAGTTCTATGAAATCGATTTCAGGTTTCGGGCTTTCGCCATTCTCCAATGGAGACGGAGAGAGTGGACAGCCTAGGATGGACTCAAAAAAGGGGTTGGAGAAAGGGGGGCAGTGGACTGGATCTAAATTACCTCATTTGCTGATGGCTTCCTGGTTGTCCACGGGTTCACTTTTGGGGGTGGTGCTGGAACAAACTTCGTCCTTGGTGCTGGTGCTGGAGTCATCCGTTTAGCTTGGGGGCTTCTGCTAGGGGCGTTGCCGCCTTTGGCGTGACGGAGGGCCGGGAAATCCCTGGCCTGGAATAATGGTGGTGGCGGCGTTGCGCCGCGCTTCTGCTACTCGGGTTGCCGTTGCCACCACTTATGTCTCTTGAGTTTGGGACACTCCATGGAACTGGCCGGGTGCGCAGCGCCACAATTGCAGCACTTCGCTGGCTGCGACCGTGGGACTGCGCATTCTTATGAAGTGTGATTATCACTACACTTCACGCAACGCACAAGTCCGCGGCAGTTTCGTGATCCGTGCCCGTACAGCTGACAGCGGTAGCACGCGGTAGGACTGAACTGCACCCCGTTTGTTGATGTACCTTTCTACTTTTGCAGGTACCTCACAGATCTTTTTTTTTTTTAGGACGCTTTGGTCTTGCGTCCTCTTAGTGAACTGAACCAATCGTGATACGGTTTCTTCGCCTGTTTTGCTGAACTGCACAACCTTATTGGGTTCAAGGCCGTGGTTTTTTAAATTCTCTGCCACCATATCGTCCGAATGGTGGCGCATGGATCACGAATTTGGGTTCGTGGTTCCCTTTGGTATCATAAAACTGGTGGGGCATCTGCAAGGCTAACAAACGCTCCTTGCACTTTGCGTATTCATGGTCCGACTCACAATAGACGCTAATGGTTTTTGATCCAAATGTGAATCGGACGCTATTTTTCGCTGCCGTTTTAATAGCTTCCTCGACTTTGGCGAAGCTCGTGAGACCCATGTGGACCACTATGGGCGAGGGTTTCTTTTGTTTTAGGATGGTGGCTACTGGGGCAGCTTGATCGTTGATGTTGATCAATGTGTATCTATTCGACACTTGAAGTGCTGCTTTTTTGGAAGCGGTACTTTCCACCCTTCCTCGTCGTCGTTTCCTATCGTTTTTTACCAGATGAAAATCTATTGCCATTGGTTCTGGCATTGGTGAAGGTGCTGGTGTTGCTGAAGTCGCTGATGGTGCCGGTGATGGTGATGGTGGTGACGGTGATGATGGTGATGGTGTTGTTGAGCCTAGAGTTGCTTGACGCATCTTTGCCTTAGAGGACACCGCCTTGATGTCGTTGGTAGGCATTGCTAGGGATTTCTCAAATCTAGATATCAAAAGATAAACACATTAGTTGATAATATATAAAGTGTAAGAGCCTAGTTTGTAAAATAAAAAGTAATTAATGATTGTGAAAAAACCAGAAATTATATTTTATTTTAAATAAAAAGATTTAATTCAGTTCTGTTACAAAAATCCCCAACAATAGAATCTAATATAAATAAATTATATTGTCAAGGGAAAATCCGTAAAAGGACGAGATAACTCTTTCTTTGGTTTTTCCTGAATTGTCAACTCCGCATGAATCCAGTATAATAAAGTATTATCAATAGATTCAATAAAGTGTAAAACCCCAGAAAAACTAAATTTTTTGCTTCCGACAATAAATAAATATATTGTAAGATGATAGCAGGTTAGAAATCTCAGTTAAAATTTGAGAAAAATTGTTTCAATACAGCGATGCTCACAGTGTCTACATCTAGCATCGAATGATTCATAAAAAAGGACGACGTTGCTTGGTTTTACCTAGCTTATATATGTTTGGCCGACGTTTAACACTATTTTAAGATCGCACCTGCTTGGAGCTTTAGAAACAGAGAGACGGCCATATTGACGATTAATTTTTCCGTAATATTTTTATTAAATCTGAATTTGGAACCGGTCCATTGTCTACATTCATAATATTTCTTTTGAATTTCTGATTGTAAATGCTTTCGTATGCATCCAGCTATGAAAGATTTTGTACTGCCTTTACAAGTTTTAAATTGGATTTGTCGATTTTATGATCATTCTCGATAATATGTGCAGCTACACAGGATTTTTCTAACCTGCCATATTTCATATGAGCCATATGTTCTTTGAATCAGGTTACAATTTGTCTACGGCTTTGGCCAATGTATGTTTGTAAACACGATGGGCATTCTATGGTACAAATTCCATAGAATGAATTCAGATTTTTGTTCGTTTTCTATTTTGTCTTTTGGGTTACCGAGGATCTGTTTAATTTTATATTTGCTGACGAGTGCTATTTTTAGATAATGATCCTCCATTTCTTTTTTAATGTTGTTCGTACAAAGTGGGTAGTACGTTAACTTGCACTATTTCTTTTGTATATTGTATATTGTATATATATATATATATATATATATATATATATATATATATATATATATATATATATATATATATATATGTATATATATATATATATATATTTGTTTAAAATAACGAACATTGAAATATTGCCTGATTTACAAAAAATAAATTAAATCAAAACTCGACGTTTCGAGAACCTCGAGTTCTCATTTTCAAAAGCAAAAGTAAAACAAAAAACCGAATTGACATGGAATGGTGAATTCAAAAAACTGACTTGACAACAATCATACAGTAAACGTCAAAAATGACATTAAACCAAATGATTTGAATGGTATGAAGCACATGCCGTAAAACAAATCAAATATCACAAAATATACAAACCAAGAATTAAGTGATATAAAATTGAACAAACGGAAAGAAAAACACAAATTGTATTATACATATTAGATGCAAAGAGATAAAAAGTTGGAAAAAACAAAAATCATAGAATGGCCACAAGAAACAATGTGAAAATGTTCAAGTGAGTTTTTAGTAAAAATATGAGACAAAAACAGAAACATTATGACAGACACATATCAATAAGTAAAATAAAAAGTAATATAATAATTCAAAAGAAAACTTATCTTATGTAATAGTAAGAAAATTGTAAAAAGATAAAGTACGTATAAGTAAATAAGATGAAAGATTACAATTTTTAAAATTTGAAAAAATTATTATGACCACAAACTAGAAAATCACAGATACACAATGGCGCTGTTCGGCCGAACTAAGTCCTTAGTAAACTAAGTAAGTTAGACAGAATAAATAAAATTTTGTTCTGAGCATCTGAGCGCAGTGAATTTCGGTCTGGACACACTTTCTTTTGATACCTAATAGTATCATAACCAGTGTTGCCAGATCTCCCGTTTAGCAGTAGATCTACAGCTTTTTTAGTAGTTCTGCCGTTTTTTTTCTTAAACTACCGTTTTATGAAATTTTTTTGAGTAAATAAATAAATTTTTGAATTTGTGTCATTTTTTTCAATTTTTTAAACAAATAATTAATTTAAAACTCCCCAGTCGTACAAATACAAAATCAGTCATTGTAGACCATATTCCATTAATGGAATATGGTTCTGTATAATAAATACTTTTATTCAGAATAATTAAAATTATATTACATTAGTATTTAATATATTATAGAATTTTTCTTCTTCAAATATTAAATAATATTAATTCTTTGTGTTTATCATATATTGCATTACTTATTGTTTTAAATCCCATTGTAAAACAATACCTTAAAGTAATTACGGAACCTTAAAGTATTTGAAATAATGGAATATGGTCTGTAATAACTGATTTTGTATTTGTACGACTGGGGAGTTTTAAATTTATTATTATAAAAAATGACACAAATTCAAAAATTTTTTTATTTACTCAAAAATTTCAAAAAAACGGTAGAAATACTAAAAAATCGGTAGATCTACCGTTAAGCGAGAGATCTGGCAACACTGCCCGTGACATAGATACTAAGTAAAATGGCGTCATAAGAAAAGTTTCTTAGTAAGTATAAAGCGTCCCGGCCAACATCTTAGCGCTCAGTAATCTGACTAATTTACTTTGTTTACTAAGTACTTAGTTCGGCCGAACAGCGATACATATTGTATTCTTTGGTAAAACATATGTATTCTTTGGTAAAACCAATAAAAAGATAGAAATCTGAATTATCACAAAAAATATCACCAAAATATCACAGATGAGAAAAGAAAAATCACAGAAAAATTATTTGTGTAATAAAATTTGTAAAAATAATTCAAACAGTTAAAAGAATAGACTCAAAAAATTTATCTGAAGTAAAATACGAATTGTAATGGACGACAACAAGAATAAAAATGAAGTTACGAAAGTTAACGGAAGTATATATTAAAAGCCAGACAACGACCATAATGAGAAACATTGAGCGTGATCAAAAATCTTGTGGAACGAAATTCAAAATGATTAAATCAAGTGATTGTTTTTTGCAAACGTGAAAATCGAATTGTAATGACCTAAGAAGTTATTTTGGTCTGCCGAAACGTCGATATATATATATATATATATATATACATTTTATTGTTTAAAATATATATTTTATATTTTGATGTGTGGACTGTTTGACGAACGAAAAAAAGTCAGATCATTTTTCAAAAAATTACGTATGCATTTTAAAATAATTAACCGAGTACGGCGAAGCAAATACTTTGCCTTACGTATTACCGTGCTATTAGATTGTAGTGGGTTTGTTATAAATGAAACACCTTTTATATAAATAACAAGTTATATATTTGAATAATTACACTACTTGAATAAAACTGCTTGGTGTGTGTACTTAGTACTAACGTTGTATGGCTACTGTGCCGCATTGTACCAAAGAATATAATATAAAAAGATGTCATCACTAGATTGTCATCACTAGATGACAATAGCTGTTCGATTTCGGTATTTAGTGCCATTACCAGCACAACCAACTGTATTCTTTGGCAGAACTTATTACCAGTTTCCCGGATCACATCAAAGCGGGGATGTACTTCAAATTTATATTAATAGGGAATCCACCAATATTGATGAAATTTTTTAGAATTAATTAGTCAAAATTTTTTAATTTTTTTTTTACAGGCTGTATAAAATATTACTATTTGTTTTTGTAGTTTCACTTGGTATTTTAAAAGAATACGCTTTAAATATAAGTTTTATTATATTAAGAATTTTAAAGGTGCTGTGAGTGAGTCAACGAACGGCCTCCAACAAATCTTTCGACCAGGGTTCGGTACCCTGTATGTTGCTAATTTTTTTTTCGACATTATTAAAATTATTTTAGATTATTTATATTATAATAATTATTATGGTTATTATTTATACTGATAAAATGCAGACAATAATCATTTTGATTCTTACATTATTATTTAAAATTATTATCTCAAGTCGATTCAATAATAATATTATTATTATTAATAATAATAATATGAAAAAAAAAACAATGATAATAATAATAACACACAACAACAAACACAACATACATTCCGACCAATGCAAACAAACTTACACCAAACACGGAAACTTCACATCCGCACCCACACAACACACAGTCACACATGCAAAACACAACACAAGAAATATACACGATACAACACAGCATATCTACAACAACACTCACACACGCACCATCACCGCATTCTCCAAACTAAACACATAACACTATACAAGAAACAAACCCATCACCATACAACATCATTACTTCCACTACAACAGCAGTCATACACGAACCACCCCCATTACATCGAAACGAAACACATAACACGCCACCCATTAGTCGGTTAACAAGCCTCACACAAGACCATATATCAACACCATCCGATATTTCAAAGCAAACACAAAACACTCAACAACAAAAAAATACAGCATAACTACATTAACCACAACACCCATACACGTACCACCACTAAAAAATCAAAACTTCACACAAAAAGCTTCACCCATTGTAACACTAACACGACTCACACATTACCAAATAACACACTACTCACAACCGACGGAGAACACCCCATTTGCTCATCAAACACAACACAGTACAACACCACACAAACCACTCAAAAGGCGATGTCACAGAACACAATAAACATACATACATTTATACACACTACAAGAACACATATTCCCTTACAAATATACGCGCACACTCACACATATTCTCCGGTTCACATGACAGAAGATAACAAAAAAAAAACCAGTTTACCGTCACTTGACTATGTCCGTGCGGTAAACTAATCGGGCTCAGTCTTGAATAAAAAAAGAAAAAAAAAACAATAATAGTAGCATAAACATTTATCTAACATTAAGTTTTAAATGCTTAGTTGCTATTTCCAAATGCACTTTATATATCAGTTCATGCATTATCTACACAAATATTCTTCATTGGACTAGGCGGCAGAGTTATGTTGTATCAATTTTTGAAACTGGGTACGATCCCTCGTTAATTTTTTTAATAATTTTATTTAAAATTATTAATTACCCAAAAAACAAAAAATAGTCCGAAAAAATCGCAGTTTTTTGGCCCCCCCGTAAAGAGCGCAGGGTCCTCGTATACGAAAACTCAGCAAACACACCCTCTACCATCTCCAAACAATCCCTCAAATTTTTGTTAACTTTGGAATTGAGTCCAGCACACCCCGATTTTTTTACAAGGCTCCTGGTGTTAGTATTAAATTATTATTTTCAAGCTTTCGATTAATTCTTATAAAACCTAAAAATATTAATTTGTTTATAAGTTAGTTAGCAAAAGGTAAAACATATGATAACTCTCTCAAAAGTTAACTTATCAGAAGTTTTTTTTTTTAATTAAAGATCTGTGAAAGCTCTATAAGTTAAAACAAAATAAAGTTTATTTAAATAACTTCTTAACTGTTTTATATTTAGCGCGTTCATCTTGTTTATAACGCGCTATAAGCAAATTTACAAAAATATAAAACAGTTAAGAAGTTATTTAAATAAACTTTATTTTGTTTCAACTTATAGAGTTTTTACAGATTTTTAATTTAAAAAAAAAAACTTCTGATACGTTAACCGCGATTTTTTTCGGACTATTTTTTGTTCTTTGCCCATTTCATCTAAAATATGCGGTTTAACAAAAATCCGAAAAAGCCACGTGATAGAGCATTAAATTTCATCAAAAAAAGATCAAATTTCTCAAAATGTGAAAAAATACAGAAAAATTCAGGTTTTGGGCTATTAAAATTATATTTTCACACATTGCTATGTATTATTACACATTGTTGTATTGAAAATTATTGAGAATAATTTTTCTGGATCCAACACATATGCTGATTATAAAATAGAAGGATATTACGAAAAATATTTAAAAGAAAATATTTTTCTCCTTGGAAGAAGAAGGAGTTTTTTTTTTAAGTGCAAAAAGAAAATAATCTAGTTCGATTTATTTTTTTTCTTTCAACAAAGTTTTTTTTTTAGTCGAAAATTGAAAAGAAAATAATAACTGCTTTTGATTTAAAGTTTATCTTTTTTTTTTTTAAATCAAAAAAATTATCAGATATAATTAAATTAAAAATCAAAAGTCTAAGTTGAATGTTTTGAATAACATAAATTCATGCATAAATAAATAACTTTTGTATAAACAAGCATGATTAAGTAAACAGAAGTAAGCTAGCTTACAGTAATCTATGTATTTTAAAATTGTGTATAAATTTTGAATTCGCACTGGTCGTGTGCATTAAGTGGACAGTTAACTATCAAACAAGAGGGGTGTCATTCTGGTTCAAACCTTGCCGGAGTGTTTTAATTAGTTTTATAAATAATCTGAATCTCCGAATGCGCCCATGGTTGTTGTTAAACTAAATTATTCGAGAAACCTCCATGCGAAAATATATTTTCAAAAAAATTATTTCTTCAAAACAACAACCATGTTCTAGAAAGATGGATGGCGGGTATAAAAAGGCGCGACCAGTGCTGATCAAAATCAGTTTAAAATCGACTGTTTGATTCAGTTCAGAGTTTATAATTAACTGTTGTTCGATTCAGATCAAGTTAAAAATTAACATTCGTGTGATAAAGATTAAGTTTAAATTTGGCATTTGTACAAGTAGTTCAAAGTTTGAAAATTGACATTGTATTATAAAATTTAAAAAAATTGTTAAAAAAGAAATTAGATTCTCATTCTTTTAAAAGCAAATAAAATCAGGTTTTTGTTTCATAAAAATTTTTTTTTATTTAATTTTTTTTCTTTAAAAAAACGTGCGTGTCGTTCCAGTTGAAAAATATTTAGTAAAACTTTTACTAATATATTTTTTTTTGTCGAGTATCGGAATCTGTTGCAGGTTCGTGCTGCGCTTCTTTTGAGGGATAAAGAGAGCCAAGATTCCGTGACAACATATTATGCATACCTCTTCAGCTTTGCAACGAGCAACATATCGCTGACTCCATATCCCAGAGATAGTTACGATTAGCTTATTCATACTGATGATGACTACTTTATGGTCGAAAGACGTAATTTTAAAATACATATAAATGTTCTAGGAATTGGAGTTCTCATTGATTATTTTAATAATGATATGAGTTTTTACAAGCTTTTATTTAATACAAGAACGAGTGAAATCCTGAACAGCTCCTCAGTTTCTTTATATTCCTTGGACGTGAATATTCGTTTGTAACGTGCTAGTGAATATAACGAGTTTTGGATAATATTCCAAATGTTTTAACATTATTTTTGTGGTGATATAGTTGAGATGGCGTCTTCGTCAGAGCCTCAACGGTGTTTCATTTGCGAGGAGAGTTTAGAAGAATGTGAAACTGTAGTTGTTAAGAAGAGACGAATCGCTACTTTTCTTGTTGCAAGTGATAAACGCAAAAGGCCTGAGTACCGCCGGTTTCTCGAACCCTTGGAAGAAGTAACTGTTCACTCACTATGTCGGAAAAATTACTCCCATGAAAAATGATTACAGCTTCTCTACGACGCGAAGAGGCCACGACTTTCACTGCTGCCCCAAAGCCGACCCGTTCTAGCAAGCCACCATTTGACTTCAACAATAGGTGCTTCCTATGCAATGAAATAATTACTGATGAATACAGGCAAGCTCAGATTAAGGTCAAAAGTGAGAGACGCAACCGTCCTGTAAAAGTGGCGCTACCTGGTTTAGCAAATACGATTACGATAAAGGTCAAAGAGCGTGATGATGAATGGGGGCAGAAAATCGTAGATCGCATGGCATTGTTGGATAGTCTTGAAACAGATTTAGTAGCTGCGAACGCTGAGTACCATGAAGATGTATTTTAAGGTTTAATATCATGCGTCCAAGAAAGGCTTGGACGTGTTAGTTCTGCCAACCACGATCAAACCATGGAGATTATTTTCACGTTTCTCGAAGAGAACAGTGAAGAGTGCCAGTTTTCCCTTGGTCAATTGCTCTATCAGGTTTCTGAGGTTCTCGTCCACACGCGAAAAAAGCGTTTGCAGGAGAAGTATAAAGATGAGAAGTATAAGATAATCATCAGTTCGTCAGCCCACAGATCGAGTGTGGTGTGCTTCAAAAACACTGGGCATAAAATTTTGAGTGACAACTGGTATTTAAATGAAAATAAAAAGGATCTCAAAGAAGAAACAAATCGAATTGTAAGACCGCCGGATAAATAATTTTGGAAGATATTCGCTGAAAGGTTTTCAGCATCACGGCTTACCCTCCTGTAGATATTTTTTTTGGTGGTACACAACACCTTGTCCCAGAAACACTACTCCTCCTCCTGCATAAAATGATCTTGACCAACAAACGTGGGCGTGGAGTTACTTCTTCCAAGAGTTCGAGAAACCGTCGGTACTAAGGCCTTTTGCGTTTATCACTTGCAACATGTAAAGTAACGTTCCCTCTCTTCTTAACAACTACAGTTTCACATTCTACTAAACTCTCCTCACAAATGAAACGCCGTTGAGGCTCTGACGAAGACGCCATCTCAACTATATCACCACAAAAATAATGCTAAAACACTTGGAATATTATCCAAAACTCGTTATATTCAATAGCACGTCACCAACGAACATTCACGTTCAAGAAATATAAAGAAACTGAGGAGCTGTTCAGGAATTCACTCGTTCTTGTATTAAATAAAAACTTGTAAAAACCCATCTCATTATAATAAAGATTATTAAAATAATCAAAGAGAACTCTATATTTTTTTTAATTAAATTTCAAATTTTGCCCCAATTTCTAGAACATTTATATGTATTTTATAATTACGTATTTCGACCATAAATTAGTCATCATCAGTATGAATTAGCTCATCGTAACTATCTCTGGGATATGGAGTCAGCGATATGTTGCTCGTTGCTAATTTAGTGCGTGAGACACGCATACTGATGAGCTAATTCATACTGATGATGACTACTTTGTAGTCGAAATACGTATTTATAAAATAGAAATGAATGTTCTAGAAATTACGGAAAATTTGAAATTTAACATCTCATTGTGCACTTGTTGAGGATACTTCAAGCCAGTGGAAGGTGCGGCGGGTTCTAGCAGAAGTCTAGGAAGAGGGAGGTGAGGGTGTATGCATAATATTTTTAATAATACATAGATATGTGTGAAAATATAATTTTAATAGCCCAAAACCTGAATTTTTCTGTATTTTTTCATATATATATATATTTCTATATGTATATATATATATATATATATATATATATATATATATATATATATATATATATATATATATATATATATATATATATATATATATATATATTTATATATATATATATATATATTTATATATATATATATATATATATATATATATATATATATATACATATATACAAATTTTTACGATGGTCATTTTTAACATCTAGTAGGTAGTATGGACATTTGAAAAAAATTTTACGCAATTCCATCATCAGTACAAAAACAATAGCCGCATTTCCTTTGGAGGAAATTCGCTAAAATCAAATGTTAAAATCAGCTGATATAACACTATCACGCTATTGGCCCAAGGAAAACCAAGTAGTGAACACTGATAGGCTAAGCACAATCGACGTAGCTTGTTAGTCCATCACAGATAATTTGTCAGTCCGAACATATAAAATACAAAACAATTTTATAATTATTATGAGACATGCATCAAATAAGCAACGATAACATATCTTCGATTCCATATCCCGGAGATAGAATTACAATTAACTAATGCATACTGATGATGACTACTTTGTAATCGAAATACGTATTTATAAAATGCAAATAATGGATTAGGGAATTAGGGCAAATTTTGAAATTTACGATTTTCAACACTGGTATTATATACGTAACAAGGTATTTTTTTTAGGATATGTCCCCAGAAGACGATTTACTAACATTAAGTTCAGAAGATGAAGCTGTGGCTAGCGATTTAGATATGCATTCAATGATATTAAGTGGATTAAATCAAGATACAGAGCCTATTATTACTGCAGATGAAGTAATTAGAGAAATTGATGATATGATGCAAGAGGATGATAATTCATTAGAACGTTCACCTGACTCTGCCGGTTCATATTTGGATGGCAATGAAATACTCGAAAAAGGGAAACAAGTACTCAGTTCCCCATTATACGAAGATAGTATGTATTTCAATCGATCAATTACAATTACATCAGAATTGATTTTACTAAAATTTTAATCAATCCTTTTTTTCTGTTACAGAATTGAAAGCTCTAAGTCTCTCTCAATTAAATGAATTATATTTGGAATTAGAAGTATTAATACGTGAATTTTCGGAGACATTAATATCTGAATTGGCATTACGTGATGAGTTAGAATATGAAAAAGAATTGAAAAATACGTTTATTTCATTATTACTGGCTGTTCAGAATAAACGAAGGCAATATCATGTGGAAAAGAAACGTTCATCTAAAAATAATGCTCAACGTTCGCCTCCATCAGGGTTAGACCCAAAAGTGAGTAATAAAACTTCAATCTTATTTTCAAAATACTTCTTTTTTTCACGTGCAATGTGCAATTTTAATAGTGCGCAACAAAATTGAGATACTTCTTTTCTTATAATTATATTAAAAATTAGAAATTGATGTATCTCATATCTCACCGTGAGATACGTTTAAAATACAGATGTGCGTAACGTCAATTTCAGTCAATATATAAAGTTTCTGAAAAGTCTTGAAGTGGTCGAATAACTCGTGAAAAACAATTTAGGATAATAATCGAAAAAATACTCAATATTTTTAAAGAAGTTATCCAATAACTCCAAAGTCTGTCACCCACCCCACACCCTGGGATAGGGCAAGGGTAAACTTTAAAATCTTTACTGAGAACCCTGATGAATGAGAACTTTTTATTGTAGATTCAAATTCTCCAAAAAACTAAGTTAGTTTTATTCGAAACATATTATTGGATTCGCGATAAATGGCGCTGTAATTGCAACTAATAAATTTTTCGGATATTGCGTAAAATGCAGTCAAGCATGTTATCTTACAAAAAAAAATTACATTTAGCGTAACCCATGGACATATTAGTTTTCTGTTCCTATCAGAGTGCTTGTTTCAGGTGGGTCCCCTAGTTTCTCACCATCAAGACAATAACGACAGAATGCCCTACTTAATAAGATGTTAAAATAGATTACCTCCAGCTACTTGACAGTGTCCCAATTGTCATAATTTGCTTTCTTCAATGTTTCAGGCGCTATCGTATTAGAACATTATTTTTTCGAAGTAAATTGTACGAGTTAAAATCGATGATTGCGGATTTTAACTCGTACACTTTGCTTTTCAAATAGCCAAAATAGAAATTATCTCTAGCAATTGTCATGTAGGATTTTTCTAGGTTGCGAGAAGGTCTTAGATTTAGGCTTTTTCAAGTAAATGAACTCGTACTTTATTATTTTTCATTCCTACGTGGAATTTCTCCAAAAATTACGAAAAAAAATTTGGGATTACAGCTCTATTTATCGCGAAAAAATGTTAAACTTATTTTTGTACAGAGAATCTGAAATTGCAATAAAAATTCGAGTTCCGATTTAAGATTTCAAAGCCCCCTGCCCCATCCCAACGGCGTGCGGTGGGGCCGACTTTAGTATCTATCGTTGGAGAACTTCTTTAATAATATTGAACACATATTTTTTCGTTTTTCATTTCAAGTATATTTAATGGATATAAGGTTGTGGGTGATGATTTAAATTATTTAAATTAACGTTTGATTTTGTTGTATTTTATTAATAAATAATTTATTTATTCCACATATTTTAATTATACAAAGTAATATAACTAAATTTAATTAAACAAAAGAAATAAATACATTCTGGTTAAATAATTGATGATTTGTGTCTAACTCGTGTATTGTCTGTTGTTGACCGTTTTATTTGCTTGTGTTAGACCGATATATATGATATGATTTTAAGTCTGTCGACTTGCTGTTGGTTTCCTGTGACTTCGTATATCTTCGTGTACGCTCGGTATGTCGAAGTTTTTAAATTGTGTTCACAGGGAGCACTAGTGTCGTAGAGATAGGGTTGCCATGAAGCGCAAAACTAATTATTTTAATATAAATTAAATAGGGTTGCCAGAGGCACCACAAGGTATTTTAAGTTTAGTTTCGACTTTTTTATAGTTGAAAATATTGATCGGAGAGAAAAATTCTTGGTATAGGTGTTCATAAAATGTCCTAATTAGTCCATTTCCGCATGCCCATCAGTCCGTCTGCCTGTCAACACGATAACTCAAAAAAAAAAACTGAAACGAGTTTATGGGGGTGTTCTAAAGCCAAAAAGACTTCAAGTTCGTGAATGGGTAAAATCGGACAATGCATTCTCTCGTCAGGGTGTGGGAGTTATCTAACTTTAAAACGAAGAAAAGTTTAAACTCAAAAAAAATGTAATGAAATAGAAAAAAATTTAAGCAAAAATGATTGTGGATTACAAAAGTAAGCGTATGAATGTATTACATATGCATATAGCACCTTTTTATATACACTACAAGTTATATTATTGTACATATGTACGTATGTAGGAGTAAAATAAACAGTTCATGCACTGGTAATAAACTCAGCATTACAGGATGTTTAAGCTGAGTTAGTTGTAATTTTCACTTGTAGAAAAACAATTTAAAGGTTATGTTTCAGCTTCTAATAGCAACAATCGTTTATTTTGCAGTATCTAACAACTGTTATCCCATACCATCTTGATAGTGGTCCACCAGATAATCAAGCTCTACAAGTTTTAATAAAAAGTAAGTATAATATAAGAAATCATCATGTTTATAAATAAAATATTTTTTCGAATAATTTTTTTTTTAGTTTTGAAAGCTATTAATGAAGACAGTCCAACCGTACCAACGTTATTGACAGATTATATACTGAAAGGTAAATATTTCAAAACAAAATGAAACTAAATGCAATAACACCACAAAATGGTCGTTAATAATTAATACATACAATTCAATAAATTGAGAACTTAACATTATGATCATGGATCTAATTTATACATGTTAATTGAATAAAAGATACAGACTCAGATACTAGTAAAAAATGAATCTTAATACTGATTCTGGTATATAAATATAGATTTAAAGTGTTTACGAACCAATATAGATACGCCAGTACTTTTAGAAATTTTTGTAACAAAACATTGTGACATTCAGAACTGTCTTAGGCCATGTTAGGATTTTTGGACACACCGAGTTTGGCGGGCCTTCTAGAAAGCAAAAAAACAAATGAATGAAATCATCAAAATGTAATTAATTCAGTCGCGTGCTGAGCATCTGGTTTCAGAGAGAGATTTCAGAACTTTATTTGCACCTAAACATTACTACAACATTTCCCACCGATTTTTCAAATCCAAAAAAAAAATTTTTACAATTTTTGGACAAATTGAAAGTATGCTACTTCTTCTGGAACATATATAACTGCTTGATTGAGGAAGCGGAGGAGAAGATCTCCCAAGTTTCCAAAAGAATAAATTTTGCTAATAAGAATGATACGAGAAGAAACTTAATAGATGCAGAAAAAAACTCTTACTGGAATACTGATGGACTGAAAACGAAGCTTGGCAAAAAACATGTTTTAGAGTATATTAATAATTTTGATATTTTAGCGTTTGTGGAAACACGGACGGGTCCAAATGAGGTACCCAAATTGAATGGATATAAATGTGTAAGTAAAAGCGGTATAAGAACAGGTGGAAAAGGTAGAAATCCTGGTGGCCTGGCGGTCTTCTATCGAAGCAGTCTTAAGGATATAAACGTTATTGAACGTCAGTTGAATGAGATGATTTGGCTATCGATAATATATGGGCAGAAGCAAATGTTGATGGGGGTGATTTATTGGCAACCCGAAACTTCTAAGTATTCAAATAACCAATTTTTTTATGTGTTAGGTGATGAAATAGCGAATTTGATGCGAAAATTTCCGGGAACTGAGTTAATGATTGCGGGGATCTGAATGCTAGGATAGGTACGGAGAGTGACCATATAGATATGGAAGATGGCGTGTTAATGCCAAGGCGTAGCATGGATACATGTACTAATAACTAAGGAAAAAAATTTCTTCGCTTGATAAGGCAAACTGGCTTAGTAATCTTGAACGGTAGATCAGTTGGTGATAAAGGGGGTGTTTATTATTATTATTTGGAGGTTATTAATCACTGCGACCAATATGATCTATTGTGACCCCCTACTACTGCTCTGTTAAGGCTTGCCTCAGAGCTCCTCAACCAGTCTCAATTCTCGGAGGAATTTGAGGATCTGGGTGGGGTGCAGGGATGGTAAGTCATCCTCCTGGAGTAGGTACTGGTCAAAACAAGCAGCCCGTCTTCGTGCCACGGCTTTACATTCAAGTAGGAGATGAATTGGAGTTTCTTCCTCCAGCTCACAGAACCTGCATGAGCCGTCATTGATGATTCCCATCTTTCGGAGGTGCCCATTCAGCCGGCAATGCCCGGTGAGAAAGCCCGTTAGGATTCGTAGCTCATTTAAGGGGGTGTTTGGACATACATATTAAAGCTTGGAAGGAGTGTTATCGACTATGTATTTGTTACTAAAGGTCTGTGGAACGAAGGCGTTGATATGAAAGTAAGTGATTTGTTTGAATCCCCACATTTTTCACTTGATATTAATGTTAGAGTTGTTGAAAGGAATGACGTAGTTTCTAACAATTATACAAGGCCACCCCGGTATAGATGGGACCCAAACAAGGAGAATGATCTGTTGTGTCGAATAAACAGCTCTGAATCTCGTCTATACATGATTTGAGTAAGGCATCTGGTGTCTATGAATAACATTGACGAGGCTGTAACGGTTTTGCAAGATTGGTTAGCCTTTCTTAGCATTGATTTTGAAATTAAATCTTACCTAATTCTGTCTGTAGAAAATATAATTGGTATGATGCTGAGTGTATACATAGAAGAAGAGAATTAAAGAACAAACTCAGAAGAATGAGAAGGGATAAAAATCAATTAGCCCTAAATCAATATCTTGAGTGCAAGAATAAATTTGTATCGTTGTGTGAATTTAAAAAGGTTCAATATGAAAACAATTATGTACAGAGAGTGAATAAGGCAGTTGACAATAAAGATGGTAAGTTACTTTGGAAAATCTTGAATAACAAACACAAGAGTTGTAGTGGGGCTTGCCTGGGTGTATATGAATGGAACGAATATTACCGCTAGCTGATTATAATAGCGTCCGAGAGGGAAGAATTGACTTTTGAAGAAATAGAGCACGATGGTTTAACCAACTATATCGACTTGGACATAGACGAAGAAGACATCGAATATGTGATTAGCATGGCAAAAAGTAGTATAGCTGCGGGTATAGACGGAATTATAAACGAGATAATCAAAGTAACTTATGCTCACTGTGCGGAATTCGGTGCGATTTTGAAAGTCCTTTTCAGTGCTATGATTTTTAATAAAAAAAATACCCGCAATCTTGGACAACGGGGGTTGTTATAAATTTGTGTAAGGGAAACGATGATACTTGCAACCCTGGTAGTTATCGTGGACTAACACTGATGCCTAGCATCAGTAAACTCCATACAAAGCTCTTTGCCGATCGGCTACGTCAGTGGATGGCTGAGAATGACATTATCAATGAGGCATAGGCTGGTTTTCGAGTAGGCTACGAAACAATGGACAATATTCTAGTTTTGAAGACTATCATTGATAAAACTTTAAAAATAAAAAGATTGAAATCATACCTGTGCTTCATTGACTTTGAAAAGGCATTCGATAAAATTGACAGATTTTTGTTGTGGGAGAAATTATTGAAAATTTGATTGCCATTAGAATTTATTAATGTCATTAAGTCCATTTATCGTTCCACCAGCTGTTGTGTTCGATCGGATAGGGGTGATGTGGACTCTGATTTTAAAACTTACCAAGGGCTAAGGCAAGGCTGTCATTCATTTGTCAGCATTCCTGTTCTTATTATACATTAATGACCTTTATGAATGGATGGAGAAAATAAGTACCACGTCTCCTTGTGTTAAGGATAAGGAGATAAAGATTCTATTATATGCTGATGATGTGGTTCTAACATCCAACACAATTGGTGGTATGAGAAGGAGCTTGATGGCATTAGAACAGTATTGTGATAAATGGAAGATAAATGTTAATGTGGGAAAAACTAAAATTATAAGAGTGAGTATTGGTCGAAAGGTGAGTGTTAATGGAGTATTTAAATACAAGGAGAGTGTGCTTGAGAATGTGTACTCTTACCAATACTTGGGTATAATATTGGCCAATAATGAAAGATGGAATGATCACATTGAGCGAGTATGTGATAAGGCCAAAAAAGTTTTAATGTATATACGTCGATACGTTTACGAATATGAAAATTTTCCTACATGTGATAACAAAACTATGCAACGCTTTAGTATTACCAATTTTAACGTATGGCAGTTAAATATGGACTTTCAATAGCAATAATACCAAAGATAACTTCAGAACTATAAATACGGCCATGCATAACTTCCCGAAAGAAGTATTATGTGTATCCTTGTATCCCTAATTCAGCAATCAATTTAGAGTTAGGAACCAGAAGCGTTGAATATCATTGTCTGCAGAAAGCCATAACTCACCATAATCGTGTTTGAACGGAGCGAAATTTGGAATTAACTGGTGCCTACCTTTTATTCTGCATTCTCTTTTGACTTAATCACTTTTATTCTGTATTCTTTCTTGACTTAATCACTTTAATGTTTGATAAAATATATATATTTATAACACTTTTGACACTTTCCTTCAATCGAACGTTGATTAATTAATTTTATTGAATCTGCACTCATCTGTTTTTTTGCATAGAGATGTGCGAGCGCGTAGACACCAGAAAGGCCAGGAATACATCAACATAAATGTTTAGGGATCCGTACCAATAAATGAAGGGTCCGTACAATCGGGTTATATATAGTAACAAAGGGTTGCAAATAATTTGCTTGAATGAGGGAATGACAGTAAAATTCAATGAAGTACTGAGTGAAAGGCAATTGTTAAATATTGTTTTTAATACTAGTAAAAGGTTTGTAAAAAAAGCACTTGAAGAGCTTGCAATAAAACTATATTTAAATGATATTGCAGAGAAAGAGAGCTTGAGTTTTTATGCAACTTTAAACCATTATAAACAAGGTGCTAGATATTTGTATATTTGTGATAAAAATGAGAGACATTTGATTGCGAATTTTCGTATTTATGGTTTCAAATGGGAGAGTAGGAAAGTTAATGGTGTGAGAATTTGTGTATTATGTGATCGACCTGAAAGCATAAGTCATTTGATAGAGGACTGCCCTAGAACTTTAGGTACTGAAAGAGATGCTGTGAACAGTTTACAGTTATACATTGCCCAAGATATCCTAAGTATAACGGATCCTTCCTCAGTGCAGCCAGTCGTAAAATACCTACAATACATATATGATAAGAGGAAGGTACATTTGCACTAAATTGATCCATGTTTCCTCAATAGAATATTACGTTTTTATTTATTTATTTAGTTTTTTCCTTTGGCTACAATTATTTTATTTATACACATTTTTATCAAATTTAGTTAAATTTTGAATTTTTGTAACTTAAATGATGCTCTGAAGTGTTTTGTATCTGCTTTTTTTTTCTGAATTATTTTTTTTGTTTATGTACTAAATTGTTTTTTTTTCTTGTAAGCTAAAAATGTATGTTTTTTTTCTAATTGATTTATGTCAATTTAATATTTAATAATAATAATAATGTAACTGTTTGAACACCTATCAAATTCAGTGGATGTGTAGCACTGGAACAAAAAATAGTATATTCAACTAGTTCTATTATTCTTGTATGAAGACCAGTTTACTTTCCATCTATATTTGCTACATTATCATAACTCGGCCCGCCACAATCATGTATTAGCGTTCCAAAAAGTTTAAAACAGGCTCCCTCTGTCTATTACGTACCGAGCAATGAAAGTCAGTTTCGTATTTGTTTTGTTATTTATGTGTTGAACTAATAAACCAATGTGTTTTTTTTTAAATAATTAAATTAATTTGTTGAAAAATATACGTTCATGGGTTTTGGCATTTCGAGACCCCTATTAGTCGTGGGCTCAGGCTTCAAAAATGACGGTAATGTGATGAAATATTTTTAAAAAAAATACCCAACCACCCACCTAAATCTCCCCATCCGCACAAAATCCTCACACCCACCCTCACACGCTCAACCTTATTACATAATATACAAGGTAACCAAATTTCAAGGCTCGCATTTCTCTAACTACAACATATTACTCAAATATCAATAAAACATTGTATTGAAATCCTGCGCAATTTCAAAAAGTATCTAGATATCTAATTTACAACGTGTATATCTGTATACATAGATCGATCGCATCAGGATAACTGTATCTAAATAAATTACATCATTGATTATAACAATTAATATATTTTAATAAATAATAAGTTAAGTTTTCCAAAAGTTATTTTAAGATGTTTTTGAATAATGAAACTTTGCAAATCTTTATATTCGAATACTTCATATTTTGTCTTCATCAATCAAATATATGCATACACAGTTAGTTTTGTAAGCATTTGTTATCGTTACAATTAGAAAATATATTTTCGACATCCCATTACATAACCGAATTAGTTGTAAACTTATTCCGTTGCTCTACTCCATACATATTAATAAAATAAACAAGTAAATAACAATATAAATTTGATAAAAAAATAATAAATTAGTAAATTGTTGATTGGAGGAATTTCTAAATTCAACACATCAAAATTAACACAAAACGTGTACAAACATGATCGCAATTGCTCCAAATATAAAAAGGGTTTGGAAAATGAGGTTAGTGGTTATGCGTCTTAATGTTATCTCGAACCCTGAAAAAATAAAATTATTAACATTCAAAGACTTAATTAAAACCACTTTTGGAAAACCAAGCGAAAAATATACATATCTAATAAATATTCTTTTCTTTTACAGTTTTATGTCCAACATAATTTATGACATAGAAAATTAAATAATAAACTTTAAATATACTTCTACTTATTAAAAATAATCCACCGAATAAAAACTATGAAAAAATAATCAAATATCCCCAACAAATATAACTATAACCTCTGCTCACATCCAACATTTCAAAACGAAGAATTAACGAAACAAATTGCCTTCTATATTTTAATTTGAGACCTCTGTAAAATTATATTCTATCAGAGATTAGTAATCTCTGATTCTATATTGTGTACAAAGGCATCCTTTAAGTACCTAACATAAAAAATGCCTTCATGAAAATATTGTTAAATAAACATCGTCTACACAAAAACTTTAAAAACGTTTAATATAAAACATATAACGAACTAAATTATAAAATTGTCAATACCAATCTCGATTAAGCATAATCTCGTAAACTTGTACCTTTGCTTCATTCAATATGTGACACTAAAAATAATGCAAACACTCAAAACGATCACTAGTTTAACCAATAAGATTTGCTTAAATATGATCGAAAATAACAGCATTGGTAAAAATATGGATAGATGTTCTAAAAGCATGCGTTACTAAAAACGATCCAGTTAATTAAAATTGAAAATGAAGTACAGAAAATGTTAAAGGTTTAGTTTAGACGATTTAATGTATCAAATTAAAAAAATAGAGATATATGTATTATTAACTTGCACTTCTATTCCAAAACAAAAAAGGCAAGATTTATTATAATCGCCCACTCTCTCCTTATTGTTAGTAGATAATTATTTCTAAATTTATTTGGAGGATTCATATAAGAACTGTTACGTATTGTGTTTTAAACATTTATTGTATAATTGTTGTCATATATATATATATATATATATATATATATATATATATATATATATATATATATATATATATATATATATATATATATATATATATATATATATATATATATATATATATATATATATATATGTATATATATATATATATATATATATATATATATTTACGTTTACATTTACGTTTTTTCTTTTACAAATCAATCTAGTCTAATATAAATAATAACTAGAAAAAGTAAGAAACTAAATGTTTTTAAGTTAAGAAAAAAATGTTTCATGTTTGAAGTGATATTAGTTTAGTGATTTTTTTTTGTATATGTTCAAAGAATTTTTTCCTGCATAACCAGATCTGACTTTTGAAATATAAACTTTTGGGTTTCGATACATGGTTTTCAAAAATTCTTGGATAGTATCTAATTAAATGTCATATTTTTTTTGACGTACTGTTAATAATACATATATATATATATATATATATATATATATATATATATATATATATATATATATATATTTTTAGAGGAGGGGAAAATCTTCGAAAGACCTCCGGCCAATAGCTTTTGACACGGAGAGTGTCGGATTCTTACCGACTAAACCCCCCCCCCCCTTTTCTCCATCTTCGTGTGGTAATAGGGCCCTCAGGAACCGCGTTAGCATTACTTCTGAGGGACCCTTCACAGTGCCTGAGTATTCAGGCTATTCTTGAAAATTCTTGCCTACTGTTCATTTCTAGGGCGTCCTGCTTGGACCGCCTGCCGGTTACGTGCATCGTTTTCTTTGACGCTCATAACCTTTTCGCAGAACAGGATGAACGCTTGCCACTCCTCTTCACCCTTTAAAATTGTACAGAATAGAACCCTTAGGTCCAGGTCGTTGGTATCAAGGGCCCCGTATAGCACGTTCCGCTGCTCGTTCCAAGCGGGACAAACTGCGAGAGTGTGCTGGCCGTGTCACTGAGATCTTCACAATGAAAACATCGTGAGGACGGGAGCTTGCCGATCCTATACAGGAATCTATTGCCGATCCTATGGAACACCACTAGTCACCCCCCAAGTTATGATCTTTCCTTCTCCTCTTGTGGCTAGGATGCGTCTATCAGACAGATAGTTTCCCACTATTGTCTTGATGTATAGGGGCCCATCTATCAAGAGCACTCATTATTTTATCCCATGGAAGCGAGTTGAAGGCATTAGCAATGTCCAAACTCACCGCCACGGCGATATGATCGCTCGCAATGATTTCTTGAGCCCGGTTCTTCAGGCTGATTATAGCGTCACAGGTTGATCTGCCCTGTCTAAACCCGAACTGAGACTCTGATAGGTCCCGACCGTTCTTCAGATGTGTTAGGATTCTACCGGCAATGACCCGCTCAAATACTTTGCCGATTTCGTTTAGCAGACAAATCGGCCGATATGATGACGGTTGGTCTGCTGGTTTTCCCGGTTTTTGTAACAGAACTAAGCGGGCCAGTGTCCAGTCAGCTGGAAAGCATCCCGATTTAAGACAATCAGAAAGGCAATATTATATATATATATATATATATATATATATATATATATATATATATATATATATATATATATATATATATATATATATATATATATATATATATATATAAAACTTTAAAACCATGTATCAAAACCCAAAGGTTTATATTTCAAAAGTCAGATCTGGTTATGTAGGAGCATCTGGAACAATGTTTCAATACTAATTTATTGTCCTTGTTCAACTATCAGATGATTTGTTAAAAGAAAATGAAATGTGAATTAAATCATTTTCGCACACATGTTATCGTAGATGAAATAACTTTAATTAGAGTTATTTCATCTATGATATTATTTAAAGTACTTTCCTTCTGGATTTGCATTTATTTGTTAACAAAACTCCATTACAATTCATTGTTATATGAAAGAAACACTTACGTAATTAAAATTTAATTAGTAGGTATTCATGATTTTGAATGAATATTCTTACAACAATTATAAAATAAATTTAATAATAATTAAAATGAAAATTAAATGTATTTTCAATAACATTTAATATGTATTTTATGAAAGCAATAAAAATATTTTGACGTCTCTTATATAAGAAAACCTACCATACATATTTAGAAAATGTTAATAACATAGATGGGCAAACAATTGGATTTTCTCTTAATATTTTCTTTTTAGATGATACGTAACATAAATAGAATTTAAAAACTCATCTTACAAAAATTGTTTGACATATTATGTTTAAGCAGGTCATAATTTACATTTAACACTGCATAAACACCTTAAGAAGTAAAAACTCTTGAAAATTACCTTTAGGTTAAAAATTTTTCGTATTTGTGAATAAAATAACTTAATTACTGTACCATATTATTTAAAAGATATAAATATTGTGTTTTAAATTAATTATACATAAGGCGTTTGAAAAATTGAAACGTGTTTTCGCAAGCTCTACTGCTGTGGAATATTAAAACATAACATATTAATTTTATATGACATGGAGACATACACAATATATGACTTAGATTCACCATTAAATTGTCCACAATATTCACAAAATATTGAACGAAAACAGTAGGAACGAACTTTCAAAATTTATACATAGGAAACTGGTGCAGAAATATTTTTATTTGAAAACCATTTACGTTTTTTCTTTTACAAATCAATCTAGTCTAATATAAATAATAACTAGAAAAAGTAAGAATCTAAATGTTTTTAAGTTAAGAAAAAAATGTTTCATGTTTGAAGTGATATTATTTTAGTGATTTTTTTTTTTTGTATATGTTCAAAGAATTTTTTCCGTTTTTTTATTCATTTATATATAAATATGCTTATAAAATAAGATTGTGCAATTAATGTAATTATTAGTTTTTAATAAAAATTTGGACATAGTAATAATGGTTATCATAAGTTGGTGGGAAATTAGTTTTAGCAAATTTTAGAAAAACAAGTAATGTAACAACTGAGTTAATTATTTGAATACCCAGTATATACTGAGTTGTATATCAATGTTTGAATTGCTAACAGTTCTGCCTATTGAATGTTTATAAAATACTAGCTGAATTCCCCGGCGTTGCCCGTGGAACTCCAAGATTTGCTCCGGCACTTTTGGTGTCGATAGCGTAGTACTGAATTATTCAACTTTATTAATTTTTACCGGCACTTCCGCTATCAGAATTAAAATGTTAGTTGGCTTCCCAGAATCTCCACCTTTTTACACCTCGGGTTACATTATTGGAGTTTTAGTAAGGATCCCTAATTTTTTTTGAAAATATAATATAGCCTATGTCACCCGGGGATAGTGTAACTTCCCAACGGTGAACTAATTTTTTAAATCGGTCCAGTAGTTTCAGAGCCAAGTTTAGTTTCAATGCAAACAAAGAATCAAATCTTTCCTCTTTATAATACTAGTATAGATGAATTATTTGTAAATGTTTGTTTTGTGTTAATAATATTGAACAGTAAAAATGTTCTTGCTTTTAAAAAAATTTATATTAATTTTCATGCGATTTTTATAATTTTAAATATTGAGTTATATAATTTAGTTAGTCAACGCGTTATTTAGTCAACGCTAAGCGTCTGTTAACGCAAAGCGTTGGGCGACGCGTAACGTTAGTTAATCAACGCGAAGCGCTAGTTTACGCGAAGGGTTAGTTAATCAACGCGAAGCATTAGATTACGCGAAGCGTTCGTCAACGCGAAGTGTTGGATGAGGCGAAGCATTAGTTAAGCCGAAGCGTTAGACAACGCGAAGCGTTAGTCGACGCGAAGCGTTAGTGAACGCAAAGTGCTTGTCGACGCCAAGCGTTGGCAACAAAAAGCGTTAGCCGACGTAGTGTAAGAAAGTCGCGTAAGTAGCATATATATATATATATATATATATTCATGGGTTTAGTGATTTATCTCTTCAAGGAAATAGATCTATAGGTCAATCTATAGATCTAAATAAATTTTTGCAAAATTTTGACATCGGTACGAGACCTATGGCTCTATTTCCTTGAAGAGGAAAGTCGCTAAAATCTTGAATTTATGTATATACATACATATATATATATATATATATATATATATATATATATATATATATATATATATATATATATATATATATATATATATATAATAATGGGGTTTAACCTCCGTTTCCGAGACACGAAGTTCTATAACAGAGGCCACCCACATCATTATTTTTCAACCTTTATTTATTAATTTTTACATTACATTTTTTTTATGATGTGAGTGGAGGATCAGGAATTCGTATGCAGATTAGGAATTGGTAGGTGTGCGGCTGCAGCCGACTTTGATAAGAACTATGCCGATGTTCATCTGGAGTTCATGAAGGGAAACTGCAGAAAACCTTCACAAGCATAGCCGGTTACTTCTTTCTAGTCCATACGCCGACAGTTTAGTCAATCAACAAGTAGAACAACTAGTCCAAGTAGACATTTGGCCTTCTCACTTACAGTGCTATTACTACTGCTTAATTTAGGCAGTTTTTTTAGGTGCTGTATCTTTTGAACGTTAAAATTATATTACATTATTAGTATTTAATACATTACATAATTTTTTTTCTTCAAATATTAATTCTTTGTATTTATCGTACATTGCATTACTTATTGTTTTAAATCCCATTGTAAAATAATGCCTTAAGGTAATTACAGAACCATATTCCATTATTTCAAATAATGAAATATGGTCTGTAATGACTGATTTTGTATTTGTACGACTGGGGACTTTTAAATTAATTATTTGTTTAAAAAATTGAAAAAAATGACACAAATTCAAAAATTGATTTATTTACTTAAAAAATTAAAAAAAAAACGGTAGATAAAGAAAAAACGGTAGAAATACTAAAGAAGTTCTGTTAAACGGGAGATCTGGCAACACTGGTTATGATACTATTAAGTAGCATAAGAAAGTGTGTCCAGGCCGAAACTCGCTGCGTTCAGATGCTCAGAACAAAATTTTATTTATTCTGACTAACTTACTTTGTTTACTAAGGACTTAGTTCGACCGAACAGCGCCAATTGTGTAGATAAATTCGCATTTAAAATATGTCAATATGTTGTTAGAGCAAAAAAAAACTTATAGCCGTCATTTAGTTATGCAAATCCGGTCAGCATAGGACTATAAAGATTAGGGACTCATCGGGTATCTCATAAAATAGATGGTAGCGTTATCTCTTGAATTAAAAATACGTTAGTGGGGAGACTATTTTTACAGTAATAGTTTGTATTGAGTATTCATACTATCGTTTCATGACTATAAAATATAAATTTTACATTATAATTATTATTGGGATCTCTGGCATGGGAGGAGCTTAATATTTCATCCTACTTGTAGTAATTTCTAAGTTTTTCACCAGAGCGCGAACATCAAATTTGTAGGCCAAAGGGTATGTCGTGTTGGTTGGGGTAGGAAACACACAAGATTTACTAGCCTTAGTTTCTAATTTATCCACCAGAAATCATATCCAAGTGCTAGAGTTCCCAATAAATTTTTATTTTATTTTTTAAACATATCACTCCTTTTTAAACCTGTAATGAGCTATTTTATTTCCAAGATTAAGAGCAGATCTTAAGTTACGAAAGTGTCTCATAGAATTAAAAAAAATTCGTTACGAATTTCCTTAGAATACATAAATCACTCTCTAGCGGTCATAATTTTGACATGATTTTTGATATGATTTTAATATTAGCAAAATTTAAATTTATTAATAGCCAAAATACAACGATATTTAATGAAATATAGTGTGCTGTTATAGTTTATAGTTACTATTGAATCGACAATCAAAATTGAAAGAAAATTTAATAAAAAAATTTTATAGTTAGTTTTTAGAAGAATAGTTTCTGTGGAAATGACAAAATCAACAACAATTTTAACCAACTCCAAAAAAAGAAGGAGATTCCATATTTTTTTAAATATGTTTTCTCCATCAAATGTGGATCGATTTTGAAAATTCTTGTTTTGTTTGAATGGGTATACTCTCGAGGTGGTCCCATTGTCACCAAGTCATAACTTTTTACATCTCATACGGTTTCAAAGATGTATATATACCCCTCCCCCCGCTCTTATATCTTCTTATATAAGTATATATCTTTGATATAAGATATGAGAATTGTCTTTTGGATTAAATCTGTATATTGTTATTTTTAGCTTTTTAGTGTAGTGACTTTTTGTGTTTTTTGAAGTCGGTTTGATTTTTTACAACAGAATATATTTCATGCATTTTTGTCAAACAAACACAAAATATAAAATATCTCTCTTAATATTAGAACAATCGAAAAATGTATAAGGAGTGAAGTTGTAGAAAATCAAGTTTGCTAAAATTCATTACCTCTAATCATTTTTCTCAAACTCTAATGTGAACAGAGATATTTGACTTTCAATCTTTAATTGTAAACATTTCTGTTAATATTAGTGTAACAGAAAAATCATAAGAAACTAAATTACAGTAAAACTTAGTACCTACAACTTAACTTCTGATAGATTTTTGATTTTTCAAATATTAAGGGAGATACACAAAAATTCCTTCCACTCCACTCACATCCTTCGGCATCATAATAGACCTTATGGTCGAAGTGTTGTCCAGGGCAGCCTCTACAATCTATCTATGTATCTAGTGATACAATTGCTTGAAAAATAATGTTATATCAAAAATACGTCCGTCCTCCTTACACCGTCCGACATATTATTTAATATTTAAATCAATGGAAATATAAAGATACAACTTTGGAACAGATCGGACTAGTAGGTAATAAGCTATAAATTCAATATTTTTAAAACAAATGTAATTAAATAATCAGATAACTCTGTGATTTGGACAATTTAAAAAAATTATATTCAATTTAATAACGAATTTAAACTCAGCTAATAAATTTTGACCACCGAATTATGATACCTATTACTTTCTGTTATAGTATTTTATTTAAAAAAATGAATTATGTAATTTTGACGTAAAAATATTTGACTGAAATAAATGAGGAATGATATTATTAATTTTAATATGTTTTTCTGATTATCAAATATAAATAATTCAATTTGTTTATCACATCTTTGTTTAATTCTATACAATATTCAAAAAATGTATGCATTAGCAGAACAAGTAAATTTAATATGAACAAAGAATGAAGAATGTATGATAGTAACAATTGAATTACTTTATTAAAATATGCATAATCTTGCCAGAAAATGACATAATATTTAAACAAAGAAAATTGCAATCATAGTTATGCGTTTCAATGCTAATAATACGTATATATATTTATGCTATTTATATAAGAGAATTATTATATTTTTGATTCTGTGAAAATCCATCTGTTTTAAACAAATGTATGCAAACGCTATTATTTATGAATAAAATTGCTTCCTTAAATTTTTTGTTATTATTTTCTATTAATATTTGCTGTCTCTATTTAAGAAAAACAAGAGAATATAAGATATTTTTTAAATTTTGTAAATAATGAAATTATTTCGGGGGCTAGGCCGTTTTTCGTAGCCGATCGAGGTTCAAGATTACCTTCATGAAAGGTTTTTCTAAGTATTTTGATCCACTGAATACGATTTTCGAAGGCGCTTGGCTGTAAAATGGTACAATAAATTGTTATAAACAATTTTAATAAAGAAAAAAATGAAATGTTTTTGGCGTAAACCAAATTTTTCTGGTATTTTGATTCATTTTAAGTAAAGAAAGTTTATTGTGATTTTTTCGTAAAACCCAAAGTTTTTCCGGAAAAAATTATCAAATTTTTTGAATTTACGATTTTTTACCATATTGGCCTGGCAGATCGTTGTTGTTATTGCATAATTTTTTAATTAAAAAAAAATGTTATGGTACTTTGGCTCATTAAAAAAAAAATATCATGTAACTTTTGCATAAAACCCATAGTTTTCCCGGATAAAATTATTAAAGTTTTTGAAAAAATAACCTTTTAGTCAAAACCATCTTCTAGCCAAAAAATGGAAAATTATTCGAATGTCTTGGATTATTTTAAATTTTTTGGAAATAGGTCAGAGAAAGGTCTTTTTTCAAATTCAGATTAAAATTTATTAAAATATTGTTTTAACAAATCAGGTTTCTATAATAAAAAAATAAAAATTAATGAAAATAATTGCTAATGTAGTAGTGTACACTTTTTATATCCGCCCTGTGGAAAAAATCTAATAAAAACTCATAAAAACTATGAGAAATAGGAGCTATGAGAAATCGCTATGTTTTTGTCCCTTGAAAAAACTTACAAGAACTTATAAAATCTCATAAAACTATTTTCTCATGAAAAGAACGAGGAAAAAAATCTTTATCAGAATCTATAAGAAGTTCAAGTTAAAATTTGAAGTTATGAGTTTTTAAGAGTTCTCATAAAACATTTGTCTTGCAATTCCTATGAAAATCGGATAACTTAAGGTTTTTCATTGCAACTCCCCGGAAAATCGGAAAAACACCCCTCAAAAACTTTTTTACAATTCATGCAATGTTATTTTCTGCGACGCGGAGCCAAAGCCGAAGATCAGAAGATCAGTCAACCAATTAAATATTTACTTATTAATTATACTTATTAAAATTAATATATTAAAAAAAATATAAATAATATGATCCAATTATTAATTGGCGGAGCGATACGCAATATTTTGTAACCATGGCATCAGTGAACCTCGAGTAGAGAGATGTACGTTCGTTAGCGTAATACTGGTAATTAGTGATGGGACAGTTTTGAATAAAATACAATTTTTATTCTAACCATGCTTACGCCGAACTTGTTAATTGATCAACTATTTACTATAATAATATATATCATTTTTTTAAAGAAAAAACCCATTAAAGATTACAACAAATTGTCTTATACATTCTTAAATTCTTCATATATGTATATTAATTTAAAGACATTTATTAATTTACTAATTAACAGGCTAGAAAAATTAACTTTTGATAACAAATACTAATGTATTCAAATAAATATTTATATATTTTCAATGGCTAACAATGGAGACTTCTTCACGTTCTCACTGTCGCTTCCCTCCTCACCACTGACGACTCAGATGATATTTACCTCAACAACAGCATTTTCTTCTTTCTTTTGACTTTCCTAAATTTAAAAATAAATTAACATAATTACAAATAATATTTACATTTTTTCCAAAATTGATTTAATTTTATTTAAAGAGTCAGCGTCAAATGTTTTTTGTAAATCACTTTAATCAGCTGATATAGACACTACAAACATTTGATTTTGACAATTTTGAGATTGTTTGAAACAATCATGTCGAATTCTTTTTGAGCAGGAAGTATTTAATTGACGAGAAAATTCATTTTCAACGTTTATTTCAAGATTATTGATTTTTGAATTCATCAATAAAAAGGGAGATTTTTACCAATTTTAGGAAACCACTTTTACAATAAATTGATTCAAATAAAAAAGTTTGAAACAAAAGCTGTTTGGTTTTATTAGATAAACCTTTTTTGTATGACTACTATTATAAAAATATGGTTAATCGTAATCTCTTAAATAAGAATTAAATTATTCAATAACTAATGAGTCATAAACAAAATCGGAAGTTATATTTCAAATTTTGCCCCTATTCCTAGAACATTTGTTTGTATTTTATAAATACGTATTTCGACTACAATGTAGTCATCGTCAGTATGAATTAGCTAATCGTAACTATTTCTGGGATATGGATTCAGAGATATGTTGCAATTGTTGCTAATTTGGTGCCTGTGTCACAATGATATTAAAAAATTATGTCCTTTTATACGATTTGGCTGTGGGTATAATCTGACTTGAGGATTATTTAAGTTGCTTGACTACTGGATTAGGTGTGTGGAAAGCCCCACCTATTTATTGGCGGTATTCTTTGGTGCCTATGCGGCGTTTGTTTTGTCACTAAAGTGAGTGTACCTACATTAACCTTGACATTCAGGTATGGGATTTTTATTTTTGAAAATGGTTTAATTTTATTAAATCAGAATTTGGAATTGGGCCATTGTCTAAATTCATTATCTATTTTCTCAATTTGTATATGTAGATGCTTTCGTATGCATCTAATTCTGTGGGGTTTTGTACCGATTTAAGTAGTTTTAGATTCGATTAATCAATTTTATGGTTGTTCTCAATAACGTGCGCCGCTCTACACGATTTTTCGGTTCTCCCAAATTTCACATGAGCCAGATGTTCTTTGATTCGAATACCGATTTGGCGACGACTTTGACCAACATAAATTTTCGAACAATTTTGACAATTAACACCATATATGCCCGATTGTTTTTCATTACTAATTTTATCCTTAGGGTTGCCCAGTAACTGTTTGATTTTATTTTTACTAACAAGCGCTGTTTTTAAGTTTTGGTCCCTTAATTCTCTAGTGATTTTATTTGTGCATGGACGGAAGTATGTTAGTTTGCACCATTTAGTTTGTTCAACGTTGCCAATTTCTGGTGTTAGTGCGGTGGAATTGTTTCGTGCAATTTTAAATTTAGTTCTGCGGACCAAATTATTTATTATGTTAGATTATTAATTATTAATTATTATTAGTTAAGCCATTAAAAATTGCAACTTGTTTAATGTGGTTTATTTCTCTCAAGTAATCCCCCCTGCGAAGACCCTGCGAAGAATAGGCAAATGGAAATACCTCCAATCTGCAATAAACCACAAAAAAATCACTTTAAATAATGGACATGTTATCTTTTAAAAATAAACGATTCAATTTATTTTATTATTTGTCGGTTATCTGAAACCGATTATATGTTACAAGAATTGTTGAACTGACTAAATGGCCACATGAGAAAAAAGCGTGTCTATACTAAGTTTTAAGCGTGTCTATACTTTAGTTTTGTTTATATATATAAACAAAACTAGTGTTACTCACCACAGTACTGAGTATTAATAAAATTAGTTGGCGAATGGTTAAAATATATATATATATATATATATATATATATATATATATATATATATATATATATATATATATATATATATATATATATATATATATATATATATTTATATATATATTTATATATATATATATATATATATATAATGAGTAACACTAGTTTTGTTTATATATATAAACAAAACTAAAGTGTTACTCACCACAGTACTGAGTATTAATAAAATTAGTTGGCGAATGGTTAAAATATATATATATATATATATATATATATATATATATATAATGAGTAACACTAGTTTTGTTTATATATATAAACAAAACTAAAGTGTTACTCACCACAGTACTGAGTATTAATAAAATTAGTTGGCGAATGGTTAAAATATATATATATATATATATATATATATATATATATATATATTTATATATATATATATATATATTTATATATATATATATATATATATATATATATATATATATATATATATATATTTATATATATATATATATATATATATATATATTTATATATATATATTATTTATATATATATTATATATTTATTTATATATTAATTTATTTATATTTATATATATATATTTATATATATATATATATATATATATATATATATATATATATATATATATATATATATATATATATATATATACATAGATCCACTATACTATAAAGCTAAAAGTGAAGCTGACTGACTGACACACTCACTCACTCATCTATACAAATTCTAAGGCACTTCTAGACATGCTAGAACGATGCGGTTTATTGCATTCGACGCGAAATTGCTTGAAACCGACGGGAAAAATCGGAAAACTTCAATTTTTTCATTGTAACCCTCCAAAAAATCGTAAAAACACCCCTCAAAATTACAATTTTCTGTTCTATACATGCTAGAAAGATATGATTTTCACCAATCGATCCGAAATAAAGTCAAATTAACAGAAAACATTGAAAAAATGCATTTCCTACATCGCAACACCCCCCGAAAAAGGGAATAACACCCGTAAAACTGCCCTTTTCACTTCTATTCATCATAGAAAGATCGGGTGTTTTGTGAGTGCAACTGGATTTAAACAAGGATTATTTTATAATAGTAAATTTTCCCATCGCAACCATTCGCAAATGGGAAAAACACCCCTAAAACCACCTTTTTTCTTCTATATATGCTCGGTTCGAAGTATTCGCTTTGTTAAGAAAATATTAAAGAGCTGCAACTAAAGTTATGTAATACCAAAAAATAACTGAGTAACATAATATTTCTCCCCGTCAAGGACTGATTGTCTTAAAACGCTTTTATAGAAACGATTTTCGAAAAACGTCGTTTTTCTTTAAATAAAGAAATAGACGTTTTCAAATGCGAACCATTTTCTCATAAAAATGTTTGATTTTATAAGATATATTTTGATATATTTCTCATAACTTCCAAGTAAAGTTATGAGAAAACGCACTGCTTTTGTCCACTCAAATTTCTCATACAAAAATACGCAGTACAAAAGAATTCCTGGCTTGTTTTAACTAAGATAAAAGAAAGCTGAAATTAAAAATATATATATATATAATATCAGTTACAATTGGTTAAACTAAATACAAAATTTAAAGAAATAGATATCAAAACAGTTTGAATTTGCAAATGAAACAGAATAATATACAAAATTTAAAGAAAAGATGTCAAAATGACAGTGTTTACAAAGTATCAGAATAGAATAATTAGAATTTACATATGAAACAGAATAATATACAAAATTTACAGAAAAGTTATCAAAATGACATTATTTACAAAGTATCAAAATAGAAAGTTATACTATACAAATCAAAAAAATCGAAAAGAAAAGAGACGAAAAAATTTTACAATAAGAAAATTCAAGTAAGATAAAATAGCTTTCTTAGATGGATGATCTTGATAATCTTGAAATATTACTATTTGTGCAACATAATTACAACAAATCCTATCATTCATCAATTGATTGTACACCAGCAAGTTTATTTTTGGGTAGAGATTTGTATACACCACTGGATCTGGCATACAATATTCAATTGGCTGTTGATAAAATGTTATTGGATGACGTACGAAATGCGATTGCGCTAGCAGACGTAAAACTTTAAAACGTTATACCGACAAACTAATTATTTCGAATTTCCGAGTCAACGATGTAGTTATGGTGAAAAATTTAAATAACATCTCAACTGTCGATTCTGATCGTAAGTTTCTGGATCGGTTTAGTGGACCCTACAAAATTATCAAATTTAACACTCCGTCTTCACTGGAACTACAACATACTGTTTCTGGTCAATTTCGAAAAGCACACATTCAAGAATTCAATCAACTCTTTCTCTGTCTTGATCATGTTATCTCATCAAAATACACAACTTAAATGACTATAATTGTTATAGACATATCTTAATAAAAGGGCTTCGAATAAATAAATAAAAACTTTTATGTTTAAATATATAGTTTTATTGATTATCATATAAAATATTAAAACATAGTTTTATTGAAAAAAAATTTTAACAAATAATTTACATTGGATGATGTACAGTGATTATGGTGTAAGATACAAAGTGCTTTCGAACTAACATTATTCTTATGAAATGGAATTCCACCTTCTAAAGTTTCAATATGTACTGCCTTTGTTGATTTTGGTGTTCGTTTTTCAATCTAGAATTTTTTTCTCATCACCTTTACAGTTTACAGTATTGTTGTGAACAATGTATGATAAAACCTTTGACAGTTCTCCATAATCGGTGGATCCCCGAATCCAATATAGACCATGATAATTTTTTTTTAGTCAACCAGAACACTACTTTTTTTTATCAGAATCACTTAAAGTGTTGAATGGTGGTTTTAAATATATAATGACCAAAATGATTTCCATTTGAATCAATCAAATTTCATCACTAGACTCAAATTTTTGTTGAATTATACGCTTGGTGATTGTAATATTCTAGTCCTGCCATGTTTCTTTTCTAATACAACTTATGCGTGACACCCTACCCAAATCACCAAACAAATATGAGTATGGAACTATCAATCATGATTTAGCTAAAAAAATAGTGGAACTCATTGGACGGCATATAAAAAATTAAATAAGAATGTTATCTATTTCGATAGCTTTGGTAACCTTCAACGCAAATTTACCGAATCAGAAAATTCCAATACAGTTATCACACCTTTTCTCCAGCACCTCTGATAATATTACAATGTATTTGTTTGCATTTTTTTTTGTCGGCGTGTGCTTTGATGTATGATCCCATATCTGATAATTGATGACCTTCGCACGTGTTTTGATTGTGGTAATTCTTGAGGGATCCGCTCCGGAGCAATACAGAGCATTTCGGAACAGTATATAACTGTTCGGGAGCAGCTCCGGAGCAGTATATAGCTGTTCGGGAGCATTTCCGGAGCATTTCCGGAGCAGTATATAGCTGTTCGGGAGAGTTCCGGAGCAGTTTAAAGCTGTTTAAAGCTGTTCGGGAGCAGTATACAGGTGTTCGGGAGCAGTTCTAGAGCAGTAAAAAGCTGTTCGGGAGTAGTTCCGGAGCAGTAAAGAGCAGTTCCGGAGCGGTTTCGGAGCATTTCGGAGTAGTTTCGGGGCACTTGACAGCTTCTTCTATATTCAGTTTAATATCTATATAAGCCAGTTATTTCAATTTTTTACTCACTTGCATTAATAGTTTCAGTTTATAAGCACATTAAAATGTTTGAATGTTCAGATGGCCGAAGAATTTTCTCACGTAGTTACAACATGGACCCAGTAAACAATACGACGTCTTAAAAGTTCTTTAAGAGCTCTTATTAAAGATTTGGACGTCTTAAATTTTTCGTCAAATGGGGTCTTCAGGACTTCATGAGGATGTCCAATACGCCACCTCAAGAACTTAAGATCTTAAGAGTTCTTGATTCTGACCTCTTCAAGAGCTTCTTTTGAAGAGATCTTAAGAGTTCTTGATTCTGACCTCTTCAAGAGCTATTTTTTAAAAGATCTTGAGAGTTCTTGATTCTGGCCTCTTCAAGAACTCTTTTTTAAGAGTTCCTTAAGACTAAATTAATATTTTAAGATTCCTAAAAATATAGGCTAAAAAAATATAAACAATTTTATATTAAAATTAATAAATATTTATTCATTTAATTTATATTTACATTTAAATTTATATTAATAATCATTACAATCATTTGGCTTGCTAAGTCCATGATATATTCCAACAGCAAAAGGTACAGCGCCTTTTGGGTAAAATTCGACTAGTATTGGATAGAGTTGACTCTTCAAACTCTTTGAAATTGGCAAACTGTCAATTGCACGTTGATTTGAATAGTTTCTTTAAACTGGCCCAAATCGATCGCTTTCAATTGGTCAATCAATCCTTTTTTTAGACCATAATGAAAATATTCTTCTGGTGCAACAGTACGAATAGGGGTATTTTTAGGATAATTTAATAATGTACGGTAATCTTTTGGAAAATTTTTTAAGTCTTCTATCGACTCTACATTCCGAAGAATATTTAGATGCAGTTTGAGTATTGTTAAACTCACATTTCCATTGAGCTAACTTTTGACTCAAACTTAATTTGTTGATATTCTTGGGAATAGGTTCGAAGATGGGATGATCATCACCTAGGCAGACATCTTGGTTTCAAATCTTAATAAACAATAGAAAATCATGATATTCATTTTTTAAATTCATTTTAATGCGTTAACCTTTAAGATACTTACAGATAAAACCAATTAAAAATAATCCACGTTAAAAATAACGCACTTAAACTGGTTTTAAATAATTGATAACACTAAATAAATAAATAAAATTATAATAATACCTTTACAAGTTCTCCAAATAAAAGCTGAATGAGAATGTTAAATTCTAGGTTAAACAGAAATAAAACCTATAACAAAAATGCGCGTGCGCTAAATTGAGTAAAAAATATAAAAAACTTGGGAAAAAGACTTCTTAAAGGGCTCCTATTTCTGACTTCTCGCGAAGTCAGAAAAAATAGACTCTTAAAGGGCTCCTATTTCTGACTGTTTACGAAGACAGAAAAAAGTCTACTTAAAGAGCTCATATTTCTGACTTCTTGCGAAGTCAGAAAAAATAGACTCTAAAGGGTTCCTATTTCTGACTGTTTACGAAGACAGAAAAAAAGTCTACTTAAAGGGCTCCTATTTCTGACTTCTTGCAAAGTTAGTAAAAATGGACTCCTAAAGGGCACCTATTTCTGACTTCTTGCGAAGTCAGAAAAAATAGACTCTTAAAGGGCACTTACTTCTGATTTCTTGCGAAGTCAGAAAAAATAGACTCTTAAAGGGCTCCTATTTCTGACTGTTTACGAAGACAGAAAAGTCTACTTAAAGGGCTCATATTTCTGACTTCTTGCGAAGTCAGAAAAAATAGACTCTAAAGGGTTCCTATTTCTGACTGTTTACGAAGACAGAAAAAAAGTCTACTTAAAGGGCTCCTATTTCTGACTTCTTGCAAAGTCAGTAAAAATAGACTCTTAAAGGGCACCTATTTCCGACTTTATACGAAGACAGAAAAAAAGACTAATTAAAGGGCTCCTTTTTCTGACTTCTTGCGAAACCATAAAAAAAGATGTCTTAAAGACCTCTCAATTGAGAATTCTGAAAAAAGAGGCCATTATGACGTCATAATTGTACTTCCTAATGAAGTCTTCAAAAAGACTTCTTTTTGAAGTCTTTCTGATTTGTATGTTTGCTGGGGAGTGAGCACCAGAAGTAAATGATTACCAAGCAAAATAGATATGGAACCGACATTCCTTTGAAATAAATGGAAATGATTACGCATATAACACTAACGAACATAACAACAGGATATCAGAGGTCCAGTCAACGGACATGTTATCACATAGTTCATCCAGTCTAGATGGATACCTACCTACAAACCGAGAACATAGTTATCTTGAAAATGAATTTCAACCTCCATGTAACCTCGACTCATCGAAAAAAAGGAACGAAACTTTATCTATTGGTATAATCCTAGCAACTTAGCGAATCGATTAAGAGAATTGACTGCCTCAAATATAGGTTTGGAAGCAATAAAAATATGTCAACAACTCCTTAAAACTGGGTTTATTGATGCAATCGAAACTATTCAATAATAGATCAAACAAGAACCAAACCTCCATTAATTGTAAAGCGGACATCGAAATAATAATGTAATATTATAATATTAACTTCGCTTTTTTAATACCAGATACATATTTTTTTTGTAAATATCTATAATGTTAAAAATTAATAAAAAAAAAAACACGGATGTTCCTTTAAACATACTGTATACTCTCAATCAAACCGTTTTTCTAATGTACAATACCTATGTTTAATTCTTAATAAAAATAATATGTCAACAAAAAAATTTGTTGATAACTAAGTGCAATGTTCATTTATGATACTAGTGTTAAATATATATTTTCTGTCTCCTATTTTGTCGGATTTTATACTTAACACCTTTTCCCAGAATCCATTGCATACTAGTCATATACGTGCAAGCGTGTTTTATCAAAGTTGCCTAGGACAGGTGGACTTTGTACCTTCATAGCCAAATGCAACGAGGGTTAAAGTCAACCATCAAACAAGTACACATGGTTAAGGTTAATATCCAAGTGCATCATGTTCCAAGAAAATAATTGGCATATGAGTTGTGCAATACGATTACAATGAATTTATACGACTTAACAAGATTATCAGCGACGCGTGGACTTTGGACCTTAGTCGCCGTTTATAATTAATGATAACCTTAGAACAAGCACAAACATGTTCAAGGTCTATTTCTTAGTTGGTTGGTCTAAATTATCCCACCCCATTATAGCATGTTTCAAAAAAATAACGGGCAACCCGCATTGCAAAAAGTATTCCTACTAAATAGTGTGGTATATTAATCTATAATAAAATAATGTTTTTTTTTTTTTTTTTTTTAATTAGGATATAAAAAGATACAAATTAAAAAAGAATACTATTTTTATTAGGAAACTAAAAGATAACAATTATAAAAAAATATACTATTTATTATCACATGTAACTAATTATTTTTAAGAAAAAAACAGTGTTAAAAAAGATAATAATTATACAAAAATAAACTATATATTATCACACGTAAATATTTATTTTAAATATACAAAAAAAATTTTCTTGAAGTTCATTTACTGCTTCGGTAAATTTGTTAAACATTTATATCAATGGTAAGCATTTTTTAAAACAAAAAATTATAAAACATCCGCTATACAATCCAAAGCCACGTGCATTTTATAAAATTGATGACCAAGGAAATTCTCACGTGCGTTTTACAAAAATTGATTAATAAGCAATTTGTCATGAAGTAAGGTTTTTTTCGTTGGTATAAATTCGAAGGTAAGTTGAGACATCGATCATATAAGAAAATTTTACGTCTATTACTCTTTACACCTGATCGACACAACTTTGCCAAATTTTTTATCCAGCAAAAGTGGTGACTATTCCCATTCTCGACAGCCAAAAGATGAATGTTTTTCTCCGCAGTGTTTGAACTAACGCATACAGGGAATATTTCAACAGTTTTGTTGTTGATTTCATAACCGTATACGTTAATCGATAGCTGGGGGTTCATCTTCTCAAATTTTTTTATTTGATCTAGAGACATGGGGAATGTCAATCCATCATATTTTAAATGATGTTTGAAGTGCGGGTACTTTTGCTAGCGTTGAGCATCTTTTCCAACCGGGAACAATGCTGCCATTATTGACCAGAGAAAACAATGTTGATCAGAGTTCCGGACATTAATAACAGCTTTTTTGTTTTTTATAGAGGATAGTAGCTCACAAAATGTTCCAGCTGTAATCGGAACGTACTTATTCATGTTGATTCGGATATTTACGATCATGTCAAGAGCCCAACCGCTATCTCTTTCCTGAATTTCTTTTAATTTCTTCATCAGATTGTTTTTAACATGATCGTTGTACCACTCCTTTATGTCTGTAATCATATACATTTCTTTGGTTGGTGTTATACAGGTTTTGACATCCTCCTCTTTGATAATGGGTTTAATAAAATTACTTGTAAAAACAATATACACCTGAAATAAAATTAAATATTTAATTATTTTTTTTTTTTAAATTATAATTATTAAATTTTACTTTGAGTGGATGTTTCACTAACTCACGCCGTTACGTGTCGTCGAAACATAGGAAATGTCCGGTTGAAAATACTAATGGATCTTTATAGTCCAAATTGGTAATCATACCAGTCTTCACTCTACGCTGGTGATGGGTTTCAATCAACTCCCCGATTAGAAGACGATTGTGATTTCTTACAACACCAACACCTTGTTTAATTAGCTTCAGTTTTAGTTGGTGAAGTTGCCGCTGGTATGATTTACACAATCCAATAATTGCTTCAAGACGTAGAGGATTTCCCTTCTTCGCTGCTAATAATTGCCCAAATAAACCCAAATTTTGTTTATTTAACAGTATCCATCGATCAGCTTCCTCTACCGCCGGATCATTTTCATCGCCTGTTCCATTTTCTTTGTCATCTCCATACTACTGCTACCATGTCCATCACTTATAATTTGTAATTGCGCTCTATCATAGGGATCCATTTTTCTACGATATTAAAATATAAGCATTTTTTTATATCAAAGCACACGCCGACAAAAAAAATGTAAACAAATACATTGTAATATGATCAGATAATTGTTTTTTTTTGTGGCAGGGAAGTGGGAAATGCATTTACGCACAGAGTGTGGGACTCCTGGCCAGCCAGACTACCCACTAAAATCCACCCCCCTTTCTGGGGCTTCGAGAACCTGCTCATTAGCCCCCGCAGGCTAAAAAATAACAAAAACAGAACTTAAGAAGTAACAAAATATCACAAACACTACCTAGTCAAATGAATTGATTAGGTAGAAAAAAATAACCAAATATAAAATATATACAAAAAATAACAGCAACAAAATATAAACAAAAACAACAAAATAACAACGTTGCAGTGAAGGTGTAAAAGACCTTCACTGCAACAAATAAAAATACTTAGAAACTAGGTAACAATAAAACAAATTTAAAACTTAAAAAGTAAATAACAATAAAAAGTTTTAAAAACTAAAAAATATAACAACGTGATAAAAAATATAATAAAATATAATAGTGTGGGTGTAAAGAGCCCACACTATTACAGTAAAAACAATAAAACTTAAAAACTAAGTGTAATAAAATGTGATGATGTGATTAAAAATAAAATAAAATCCTACGAGGCTGTAAATAAAAACAAATAATAGAGACGACTTTTTAAAAACAAGAGATGTTTCCCCTAGAGTCTCCGTAGAAGGTGAGATTCATTAAAAAATGTAATCATCCTCTCCACGGAGCTCGCATTATATGATAATGCACGTGCTACATTTTTTCGAAGCCATAGTCTTTGCCGTAAAGGTTCAAAGACTACACATTCCTCAACAATATGCCTCACGCTTTGCACTGTCCTGCAAACAGTGCACCTTGGCTGATCCTCACCGCAGGGAAGATATGCATGCGAGATTTGAGTGTGGCCTATTCGCAAACGCGTAAGGCCACACTCTCTCTTCGGCTCAGATTTACAGGTGCCGGCATCTTATTGATGCTTGGCTTGACCTGTTTGAGCTTTTCCATGAGGTTGTTCCACTCACGCTGCCTTTTTTCATGAATTTTGAAACGTATGCACACTTTCAGGTCCTCTGGGCGTATGGGATTTAGATCCAGGTGGTCTGAATCAGCAGCGACCTGCGCAGCATCATCAGCCACCTCATTCCCATGTATACCCACGTGTCCAGGCGTCCATACAAAAACGATGGACATGTGTTGGAGCACGTGGAGTATCGCTTGGATGTTTTGCACCAGAGGGTCCTTTGAAAGCGTGCACATTAGTGCTTGCAGCGCGCTCAACGAGTCGGACAAATGAGGAATGTATTGTGAAGGTTCGAAAACTCTTCACAATATCGCAGGGCTTGCAAAATTGCATATAATCAAGCATCTTTACGGGGACCAGCCAGGTCAAAGCGGCACCTTACCTTTGGAATCAGCCAAGGAGGTACTTCATGAAAACTATTGGGAAGTACCTGAGCGAATTCGAAATTAAGACTCTCTAAAAGCTCCTGCTTTCGAACGGCCTGGTGACCGTTCGGCCTTCAGAGGTCTGGTGACCGTTCCACGTCTCTCATAGAGTCTCCTCAGAAATCTGGATTTTCAGAAGAGAGCCGGGAAGTTGACATGATTGGGCTTAGCCCATACCCCCGCGACATAATTGAGGAGCAGGTACTCACGCCTCAACCTCAATGGGGGCAATCCCGACTCTACACATAGACTCATAGAGGGACTCGTTCGAAAGGCTCTTGTGAATAGGATCTAGGATTTTGAGCGATGACATCCGGGCGAAAGAGAATACTACACAGCCATAATCCATCCTGGTCAGAACCAGCGATGAATAGAGCCACAGTAGCATCTCCCGACCCGCACCCCACGATGTACCAGCCAATCCCTTAAGTACATTCATTGCCTTGCGACAGCTCGCTCTCAGGGATTGGAGGTGTGGACTCCACGTTAATTTCTTGTCAAAGACAAGTCCCAGAAACCTAATAGAGTCGGCACATCCAAGGCGGGTACCCTTTAAGTAAAGGATCGGCCTATCATCAACATACAGACATTGACGAATCGGGGCTGAAACTGCGATGTGATTGACCGCTATAGCAAAAAGGGTGACACTAAGCGTCGAGCCCTGGGGAACACCATTCTCCTGGGAATGGATCCCAGAGTCAGTGCCATCCACCCGGACAAGAAATTTGCGGTCACACATAAAATTTTGAATGAACTGAGGCAGAGATCCTCTTAGACCCCAGTCATGCAGCTTCCTGAGAATGCCATACCTCCAAGTCATATCATATGCTTTCTCCAGGTTGAAGAACACTCCCACAAAGTGATAGCCCCGGAGAAAGTTGTCGTGAATGGCATTCTCAAGGCGAACAAGTTGATCAGTCGTCGAATGGTATTGGTGGGAACCTGTCTGATATTTACTTATCAGATGATTAGTTTCCAGCCACCAGACGAGACGTCTGTTCACCATTTTTTCCAATATCTTGCTGAAGCAGCAAGTTGATGGTTGCGAAGAATCTTTACCCTCTTTAAGCAGCGGGATAATAATGGCTTCCTGCCATTGCTGAGGGTAAACGCTCTGCCGAAAATTATTGTTGTAAAGATCCAGTAATCCGCACCAGGAGAAGGCAGATTCTGGATCAAGGCATAATGTATTGTATCGGGGCCAGGTGATGTATCTTTTGACCTCTTTAGCGCCTCCAGTAGTTCTTGCATTGTAAAATCGTTGTTATACTGGAGGGAGTCATCTGAGAAAAAATCATGATCATCATGTTGTTCGTAATGCATCTTGATCCGCAGGAAATCCGGGTCATAATTTTGGGAGCTGCAGACACGGTCGAAATGCTTTGCTAAACACTCAGCGATTTCGGCACGCTGCGATATGACTCGGCCATCCAAATTGAGAAGGGTAGGCGCCGGTGATGAGGAAAATTTTCCCGAAATTGCCTTCGCCCTCCTCCGTACCTCCGAAGATGGTGTGGAGGTATTGATAGCCGAAACATATTGCTCCTAAGATAGCTTTTTCTGATCTCGAATAGTTCTTATTGCTATAGATCTTTTTCTTTTAAAGGCTATCAAATTTTCCTGCGTGGGGCGTCTTTTCAATTTGTTAAACGCCCTCTTTTTCTTTGCAACCGCTACTCTCACGACATCATTCCACCAGAGAACATTTCTCTTACTTATAGCGTGAGAAGCTCCTTCAATGACTTTGGAGGTTATTTTGTACACATCCTCTTCTACGTCTCCCTCCAACGTGGGAACTTGAAAACTTTCCATGTGTCCCAGTTGGCTCGACGAAGATGCCATCTCGGCGAAGTAGGATGTGGACACATCGGTGAGTTATGAGAAATTTTGATAGGTAGATGGTCACTCTCACAAGGATCAGGGAGTACCATCCATTCCAGTTGATGAGCCAGAGCCGGTGAGCATAGTGTCATCAATTGCTGACATCTTACCAGTTCTGGCGTTTAATCGTGTTTTCTCACCGGTATTTAAAAGAAACGTGTTTTCATCCATAAATGACTATAAGCGTTAAAATCACCTAGCATCAGAAATGGTTGTGGAAGTTGCAAGGTTAAACGTGCCAGATCTTCGATATTCCAATCGAAGTTCGGCAGATAGATTGTGCATACTGTGAGTTCGAGCGATCCGTATATTCTAACAGCTATAGCTTGTAGGGGGGGGGTGTCAAGGGGTTGTAGGGGGGGGGGGTGTATGTATACAAGAAACACATCTTAGACCGGCGGGGACATATACCCATATGCATATACATATGCATATATGGGGACATATACATATACTGAAGGCCTATCTTACCAGGCCCTTCCTTATTAATATTGCGACACCTCCCTTTGCTCGAACATCTGGCAGAACATCTCGCCGGCGGACGGTATAACCCTTCAGGGTATATGTCCCCGCCGGTCTAAGATGTGTTTCTTGTATACATACACACAAAGGTGTATGCTCTGCCAGAAGCATGTTTAGCTCATATTAGCGTTGTTTAATACCATTGCAATTCTACTGTAATATATTTACCATGTCTATTGGCTAGGATGGGTTGCCCCAGGAAGTTGTGGGATCACTTCCTGGATTTTCCCTTCGGCCAGCCTCGTTTATCCCTTCTGGTCGTCTCCTTGTCGGAGAAAGTGACGGAATCTGAATCCGTCTCCGACGTCACCTTGTAGGAGACGACGACCTTTTTTTCTCGATCTGGGAAGCTACTCGAGCGCAGCTTGTGCGCTGGGCTGCCCCCGGCGATGTTGAAGCCGGAGGCCTGGACATCTCCGGCTTCGGTGAGCTCAGCTCCGCCTGCAGAGCCGGCTCACCCCGTGATGAAGATGGAGGTGGATTCCATTGATTTTGCTTCTGAAGATGGCTGACTGGTTGCCACCTCCAAAGCTGTCGCATTCGTTTTAAGGGTCTCTATCTTTCTTTTCACAGTAGTTTTAAGAGGGGCCTGAATGGGTCCCTCCTGCGTCGTTTTTAAAATTTTAGCTGGCCTTGCTGACGCTTGGCCATCGCTTTTTTTGTTTAAAAACTCGCTGATGATTTTCATCATCAACGGAGCGAGCTCTTTTGCGAGCGTAGAAGCATCAGCTGAAGAGGCGAGAGTAGCTGTGATGCGGGCATAGGAGACGGCAGGTTGAGTGTGAGAGCTGGAGCCCATCACCCTTCTGCGCGACTCAGGATAAGTGAGCTTATCCAGAACTCTCACTTTCTGGATAGCCATCTTTTCCTTGTGTTTGCACAGTTCCTCGACTTTGCCGAGTTATTACCCCCACAATTAACACATGTAATTGGCTCATTGCACGGTCTTCCTTCGTGCAATGGCTCCCCGCAGACACAAATTTGAGGCCTTTCACACCTATCTGCCGTGTTCCCGTATCTTTGACACCGACAGCAGCGCATCGGTGCTGGAATATACGGACGCACGGATTTTCTTGTGAATACCAGCATCGATTGTTGCGTGCAAATCTATTTTGTTAAAGGTTAGTTGGAGGAGAGGTGAGTCTTTCAACTCACCATCCTTCCTCCACTTAATCCTTCGGGCCTCAACTACTCTCTGGTTAGAAAAATTTTCGACTATATCCTCGATTGAGCAAATCATAAGGTCTTTGCAAAAGATCACCTCCTGGGAACTATTTAATGTTCCATGGGGCGATACTTCCACCTCATGATCGCCTAACATCTTTAGAGATAGTAATCGGTCATTAGTGATCTTGTCGCCGAAAGTTTCGACCAACAACCCGTTGTTTACTATTTTGACGTCTTTAAGATGCTCCACAACCTCGTATAATTTTTTTGCTATTAAAAAGGGGCTCACCGACTGAAAGTCGCTTGAGTCACCCTTCCTCATTATCAAAAAATACTTTGGCTGGAAGCAATGCCAAGATTCCGCGAGTCTTCCTTTCATTTTTAGAGGGGTTTGGTCCCGTTTCGGTTATAACCGGGACGCTCCCGAGCGTCCTTTTACGGAAGGTGGCATTTCCGTTTGGTTTTGTGATTTTGAGTTTTCCATAAACTAGTTTTAAACCAGCCATCGTGTGCAAAGGGGCGGGCTGGAATAGCCGGGAACGGGTATACCCTCGGACTTTACTAGCCCTACCCCAGTACTCTGGAGCCCGACCTCCACTTTACCAAGGACCAACGTGGCTGGTGGCTAAGTCCCGCACACCCTGCCTCGGCAGAGCAAGCTCACATCAGATATCGGAGAAACCGAGGCCCCATCCTCAGCTCCCCTTGACCACTCCCAGCAGGGATCCACGAGACCGCCAGTTAAACGTCTTCAACGAAGACAATGTCGGCCAGATGACGTGGCTGACAAGTAATTTTGTTACAGTGCACGAACACCGCACACCAAAACCAACGATGACGATGATGACAGCGCGCGACATCCGCACACTGATCCCAACGTTGACAAGTTTGGGTACGTTAGCTTCCCCTCCAGCAGGCTTGCAGGCTAGGTACTATGCCCTCTCACCACGACAAGGTGTACCCAAGGAGGGATAACTGTATTAGAATTTTGATTAATAGACAATTTTTATGTAATAAGATACATCATTACAATAAACGAAAATTTACCGAATCGACAAAATTCCTTACAATGCAATAAAAAAAAAAGAATTGAAATTTGATTCCATAAAAAAATGAACTTTGATTAATAGACAATTTTTATGTAATATGATATATCATTACAATAAACACAAATTTACCGAATCAGCAAAATTCAGTTCTAGTTAATTTCAACAAAACTAACTGCAGAAATAACTAGTTCTGACATGTTCAAGCTTACCACTTACGTCACAACAAAACACCTGCAATGGTTATCAGTTGACTCCTCCCAATTAAATCTCGCGCCAATACGATCGCAGCGCCCCCACCAGTACCATCCTCCAAACTTAGCCGAGATCAGAACCTTTCAGAGCACATGCCCCTGCCTCTCCAATCGTTTAGCAAAGTTCCGAACCTTAACCACCGATTGCCGCGGCACCAATGCCTCTGGTGGAGAAAAATTGAAGTAGTGGGCTAGGACCGGCAAGACACTTCTACTTATGCTCCTTGACATTTTTTTCCTTGTTATTTGAATCTCTGGTGTTTTTAAAATTGGCGTTGAGACTGGTTTAGATTCTGCAAAATTAAATCTCTCGAGAATTTTGCAAATTTACGCTTTTTGAATTATTTTAAATTCATTTTCTGTCTGTTGGATTTCCAATCCCATAATAATCCCATAATAATCGGCTTTTTTGGAAATAATCTTAAATTCTTGTTTAAGTTCTTCCAGGAAACTATCCAATTCGTCTAAATTACACGCTGCTACTAAACCATCATCCACATATACTACTAAGATCAGTTTGTTCCCATTTCTTTCTCTATTATATAAACCTGGATCGGCTTCATTTACTTGAAAGCCCAAATTTGAGAGAAAACTCCCAAATCGTATATTCCAGCATCGTGGTGCTTGCTTTAGGCCATACAAACTTTCATTTATTTTGCAAACTTTACTTGAACCATCGCTGTATCCTTAGGATTGTTGCATATATATGATTTCTTTTAGTTCACCATATAAAAATGCTGTTGATACATCGAATTGGGCCAAATGCATTTTGTCTATTACTGCTATACTTAAAATTGATCTGATGGTGCCTAACTTTGCTACTGGACTGAACGTTTGATTGTAATCAACACCTTTACGTTGCTTAAATCCCTTTACGACTAGTCTAGCTTTGAATCGTTTTATGCTACTGAGCAATCTCATTTAGGAATTAATAATTCACCTGATACAAAAAATAAAATAAAATGTAAATTTATTTAACAAATTGTGAATCTTTGACGTTGGCTGATAATAAATAACAATAAATAAATAAATGAATAAATTCATTTAACATTCGACTCAACTTTCATAGTCAACAATCCCTAAAAAAAATATAAATTTATATTAAAATATTAATTATTAAATGGCTCCCGTAATTAATAACAACAATTACCGTTTGGTAATTGAGTACAGCCGAAAGCACCAGATGATCGCACATAAAACTAGAGGCGCCACGAAAACATCACAAAAAACCACGAAACCATTCTATTGGGTCGATTTTGGCGCGAACCATGAGTTGGAATGAAAACAATACCCATGTTGGTCAAACAAACAAAAACAAGAGACAGGAGATTGATTCTTTTGACAACCATAGTCAGTAATACTTGGACAAAAATTTATACTCAGCGATTAATAAGTAATTAAATAAAAAAATAATTTATTGGATACAGTTAGTTTTAAAACAATACGATTTTTCATCGAGTCAACCTCGTTTGGTTATACCAAAAAGGATAGAGCCGAACAACAAATTTGTTTTGGTTTGTTTGAATTGACTGGACCGACCTCGTGTTCCATCAACCCAACACATGGTTCCGGGTTGGTAGCATGAAACGATTTAAGAAACAGTACCATCATTCACGCCGGTTTGTAAGCTGGATAACCAGATATAAAAAATTCACGATAACTCAAACGACTCACCTGGTACAAACGACCCTACTGGCCTCAACGATACACTGCATCAAGCGCTCTCCTGGTGTCCAAACTACTACTCAGGCGACCTCCGAGTGCAGCAGCTGATTGTGGGCATTTATTCAGGTGACTATTAATTTTCTTTTATTTCTAACATTGTATCTATTCCCCGTTGTTTTTTTTTTCTAAAATAAATTAATCTTTGTTGGAGGTTATTTACATTTAGCATACTTAGAATTACGTATGTTTATTTATTTTTTGTTATCTTTGGGTTGTGTGCCGCTACGACACTTAAAGCCACGCGCAACCTCGTACCAAAACGTGTACACTTGCCTCGTTTCGTGCCGGTTAAACCGCCGACCACGGCAAGTATCGAACACGTGAGTACATGGTGCCAATGGGTAGGATTTGAACCGAATCAAAGCTCGGAAAATCCTACCGCTACGCCCATACTGATCAACGGGGCCACCATTTACATTCAACCTTCCTAAAACAATTTAGAAACAACCAGGCTTCGTCACACATTTATTATTTTTAATTTCCGTTTTCGAAAACGAAAATACTAAATTACCTTTTATTTATCGTTAGTATTTATGCACTAAACAAGTATTTGCGTCTGTTTGATACTATTTTTTTTTTTCTTATTTAAAAGATTTCATATTCATTGGCAAGATCACACTAGCTTGTATATGGAAGCCATTGCAAATGTCACAAATAGTATTTTATTATTGAAGTAGAATGAATTAATAAACAAATTAATTAAAATGCTGTTTTCTTTGATTTGATAAACCACACCATTAATTTAACAGGGGGTAAATTATAGGAGTTCGCAAAACATTTATTATGAGATTAAAAAAAGACACATTCTTACCTTAAAAACAAATCAACACATTGAATTCACTAGCTAGTTTTAGTCTTGACAAACACATCTGTCAAAATAACTAGTTTGTTTTTTATTAGCCAACTGTACAAAACATTTCACCAAACTCAGTTCAAACTTCCGCGCGAACATTCTCACGAGCAAAAATTATTCCACTGCGTTTTCATCTGAAGACGATTCTCTGGGCAAATCGGGCCTTGGAATTTTTAATTAAAGAAATCCTCCAGGTCCGCTCAGCCATTGAGAACGTTTTACTACCGTCTGGATTTTTCTTCAAACGAAATACCCACTTACTTGGTATTGCATTGCAGTTGCACCTTTTGGCAATTGCGTCAACGTCCAAGTCTTGTTTTGTTGTAATGAATTTATTTCTGCATCCATTACTTTTTGCCACTGTGCACATTGCTTATTGTTAGGACTTGTAGCTTCTTCAAAATCTTCTGGATTTTCTGACATGTCTAAATCTTCTACAACTAATATATAATTTTGAAGGTGTGTTGGCTTCCGTAACTTCCTACGGTCTCTTAGTTGTTGCTGTGTATCCATTCTCTCTTCAACGTCCGAATCGATATCGGTACTGTCACTATTTATATCATATTCGACTTCATTTTGTTGCTGTGGTGGTATATTGGAAACTTCCGTTTCTGCTTCAACTTCGAAATCGGAGATATCACTATTTGAACCATATGAAACTTCATACTTGTTCGGTTTTTCTAAAATTGGTGTTTGCCTGCTACTTTGGCAACTACCGTAATTTTCATCAAATTTAACATCTCTTGATAAAATTACCTTAGTGCTAGTTTTAATAAAGATTCTATATCATTCATCTCCGTCGTACCCTACCAGATATCTCTTGACAGCTTTGGGATTCACGAACTCTGCCCAAATTTCTTCCGGAAAATTTGCCTGTGCATTGAAGTACTTTATCGTTCTTGCCATTTCTACTAAGGTGCGATTCTCTCGCTCGCTGCTGCCATTTTGTTGAGGTGTGTTTGGTGCCGTTAATCTCTGAATGACACCATGTGCCTGTAAAATGTTTTTGACATCGTCGTAATCAAATTCTCCTCCATTATTGCTGAGTAATTCTCTTACTGAATGCCCTAATGATTTGGCATGAATAAGCATTTCTTGAAGCTTATATTTGACTTCAGATTTTTCTTTAATTAAAAAATGATACCGATATTTTGTGTACATATCTTTGAAAATAACCAGGTACCTTTTCTTCGTAAATGATTCTGAAAACGGTCCACACACATCGGTTGAAATCAACTGACCAGGCTTTGTTGCTTGATTTCTAGTTCCGAATGGTAGCCTCTGCGCTTTCCCAAAAATACAGGGTTCACACAACTCTGTATCTAATTAGACTGTAAGTCCCAATTGTTTTTCGAGAATGACTTTAACGTGGCGCTTATCTTTATGCCCCCATCTTTCATGCTACAGTTGCACTAATGATTTAGATGAGCTTGCAACATTAACTGTTTCTTTGGGTTAACTACTTGAATTCCTGCTTTGAATAGAGTTTCTCTAACCTTACGAGTACCTTGAAGTACTGTTTTTCCGTTAATAGTCAACCAGCATTTAGTAGATGTTGACTGAAATTTACTTTCTTTATTACGATCATGTATTGCCAAGACCGAAACTAAATTTCTTGTTAGCTGCGGTACGTACCACACATCGTTTAAGTCATTCGTTATTCTTGTTTTCCAACTCTCGAAGCTATATTAATTGTACCTTTCCCTAATGCAATAAGACTCTCTTTACCAGCTGATTGAATATTTAAGGAATTTGTAAATTCTTTAAAATTAATAAAATTTTGCTTGTTATTTGTAATATGTTTAGTGGCTCCATTGTCAATCCACCAGCCCTCTATTTTGGCGTGGATTGAATATATTTCATTTCAAGTTGAAGTAAGTGCTACATTAGCATTTGCTGAATTATCCTGTTGACTTGAATCCTTCTTTGGTTTTCCATCAACTGCCCACTTATAGCAATCTTTTACCCAATGCCCCCTCTTCTTACAATAATTACAGGTTTCTTCCTTCTTCGAAGAATTTGAAGTTGACTTCATCTAATAATTTTGGTTACTTTTATAATTTGCTCGCACAACTAGCGCCTCTTGAGTAACTTTTTTCCTTTTTTCACTAGTATTTGTTTCAAACATAATTGCATACTTAATTCGTCAAATGTTTTCTCTATATCTTTTGTTAGTAATACCCAACTTGATCGAAATTAGGTAACTCTCTCTCACCTCTTATTTTAGCCCGTTGTTTAGCTCATTCCACAGACAACTTAACTTTGCTATGTGAATGGAGACGTCTTCACCTGACGTCCAACTAAACGCAAATAATTCTGTACAAATTTTGAATAATTGATCTTTTGACGTGGCTTCGAACTGTTGCTTGAGTGCTTCCCACGTTTCATTAGCTGTGTGTTTATCCATTATCTTTTGGTAAACTTCATCCGTCATCGAATTCGTTATCATACTTTTAGCATAACTATTTGCTTTACCATATTGTTCACAGATTTGCTTATAGTTTTTAACTTCTGCATCGTTAACAGTTTCACTTATAGGTTCAGGTTTCACTAATTTCTTATCTATAACATCTAATACTCCTTGGTGATAATCAAGAAGATCGCGAATTTTTCTCCAGACTTCTAAATTGGCCAATCCACTTCTCCAGACAAAGGCTTTATATGCTTTGCAATATCCATTTTGAACAAAACATTAAATGTCACTTTACAATACTTCACATAAAACGTCTTTAAATGTTTTTATTAAGAAAAACAATCACTTACCTCAGACCCCGTCTTTGAAATGGGCACAGATATACTTCCCAAGACATACTCCTTCTCAAAACCTTTCACTGTAGTATGTGATAGGGCCATGTGGTCGGAAGGAAAACCATCCTACCTCAAGAAAGGAATCGTCTGGTATACAGACGGATCCAAAACTGAAGAAGGGACCGGGGCGGGAATCTACGGTGAGAGACCAAAAGCAAACATAAGCCTCAACTTGGGGAAATATGCTACGGTCTTCTAAGCTGAAGTCTATGCCATACTGGCTTGCGTCCGTGAGAACCTACGTAGAGGCTACATAAACCAGAACGTATGTATTCTGTCGGACAGTCAAGCTGCTTTAAAAGCCTTGTCTGGAACTGAGGTCACCTCAAGGGTAGTCAAGGATTGTCTGAAGGAACTTCTGAAACTGGCAAAACGGAACAATGTTAAATTGATCTGGGCGCCGGGTCACAGTGGTTTCGAAGGAAACGAAAAAGCAGATACCTTAGCAAAGAAGGGAGTCGGAATGCCATTCATAGGCCCAGAGCCTATGTTAGGAATTCCAAAGACTGCATGTAAACAAGTGATCAACGAGTGGTCTAATGCTAAACACCGTGATCACTGGGAAAAAGTACCGCGGCAAGAGCTCGGGAAGGTACTGCATCAGAGTGCAACAAAGAGGGTATCTCTCGATGCACTGAGGCTGAACAGGATGCAACTGCCGAGAGTTACCGGGTTCATTATCGGGCATTATCCCATGCGGAAGCATCTGCACACAATGGGACTCCATAACGGCTCCATTGTGTGCAGATTGTGTGGCGAAGAGGAAGAAACATCCAGCCACATAATCTTTGACTGCGAACCTCTAGGTTACAGCAGATACAGGATATTCGGTGCATCTCACCCCGAATATATGAATCTTCGGGAGGACCTGATAAGCAAGCTCCAGGCTATTGCCAACATTTGGGAGAAGCGAGTATCGTCAGACTGAGGTAGAAGGGGGAGCACAATGGACCATAGGGTCGAAGTGCAATAATTTTTACCCCGATATTAATCAATCAATCAAGAAAAACAATAATTTTTGTACTAATTAGAATCAGTTAAATTATAGACCGCGTGGCTGTAGACCCTTAACCTGATAAAGTTAATTCCTTAACCTAATAAGTTCTTTTTAATTGTTGTCAAAAGATACACTTTGTTCAACGCACTTTATTTTTCAATACTATAATACATTCTATTTTTTATTACTTAAATATTCTAATACGCATATCTACATTTTTACACTAAGTTAGTTACATTTATTCCTAACTAACTTATAAAGACTGTTTCACACATACTGACTTTTCAATCTAAAAACACATTCACACCTTACTGTTTATTAAATCATTTCAAACACTTTAACAATATTAAGTTCTTTAAATCGCGAAAAAACTTTAGCTAGTTTAGAAATATGATCGCGTAAACTAGGAGTAAAGATGATTAAATCATCATAATATTGCAAGAAAAAGCCTTCTCTACGAAAATCAGAAAATTCACGTAACAGATATCGGTTTAGAGCTTGAGCAGAGTTGACTAAACCAAAGGGACAAACGTTAAACGAGTACTGACCAAAAGGTGTTATAATTTCCGTAATGTGTCTCGATTCGGGAACCAAGGGTATCTGATAATAGCTCTTGGACATGTCAATTACCGAAAAATAATTTGCGTTTGAAAGTGACGCAAAATAGAGTTCATTTTAACTGAGCTAAGAGGGTCGAACTGAATTTTAGGATTTAAAAATATGTAATCAGCGCAAAGGCGTACACCAGATTGTTTGGGTACAAAAAATACCAGGCCACTATAGCTCGAAACACAAGGAGATAAAATTTTCCAATCCAAAAGTTCTTGAATGTAAGCTTCCAGAAGATCAGATTTATCTCTGGGAAGAAAATAAGGAGATTTTCGAACAGGAATATCATCCTTCATGATTAATTTATATTCGAAACCGCGGACTAATCCCAGAATGGATGACAATACAGACGAAGATTTAAAATTGCTAAAATTGTATTCAGTTTTTTTGTTTGAGACTTAGACAAAATAGCTTTTGAGTCAAAAATTAAGTGAACTAAATGAGAAAACTGATTCGAATTAATAAACGGAAAGGTAAAGATATCGTTCGAGCTAAGGTATAGGATCCAAAATTACGTCAAACGGTATAGAATCCGTGACAAAGAAAGTGGATTTCCAAGAAAAAAAACCGAATTTAAAACGTAAGATACAAGACTTAGAAAATTTTAATACGTTAGAGCCAGGTAGACTAGCAGTAACAGAAACATCGGAGAAGATGATTTTCACAAAATTCGACAAACGCTCAACGGCCGCAAGAGATATAACATTAATAGAACTACCGGAGTCCAAGAGAGAAATAAGATCAAGTTTAGAGAATTTAAGAAAAACAATTGGCAGATTTAAATTTGTAGAAAAGTTAAAATTTATTAGTTTTTTGATGATTACACCGTATTCTTAAGATCAGACGGGGGCGACTGTTCTTTTTTAATGGGAACACGAAAGTTAGGCCTGCTCGGCGGACGAGTAGGGAAATATTCTATATGATGTCCTAAAGTTTTACAATAGGCACAAGTAAGAGTTTTAGAAGCAACGACAGGAGTGATATCTGTATTCAATTTATCAGAGTTATAAGGTGAAACGGATTTTGTATAAGAAAGAAGTCAGATGTGAAATCGTATGGGATTTTAGCTAATTTTATTAAGTCATACGTTTCACGATTTACGTGTGCAAAAATAATGTTAATTATTTCCTCTTGTAATAAAGAGGGTGAAATAACTTTCGCATAGCGACGAATAGCCATACTGAAGTTAAAGAATTTTTCATTCGAAAATAGTTTACGATTGTTCGTCGTCGTCGTAAACGATCAACTAAAGTTTGAAGTTCAGGTAAAGGAATATAAGACATGAGTTTAGATTTAATAGCATCCCAGGAACTATTGACTGAGAAGAAAATTGACCAAGTATGTCTTGGTTGTTGATTAACTTTCGCAATAAGAGAACGAATAAGTGACAAGTGACAATCAATTTCGATGACAGAGTTATCAATGGAAATAGGATCCAAGACATTCAACAAAGGGGCTCGATGAATTAAATCAAGTGTCCTAACAGCATCATGAGACACTGGTTCTGCAATAATATTAGGTATGTTAGATAACATAGAACTATTTTGTGTGACTTGAAGAGTCAAATCTCTCAATAATTGAAAAGTTTCTTGCAAAAACAAAGAGGTGTGCCGGAAGGACGAACTTACGGACTGAGGAGACAACCTTCTTCTCGCACGACGAAATGATGTTAAAGGTGTGCCAATCACAGTAGAACGGCTCGGTTCTGCCATCTCTTGATTAGGAATAGACATACTTTTATTTGCAACTAAAGGTACAGTTGAACTAGTTGTTTAAAATTACCTAAAAAAATATTAAGCGCAGTAACGTTCGAAGAGAAAAAAAAATTTATACAAAAGGTTTAAGTTTAAATTAAGGTAAAATTGACACAATACTAAATTGAAAATTGCATACGAAATACAAAGAAAATTTTCACACAATAAGGTATAATTACAAAAAAAACTCATAATATCATGAATTAAAAGTAATAAGTTTCTTATGAACGTCAACCAAACTTTCAAAGAATTAAGAACTATTAAAAATTATAGTTAAGAAAAGGAATAAATTTTTCAAAAATTTATTTTCTAACATAAGAAATGTACAAAAATGAAGCTATAAAGGCAAAAAAATAATTGTAAGATAACACTTCAAGTGTAAAGAAAAATTTAAATGTTACTACCTTAAAATAAAAATTTAAACAGTAACACCTTAATTAAAAATACCGTTTTAGAATATTCTTTGACATCAAACGGGTTTCAATCCTTATCCTAGTTCTGTATGATTTAAGAGAGAAATATTAATTAATTTTATTGTGTTTGGATTTTAAAGATTGAATGTAGAAAGTAAGGTATTGTTACATGTTTGATTCGAAATAAACATATAAAAAGGAATAAAGAATGGAATAAGAATTATTCGTTTTTAGAATACTAGCATATAACAAAAAGATAGAAATAAATTGTAGATTAAACTGCATGAGTTATGAGCAGTGTATGGTGTTGAAAACCTCCATATACATAGACAAAAACATTGTAATATGTTTACGGCTTTTTACAAAGCAATCATAGTGAGACGAATTAAATGTAACAAAATTAAAGTTTACCGAAATTATTCACAAACATACTCAACATTGCTTCTTAGTTATAAAATAAATGAAATAATACTCTCCCCAAATCATGCCGACACAGCATTGACAACAACTCAAGTATCTATTTGTAGTACCATGTAAAACATCGCCCAACAGTAGTATTGAGTAATTGATGAAAGTGCACACCACGAAGAATAGATAAATAAGAGATTGAACGACATAGGCAATTCGTTTTTTTTTGCGTCCTCAAAAACGTGTAGAGATCATTGTTATTATTTTCGCTACTACCGGCAGAGCGAATTATTATTATTATTACATATTAAAATCAAAGGTTATTATATCTTTCAAATAAACATTGTAAGAATAAAAATTGTTTAATTTTATAAATGTGAAAAAATGGGACTATTTTGTCCAATGAAAGCATAGATATACTCTTATATATCTATGAGTGAAATGTTGTTTAAGGTTAGGAGTAGTCATGCCAGTCCTAGGCCACTGCTAATTTTTCTCCACCAGAGGTGGCACTGTGATCGGTGGTTGTGGTTCGGAACTTTGCTAAACGAGTGGAGGGGCAGGAGTGTGTGCTCTGAAAGGTTCTGATATCGGCTAAGTTTGAAGGATGGTATTGGTGGGGGGCTGCGATCGTATTGGCACGAGATTTAATTGGGAGGCGTCAATTGATAACCATTGCAGGTGTTTTGTTGTGACGTAAGTGGTAACCTTGAACATGTCAGAACTAGTTATTTCTGCAGTTAGTTTTGTTGAAATTAACTAGAACTGAATTTTGCTGATTCGGTAAATTTGTGTTTCTTGTAATGATATATCTTTTGATAACCATAGCAGAGGTTTTGGTGTGACGTAAGTGGTAACCTTGAACATGCCAGAACTTGTTATTTCTGTAGTAAGTTTTGTTGAAATTAACTAGAACTGAACTTACTAATTCGGTAAATTTGCGTTTATTGTAATGATATATCATATTACATAAAAATTGTCTATTAATTCCAATACAGTTTGCCGTTAAATATGATTTTTTTTTCGTTCTAAAAATGCGACAAATTCTAGGAAATATTAAACATTTATATCAATGGTAGCATTTTTTAAAACAAAAGATTACACAACATCTGCTGTACAATCCAAAGCCACGTGCATTTTATAAAATTAATGACCAAGCAAATTCTCAAGTGCATTTTATAAAATTTCTGCAGTTATTTTTGTTGAAATTAACTAGAACTGAATTTTGCTGATACGGTAAATTTGCGTTTATTGCAGATATATCATATTACATAAAAATTGTCTATTAATCAAAATTCATTTTTTTTTATGGAATCAAATTTCAAATCTGTTTTTATTGCATTGTAAGGACTTTTGCTGATTCGGTAAATTTACGTTTGTTGTAATGATGTACCTTATTACATAAAAATTTATATTAATCAAAATTCCAATATAGTTATCTGATCATATTACAATGTATTTGTTTGCATTTTTTTTTGTCGGCGTGTGCTTTGATATATAAAAATGGTTATATTTGAATGTCCCGGTTGGAATAGATGCTCAACGCTAGCAAAAGTACCCGCACTTCAAATATCATTTAAAATATGATGGATTGAAATTCCCCATGTCTCTAGATCAAATAAAAAAATTTGAGAAGATGAACCCCCAGCTATCGATTAACGTGTACGGTTATGAAATCAACAACAAAACTATTGACATATTCCCTGTATGCGTTAGTTCAAACACTGCGGAGAAAAAAATTCATCTTTTGGCTGTCGAGAATGGGAATAGTCACCTCTTTTGTTGGATAAAAAGTTTGGCAAAGTTGTGTCGATCAGGTGTAACGAGTAATAGACGTAAAATTTTCTTATGTAATCGATGTCTCAACTTACCTTCGAATTTATCTGTATAACAACGAAAAAAATCATATTTCATAACAAATTGCTTATTAATCAATTTTTATAAAACGCACGTGAGAATTTCCTTGGTCATCAATTTTATAAAATGCACGTGGCTTTGGATTGTATAGCGGATGTTTTGTAATTTTTTGTTTTAAAAAATACTTACCATTGATATAAATGTTTAACAAATTTACCGAAGCAGCAAATGAACTTCAAGAAAAATTTTTTGTATATTTAAAAAAAATATTTACATGTGATAATATATAGTTTATTTTTGTATAATTATTATCTTTTATAACACTGTTTTTTTCTTAAAAATAATTAGTTACATGTGATAATAAATAGTATATTTTTTTATAATTGTTATCTTTTAATTTCCTAATAAAAATAGTATTCTTTTTTAATTGGTATCTTTTTATATCCTAATTAAAAAAAAAAAAAACATTATTTTATTATAGATTAATATACCACACTATTTAGTAGGAATACTTTTAGCAATAGGGTGGGATAATTAAGACCTACCGACTAAGATATAGACCTTGAAAATGTTTGTACTTGTTCCAAGGTTATCATTTATTACAAATGGCGACTATGGTCCAAAGTCCACGCGTCGCTGATAATCTTGTTAAGTCGTATAAATTCATTGTAATCGTATTGCACAACTCATATGCCCATTATTTTCTTGGATCACGATGCACTTTGATATTAACCTTAACCATGTGTGTACTTGTTTGATGGTTGACTTTAACCTTCGTTGCATTTGGCTATGACGGTACAAAGTCCACCTGTCCTAGGTAACTTTGATAAAACGCGCTTGCACGTATATGACTAGTATGCAATGGATTCTGGGAAAAGGTGTTAAGTATAAAATCCGACAAAATAGGAGACAGAAAATATATATTTAACACTAGTATCATAAATGAACATTGCACTTAGTTATCAACAAATTTTTTTGTTGACATATTATTTTTATTAAGAATTAAACATAGGTATTGTACATTAGAAAAACGGTTTGATTGAGAGTATACAGTATGTTTAAAGGAACATCCGTGTTTTTTTTTTATTAATTTTTAACATTATAGATATTTACAAAAAAAATATGTATCTGGTATTAAAAAAGCGAAGTTAATATTATAATATTACATTATTATTTCGATGTCCGCTTTACAATTAATGGAGGTTTGGTTCTTGTTTGATCTATTATTGAATAGTTTCGATTGCATCAATAAACCCAGTTTTAAGGAGTTGTTGACATATTTTTATTGCTTCCAAACCTATATTTGAGGCAGTCAATTCTCTTAATCGATTCGCTAAGTTGCTAGGATTATACCAATAGATAAAGTTTCGTTCCTTTTTTTCGATGAGTCGAGGTTACATGGAGGTTGAAATTCATTTTCATGATAACTATGTTCTCGGTTTGTAGGTAGGTATCCATCTAGACTAGATTATATATGTGATAACATGTGCGTTGACTGGACCCCTGATATCCTGTTTGTTATGTTCGTTAGTTTTATATGCGTAATCATTTTCATTTATTTCAAAGGAATGCTGGTTCCATATCTTTTTTGGTTGGAAATCATTTACTTCTGGTGCTCACTCCATGTTGTAACTACGTGAGAAAATTCTTCGGCCATCTGAACATTCAAACATTTTAATGTGCTTATAAACTGAAACTATTAATGCAAGTGAGTAAAAAATTGAAATAACTGGCTTATATAGATATTAAACTGAATATAGAAGAAGCTGTCAAGTGCCCCGAAATTACTCCGAAATGCTCCGAAACCGCTCCGGAACTGACCTGTACTGCTCCCGAACAGCTATATACTACTCTGGAACTCCTCCCGAACAGCTATAGACTGCTCCGGAACTGCTCCGGAACAGCTCTCGAACAGCATATACTGCTCCGGAACTGCTTTCGAACAGCTATATACTGCCCCGGAACTGCTCCCGAACAGCTATATACTGCTCCGGAACTTCTACCGAACAGCTATATACTTCTCCGAAAGGCTCTGCACTGCTCCGAAGCGGATCCCTCAAGAATTACCACAATCAAAACACGTGCGAAGGTCATTAATTATCAGATATGGGATCATATATCAAAGCACACGCCGACAAAAAAAAATGCAAACAAATACATTGTAATATGATCAGAGGTTCTGATATTGTGTCCTGGAGAAAAGGTGTGATAACTGTATTGGAATTTTGCTGATTCGGTAAATTTGCGTTGAAGGTTACCAAAATAATTTTCTTTTCTTAATTGGCGTGTGAGGTAATTGGTCTTCTTGGTTCATTCCTTCCTTAATTGATGTATACGGTAATTGCTCTTCATGCTTCAGTTTTACCTCTTGTTTTTCCACCAGTTTATTCAACGGCTCAGTAATGGACTTAAATATCTTCTCTAGGGTAAAAGTGGATACTTGCTTACCTGCCTTGAGTGTGTTATACTTTTTACGTATAGCATTACTCAATTCAACCAACTCTTTCTTTGTCTTGATCATGTTATCTCATCAAAATACACAACTTGAATGACTATATTTGTTATAGACATATCTAATAAAAGGTCTTCGAATAAATAAATAAAAATTTTTATGTTTAAATATATAGTTTTATTGATTATCATATAAAATATGGACATCAACTTGTGATGGTAACAGTAGCGCTCTTTTATCAAAGTTTTATAATTGATTTTCGAAAAAGTTTTAGTCGAAACAACCTTTATTCGAAACATTTAAATGCCAGGCATTCACAAAGATACATAATATAATCCGTGGTGATGTATGTTGAGTACCTGAGTGGATGACAGTCAACCTAATAATAAATTATCATTTTTGAATGCAAAATTGGGGAAATCTAGACAATATTTTTTTCAAGTGATCATTAATTATAACTAAATATATGTGATTAAAATAAATAATTTATTCGTATTTGAATGCTAATTTATAGTTTTGGTGAGTAATTAGGTGTAATGAAAGTGATTATAACCTATAAGTGAAACTGTGTAATAAGTTTTTTGTAAGGAGACTTGTAGTTAATGTTGTGTATCGGTGTAAATCGAGTTTAATGTTAATCTTCGTAAAGATAAAATTTTATTATAATTATAAAAAAAAAACATTTAACAATCATAACTCAATTTAAAATAGCAGTGGTACAGACAACACAACAGTAGCCAAGTGGTTAGCATTGTGGATTGGTACTTAAAATTATTCAATTTATCGGTGATCGATCCTTCCTCCGGTGTACGTATTTTTTTTAAGTTTAAATTAGTAAACATTGATTTAAAATGAGTAGAGACGACAGTTAACTATTGAAGGCTATATTTGACAAAATAGAATTTTCTGACAAAAATGTAAAGAGTGAGATACAAGAATTAAAAAAATTTAATGAATGCCTACTTGAGAAAGTGAATAAATTAGAGAACACTGTCAGTGAGCAACAAAAATTTATCTTGGAACTTCAAAAACAAATAAATAAGAAAAATATAATTATTCATGGGATACAACGAGATGAAAAGGAAAACCTGGAAATGAATGTAATAGAAGTTTTGAACAATAAAGTGGAAATGAACTTAACAACAGATAAAATAGAACAAGTTTATCGATTGGGAAGAAATAATGGGAAGCATAATTTACCTATAAAAGTAGAACTACTTAACTACAAAGATTAAATGAAAATAATGAATAACAAACCATTGTTGAAAGGTTCAAACAAATTGATAAATAATGATCTCCCGTATGAGCTTAGAATGAAAGAAAAGGAAGAAAGGAAGGCTTCCTCCGAACAAGAATAAAAGATATTTAAAAGAGCAATCATCTGAGGAAGATAATAGTTCAACAGTCAAGATAACTCAGGAAGCGAAAAAGCTTAGAGAAGGCAAAAGATATGGAACAGGCGGAATAAATGCGGAAATGAATAAAAAAACGCAGTACAGTTGTAAGAAAAATTGATGGAATTAAACATTTGAATGAAGAAAATAAATTTAAGGGATTCATTCGAGGGATTGAAAGCTAAATTAGTTAATGAGGATGTCAATAATTATTTTAAACGTTTTGATTTTTTAGGTCTGGTGGAAACGTGGTCATCGAGCGATCAGATTTATAGTATTGAGGGATACAATAGTATAATAAAGTGTGGAAAAAGACTATTAAATAGAGGTAGAAAACCAGGTGATATTGCTGTGTTCTATAAAAACTTTTTAACAGAGAACGTAAAGGAAATTAAAAGTTAATTGTATGAAGTGTTATGGGTCAGGGTTAAATTTGGGTTAAAAAATTTAGTAATTGGAGTTGTATATTGGCCACCAGAATATAGCAAACAAAGTAATAATGCGCTTTTAGAGAATCTAGAATAAGAAATAATAGAAACCTACCAACGGTACAGAAATGTAGATATAATTTTGGGAGGTGACTATTATGCGAGAGTGGGGGGAAGAATCAGAAAATCAAAGTATGGAAAATGAAGAACATAACATGGCTGTGAATAACATGGAAGAAACTGACGTTTGGAGTAGAATTAATAAAAAAAGACGTAGCTGTGACAAAGTTGTGAATTCATATGGAAAGAAACTACTAGCTTTTTGTGCTAATTTGAATTTAATAATATTAAATGGACGTACAAACGATGACCAAAATAGAAATTCGATGTTTGTAACAAAAAATTGATAAAGTGTAATAGATTATGCAATCGCTACTCCAACCATTATAAATAAAATAGACATGCGCGTAGGGGATCAAATTACATCACTCCATTTTCCCATTGAAGTAACTTATAAAGAGGAATTAAATAATGCAAAATTTGAAGAAGAAGGAGGTATAAAAATAAAAAAATACAGATGGAACGAAACAAAAGTGGACGGGTTTAATAAAGAACTTTCATCACAACAATCAGAATTATTTAAAATTGGGGTGAAGACCATGACAGAAGATAACTCTCTAGGAAAAGCAGCAAAATTATCCAAATGTGGATTGAGCATGTTGGAAGGGAAATGGAAATTTGTCGAACTGGAAAAAAAAATTAAGGATATAAAAAGTGGTATGACCAAGAATGCAAAGATAAAAAGTATGAAGTAAGAACCTCATTGAGAAAACTGAGAATAAAACAATAAAACAAAAGATTTACAGCAAGAATATCTGAAACTGAGAAATGAGTATAAAAATATGTGTGCGTCTAAGAAAATTGAAGAGGAGAATAAAGAAATAAATCAATTAATGGAAAGTATAAAATCGAACAACAACAAAGAGTTATGGGCCTCTATTAAAACAGAAAAGAAAGTTAAAAATGAAATAACCATATTAAAACGACAGAATGGCTAGAATACTATAAGAAACTGTATAATAATGATACCCATGTAGAATTTCCAGAAATAGACTACCTAAATGAAGAAGAAGAATTAGATGTCGAATTTACGGAAGAACTTGTCTTTGTCATCGAAAATGTAAAAACAGGAAAAGCAACAGGTATAGACGGAATACCTAATGAATTTCTGAAATACATTTTTGATTATCCAGAAAGCACAATTTTATTATTAAATTTTTTTAATAAAATGATTGAGAACAAATATTTTCATAGAGAATGGTGTAACGATATTGAATTATCACAATATTTAATATCTTACATTTTTTGATTCACGTACTTTTGATGAAGGGATGAAGGTACAGTTTAATTACGATATTTGTTTAGATGCAGATGTTTATTTGAATGTTGACTAATCTCACCAGGTTTTAATAATATGGTTGAATTAAAGTGGCACTCACCCCGGCATTGGATATTTCGGAATAATGTCTATTGCCGATATCCTAAAACATATGGGTTCTTGCTGAGCTTTAAGCGTCAATTAGATGATATTCCTAACAACCACAAGCTTACCTTGGTTCAAATAATGATTCGATTACACTCTCTTGATAATTGCATCGCATATACGACGTGTTTAAAAAAGTTGCTATTTCGAAGAATATTTAAATTCAATATTCGAAATTAGTAAAATAATTAAATTGTTATATGTATTGTAACAAATTTATGTTTAATAATCTGTGGGTAATTATACGTTTAAATGTTTATTGGTAATCTTGTTTAAATATACCATTCTTTAAACTCTTATTGTTAAGGTTTCTCTAACCAATTTGTTATATTTTGAAAGTCAGCTGTTTAATTTTGACATTAATTTGTTTTGATATGAAGTTGATTTGTTGCATAACCAGTGTTACAAACTATTAAATACTTATTATTTTAAATTAGTGAAATAATAAGGCGCGATAAATTCAAAATAAGATATTACTGAAAATTAAGAAAAAAAAACAGAACAATTCTTTTATTAGAAACATTTTAATATCAAGTTTGTTTCAAAAAAGTGGTGCATCGTCCGGTTTTCGTATTCGAAAAGGATAATTGACAATTAATTGCATTGTCCAAGAATTGAAAATTGCACATTAAATTAAGAAATTTTTTTTAAATTATTCAGTAATTTTTGTATAAATGTACTAAGTCAAATCAAATAAAAGACAGTAAAAATTTTAATACGAGTGTTTAATAGCATGGTTTAATATAAAAAGAACATAACACACATTACACAATTAAAAAATTGTAAAATCACTTAAAATAACACACAAAAATTCATAATTTTAAAAAAATGCCGGGAAGTGGTAAAGAAACACCAGCCAAACAACATGGATATCCAACACGTGGAAATACCACTAGACAAGACCCCAATATTCCACCATTTCGATCATCATCAACTGAACTACAGAACGCATTGAACCCAAACGCCTCGTGTTCTCATTCACAAGCAACAACTGGTACTCAAGATGTTTTACAATCAGCAATGGCTGTCAATTTGGATGTTTCAACAGCACTTCTCAATAAGGTAAATAATTTAAGTTTGCAGCTTTCATCACTACCTGTAAAAGATGAAAAGGCATTAGAATAGAAGTTTAAAATGGATGGTAATGCATTCCTTACCAATATCAAAGAAGCAAATGGTGAAGATGCTGAAAAATTAATTTCATTTATATCTAGTATCCATGAAATTGCGAAATTGAATATCACCTCGTGGTCCATACTTGGATCTGCATGTATCACAAAAACATGGATAACTGCATTGCCATCGTACACAAGTTGGCGTGATTTTAAATTTAATTTATTACGAACATTTGTTCCGAGTATACTCAGAACTCAATTGCAAAATAAATTTCTTCGTCGGCTTCAGAAACCGGGTGAGTCCTTCCTCACATTTATTAATGAAATTTTTTTCATGTCGGAGGTATTCGAATCTGGTTTGGACGAGTCAAGCCTGGTAGAGCAAATTTTATCTGCATTAAATGTAGATTCATTAGAAATAATAAATTTCAATAATTTACCTTCCACAAAAACGGGTTTAACTTCAATGGCCCAAATCCAGCTCCAGAAACAAAAACTTTTGGAAGAAGCTCGACGTAGAGTTCCGGAAAATGTTCCACAAAATGTTCTGCCACAAAACAGTAAAGTTTCAAAAAAACTAAATTGGTATCATTGCTTAACAGTATCTTCAACATCATGGAATTCCTCTACCATTTGTTGAGGCTGAAGTTCATGATGTACCAATTAAGGTATTGATAGATACAGGTTCCACATCTAATTTTATCAGTAGTGAGTGCTTTGATAAACTAAATCAAAAGTGTTCGAATAAAATTAGTGTTTTTAAAACAAATAAAACAATTGTGATGGGCAATAATTCTTTAGAAAGGATTCGAAAAGAAATAGAACTTTGTATAAGTCTATCGAATCTTTCCTGGAGAATCAAATTTTTAGTCGTCAAAAATTTAAGTGTACCGGCTATTATTGGTTTTCATGGACTTAACCAAATTAAAGCCATGATCAATATACCTGAAAATTTAATATCTTTTCCTTACTCTCGTTTACAGGTTCCATTTATACAGAGTGATCGCTTGGAGTTTGCTCAAATAAACATGCTAGTAGAAAAGTCTGTTACGTTATCTGATGATCTGCAAATGAAAATGGACCTGCTAAAAATTAAATATGCTCACGTGTTGACGGATAAAATCGGGTTCACTGATCGTTTCCCAATGAATATTTTGCTCAAGGATTCTACTCCAATTAGAAAGGCTCCATATATCATGAATCCTCCTAGGGCTAAAATATTGCAGGATATTTTGGAGGAGCTTTTGGAAAAAAATATTATTGAGAAAAGTGACACTCGATATACTTCGCCAGCTTTTGTTTTAATTAAGCCAAATAAGCGACCTCGCTTAATTATTGATTACAGGGCAATTAACAAACAAATTTTAATGGACCATTTTCCCACCCCGAAGGCAGAAGACATGTTTATGTCTTTAAATGGCAGTAAAATCTTCTCAGTTTTAGATCTCAACCAAGCATACTATCAGCTTTCAATTGAAAAGTTGTCGCGGAAATACAGTGGCTTCTTATGTCAATATGGTACCTATCACCCGCCGCTTTAAACCGAATTATGATGAAGCTGTTTGGGGACCTTCAACACAAGGGAGTTATTCCATATTTTGACGACCTTCTTATACACACTAAGGACCCGGAAAGTCACCTAGAACTTCTGGAAGAAGTATTTATCCGACTAGGAAATATCGGACTCACTATTAGCCCCGACAAACTACGGCTTATGAAATCAAAGCTAAGGTTCCTGGGTTTTGTAATATCAAGTGAGGGAATTTCCGTTGACGAAGAAAAAGTATTGGCAATTCACCAAGTTCCAATACCTAAAAATCTAAAACAGGTGCGAAGTTTCATTGGTTTAATCGGTTTTTTTTCTAGATTTATCCCAAATTTTTCTGAATTGGCAGCTCCTTCAAATAACTTAAAACGGAAGGGAGAAAAATTCCTTATGGGTGCCGAAGAAATTCAATCGTTTGAAGCATTGAAACGAGCAATTACCACGACCGTCACACTGAGATTCCCTGACTGGACCAAGCCCTTTATACTCAGAACTGATGCTAGTGACATCGCGAGCGCCGGAGTTCTTCTTCAAGAAACCGAGAGTGGGTTAAGGCCTGTCGCTTTCACAAGCAAAAAGTTTTCTGACACTGAAAAAAAATACTCGATTCACGAACGCGAATTATATGCTCTATTAATCTCGCTAAGGCGTTTCCACGATTACATCATTGGCCATCCTATCAAGGCTGAAGTGGATTCGCAGAGTGTCTCCTGGCTATCGACAACCCAAAAGAAATTTGGGAATGCAGCTAGGTGGGCACTCGAGATTTCCAAATATAATATCGAGTCGAAACACATCGACGGCAAAACCAACATAGTGTCAGATACTTTGTCACGCCTTTTCCTAGAAGGCAGATGATCTTTCTAACTACCCCAATTATGACCATATAAATTTATTACAGGAGATACCCGAAGTTTTTACCAAACTACGCGATCATCAGAAATCCGACGAATTTTCTCGTGGCATGTACCAACAAATCACTGCTGGAATACATGTGAATGGATACGAGATAAGGGATGGATATTTGATACGTGTGGTGGGTAAAAGAAAACATCGTCGTATTTACTTACCACATAATATACGTAAAATGATCATTTTTTACAATCACGATGCTGAAAATCACCCAGGATGTACTAAAACATACAATTTGGTGGCCAGAAAATGGTGGTTTCCAAATATGTATGCCGAAATCAGGGATTACGTGAAATCCTGTGACCCATGTCAGAGATGCAAACCCTACAATAAAAATATCAGACCGGGAATGATATCTGAAATTCCAGATGGAATTTTTAGCCACGTATACATTGACCATATAGGGAAATTAAAGTTGACAAACAACCGAAACCAATATGTGTTAGTATTAGTGGACGGTTTTTCTAAATGGGTAGAATTATTTGCATTGACTAGGAATACGGCCTCTTGCACTTTAAAAAAATTAGAGGAAGTGTGGAGCCGATTTGGAACTTGCAAAAGGTTGATCAGTGACAATCACAAAACATTTAAAAGTGAAGCATTTAAAAGCCACTGCTTCAGGTTTGGAATCAAGCAAGTATTCACTTCGACTTACCGCCTAGCCTCAAATGCATCGGAAAGAGTAAACCGCAACCTTGTCAATAACTTAAAAATTCTAATTAAGACCACAGCATCATCACATAACAAGTGGGATACCTTCCTAAAACAAATTTGTTTTAGTTTAAACAACTCGGTACATGAGAGCACAGGAGTAAGCCCTGCGGAAATATTTCTTGGTCGTGAACTCCGACGCCCACTTGATAACATTTGGGATGTGTCGAAGATTGTAAAGAATGATCATCGTATAACACAGGAAGATGTGATTGAGTCATTACAAAAATCAAAAGATAGGCGAAGGAAAATATATATGAACGTCGTTTCACCATTGACGGATATCGATAACAGCAAGAAACTTTATCCGAGATATCCAAAACGAATAATACGTTTTTTAACACCGGTGACAGTAGAGCTCAAAGATTTGGAAAATAACATTTCAAAATGCCATATAGAGCATTTAAAACCATATCACCAACGTTAACTATTTTCAAATCATGGTCGGTAAACATGTGATTTTTCGGCATTTTTCAGGTAATCATTTATTTTTATATAAAAAAATTGCACACAATGTAATATAATCAAGGTAACACTTACTTCAGGATGCCTTGTGTGATTTTCTTTATATTTATTAATTTTTTTACAATTTTTTTTTTAATTTTGTTTAATTTTTTTTGTTAAAAGCGTGAATCCAATATCCAGCCATTTCAATTATCAACGTCAAATTTATATACATGCGTAAAAAAAAAAGAAAAAAATTTATATATAGATCATCGATTTTTTTTCTTCATGTCAATACTTTAATTTGGTAGAACTTTTGGCTACCACAAAAAAAAAATCATAACAAAATTTTTAAGTGCAAATTTTTATTTCTCTATCACTCGGTTAGATGGCAGGAAAGGTTTAATTAAATAAAACAGATATCTACCTTTTTTTTTAAAAAAAAAAATTTTTTTTATTTAAACATTTTTTTTTTCACAGTGTTAGATGATGTAACGATATTGAATTATCACAATATTTAATATCTAAATGGACGTATTATATGGACGTATTATATTAAATGGACGTACAAACGGTGACCAAAATAGAAATTCGATGTTTGTAACAAAAAATTGATAAAGTGTAATAGATTATGCAATCGCTACTCCAACCATTATAAATAAAATAGACATGCGCGTAGGGGATCAAATTACATCACTCCATTTTCCCATTGAAGTAACTTATAAAGAGGAATTAAATAATGCAAAATTTGAAGAAGAAGGAGGTATAAAAATAAAAAAATACAGATGGAACGAAACAAAAGTGGACGGGTTTAATAAAGAACTTTCATCACAACAATCAGAATTATTTAAAATTGGGGTGAAGACCATGACAGAAGATAACTCTCTAGGAAAAGCAGCAAAAATTATCCAAATGTGGATTGAGCATGTTGGAAAGGAAATGGAAATTTGTCGAACTGGAAAAAAAAATTAAGGATATAAAAAGTGGTATGACCAAGAATGCAAAGATAAAAAGTATGAAGTAAGAACCTCATTGAGAAAACTGAGAATAAAACAATAAAACAAAAGATTTACAGCAAGAATATCTGAAACTGAGAAATGAGTATAAAAATATGTGTGCGTCTAAGAAAATTGAAGAGGAGAATAAAGAAATAAATCAATTAATGGAAAGTATAAAATCGAACAACAACAAAGAGTTATGGGCCTCTATTAAAACAGAAAAGAAAGTTAAAAATGAAATAACCATATTAAAACGACAGAATGGCTAGAATACTATAAGAAACTGTATAATAATGATACCCATGTAGAATTTCCAGAAATAGACTACCTAAATGAAGAAGAAGAATTAGATGTGGAATTTACGGAAGAAGAACTTGTCTTTATCATCGAAAATGTAAAAACAGGAAAAGCAACAGGTATAGACGGAATACCTAATGAATTTCTGAAATACATTTTTGATTATCCAGAAAACACAATTTTATTATTAAATTTTTTTAATAAAATGATTGAGAAAAAATATTTTCATAGAGAATGGTGTAACGATATTGAATTATCACAATATTTAATATCTTACATTTTTTGATTCACGTACTTTTGATGAAGGGATGAAGGCACAGTTTAATAACGATTTTTGTTTAGATGCAGATGTTTATTTGAATGTTGACTAATCTCACCAGGTTTTAATAATATGGTTGAATTAAAGTGGCACTCACCCCGGCATTGGATATTTCGGAATAATGTCTATTGCCGATATCCTAAAATATATTGGTTCTTGCTGAGCTTTAAGCGTCAATTAGATGATATTCCTAACAACCACAAGCTTACCTTGGTTCAAATAATGATTCGATTACACTCTCTTGATAATTGCATCGTATATAAGACGTGTTTAAAAACGTTGCTATTTCGAAGAATATTTAAATTCAATATTCGAAATTAGTAAAATAATTAAATTGTTATATGTATTGTAACAAATTTATGTTTAATAATCTGTGGGTAATTATACGTTTAAATGTTTATTGGTAATCTTGTTTAAATATACCATTCTTTAAACTCTTATTGTTAATGTTTCTCTAACCAATTTGTTATATTTTGAAAGTCAGCTGTTTAATTTTGACATTAATTTGTTTTGATATGAAGTTGATTTGTTGCATAACCAGTGTTACAAACTATTAAATACCTATGTGAAGTTGGCAACCCACTTAACGGTAGAAGATTTTTTTAAGTTTCATTCGATTGTACTCGGTTTGTACCGGATTGTACCACCTTGATTTTCGTTTGTACCCTAAAGGGTTGAAAAATATAGGGGTGGGTAAAATTGCTCCGCAACTCGTGTTGAGATAAATGATTTTCGTTGATGCCATTGTGAAGAGAATCGTTTGTACCTGTTTGTACCGATGTTAAAAAAAAATTAAAAAAATTTAAAATAAAAAAATTTTAATAAAAAAATTTTTTTTAAATTTTAAAAAATTTAAAAAAAATTTTTTTAAATTTTTTTCTTTATTTTCGTATCTCATTTAGGAATAAATTATATGTGGTATCGTTTTGGTAGAGACAATAGTTTCTCGACGATTAAAACGGGTACAAACGATATAAGTGTCGGTACGCATGGGTACAAACGATTATGAGTGGGTACAAACGATTTGTCGGTGCTACAAACGATAAAAGTGTCGGTACGCATGAGTACAAACGATTTGTCGGTGTTACAAACGATATTAGTGTCGAAACGCATGGGTACAAACGATTAGAGTGGGTACAAACGATTTTTCGGTGGTACAAACGATTAAAGTGTCGGTACGCATGGGTACAAACGATTATAAGTGGGTACAAACGATTTGTCGGTGGTACAAACGATAAAAGTGTCGGTACGCATGGGTACAAACGATTATGAGTGGGTACAAACGATTTGTCGGCGGAACAAACGATAAAAGTGTCGGTACGCATGGGTACAAACGATTATGAGTGGGTACAAACGATTTGTCGGCGGTACAAACGATAAAAGTGTCGGTACGCATGGGTACAAACGATTATGAGTGGGTACAAACGATTTGTCGGCGGTACAAACGATTAAAGTGTCGGTACGCATGGGTACAAACGATTATGAGTGGGTACAAACGATTTGTCGGCGGTACAAACGATAAAAGTGTCGGTACGCATGGGTACAAACGATTATGAGTGGGTACAAACGATTTGTCGGCGGTACAAACGATAAAAGTGTCGGTACGCATGGGTACAAACGATTATGAGTGGGTACAAACGATTTGTCGGCGGAACAAACGATAAAAGTGTCGGTACGCATGGGTACAAACGATTATGAGTGGGTACAAACGATTTGACGGCGGTACAAACGATAAAAGTGTCGGTACGCATGGGTACAAACGATTATGAGTGGGTACAAACGATTTGTCGGCGGTACAAACGATAAAAGTGTCGGTACGCATGGGTACAAACGATTATGAGTGGGTACAAACGATTTGTCGGCGGTTCAAACGATTAAAGTGTCGGTACGCATGGGTACAAACGATTATGAGTGGGTACAAACGATTTGTTGGCGGTACAAACGATAAAAGTGTCGGTACGCATGGGTACAAACGATTATGAGTGGGTACAAACGATTTGTCGGCGGTACAAACGATAAAAGTGTCGGTACGCATGGGTACAAACGATTATGAGTGGGTACAAACGATTTGTCGGCGGAACAAACGATAAAAGTGTCGGTACGCATGGGTACAAACGATTATGAGTGGGTACAAACGATTTGTCGGCGGTACAAACGATAAAAGTGTCGGTACGCATGGGTACAAACGATTTGTCGGTGTTACAAACGATATTAGTGTCGGTACGCATGGGTACAAACGATTAGAGTGGGTACAAACGATTTGTCGGTGGTACAAACGATAAAAGTGTCGGTACGCATGGGTACAAACGATTATAAGTGGGTACAAACGATTTGTCGGTGGTACAAACGATAAAAGTGTCGGTACGCATGGGTACAAACGATTATGAGTGGGTACAAACGATTTGTCGGCGGTACAAACGATAAAAGTGTCGGTACGCATGGGTACAAACGATTATGAGTGGGTACAAACGATTTGTCGGCGGTACAAACGATAAAAGTGTCGGTACGCATGGGTACAAACGATTATGAGTGGGTACAAACGATTTGTCGGCGGTACAAACGATAAAAGTGTCGGTACGCATGGGTACAAACGATTATGAGTGGGTACAAACGATTTGTCGGCGGAACAAACGATAAAAGTGTCGGTACGCATGGGTACAAACGATTATGAGTGGGTACAAACGATTTGACGGCGGTACAAACGATAAAAGTGACGGTACGCATGGGTACAAAGGATTATGAGTGGGTACAAACGATTTGTCGGCGGTACAAACGATAAAAGTGTCGGTACGCATGGGTACAAACGATTATGAGTGGGTACAAACGATTTGTCGGCGGTACAAACGATAAAAGTGTCGGTACGCATGGGTACAAACGATTATGAGTGGGTACAAACGATTTGACGGCGGTACAAACGATAAAAGTGTCGGTACGCATGGGTACAAACGATTATGAGTGGGTACAAACGATTTGTCGGCGGTACAAACGATAAAAGTGTCGGTACGCATGGGTACAAACGATTTGTCGGCGGTACAAACGATAAAAGTGTCGGAACGCATGAGTACAAACGATTATGAGTGGGTACAAACGATTTGTCGGCGGTACAAACGATAAAAGTGTCGGTACGCATGGGTACAAACGATTATGAGTGGGTACAAACGATTTGTCGGCGGAACAAACGATAAAAGTGTCGGTACGCATGGGTACAAACGATTTGACGGCGGTACAAACGATAAAAGTGTCGGTACGCATGGGTACAAACGATTATGAGTGGGTACAAACGATTTTTCGGCGGTACAAACGATAAAAGTGTCGGTACGCATGGGTACAAACGATTATGAGTGAGTACAAACGATTTGTCGGCGGTACAAACGATAAAAGTGTCGGTACGCATGGGTACAAACGATTATGAGTGGGTACAAACGATTTGTCGGCGGTACAAACGATAAAAGTGTCGGTACGCATGGGTACAAACGATTATGAGTGGGTACAAACGATTTGTCGGCGGTACAAACGATAAAAGTGTCGGTACGCATGGGTACAAACGATTATGAGTGGGTACAAACGATTTGTTGGCGGAACAAACGATAAAAGTGTCGGTACGCATGGGTACAAACGATTATGAGTGGGTACAAACGATTTGACGGCGGTACAAACGATAAAAGTGACGGTACGCATGGGTACAAAGGATTATGAGTGGGTACAAACGATTTGTCGGCGGTACAAACGATAAAAGTGTCGGTACGCATGGGTACAAACGATTATGAGTGGGTACAAACGATTTGTCGGCGGTACAAACGATAAAAGTGTCGGTACGCATGGGTACAAACGATTATGAGTGGGTACAAACGATTTGACGGCGGTACAAACGATAAAAGTGTCGGTACGCATGGGTACAAACGATTATGAGTGGGTACAAACGATTTGTCGGCGGTACAAACGATAAAAGTGTCGGTACGCATGGGTACAAACGATTTGTCGGCGGTACAAACGATAAAAGTGTCGGTACGCATGGGTACAAACGATTATGAGTGGGTACAAACGATTTGTCGGCGGTACAAACGATAAAAGTGTCGGTACGCATGGGTACAAACGATTATGAGTGGGTACAAACGATTTGTCGGCGGAACAAACGATAAAAGTGTCGGTACGCATGGGTACAAACGATTATGAGTGGGTACAAACGATTTGTCGGCGGTACAAACGATAAAAGTGTCGGTACGCATGGGTACAAACGATTTGTCGGCGGTACAAACGATAAAAGTGTCGGTACGCATGAGTACAAACGATTATGAGTGGGTACAAACGATTTGTCGGCGGTACAAACGATAAAAGTGTCGGTACGCATGGGTACAAACGATTATGAGTGGGTACAAACGATTTGTCGGCGGAACAAACGATAAAAGTGTCGGTACGCATGGGTACAAACGATTTGACGGCGGTACAAACGATAAAAGTGTCGGTACGCATGGGTACAAACGATTATGAGTGGGTACAAACGATTTGTCGGCGGTACAAACGATAAAAGTGTCGGTACGCATGGGTACAAACGATTATGAGTGAGTACAAACGATTTGTCGGCGGTACAAACGATAAAAGTGTCGGTACGCATGGGTACAAACGATTATGAGTGGGTACAAACGATTTGTCGGCGGTACAAACGATAAAAGTGTCGGTACGCATGGGTACAAACGATTATGAGTGGGTACAAACGATTTGTCGGCGGTACAAACGATTAAAGTGTCGGTACGCATGGGTACAAACGATTATGAGTGGGTACAAACGATTTGTCGGCGGAACAAACGATAAAAGTGTCGGTACGCATGGGTACAAACGATTATGAGTGGGTACAAACGATTTATCGGCGGTACAAACGATAAAAGTGTCGGTACGCATGGGTACAAACGATTATGAGTGGGTACAAACGATTTGTCGGCGGTACAAACGATAAAAGTGTCGGTACGCATGGGTACAAACGATTATGAGTGGGTACAAACGATTTGTCGGCGGTACAAACGATAAAAGTGTCGGTACGCATGGATACAAACGATTATGAGTGGGTTCAAACGATTTGTCGGCGGTACAAACGATAAAAGTGTCGGTACGCATGGGTACAAACGATTTGTTGGTGTTACAAACGATATTAGTGTCGGTACGCATGGGTACAAACGATTAGAGTGGGTACAAACGATTTGTCGGTGGTACAAACGATAAAAGTGTCGGTACGCATGGGTACAAACGATTATAAGTGGGTACAAACGATTTGTCGGTGGTACAAACGATAAAAGTGTCGGTACGCATGGGTACAAACGATTATGAGTGGGTACAAACGATTTGTCGGCGGTACAAACGATAAAAGTGTCGGTACGCATGGGTACAAACGGATATGAGTGGGTACAAACGATTTGTCGGCGGTACAAACGATAAAAGTGTCGGTACGCATGGGTACAAACGATTATGAGTGGGTACAAACGATTTGTCGGCGGTACAAACGATAAAAGTGTCGGTACGCATGGGTACAAACGATTATGAGTGGGTACATACGATTTGTCGGCGGAACAAACGATAAAAGTGTCGGTACGCATGGGTACAAACAATTATGAGTAGGTACAAACGATTTGACGGCGGTACAAACGATAAAAGTGTCGGTACGCATGGGTACAAACGATTATGAGTGGGTACAAACGATTTGTCGGCGGAACAAACGATAAAAGTGTCGGTACGCATGGGTACAAACAATTATGAGTGGGTACAAACGATTTGACGGCGGTACAAACGATAAAAGTGTCGGTACGCATGGGTACAAACGATTATGAGTGGGTACAAACGATTTGTCGGCGGTACAAACGATAAAAGTGTCGGTACGCATGGGTACAAACGATTATGAGTGGGTACAAACGATTTGTCGGCGGTACAAACGATAAAAGTGTCGGTACGCATGGGTACAAACGATTATGAGTGGGTACAAACGATTTGTCGGTGGTACAAACGATAAAAGTGTCGGTACGCATGGGTACAAACAAGAATGGGTACAAACAAGAAGGCGACAGCAACGTGCCAGCTAATGCATCGTTCGGATCGATTGATAATTGTGGACTAGATGGAAGTGACCAACCAAATACCTTCCTGAATGAAACAGAGAACTGGATGGGCCAGAACAAAAAAGAAACAAAACGTGGTAAGTATTTGAGATCTTGCCCAGACATTGGAAACTTCCATCAGCGACCGAGCGCTGCGTATACTGTACCAATTCTACAAAACGGTTCGCTACTTGGTCCAGTTCAATTGAATCGTCAATTAATATACCTGCGTAACACATGCCCATTTGACAGTTTTACTCAAGCGATTCTTGTAGGCTATCGAGACTGGGTTGATTACCATCAATACATGGAATCTACCGAGAATCGGTTCTTTGATTTCGTTAGAGCATTGAGTAAATCGGGCTGTGTGAAAAAGCGATACACGGAAAGAGCTGCAATAATGAGCGAAATATTGCAGATTACGGGCAATGAAATGAACTGTGAGGGTAACGTGGGTAATCACATAGCCAGCTTGTTAAAAAATGAATGGTCCTTTGAAAGAGTCGTAGACTGTACGTCGTGTGGTTATACAGAGCTCCAGCGTTCTGTTATAATAAATATTGACGTTAAGCCTTTTTACATGACTGGCATGTTGAGCTTGGAAAATAATCTCAGCAAAATTGTAAAGGGTAGAAATTTTTGTAGCAGATGCAATTGTGACGATTTGTCATCCAAGCTCACAATGGGGAATCACGTCATCATCGATGTCGAATGCCTTCAATCGACCCGACTCGCTACAAATCTTGGGCATCCTGAGTGGCCAGGAATGTTCACGATAGGTCAGATACCGGAAAGAATTAAAATTCACCAAGTTTCGTACACAATTCTGGCTGTAATAGAGTACGTTGGCCACTCTATTACATCTGGACACTATATAACTTACGCACGGCGCATCACAGGTCGTTGGGAAGTACATAACGATCTTCTTCCAGGGAGGAAACCAATCATACCCTCCTCCCGAATACTACAAATAAATAAAAAAATAAGTATACTGGTATATGTAAAAGGATAATAGATACGAAATCGTTTGTACCCACTCGCAATCATTTGTACCCATTCATACCGACAAATATATCGTTTATACCGGTTTGTAACACCGACAAATTGTTTGTACCCTTTTGTAATCATTTGAACCCATGCGTACCGCCAGTTATATCGTTTTTACAGGTTTGTAACACCGACAAATCATTTATACCCAATCGTAATCGTTTGTACCCAGTCTTCCCGACAATTTTATCGTTTGTACCGGTTTGTAACACCGACAAATCGTTTGTACTCACTCGTAATCGCTTGTACCCACTCGAAATCATCTGTAACCACCCATCTCGAAAAATATATCGTTTGTACCGATGTATGGACACCGACAAATCGTTTGTACCCACTCCTAATCGTTTGTACCCATGCGTACCGACACTAATATCGTTTGTACCACCGACAAATCGTTTGTACCCACTCGAAATCATTTGTACCCAGTCTTGTCGACAATTATATCGTTTGTACCGTTTTGTAACACCGACAAATCGTTTGTACCCATTCGTAATCGTTTGTACCCATGCGTACCGTCAATTTTATCGTTTGTACTAGTTTGTAACACCGACAATTCGTATGTACCTATTCGTAATCGTTTGTACCCATGCGTACCGACACTTTTATCGTTTGTACCGGTTTGTTTCACCGACAAATCGATTGTTCCCACTGGTAATCGTCTGTACCCATGCGTACCGACACTTTTATCGTTTGTACCACCGACAAATCGTTTGTACCCACTCGAAATTATCCTTTTACATATACCAGTATACTTATTTTTTTATTTATTTGTAGTATTCGGGAGGAGGGTATGATTGGTTTCCTCCCTGGAAGAAGATCGTTATGTACTTCCCAACGACCTGTGATGCGCCGTGCGTAAGTTATATAGTGTCCAGATGTAATAGAGTGGCCAACGTACTCTATTACAGCCAGAATTGTGTACGAAACTTGGTGAATTTTAATTCTTTCCGGTATCTGACCTATCGTAAACATTCCTGGCCACTCAGGATGCCCAAGATTTGTAGCGAGTCGGGTCGATTGAAGGCATTCGACATCGATGATGACGTGATTCTCCATTGTGAGCTTGGATGACAAATCGTCACAATTGCATCTGCTACAAAAATTTCTACCCTTTACAATTTTGCTGAGATTATTTTCCAAGCTCAACATGCCAGTCATGTAAAAAGGCTTAACGTCAATATTTATTATAACAGAACGCTGGAGCTCTGTATAACCACACGACGTACAGTCTACGACTCTTTCAAAGGACCATTCATTTTTTAACAAGCTGGCTATGTGATTACCCACGTTACCCTCACAGTTCATTTCATTGCCCGTAATCTGCAATATTTCGCTCATTATTGCAGCTCTTTCCGTGTATCGCTTTTTCACACAGCCCGATTTACTCAATGCTCTAACGAAATTAAAGAACCGATTCTCGGTAGATTCCATGTATTGATGGTAATCAACCCAGTCTCGATAGCCTACAAGAATCGCTTGAGTAAAACTGTCAAATGGGCATGTGTTACGCAGGTATATTAATTGACGATTCAATTGAACTGGACCAAGTAGCGAACCGTTTTGTAGAATTGGTACAGTATACGCAGCGCTCGGTCGCTGATGGAAGTTTCCAATGTCTGGGCAAGATCTCAAATACTTACCACGTTTTGTTTCTTTTTTGTTCTGGCCCATCCAGTTCTCTGTTTCATTCAGGAAGGTATTTGGTTGGTCACTTCCATCTAGTCCACAATTATCAATCGACCCGAACGATGCATTAGCTGGCACGTTGCTGTCGCCTTCTTGTAGGGATTTGGAAACCGCAAGATCCTCTATAAAATTGCCAGAAATGTTCGAGTTTGGTACGGTCAAATCGATGATGAAACTGTCATCATTGTTGATAGTATTATCATCTAAATTAACGACATCATCATCGAAATTGATAATATTATCATCAACATTGATGATAGTATTGATTAACGGTATAGTAGATACTCGTTCATTTTCAACCGATATCTCCATCGAACACTCTTTTTTAAATCTTTTCGTCGGTGCATTTTTTGCTTCGTGTACAGCCTGGAATAGTTTCGTAGCCCCGGCGAGAGATCTCATATGAATGACGAGAAACTTATCGATACGGACAGCTTTTTTCCCTTTGAAAATGAGCTGTTTAGTTTCTCGGAAGTACTCCTCACTGTACGATGATGTCGCAACCGATGCTTTATTTTCTGGAATAACGGTCGTCCACAAAGGGAAATGTTTCGCTATCCTGATGAGGTTTTTCGCAAAATCAGGGCAGTGATAGGGGTTAGGTCTCTCCCCGTCACATAAAACCGACTTGCATTCCAACACAATCTTTTGTATAAAATCCGAGCTTACTAGACAAGAATTCGAGTGATCCTCTTCAGATATCACATCGGCAGGGTCGGTGGGTATGTTTTCTGGAGTCTCGTAACAATAATTATCGCTTCTAATTTTTTTCATGAGGCGCTGTTGTGCAGCGTAGCAATAATTTTCCTTGACTTCCTCGATAGATTCCATTTCTGATAGAGCGACTATCAATATATCGTTCAACAGCATACGAAAATCTGCAACTCTCGAGCATTTCGTAAGTATTCCGATGCATCTTACGAAAAAGTCCTTGATGCGAGAGTGCTTACTTTGGAAACACTTCCACCGACAAACCAATTTTATTATATGAGCGATGTCAATGCGTATGATGCACTTTGGGAGAGTGTAGTCGTTGACCGATAGCAGCTTTTGCATACACTTGTCAACGTAAATACTCAAACTGCAGTCATTGAAAGCCAGAGCCACAGCGTTTAACAATGCCATTGAATAATCAGTTACGATCTCGGCCGGGCACGGTACATCGCACCGCATCCATTCTCGCATCCAATAACTCATCGTATTCGCGTCATGTTTTCCGATACCATCTGGAATACAGGAAGGATTTTGCCGTGATACGGTACAACAGCTTGATATAGGAAGATTGGTAACCTGGAACCGTCCGGTTTCTTAATACGGGATATTAACGTCCCTGTTGCATCGATCGATAACGCATTGGATTTGCAGGTTTCGCATTTTGCCCATTGCTTGTATAAATAAATTTGTTGTGGACTCCAGTACATTACGTAAAACTTATCAACGCTCACCTCTCTGATGAAACCTGCAAATTCGACTTCATATTTCAGGTTTATCACCGATTCAATAGGGTTCGTGACGTTAGAAAGACCTAACTGTAAGTCGTTCTCCAACTGCTTCGCTTTCCTCAACACCGCTTCATCATATAAATTTGCGGGCTTCAGATCACCAAACTCCATCGTCTCGTTTGCGCGTTTCCTTCGCCACGCATAAGTGCTATCAGCTTGGAGTTCTTTCACGATGGCTTTACGTTCGTTACCGCACAATCGTCTCTTTTTTGTGTGCGCCACATCGCGAGTGTCAAAAGTTGAGATCTCGATCGTCAGTCCATCAGCAGATGGTATTGCAGTCGGGAAATATACGTGTATGACGTTACCACACTCCCTACATTTCCCACGCACTGTTAGAAATATCTCGCCTGGTTTGTTTTGCACGTTTGCGTATTTGAAACTAAATGGGCATGGTAGTTTCAGAGACTCCCATATCAAAACATAAAGAGTGTCTGTCCAACCAGCTTGTAAACGAGCTTGATCATTATCGTTGTACGAAATCAACTTAGGTTTCATATTAGCCCATTTTTCACGTGACAAATTGATCGTTGTGCGAAAAGATTGAAAAGAAATCTTGGATGATCCCTCAATCGACCAGTTGGAGTCATGACTGTTATTGATATCCTCCTTGAACTTATCACTAGCCTCGAGATCATGATGTTGAAAAAGCTTTTCGCGAATGCCGTTTCTTCCAGTAGAGATATATAAATAAATATATTTCTTACACATTAAAGGCAAGCTTTCATGCGCACGTTCCCATACTGGATTGCTTAGATCAAATACAGCATATTCACCCTGCTTATTTTGATGATAAAAATGTAGATTTTTTATCTTCTCGAAAATTTCACTAACCGTGTACACCGGTCGGGCCGGCATTGTCGTGAGATAATGTAAATTCGGAAATACCACAAAGAATCTTTAAGACGACAATAACGTGTGATTTTGAACAGACAAGAAAGCAAGATTTGAAGAGAAAACGACGGTAGTTTTTTAAAAGAACGACACGAGAATTTGGGAGAAGAAAAGACAGCAAGAATCAGCGAAAAAACGGTACAAAATTTTTTTTAAAGACAGCACTAGAACTTCTGAAAAAAGTTAGATTACAAGATTTTTCGAGAAAACGACGTGACAATAGATCCTCCAAAAAAGAACATATGCATATATAAATATATCATATATAAATGAACAATGATACTTTATCGTCAAAGATTTTTACTAAACTCAAGTGATTCTTTAAACAAGTTTAATATTTACACATTAATAATATAACATATATAATTCAACGAAAAAACATCTTTGTTATGAATACCGACGAATATATATACTTATGTGCTATGCCGCCGATACACAAAGGCTGAAGTTGTCTACAGTCAATTCAAATGTTACATTTTTGGGCTTAGCTTGCAAAAGTTAAAACACGCAATTTAATTTTTTGGATGTCAAGAAGGGGTTAGTGTTAAGTTAAATTTATATTTGTGGGGTCGCAATCCTTGTCCCACGGCCGCCATCTTGTACAAAGGGTTGCAAATGGTTTTTACGCTAGATCGGGCAACTATTCATCGCACAGGAAATTTGCAAAAACATTTTTTGTTGCAAATTAAAGTTTCTACAAATTTGGCTCTGTAGCTTTTAGTCGTAGAACAAATAATAATAAATTTACTAACGAAAATAGATAAAAATTTGCAAACAAAATTTCTTTTGGTCGTTATAAAATTTTTCTGGCCATTTTACAATAAACCATATTTTGACAAAATGGAAACACGACTTCTATAACAAAAAATGCACTAAAAAGTAAAAAAATAATTGCATATTCTTGTGCCAATTTTAGTTCACCTAAGCAAAAATTTTTAAATATATATGTACAATTATTGTTATTTTTGGAGGCGGTGTCAGCATAGAGAAATTCACATAATTTTTGGACACCGCCTCCAAAAATAACAATAATTGTACATATATATTTAAAAATTTTTGCTTAGGTGAACTAAAATTGGCACAAGTATATGCAATTATTTTTTTACTTTTTAGTGCATTTTTTGTTATAGAAGTCGGGTTTCCATTTTGTCAAAATATGGTTTATTTCTCACTTTTTAGTGACTTTGAAGTTCTATAACTAGTTTTACTTGTCTAAATATGGGTAGACCTACTAAACGACTTACTAATTTTTAGTGAATTTTTTTATAACACATTTTTTTTTACCCGTTTTTTTTTTTTTTAAATTTTAAGAGCATTTTTTTATAACAGATTTTCAATTTTATTTACATGCATTTTGTTTGTTTTTTGTAAAAATTTTTTTTTTTGGGGTCGGTTTTTTTTTTGTAAAAAAATTTTTTGAAGTCGGTTTTTAAAAAAATTTTCTTATTTTCCCATTATGAATGAGTATACCCTTTCAAAAAAAAAAAAAAATTTCGCAGAAATCGGTTATCACATATAAAATGAGGATTTTCCTCGATTTTCCGGGGATCCCCTCATCAGAATGCGATTTGGTCCCGACACTTTTATCGTTTGTACCACCGACAAATCGTTTGTACCCACACATAATCGTTTGTACCCATGCGTCCCGACACTTTTATCGTTTGTACCACCGACAAATCGTTTTTACCCACTCATAATCGTTTGTATCCATGCGTACCGACACTTTTATCGTTTGTACCGCCGACAAATCGTTTGTACCCACTCATAATCGTTTGTACCCATGCGTACCGACACTTTTATCGTTTGTACCGCCGACAAATCGTTTGTACCCACTCATAATCGTTTGTACCCATGCGTACCGACACTTTTATCGTTTGTACCGCCGACAAATCGTTTGTACCCACTCATAATCGTTTGTACCCATGCGTACCGACACTTTTATCGTTTGTACCACCGACAAATCGTTTGTACCCACTTATAATCGTTTGTACCCATGCGTACCGACACTTTTATCGTTTGTACCACCGAAAAATCGTTTGTACCCATTCTAATCGTTTGTACCCATGCGTACCGACACTAATATCGTTTGTAACACCGACAAATCGTTTGTACCCATGCGTACCGACACTTTTATCGTTTGTACCGCCGACAAATCGTTTGTACCCACTCATAATCGTTTGTACCCATGCGTACCGACACTTTTATCGTTTGTTCCGCCGACAAATCGTTTGTACCCACTCATAATCGTTTGTACCCATGCGTACCGACACTTTTATCGTTTGTACCGCCGACAAATCGTTTGTACCCACTCATAATCGTTTGTACCCATGCGTACCGACACTTTTATCCTTTGTACCACCGACAAATCGTTTGTACCCACTTATAATCGTTTGTATCCATGCGTACCGACACTTTTATCGTTTGTACCACCGACAAATCGTTTGTACCCACTCTAATCGTTTGTACCCATGCGTACCGACACTAATATCGTTTGTAACACCGACAAATCGTTTGTACCCACTCATAATCGTTTGTACCCATGCGTACCGACACTTTTATCGTTTGTACCGCCGTCAAATCGTTTGTACCCACTCATAATCGTTTGTACCCATGCGTACCGACACTTTTATCGTTTGTACCGCCGACAAATCGTTTGTACCCACTCATAATCGTTTGTACCCATGCGTACCGACACTTTTATCGTTTGTACCGCCGACAAATCGTTTGTACCCACTCATAATCGTTTGTACCCATGCGTACCGACACTTTTATCCTTTGTACCACCGACAAATCGTTTGTACCCACTTATAATCGTTTGTACCCATGCGTACCGACACTTTTATCGTTTGTACCACCGACAAATCGTTTGTACCCACTCTAATCGTTTGTACCCATGCGTACCGACACTAATATCGTTTGTAACACCGACAAATCGTTTGTACCCATGCGTACCGACACTTTTATCGTTTGTACCGCCGACAAATCGTTTGTACCCACTCATAATCGTTTGTACCCATGCGTACCGACACTTTTATCGTTTGTTCCGCCGACAAATCGTTTGTACCCACTCATAATCGTTTGTACCCATGCGTACCGACACTTTTATCGTTTGTACCGCCGACAAATCGTTTGTACCCACTCATAATCGTTTGTACCCATGCGTACCGACACTTTTATCGTTTGTACCGCCGTCAAATCGTTTGTACCCACTCATAATCGTTTGTACCCATGCGTACCGACACTTTTATCGTTTGTACCGCCGACAAATCGTTTGTACCCACTCATAATCGTTTGTACCCATGCGTACCGACACTTTTATCGTTTGTACCGCCGACAAATCGTTTGTACCCAATCATAATCGTTTGTACCCATGCGTACCGACACTTTTATCGTTTGTACCGCCGTCAAATCGTTTGTACCCACTCATAATCATTTGTACCCATGCGTACCGACACTTTTATCGTTTGTACCGCCGACAAATCGTTTGTACCCACTCATAATCGTTTGTACCCATGCGTACCGACACTTTTATCGTTTGTACCGCCGACAAATCGTTTGTACCCACTCATAATCGTTTGTACCCATGCGTACCGACACTTTTATCGTTTGTACCGCCGACAAATCGTTTGTACCCACTCATAATCGTTTGTACCCATGTGTACCGACACTTTTATCGTTTGTACCGCCGACAAATCGTTTGTACCCACTCATAATCGTTTGTACCCATGCGTACCGACACTTTTATCGTTTGTACCACCGACAAATCGTTTGTACCCACTTATAATCGTTTGTACCCATGCGTACCGACACTTTTATCGTTTGTACCACCGACAAATCGTTTGTACCCACTCATAATCGTTTGTACCCATGCGTACCGACACTAATATCGTTTGTAACACCGACAAATCGTTTGTACCCACTCATAATCGTTTGTACCCATGCGTACCGACACTTTTATCGTTTGTACCGCCGACAAATCGTTTGTACCCACTCATAATCGTTTGTACCCATGCGTACCGACACTTTTATCGTTTGTACCGCCGACAAATCGTTTGTACCCACTCATAATCGTTTGTACCCATGCGTACCGACACTTTTATCGTTTGTACCGCCGACAAATCGTTTGTATACACTCATAATCGTTTGTACCCATGCGTACCGACACTTTTATCGTTTGTACCGCCGTCAAATCGTTTGTACCCACTCATAATCGTTTGTACCCATGCGTACCGACATTTTTATCGTTTGTTCCGCCGACAAATCGTTTGTACCCACTCATAATCGTTTGTACCCATGCGTACCGACACTTTTATCGTTTGTACCGCCGACAAATCGTTTGTACCCACTCATAATCGTTTGTACCCATGCGTACCGACACTTTTATCGTTTGTACCGCCGACAAATCGTTTGTACCCACTCATAATCGTTTGTACCCATGCGTACCGACACTTTTATCGTTTGTTCCGCCGACAAATCGTTTGTACCCACTCATAATCGTTTGTACCCATGCGTACCGACACTTTTATCGTTTGTACCGCCGACAAATCGTTTGTACCCACTCATAATCGTTTGTACCCATGCGTACCGACACTTTTATCGTTTGTACCGCCGACAAATCGTTTGTACCCAGTCATAATCGTTTGTACCCATGCGTACCGACACTTTTATCGTTTGTACCACCGATAAATCGTTTGTACCCACTCTAATCGTTTATACCCATGCGTTTCGACACTAATATCGTTTGTAACACCGACAAATCGTTTGTACCCATGCGTACCGACACTTTTATCGTTTGTAGCACCGACAAATCGTTTGTACCCACTCATAATCGTTTGTACCCATGTGTACCGACACTTAAATCGTTTGTACCCGTTTTTAATCGTCGAGAAACTATTGTCTCTACCAAAACGATACCACATATAATTTATTCCTAAATGAGATACGAAAATAAAGAAAAAAATTTAAAAAAATTTTTTTTTAATTTTATAAAAATTAAAAAAAATTTTTTTATTAAAATTTTTTTATTTTAAATTTTTTTAATTTTTTTTTAACATCGGTACAAACAGGTACAAACGATTCTCTTCACAATGGCATCAACGAAAATCATTTATCTCAACACGAGTTGCGGAGCAATTTTACCCACCCCTATATTTTTCAACCCTTTAGGGTACAAACGAAAATCAAGGTGGTACAATCCGGTACAAACCGAGTACAATCGAATGAAACTTAAAAAAATCTTCTACCGTTAAGTGGGTTGCCAACTTCACATAGGTCTATTAAATACTTATTATTTTAAATTAGTGAAATAATAAGGCGCGATAAATTCAAAATAAGATATTACTGAAAATTAAGAAAAAAAAACAGAACAATTATTTATTAGAATTTTAATATCATTTTAATATCAAGTTTGTTTCAATGGGCTATAGGAATAATATGTAATTTGTATAAAGGGAAAGGAGAAAAAACCAATGTGAACAATTATAGAGGTTTAACATTGTAACCAAAAATAGGAAAGATTTTTACAAAAATGTTATCTCTAAGAATTCAAAATTGGGCAGATATAAATAATATAAAATCGGAATTCCAAGCAGGGTTAGGACAACTTACGAAACCATGGATAATATATTAGTAATAGATTCTCTTATAAAAAAAAACTCTCGAAAAAGCGACAAAAGTTATATTGCTGTTTTATAGATTTAACTAAAGCTTTCGACTCAGTAGATAGAAATGCTCTATGGTATAAACTGAAAAAAATAGGGATGTCCAAGAACATGATACAAATACTAAAATCCATATACACAGGAGCTACTTGTTGTAGCAAAATTGATAACTGTACAGTATCTGATTCGATAGCAACTTCAAAAGGACTTAGACAGGGATGTCAACTTTCGGCAATTCTATTTTTGCTATACATTAATGACTTACCAGACGCATTCGATAAAATAGGCACAATCGCACCGTGTATCAAAAATCAAGAGATAAAAATATTAATGTATGCGAATGATATTGCAGTTTTCTCTAATTCGATAGGAGGTCTGAACAGAACAATTAGAAAAGTGAAGGAATTTTGCGATTAATGGAAGTTGGAAATAAACATCAGCAAAACTAAAATTGTTATATTCAGTAAAAGAAACAGGATTAGTAGAAAGGAACAATGGTTATTAGAAGGGGAAAAAATCGAAATAATCAAACAGTTCAAATACTTAACTGAAGGGATATACTTAACACACAATGGTAGTTGGAAACATCACCAACAGCAAATGTTGATTTTGGCGTTAGTTTTTCAATCAATTCAGCTGCCTTTGTTGATTTTGGTGTTAGTTTTTCAATCTAGAATTTTTTTCTCATCATCCTTTACAGTATACAGTATTGTTGTGAACAATGTATGATAAAATGTTTGACAGTTCTCCATAATCGGTGGATCCCCGAATCCAATATAGACCATGATAATTTTTTTTAGTCAACCAGAACCTTACTTTTTTCTATGAGAATCATTTAGAGGGTTGATTGGTGATTTTAAATATATTATGACCAAAATTATTTCCATTTGAATCAACCTAATTTCATCACTTGACTCAAATTTTTGTTGAATTATACGCTTGGTGATTGTGATATTCTAGTCCAGTAATCGTATTATCATACTCAGGTACGTTGGTTACTTCTAAAAATTTCTGCCATGTTTCTTTTTTAATACAACTTATGCGTGAGACCCTACCCAAATCACCAAACAAATATGAGTATGGAATTATCAACCATGATTTAGCTAAAAAATAGTGGAACTCATTGGACGGCATATAAAAAATTAAATAAGAATGTTATCTATTTCGATAGCTTTGGTAACCTTCAACGCAAATTTACCGAATCAGCAAAATTCCAATACAGTTATCACACCTTTTCTCCAGGACACAATATCAGCACCTCTGATCATATTTCAATGTATTTGTTTGCATTTTTTTTTGTCGGTGTGTGCTTTGATATATAATCCCATTTCTAATAATTAATGACCTTCGCACGTGTTTTGATTGTGGTAATTCTTGAGGGATCCGCTCCGGAGCAGTGCAGAGCCTTTCGGAGCAGTATATAGCTGTTCGGGAGCAGTTCCAGAGCAGTATATAGCTGTTCGGGAGCAGTTCCGGAGCAGTATATAGCTGTTCGGGAGAGTTCCGGAGCAGTTTAAAGCTGTTCGGGAGCAGTTCCGGAGCAGTATATAGCTGTTCGAGAGCAGTTCTAGAGCAGTAAATAGCTGTTCGGGAGTAGTTCCGGAGCGGTTTCGGAGCATTTCGGAGTAGTTTCGGGGCACTTGATAGCTTCTTCTATATTCAGTTTAATATCTATATAAGCCAGTTATTTCAATTTTTTACTCACTTGCATTAATAGTTTCAGTTTATAAGCACATTAAAATGTTTGAATGTTCAGATGGCCGAAGAATTTTCTCACGTAGTTACAACATGGACCCAGTAAACAATACGACGTCTTAAAAGTTCTTTAAGAGCTCTTATTAAAGATTTGGACGTCTTAAATTTTTCGTCAAATGGGGTCTTCAGGACTTCATGAGGATGTCCAATACGCCACCTCAAGAACTTAAGATCTTAAGAGTTCTTGATTCTGACCTCTTCAAGAGCTTCTTTTGAAGAGATCTTAAGAGTTCTTGATTCTGACCTCTTCAAGAGCTATTTTTTAAAAGATCTTAAGAGTTCTTTATTCTGACCTATTCAAGAGATCCTTTTTAAGAGATCTTAAGAGTTCTTGATTCTGACCTATTCAAGAGCTCATATTTAAGAGATCTTGAGAGTTCTTGTTTCTGGCCTCTTCAAGAACTCTTTTTTAAGAGTTCCTTAAGACTAAATTAATATTTTAAGATTCCTAAAAATAGAGGCTAAAAAAATATAAACAATTTTATATTAAAATTAATAAATATTTATTCATTTAATTTATATTTACATTTAAATTTATATTAATAATCATTACAATCATTTGGTTTGCTAAGTCCATGATATATTCCAACAGCAAAAGGTACAGCGCCTTTTGGGTAAAGTTCGACTAGTATTGGATAGAGTTGACTCTTCAAACTCTTTGAAATTGGCAAACTGTCAATTGCACGTTGATTTGAATAGTTTCTTTAAACTGGCCCAAATCGATCGCTTTCAGTTGGTCAATCAATCCTTTTTTTAGACCATAATGAAAATATTCTTCTGGTGCAACAGTACGAATAGGGGTATTTTTAGAATAATTTAATAATGTACGGTAATCTTTTGGAAAATTTTTTAAGTCTTCTATCGACTCTACATTCCGAAGAATATTTAGATGCAGTTTGAGTAATGTTAAACTCACATTTCCATTGAGCTAACTTTTGACTCAAACTTAATTTTTTGATATTCCTGGGAATAGGTTCGAAGATGGGATGATCATCACCTAGGCAGACATCTTGGTTTCAAATCTTAATAAAAAATAGAAAATCATGATATTCATTTTTTAAATTCATTTTAATGCGTTAACCTTTGATACTTACAGATAAAACCAATTAAAATAATCCACGTTAAAAATAACGCACTTAAACTGGTTTTAAATACTTGATAACACTAAATAAATAAATAAAATTATAATAATACCTTTACAAGTTCTCCAAATAAAAGCTGAATGAGAATGTTAAATTCTAGGTTATACAGAAATAAAACTATAACAAAAATGACTTCTTGCGAAGTCTGAAAAAATAGACTCTTAAAGGGCACCTATTTCTGACTTCTTGCGAAGTCAGAAAAAATAGACTCCTAAAGGGCACCTATTTCTGACTTCTTGCGAAGTCAGAAAAAATAGACTCTTAAAGGGCACCTACTTCTGATCTCTTGCGAAGTCAGAAAAAATAGACTCTAAAGGGTTCCTATTTCTGACTTTTTACGAAGACAGAAAAAAGTCTACTTAAAGGGCTCCCATTTCTGACTTCTTGCGAAGTCAGTAAAAATAGATTCTTAAAGGGCTCCTATTTCCGACTTTATACGAAGACAGAAAAAAAGACTACTTAAAGGGCTCCTTTTTCTGATTTCTTGCGAAACCATAAAAAAAGATGTCTTAAGGACCTCTCAATTGAGAATTCTGAAAAAAGAGGCCATTATGACGTCATAATTGTACTTCCTAATGAAGTCTTCAAAAAGACTTCTTTTTGAAGTCTTTCTGATTTGTATGTTTGCTGGGGAGTGAGCACCAGAAGTAAATGATTACCAAGCAAAATAGATATGGAACCGACATTCCTTTGAAATAAATGGAAATGATTACGCATATAACACTAACGAACATAACAACAGGATATCAGAGGTCCAGTCAACGGACATGTTATCACATAGTTCATCCAGTCTAGATGGATACCTACCTACAAACCGAGAACATATAGTTATCATGAAAATGAATTTCAACCTCCATGTAACCTCGACTCATCGAAAAAAAGGAACGAAATTTTATCTATTGGTATAATCCTAGCAACTTAGCGAATCGATTAAGAGAATTGACTGCCTCAAATAATGGTTTGGAAGCAAAAAAAATATGTCAACAAGTCCTTAAAACTGGGTTTATTGATACAATCGAAACTATTCAATAATAGATCAAACAAGAACCAAACCTCCATTAATTGTGAAGCGGACATCGTAATAATAATGTAATATTATAATATTAACTTCTCTTTTTTTATACCAGATCCATATTTTTTTTGTAAATATCTATAATGTTATAAAAAAAAAAACAAAAAAAACACGGATGTTCCTTTAAACATACTGTATACTCTCAATCAAACCGTTTTTCTAATGTACAATACCTATGTTTAATTCTTAATAAAAATAATATGTCAACAAAAAAATTTGTTGATAACTAAGTGCAATGTTCATTTATGATACTAGTATTAAATATATATTTTCTGTCTCCTATTTTGTCGGATTTTATACTTAACACCTTTTCCCAGAATCCTTTGCATACTAGTCATATACGTGCAAGCGCGTTTTATCAAAGTTACCTAGGACAGGTGGACTTTGTACCTTCATAGCCAAATGCAACGAAGGTTAAAGTCAACCATCAAACAAGTACACATGGTTAAGGTTAATATCCAAGTGCATCATGTTCCAAGAAAATAATTGGCATATGAGTTGTGCAATACGATTACAATGAATTTATACGACTTAACAAGATTATCAGCGACGCGTGGACTTTGGACCTTAGTCGCCGTTTATAATTAATGATAACCTTAGAACAAACATGTTCAAGGTCTATATCTTAGTCGGTAGGTCTAAATTATCCCACCCTATAGCAAAAAGTCTTCCTACTAAATAGTGTAGTATATTAATTTATAGTAAAATATTTTTATTTATTTTTTAATTAGGATATAAAAAGATACCAATTAAAAAAGAATACTATTTTTATTAGGAAATGAAAATATAACAATTATAAAAAAATATACTATTTATTATCACATGTAATTAATTATTTTTAAGAAAAAACAGTGTTAAAAAAGATAATAATTATACAAAAATAAACTATATATTATCACATGTAATTATTTTTTTTTAAATATACAAAAAATTTTTTCTTGAAGTTCGTTTGCTGATTCGGTAAATTTCTTAAACATTTATATCACTGGTAAGCATTTTTTTAAACAAAAGATTACACAACATCCGCTATACAATCCAAAGCCACGTGCGTTTTATAAAAATTGATTAATAAGCAATTTTTCATGAAGTATGATTTTATTCGTTGGTATAATTTCGAAGGTAAGTTGAGACTCGATCACATAAGAAAATTTTACGTCTATTACTCTGTACACCTGATTGACACAACTTTGCCAAATTTTTTATCCAGCAAAAGTGGTGACTATTATTCCCATTCTCGACAGCCAAAAGATGAATGTTTTTCTCCGCAGTGTTTGAACTAACGCATACAGGGAATATTTCAACAGTTTTGTTGTTGATTTCATAACCGTATACGTTAATCGATAGCTGGGGGTTCATCTTCTCAAATTTTTTTATTTGATCTAGAGACATGGGGAATGTCAATCCATCATATTTTAAATGATGTTTGAAGTGCGGGTACTTTTGCTAGCGTTGAGCATCTTTTCCAACCGGGAACAATGCTGCCATTATTGACCAGAGAAAACAATGTTGATCAGAGTTCCGGACATTAATAACAGCTTTTTTGTTTTTTATAGAGGATAGTAGATCACAAAATGTTACAGCTGTAATCGGAACGTACTTATTCGGATTCGAATATTTACGACCATGTGAAGAGCCCAACTGCTATCTCGTTCCTGAATTTCTTCTAATTTCTTCATCAGATTGTTTTTAACATGATCGTTGTACCACTCCTTTATGTCTGTAATCATATACATTTCTTTGGTTGGTGTTATAAAGGTTTTGACATCCTCCTTTTTGGTAATGGGCTTTATAAAATTACCCGTAAAAACAATATATGAATTTGCAAGTTCACAACAATAAAAATTGTGTCATTGACATTGACGTGCAGAGTCATCAAAAATTTATTTTTTATAAAATAAAAATTGCAATGTGCGCATTATATTATACTAAGCGTAATTGAATATTGTGTAATATAATGTAATCCAAGATTCCAGTGACGGTTCAAAACATATTTTAAAATATCGTCCAATATATCTACCGATCGAGGGAAAATCCGTGCTTGATGAAGTTATAGATACTGAAAGCGCTAGTGCTAATGCACCTGTCATAAAACTCAAAAGCAATTATATGAGCCAAACTGAAAAGTTTGAGTTTGAGAAACAAAATGCTATCCGAAGACTAAGTGTATCTTCTCAATCATCTGTGCCAGACAGTCTAGAAATGGCTCCAATAACGCCAACAAAAGAAAATCCTTCTAGTTCTAAGGCACAAAAAAATAATGTCTCCGGAATAAATTCCGGAAAAAATAATCATCCAGAATGGGAAGGTAATGACTTTACCATTGTTGAATCAAGAAAAAAGAAAAGAAGTCCAGATGCAGAAGAGAGGAGAGTACGGCAGAAAGGAACTCCTCAAGGTCCTGTACTAATTACGAACCGCTTTGAAGTTCTGCAAAATCTTCCTCAACCGCCAGAAAATAAAACTTCAACAGCCGTTAGCGAGAAAAAAGATCAAGTACAACCAATTTTTGTGTGTAATGTACTCAACTTCACAGAATTTGAAAAGGACTTGACATCAACTGGCTTTAAAAATAAGTATATGGACAAGGTATTGAACAACCAGATTAAGACTACTCCTGTCGATATTCCAACTTACAGGAATATAATAAATACTTGAACCTTAGGAGCGTGAGTTATTACACTCATAGGCTGAAGCAAGAGAGGCCCTTCCGCGTCGTTCTAAGAAACGTTCACCACACCACAACTCAGGAGGATATAACAACCGACCTTGTGGATCTTGGTTATGTTGTGGAAAACGTGGCAAATATTAAACATGCCAAAACTAAAGCACCTCTACCAATGTTTTTCATTGATTTAAAGCCAAATGAAAACAACAAACAAATTTACGAAGTGACAAAACTTAAGGTTAGGTAACAAAATCGTCAAGTTTGAGCCACCAAAAAAAAAAGAGAAGTGCCTCAATGCAAAAGGTGTCAAAGATTCGGACACACCCAGAATATATGTGGACGCACATATCGTTGCGTTAAGTGTACCGACAATCATCCCACCAGTGCTATTATAATAAATAATAGCCTGAAACATCATGTAACAGTTAACAACTGTACCGAATATCTTCAAGCTACAAGTGTAGTGGTAGAAGATTGGATTGGTCCATTGACTTTTTCTGCCGTATACTGTCCCCCAAGACATGCAATAAATCAGGTAAATTTTCAAGATTTTTTTGACACTCTTGGCCATAGATTCATTTCTGGCGGAAACTATAATGCCAAACATACCCACTGGGGCTCACGACTCATAAACCCCAAGGGCAGGAACTTGTATAAAGCTATAGAATCTAAAGGTCTAGACCATATTTCAACTGGAGAAACTACATAGTGGCCATCGGTTCCTAATAAAATTCCAGATCTATTAGATATATTCATAACTAAAAATATGTCACGTAGATACTTAAAAATCACCTAGATACTTATTTACTCACCATAAATACGCACCTTATTGAAAAAGATATACCTCCATGTCTTTTCAATAAACATACAGACTGGGATTATTTTAGAGACTACATGGACACAAATATAGTTCTACAAAAGCCTTTAAAAACAGAAGATGAACTTGAAATAGCGGTAGTAGATTTTACACAAACTTTACAATCAGCTGCATTTAAATCAACGCCTACAATTTGTAACAAGAGCAGAGTTAACACCACTCAATCCGATGCTGTACGGAATTTAATTCTAGAAAAGCGGAGATTGAGAAGATATTGGCAGCAAACAAGGTACGCTAGAGATAAAAACGCATTCAACAGGGCTGTTCAAAATTTAAAACGACTCTTGGAGAAACTAAAACAAGAAGCTATCCAAGACTACCTCGAAAATTTATCACCAACAGATGCTGCAGACTATTCACTCTGGAAAGCTACTAGGCGCTGTAAACAACCTCAAAAGCCTATACCACCTCTTCGTCGTGTTAATGGAAGCTGGGCTAAAAGTTCTAAAGAAAAAGCTGATTTGTTCTCTGACAGTTTATCTGAAATCTTTCGGCCAAATCCTGGAGAAAACTTAAATGAAGAAGAAGCCCTATTTCTGTATGCTCCCTTACAGTTATCCTTCCTTATTGTTTCCTTTTCACCTAAAGAAATCAAATCGGTCATTTGGAATATCAATAATAAAAAGGCTCCCGGCTATGATCTTGTAACTACCCGAATTCTTCGAGAGTTGCCAAAAAAGGTATTGTCATGATGTGTACTATCTTTAATTCCATCCTGCGCCTAAAATATTTTCCTCAAATCTGGAAAGTAACGCAGATTATCATGATACTAAAACCAGGAAAGCCTATAAATGATGTTACATCCTACAGGCCAATAAGCCTCCTACCGTTACTATCTAAAATTTTCGAAAAATTATTTCTAAGGAGGTTATTACCAATTTTGGAAGAATCCAATATTGTTCCTGATCAATTTGGTTTAAGATCCAAACATTCAACGATCGAACAAGTTCACCGAGTTGTCAGTGGCATTAACAATGCTTTTCAAGAGAAAAAATATTGTACGGCAGCGTTTCTTGACATCAGTCAAGCTTTCGACAAAGTATGGTATCCTGAATTATTATATAAATTAAAAAAGAACATTCCAGATTCGTATTATCTCATTTTAAAATCATATTTAACTGACAGATATTATCAAGTAAGATTTCAAAATGAACTATCTGATATACATCCTATTTTTGCCGGAGTTCTCCAGGGAAGCGTTTTAGCTCCAATTTTGTATCTTATTTATACACTCGATCTGCCATTGAACGATGAAAACATAACTGCTACTTTTGCAGATGATACTGCAATCCTAGTATCAGATTCGGATCCAAATGTAGCATCGGAAAAACTGCAATTAAGTTTAAACCAAATTCAGCAATGACTGCATAAGTGGCGGATTCTTGCTAATACAAATAAATCGATCCAAGTTACCTTCACATTATGCAGGGGAATCTGTCCACCAGTAACTTTAAATAACGCGATACTTCCACAAAACGAAGATGTCAAATATCTGGGTATGCATCTGGATAAACGTTTAACTTGGCAAAAGCATATATGGGCCAAAAGAAAACAATTAAATATTCAATTCAATAAATATTTCTGGTTGCTTAATCGTAACTCTAAATTATCCATCGAAAATAAGTTATTAGTGTATAAAAGCATTTTGATACCTATATGGACATACGGTATTCAATTGTGGGGTACTGAAAGTGTGAGTAACATTGATATTTTACAGCGTTTTCAGTCTAAAGTGCTGCGTGCGATAAGTGATTCACCATAGTACGTTCGAAACGATGATCTACATCGTAGTTTAAATGTGTCTACAGTGCGTGAAGAAATAGTGCGATTTAGTGAAAACTATATGTATCGTTTAGAAATGCATCCAAATGTGTATGTGCTTAATCTTTTTGACAATAGTAAGACCTTAAACAGACTAAATAAACTTAATATCTTAGAATTAAAATATAGATTTATTTGACATTTTAGTGATAAATGTACTTAAATAATTTTAGTATATAATTCTTTATTATTGTGGCTTCCACTGGGTAGACACAATTCACGATTTTTATCTAGTGATCACTCTATTCATAGTTCTTAGCTAAAAAAAAAATATTTAACGACAACTGTATTGGAATTTTAATTAATAGACAATTTTTATGTAATATGATATATCATTACAATAAACGCAAATTTACCGAATCAGCAAAATTCAGTTCTAATTAATTTCAACAAAACTTACTACAGAAATAATAAGTTCTGACATGTTCAAGGTTACCACTTCGTCACAACAAAACACCAGCAATGGTTATCAATTGACTCTTCCCAATTAAATCTCGCACCAATACGATCGCAGCGCCCCTACCAATACCATCCTCCAAACTTAGCCGACATCAGAACCTTTCAGAGCACACGCCCCTGCCCTTCCACTCGCTTCCGAACCAAAACCACAACCACCGATTCCAGCGAACCACAACTACCTATAAATAAAATTTTTTACTTAGATGAAGTACACTCCCGTTCAGTAAAATTTTACCGACCTGAACGAATCAGTCTCTCACAGTTTTGATTATTCTTGTAGTAAATGTTTTTGTTTACATAAATTGTTTACATAAATAAAAAATATAAAACTTCCATTTCTTTTTTCACATTTAAAAAATATACTACATATCTTTGTTTATAAATAAATAATATACAGAAGTTACAAAAGTCAGGAGTTTTATGAAATGTGAGAAAATTAACATTTCAGGTTGGTTCAATTTTATTGAACGGGAGTGTACATAATTAACAAAAGATAACTGTAAACTTACAGCTATCAAATTAAATTTAGTTTTTTCTCAGCTGAGTGTGGATATAAGTATGATATAAGTACAGATAAAATGAGAGAAAAGAGTGCAGAAGTGTATGAGAGAAACAATAATAAAAATTATCTTCTTAAATAATGTGTCAACCTCATTGAATATAATACATTCCATTGGGAATTAAAAACAATCTCCTCAACTGAGAAGTCATTTACTATATGTATAATAACAATTATAAATAAGATATAAAAAACTTTTTAACAAAAAATAGAACCGACGAAAGAAGAAAGTAGCTGAAAAGCAAAAAATAAATAAAAAAGAACCTTTCCTCTAACTAAGTCTTACACTAATGTAAATACCTAAATAATTTTGAGTCGGCGCCAAACAAACAAAATATTACAACGTGTAATATTTTGTAATATTTACTTTTAACTGAAAATCAGATTCACCCTTCGCCCATTTCAGTGTAAGACTTAGACTAAAAAGGTTATTTTTTATTTATTTTTTGCTTTTCAGTTTTTTTTTTGCAGCAGGGAGGTGGGAAGTGCATTGACGCACATAGTGCGGGACTCCTGGCCAGCCAGACTACCCACTAAAACCCATCACCCCTTTTGGGGCTTCGAAAACACGCTCATTAGCTCCATCAGGTTAACAAAAGTTACAATAACAAAACTTAACAATATCACAGAATATCACAACACTACCTAGTCAAATAAATTGACTATATAGGAATAAAATAACCAAAAATAAACTATATAGAAAAAATAACAACAAAATATAAACAACAACAACTACAATAACAAAATAACAACGTTGCAGTGAAGGTGTAAATGGCCTTCACTGCGACAAATAAAAATACTTAAAGAACTAGATAACAATATAAAATAAAAATTTTAAACTTAAAAACTACATAACAATAAAACGTTTTAAAAACAAAAAACTATAACAACGTGTAATAGTGTGGGTGTAAAGAGCCCACACTATTACAATAAAAACAATAAAACTTAAAACTATGCGTAATAAAATGTGATATTATGGGTGTAAAGGGCCCACAATATCACAGATAAAATCAATAAAAAATATAAAAACACAAAACGTTTAAAAAAGAAGATAAACTTGTACGAGGCTGTACATAAAAAACACATAAAAGAGACGACTTTTTTTAAAATATGAGATGGCCCTAGAGTCTCCGTAGAAGGTGAGATTCATTTAAAAATGTAATCATCCTCTTCACGGAGCTCGCATTATACGATTATGCTCGTGCTACATTCTTTCGAAGTCGTAGTCTTTGCCGTAAAGGTTCAAAGACTACATATTCCTCAACAATATGCCTCATGGTTTGCACTGTCCTGCAAACAGTGCACCTTGTCTGATCCTGACCACAGAGAAGATATGCATGCGAAATTTGAGTGTGGTCACTCTCTTACGGCTCAGATTTACAGGTGCCGGCATCTTATTGATGCTTGGCTTGACCTGTTTGAGCTTTTCCGTGAGGTTATTCCACTCACGCTGCCATTTTCTATTAATTTTAAAGCGTATGCACACGTTCAGGTCCTCTGGGCGTGTTAGAATTAGATCCAAGTGGTCTGAATCTGCCGCGACCCGCGCAGCTTATCAGCCACCTCATTCCCATGTATACCCACCTGTCCAGGCGTCCATACAAAAACGATGGACATGTGCTGGAGCACGTGGAGTATCGCTTGGATGTTTTGCACCATAGGGTCCATTGAAAGCGTGCACATTATTGCTTGCAGCGGACTCAACGAGTCAGAATAAATGAGGAATGCAAGACGTGCAAAATTGCATATAATTCAGCAGTGTACACGGACGCCTGTGGGGAGAGCGACCAATTGTGTGACCTATTGCCAATTGCAATAGCGCTCAACTCACCAGAATTGGTTTTAGATCCATCCGTATACACGCACAGAGAGTCATTGTATTCGCTACCAAGTTGTTGGCAGCAGGTCCGATACAACTAGGAGCTGGTATCTTCTTTACGGAGACCAGAATCCAGTAATCTGCACTTACCAGGATAAGGCAGATTCTGGATCATGGCATAATGTATTGTATCGGGCCAGGTGATGTATCTGTTGATCCCTGTAGTGCATCTCATATGCATCTAACTTTTTTCCCTAATTTATTTTTTTTAAGAAAAGTGAAAATGATTAATTTTTTTATAAATAGTACGTATCTTAAGATAATTAAAAAATGAAAAAAGAAAAGGACTAATTTAGGAATCGGATCCAGCACAAAAAGTCAATAGTATGAACCGCATCTAGCTACGCAGTATACGATCAGAGTAAAAATAAATTATAAGTAAAATATAAGTCTCGCTTGTGCACACTTGAAATAAAATGGATCCATTATACGTGAATTTTTGTTTACAAGTTTATCGTTAATTTGGATATATAATAACAATAATGATTGCTTAAATGAAATATCAGAGGTGATTTGACCCCGAAATATCTTCTGAACGAAAAGAGCTACAGTGCTGATTTTTCGAATATGGTATATTTAGGGAATTATAAGAAAAGAAGTTTTTGCTTTTCGTAACGAAATAAACGGTTAAAAAGGTATTTCACTTCAAAAATGCAAAATTCGCGGTAACGCCCTGAATTTTGTAAGACTAAGAGATCAATATTCTATGATACTTCCAGATATCCTGTAAAGCTGATATTTGGCATACAGGTAGATCTAATACCCAAACCGACGGGAAAATTGCGAAAACTGGAAATTTGTATAGGAAAAAAGGAAATTTTAATATTTGTATAGAGTCCTTTCTGATTGGATTATATATACTTCAAAGGGATAACACTAATTGTTAAAATTTTTCAACAAAGAAATTTTTTCAAATTTATCATTTAATTGTTTTATTAATAAAAAAACAAAAATTCAAAAATGTCAGGACGTGGTAAACTTCAATTTTTTCAGTGCAACCCCCCAGAAAATCGTAAAAATATCCTCCAAAATTACGTTTTTCTGTTCTATACATGCTAGAAAGATGCAGTTTTTTGCAATTGACGCTAAATAGCTACAAATTAGGAAATTATTTCGAAATTATTTTTAATTGCAACCTTCCGAAAAATCGAAAAAACACCTCCCAAAATTACGTTTTTCAGTTCTATACATGCTGAAATGATGGGATTTTCACCAATCGACCCGAAATAAAGTCAAGTTAACAGAATACTTTGAAAAATTTTATTACCTACAGCGCACCCCCCCCCCCCCACCCCGTCCCTTGAAAATAGGAAAAACACCCGTAAAATTGCCATCTCACTTCAATTCATGTTAGAGAGATGGGATTTTCCTTTTAAAGTGAAATTAACAGATTACTTTGAAAAATTTCATTACCTACATCGCAAACCTCCGAAAATCGGAAAAACACTCCTTAAACTGCGATTTTCACTTCTATTCATGTTAGAAAGATCACGTTTTTTTCATTTGACGTGGAACGGATTAAAATAATAGAATTATTTTAAAACGTAAAATTTTTCATCGTTACACTTCGCAAATGGAATTAACACCCCTAAAACTACACCTTTTCTTGTATACATGCTAGAAAGACGCAGTTTTTTGCATTCGACGCTAAATAGCTACAAATTAAGAAGGTAATTAAAAAAACTTAAAAACTTACATCGCTTCCTCCCATAAAAAATGTGAAAAGCACCCCCTAATCTACCCTTTTAACTTCTATTCATGCTAGAAAGATGGAATTTTCACCAACCGACCCAAAATAAAGTCAAATTAACAGAAAACTTCATTACCTCCATCGAAACCCCCGAAAATGGGGAAAACACCTCTAAAACTGCCCCTTTCAATTCTATTCATGCTAGAATGGTGCGTTTTTTTGCATTCGACGCAAAATTGCTTCCAACCGACGAGAAAAATTGGTAAACTTCAATTTTTTTAGTGCAACCTCCCGGAAAATCGGAAAAACATCCGTCAAACTGACCTTTTCACTTCTATTCATGTTTGAGAGATGCGAACTTCTTTGTAAAGTCAAATTAACAGATTACATTGAAAAATTTCATTACCTACATCGCAAACCTCCGAAAATGGGAAAAACACCTCTTAAACTGCCTTTTTCACTTCTATTCATATTAGAAAGATCACGTTTTTTTCATTCGACGTGGAACGGGTTTAAAATAACAGGATTATTTTAAAAACGTAAATTTTTCCATCGTAACCCATCGTAAATGGGATAAACAACCTTAAAACTACCCCTTTTCTTGTATACATGCTAGAAAGATGCAGTTTTTTGCATTCGACGCTAAACAGCTACAAATTAAGAAAATAATTCAACTTAAAAACTTTCATCGCTTCCTCCCAAAAAAATTGGGAAAAGCACCCCCTAAGCGACCTTTTTAACTTCTATTCATGGTAGAAAGATGGGATTTTCACCAATCGACCCGAAATAAAGTCAAATTAACAGAATATCTCGAAAATTCTTGCAATCCTCAAATAGAAAAAAAAACACCCCTAAAACTGCGCTTTTGACTTCTTTTCATGTTAGAAAGACCGGTTTTTTTTCTTCCACGTGGAACAAGATTAAATTAACAGGATTATTTTATAATAGTAAATTTTCCCATCGCAACCATTCACAAATGGAAAAAACACCCCTAAAACCGCTACAAATAACTTTCTTAACAGCTACAAATTAAGAAAGTAATTAGAAAAACTTAAAATTTTTCCTCACTACTCCCTAAAAAACTGGGAAAACAACCCCCTAAACTACACTTTTAACTTCTATTCATAGTAGAAAGATAGGGTTTTTTGCATTGGTGGAGAATTTCTTCTAACTAATGGGTTTATTCGATAAAATTTAATTTTTTCATAGCCACCCCCTTGAAAATAGAAAAAACGCCCCCAAAAATCACCCATTTACGACTTTACATGCTAGAAAGATGCGTTTTTTTTTCATTCAACGCAGAATAACTGCAAATTAATCGGTTAATTCGAAAAACTTAGTTTTTTTTCATTACTACCCCTTGAAAAAGGTAATGTGAGACCTATCTATGTGCATTCCGCCCAAACCCACCTCCCCAAAAAAATTACCCCTCCCCCCAGAAAAAACATCAAAATTCCCCCCAAAAAAATTCCGCTTCCAAAAAAATCCCCCCCCCCATTAATTCTCTAATCGTACGTACTTTTTGGTAAGAATTTTCTTCAACTTTTTTTGCAATTCATGTAATGTTATTTTCTGTGACGCGGAGCCAACGGGTCAAGGGGAGAACCCCCTTGCGAGCGGAACGAGTCAAATATTCTAAAACCAAAAATGCAGTAAAAAGTAAAAAATAATTGCATATTCTTGTGTCAAATTTAGTTGACCTAAGAAAAATGTTTAAATAAATATGTACAAGTACTATTATTTTTGGAGGCGGTGTCCAAATTGTATGTGATGGATAAATTTTATATGGAACATTAAAATTTAAATAAATACAATATTTTTTCGAAATAAAAACGACTAAATTTTTTCAATTTCTCTATACTGACACCGCCTCCAAAAAACATAAATGTAGGGTTTTGTGCGAAGCCTTCGGCTTCGTATATGTAAGCCTTTCAAAAAGTAGTGATATCTGACCAAAAACAAAATCCTTAATGTAATAGTTCCTTCTTAAAAGTGATGATATGAGAGTAAGGACCGAGCTATTTACATAGTAAATAGCTCAAGACTTCATATAATAGTTGCTTCTTAAAAAGTGATGATATGGAAGAAAGGGCCGAGCTATTAAAAAAGTAAATAGCTCTAGACTTCATATAATAGTTGCTCTTTAAAACGTGATGATATCCCATTAAAGAGCCAAGCTATTTACAAAGTAAATAGCTCGATAAACTATTTACTAAAAAAATTAATTAGGGGTAAATTGATTAAATGTAAGAAAAAACTTGGTTGAAATTTATTTCGTAAGTTTTTCCTTAGTATGTTTTTAAAATTTTATATAACGCGGCAAGGTATTTTTTCTGATGATTTCAAATATTTTAAAACTTGAAACCCCGCAAACTCGGCCCTTTCCTACATTATCCAATAGAATTTGAACCAGTACAAGCAATTAATGCAATGGATGATTTTCGATTAATTAAAAATATATCGGATCAAGAAATGAACGAAATGATTGATAATTTAAATACAGACCAAAAACGTATATTTGATAAAATTCATGAAACGTTGGACAAAAATTCGAACACTCTTAGGCTTTTCGTGAGTGGTACAGGGGGTACGGGTAAAAGCTACCTGATAAATACAATTAAACAATGGGTGTCGAAAAATTTCAAAAAGACTGTCCATAGCTTTAATGTTAACGGGCTAACTGTCCATAGGTTATTACAACTACCAGTTGAACATGGATTTACACCTAAATATAAACCTCTTTAAGATCAAGTTCTAAAAGTTTTACGAGCTGATTTATCGAACATGATGCTTATAATCATGGATGAAGTGTCAATGATTTCCAACATAACTCTTATGTATATTAATTTACGTTTAATAGAAATATTTGATACCTCTGACAATGAAAATGGCTGGTTTGGAGGAAAATATATTTTGGTATTTGGAGATTTGTTACAACTACCACCTATCAGAGAACAATCACCTTTCGAAGACCTATCAGCTAAAGATTTAAGTAAACTGATAGGTTCATTAGGTGGTACAAATTTGTGGAAAAAATCATTTACTTATGAAGAACTTTGTATTAACATGCGACAAAAAACTGATAATGGTTTTATGAATCTCTTGAGTCGATTACGATTAGGAGTTATAACGTTAGAAGATTCTAAATTATTATTTACCAGATTGCTGAAATTTAATTTCACTTCTGTTAATGATAGACTTCAAGAATTGGCAGTTCATCTCTCATCATTACCTGACAACACAGTTTGCTTACTGCCAACAAGAAATATGTGTGCTCAACTTAATGAAGCAATGTTAAAACGTATCGAAAATCATTTTCTGAAAAAGTTCGTGAAAAATTAGATAAGTATGAAGATGATTCATCTATGACAGCAGGTTTAGAAAAAAAAATTAATATAAAAATAGGAGCTCGTGTAATGCTTCGAAGGAATGTCGATCTCAGTTTAGAACTTGTTCATGGTTCAATTCGTAATGTGGAGCAAATCTTTCGAGATATTGACGAAATAAACAAAATTAAGAAAATTCGCATAAAATTTACACATGGTTTGGTACACGATTTGGAACCAGTTAAAAATAAATTTGAAGTTTCTATCACGTGTTTGTGTATCGTGAGCAATTTCCAATTTGTCTTGCTTACACTATCACTATTCACAAAAGTCAAGGGTTAAGTTTGGATAGTGCACTTTTGGATATTGGTTCTTGTATATTTTCCTGTGGACAAGCATATATTGCGCTATCTAGAGTTAAAAATCTTGCCGGAGTTCATCTTACTAATTTTTATCCAAGCCAAGTACTATCACAAAAAAATGCAATAGTAGAATATCAAAAACATGTAGGAAAGGGCCGAGTTTGCGGGGTTTCAAGTTTTAAAATATTTGAAATCATCAGAAGAAATAACTTGCCGCGTTATATAAAATTTTAAAAATATACTGTGGGAAAACTTACGGAATAAATTTCAACCAAATTTTTTCTTACATTTAATCAATTTACCCCTCATTAATTTTTTTTTAGTAAATAGTTTACGGGCTATTTACTTGGTAAATAGCTCGGCTCTTTAATGGGATATCATCACTTTTTAAAGAGCAACTATTATATGAAGTCAAGAGCTATTTACCATGTAAATAGCTCGGTCCTTACTCTCATATCATCACTTTTAAGAAGGAACTATTACATTAAGAATTTTCCCGAAAAATCAGCCCTTTCTTACATTTATGTTTTTGGTCGGATAAATGATACAGGAGATTTGTAAATAAAAATAAAAACTAATAATCTCCTATAATTAATTAGTTTTTAAAAAAAGTTATAATAAATTTATAGGTATGATTACATTTTAATAAAACATTTAATACATAAATATAAAATAGAGGAAAAAAAAGTGTGTGTGTCATGTTACAAAATTAATAATCACACTGTATTTGTGATGATTTTGATATATTTAATAAACTAGTATAATTTTGTTTGCGCAGGCCTAAAAGGCCTGGTTCAGTAAAAAACAAGTTGTTTACTTAAAGAAAAAAAAGAAAAAATAACTCTCTCTTAACGTCTGGACTTGATGGGAGAAAGATCAACCTTGTGCGAGGAATAAATGAGAATTTTTTTGGATTGTTGATTTAATCAGTAAATCAATTAATTATTGTATTTGAAATTGTATATCGTATGTTGGAAGAGATCTGGATATCTTTGAGAATCACAAAAATCATTGGTTGAATTGATTAATTATCTTAAAAAAAAAGTTTAAGCTGGTAGATTGGTTTTACACAAATGTTTATAGCCACTGTATGTATCTCGAATGTCAAAACCATATGTTTAATAGAAAAACAAAGTAATTTTGTGGTTAGATCTGGAATTAAGTTTTGAAATTGTATTCAGAATTTCTTAGATAAATTGTGAATATTAAATCTTTATATAGTTTATAATTTTATAGTTTATGTTTGTTAAGTTCTGTTTATAGTTTATTTTCCTACAGTTAATTTTTTTTTTTTTTTTTTTAGCATCCTAATTTTAACTATTATCAGTTCTAATAAGAACTATGAATAGAGTGATCACAAGATAAAAATCGTGAATTGTGTCTACCTAATGGAAGACACAAGAATGAAGAATTATATACTAAAATTATTTAAGTACATTTATCACTCAAATGTCAAATAAATCTATATTTTAATTCTAAGATATTAAGTTTATTTAGTCTGTTTAAGGTCTTACTATTGTCAAGAAGATTAAGCACATACACATTTGGATGCATTTCTAAACGATACATATAGTTTTCACTAAATCGCACTATTCCCTCACGCACTGTAGACACATTTAAACTACGATGTAGGTCATCGTTTCGAACGTACCATGGTGAATCACTTATCGCACGCAGCACTTTTGACTGAAAACGCTGTAAAATCTCAATGTTACTCACACTTGCAGTACCCCACAATTGAATACCGTATGTCCATATAGGTTTCAAAATGCTTTTATACACTAATAACTTATTTTCGAGGGATAATTTAGAGTTACGATTAAGCAACCAGAAATATTTATTGAATTGAATATTTAATTGTTTTCTTTTGGCCCAAATATGCTTTTGCCAAGTTAAACGTTTATCCAGATGCATACCCAGATATTTGACATCTTCGTTTTGTGGAAGTATCGCGTTATTTAAGGTTACTGGTGGACAGATTCCCCTGCGTAATGTGAAGGTAACTTGGACCGATTTATTTGTATTAGCACGAATCCGCCACTTATGCAGCCATTGCTGAATTTGGTTTAAACTTAATTGAAGTTTTTCCGATGCTACATTTGGATCCGAATCTGATACTAGGATTGCAGTATCATCTGCAAAAGTAGCAGTAATGTTTTCATCGTTCACTGGCAGATCTAATGTATAAATAAGATACAAAATTGGAGCTAAAACGCTTCCCTGGGGAACTCCGGCAAAAATAGGATGTATATCAGATAGTTCATTTTGAAATCTTACTTGATAATATCTGTCAGTTAAATATGATTTTAAAATGAGATAATACGAATCTGGAATGTCCTTTTTCAATTTATATAATAATCCAGGATACCATACTTTGTCGAAAGCTTGACTGATGTCAAGAAACGCTGCCGTACAATATTTTTTCTCTTGAAAAGCATTGTTAATGCCACTGACAACTCGGTGAACTTGTTCGATCGTTGAATGTTTGGATCTAAAACCAAATTGATGATCAGGAACAAGATTGGATTCTTCCAAAATTGGTAATAACCTCCTTAGAAATAATTTTTCGAAAATTTTAGATAGTAACGGTAGGAGGCTTATTGGTCTGTAGGATGTAACATCATTTATAGGCTTTCCTGGTTTAAGTATCATGATAATCTGCGATACTTTCCAGATTTGAGGAAAATATTTTAGGCGCAGGATGAAATTAAAGATAGTACACATCATGATAATACCTTTTTTGGCAACTCTCGTAGAATTCGGGCAGTTACAAGATCATAGCCGGGAGCCTTTTTATTATTGATATTCCAAATGACCGATTTGATTTCTTTAGGTGAAAAGGAAACAATTGGGGGGGATAACTGTAAGGGAGCATCCAGAAAAAGGGCTTCTTCTTCATTTAAGTTTTCTCCAGGATTTGGCTGAAAGATTTCGGATAAACTGTCAGAAAACAAATCAGCTTTTTCTTTAGAACTTTTAGCCCAGCTACCATTAACACGACGAAGAGGTGGTATAGGCTTTTGAGGTTGTTTACAGCGCCTAGTAGCTTTCCAGAGTGAATAGTCTGCAGCATCTGTTGGTGATAAATTTTTGAGGTAGCCTTGGATAGCTTCTTGTTTTAGTTTCTCCAACAGTCGTTTTAAGTTTTGAGCAGCCCTGTTGAATGCGTTTTTATCTCTAGCGTACCTTGTTTGCTGCCAATTTCATGTCAATCTCCGCTTTTCTAGAATTAAATTCCGTACAGCATCGGATTGAGTAGTGTTAACTCTGCTCTTGTTACAAATTGTAGGCGTTGATTTAAATGCAGCTGATTGTAAAGTTTGTGTAAAATCTACTACCGCTATTTCAAGTTCCTCTTATGTTTTTAAAGGCTTTTGTAGAACTATATTTGTGTCCATGTAGTCTCTAAAATAATCCCAGTCTGTATATTTATTGAAAAGACATGGAGGAATATCTTTTTCAATAAGTTGCGTATTTATGGTGAGTAGCACAGGGGGGTGATCTGAAGATAATTCATCGCAGGAAGTGATTTTTAAGTATCTACGTGACATATTTTTAGTTATGAATATATCTAATAGATCTGGAATTTTATTAGGATCCGATGGTCAATATGTAGGTTCTCCAGTTGAAATATGGTCTAGACCTTTAGATTCTATAGCTTTATACAAGTTCCTACCCTTGGGGTTTATGAGTCGTGAGCCCCAGTGTGTATGCTTGGCATTATAGTCTCCGCCAGAAATGAATCTATGGCCAAGAGTGTCAAAAAAATCTTGAAAATTTACCTGATTTATTGCATGTCTTGGGGGACAGTAAACGGCAGAAACCGTCAATGGACCAATCCAATCTTCTACCACTACACTTGTAGCTTGAAGATATTCGGTACAGTTGTTAACTGTTACATGATGTTTCAGGCTATTTTTTATTATAATAGCGGTTCCACCTTGAGATCGACCACTTGGATGTTTCGTGTCGTAGACAGTAAAGTTTCGTATAGCGAGATAGCTTCTGTCCGTAAATCGGGTTTCAGATATAAGCGCAACATCTATGTTACGGTGTTCGAGGAAAGTTTCAAATTCTAAACGGCGGTTTATTAAACCATTTGCATTCCATAAGACAACATTTATTGAATGGACCATTATTTCATTTTAGAAACAAGGGCAGTCAAAAGATTGACCATTATGGTATTTTGTTTCATAACATCACGAAACATCTTTTAATTCAATAAATGATTGTTTCATAAATATAATAAAATCGTCATTACTTTTTTCGTTATCAGTGGCGGCATCAACACTAATAGTGGGTTTTTGGTTACGAACTGCTTGTGCAAAACTAAAGTATTGTTTGATGTAGTTGGGAGTTGGAGCACGAGAGTTAGAGTCTTCTACTTGTTTTTTTCTGAGTGTGGGAAATCTTTTATGAAGGAGTTTTTTATACACTTCACAACCCCTATAATTTGCTGGGTGATTCTCACCACAGTTCACACAAACCGCTGACACATCACGATTTTTATTACACGCACTGGTGCGATGGTTTTCGGTACACTTAACGCAACGATATGTGCGTCCACAATTATTCTGGGTATGTCCGAATCTTTGGCACTTTTTGCATTGAGGCACTTCTCGTTTTTTATTTGGTGGCTCAAACTTGACGATTTTGTTACCAAGTTTTGTCACTTCGTAAATTTGTTTGTTGTTTTCATTTGGCTTTAAATCAATGAAAAACATTGGTAGAGGTGCTTTAGTTTTGGCATGTTTAATATTTGCCACGTTTTCCACAACATAACCAAGATCCACAAGGTCGGTTGTTATATCCTCCTGAGTTGTGGTATGGTGAACGTTTCTTAGAACGACGCGGAAGGGCCTCTCTTGCTTCAGCCTATGAGTGTAATAACTCACGCTCCTAAGGTTGAAGTATTTTATTATATCCCTGTAAGTTGGAATATCGACAGGAGTAATCTTAATCTGGTTGTTCAGAACCTTGCACATATACTTATTTTTAAAGCCAGTTGATGTTGTTAAGAATACATTGTAAACATTAAAAAAAATAAGTAACACCCCTCTCTCTCTCTTCAGTGTTAGGATAAGCACGATTCATTTTTATATACATTACACAGTTCAGTTGTAACAACACTTGAATATACATCTTTTTCGTACAATTTTCGTTTGTGATTATTTGTTCAAAATCCTGCCAACTTTGCTAATTTCAGAATTACATTAGATGTCAAGTCCTTTTCAAATTCTGTGAAGTTGAGTACATTACACACGAAAATTGGTTGTACTTGATCTTTTTTCTCGCTAACGGCTGTTGAAGTTTTATTTTCTGGCGGTTGAGGAAGATTTTGCAGAACTTCAAAGCGGTTCGTAATTAGTACAGGACCTTGAGGAGTTCCTTTCTGCCGTACTCTCCTCTCTTCTGCATCTGGACTTCTTATCTTTTTTCTTGATTCAACAATGGTAAAGTCATTACCTTGCCATTCTGGATGATTATTTTTTCTGGAATTTATTTCGGAGATATTATTTTCTTGTGCCTTAGAACTAGAAGGATTTCTTTTGTTGGCGATATTGGAGCCATTTCTAGACTGTTTGGCACAGATGATTGAGAAGATACACTTAGTCTTCGGATAGCATTTTGTTTCTCAATCTCAAACTTTTCAGTTTGGCTCATATAATTGCTTTTGAGTTTTATGACAGGTGCATTAGCACTAGCGCTTTCAGCATCTATAACTTCATCAAGCACGGATTTTCCCTCGAGCGGTAGATATATTGGACGATATCTTAAAATATGTTTTGAACCGTCACTGGAATCTTGCATTACATTAGATTACACAATATTAGAATTACACTTAGTATAATATAATGAACACATTGCAATTTTTATTTTATAAAAAATAAATTTTTGATGACTCTGCACGTCATTGTCAATGACACAATTTTTATTGTTGTAAACTTGCAAATATTATTTGAATTGAATTTTTCGCAACAAAGACACTATTCACTGTTTTTTTAACAAAAACTTTCACATCTACGTTTGACTGCATTCGAACGACGACTGATAATGAATTTGAAAGTATTTGAATTTTATATTTAAGGTTGTATTCACATATCTGTGTTTTATACTTTTATAGATTTTTTTTTGATTCAGTTTAAAATATCCCGTGCTAATGAACACAGATAATTTGAATCCATTTTGTTATTAAATTTATTATAGTCGTACTTAGAATTTCTTTGATAAATCTAGTGAGTTTTTGTTTACGGAAGGTCAATTAGTGAATATTGAATCTTTCCTATGATTTATTACTTTATAGTTTATATTTGTTAATTTTTATTTAGTTTATTTCCTATAGTTAATTGATTTAAATATCTATGTTCATTACGTTTTTATAATTTTATAGATTCAATTTAAAAATATCCCGATCTAATGAACACAGTTAATTTGGAGTTCATTGTGTTATTAAATTTATTATAGAGTAGAAAATATTATTAAAAAGTAATTAAATGGATGCCTCGTAATTATTTATTTAAACTTTTTTTTTATTGAGTTAAAGAAATCCTAAAGTTATTGGCGCACGAACGTTTAACACGGAAGGGGTATTCGAACGGTTAACGCCGCTCGAATAAACTGTGGGCCCGATTAAATATCTCCGTACTTGGTTTTTTTTCCACTAGCGCTCTCCTGCTTATGACTAATTCTATTCCTTCCCCCCCTTAGTTACTAAACATAAATTATTATAATTTTCCTTTTAATATATAAATCTCTTTTTTTTTTTAAATTTTTTTTTGTATGTTATATTTGGTAGCATCGCGTGAAGAAGTATGTTATATACTAAATGTTCCTGCGTCGAGATTTAGGGTTAAAGCTAACACACAATTTTTTTCAGGCTATACTAATTTTTGTTTAAAGTTTTAGTAGTTTTTTTTGTTTCTCTCGAAGACAATTTAATCTAGTATTTCCCCAAGAGTGGATCTGTAATTTTAAATATTTTGAACATATATATAAAAGGTTATATCAGTATTGCGAATTTTTTGAATTGAATTACTGCCAATTTGAATTGATAGTTGAAAATCTATGTGGGTTTCCTTGATGGTTTGATGATCACTGATTTATTTCGAGTTTCGTTTAAATTTGGGATCCTTCACATTTGACATCACTATTAGACAATTATGGATGTACCAGGTCAACCAGACAACTCAATGGATTCCATCTCATTCAGGGATCCAGGTGAAAGGCCCCATTCAAGAACAGCAACAGCTCTGCACGTTGCCTCAACAAAATTGGCAGAAACTGCTGATATTGTTCAACGATTAGCTACAACAGTGGAGGCTCAACAGTCTTCTATTGCGAAGCTAAGTATTATGCACAATTCTTCTACACAACCTTTTAGTATCCGTGATATGTCTGAGCGCGTTCCGGAATTAAATATTTTATCGTCTCAATCGGTCTTGGAGTTTATTTTGGAGGTACAGGAGTTGATAGAACTCCAGCTTTTTGAAGATCAATTCGTGTTAAAGTATTTAATATCAAAATGTCATGCTCATTCTCGCACGATGTGGTCCGAGTTTATCCAAGCTCGTTTGACTTGGCGCAGTGTAAAGGCTCGATTATTAGATCTCATTTCTCCTCCCGAAAAAGAAGTATTAATTGACCGATTCGTTCGCCGAAAGCAACGGAACGATGAGAAATTCCTCAACTTTTGTCTGTCCGTCCGTAGATATGCTTGCATATTTGAACCAAACATTTACCCCACATCTCTGATTAACATGATCTTTGCACATTTAAATGTTCATACTTTTGATTTATTAAAATTGTCAACCGTTCCATGTTCTTGGAATGAATTGGATGCTCTTGCGGTAAAAGTTGAAGAGATACAATCACGTTTGGCTTCGTTCTCGGATACGAATAAAACCTTTTTAGCCCCTTCAGGTTCTTCAGCAATTTTTACACCAAATAACAATATATTAAGTTGTGCTTATTGTAAATCTGAAGGCCACCATATTTCAGCATGCTAACGTAGACCAAAGCGAGAGTATACGTCGACCACTTCCCCACAACCTCCAAGATCTACTTCTATGTCTTCGTTCCCTAGATCTTCACCAAAACTCGAGATTCTTACATTACCCAGTGAACCCAATTCGGTTCCAAAAAACTGAATACAATACAGCATCCATGTAATACCTCCCTCCCACTATTATTCTTAAATGTGTACAATTTTAATACACTCGCTCTTTTAGATTCGGGAAGTTCGGTGGATGTTGTTTCAAAGAAGTTTGTAAATAAAATTATAACGAAACATAGGCTTAAAATTTCAAATTGTAATTTAAAAGTTATTTTACCAGGTACAAATCTTATTTCGGTGTCGAATTTCGTTAATCTTAAATTCAAAATTAACCAATTTTCTTGGTCTGCAAATTTCTATATTGTAGATAACATCCCCTTTGAGATTATTATTGGTTCGCCCACCTTAAAGAAATGTGACATTAATGTAAATTTTTCGATATCTCGAGTTTCGTTTGACTTTTCACCTTCTATTTCGATACCTTTTGTTACACAACCTTTTAAACCCTTGTTAAATATTTTCTCAGAATGTAAGGCGGTATTAGATCAACGTCAAGAAAAATTTCTTAACGAACTTTTAAAAGAGTATTTGTCTATATTTTCAGAATTTCCGGGCCGTGCGGAAAATTTTGAATATCGTCTATTTCTAAAGGATAAAACACCGGTTCGTAAATCTCCCTATTACCTTCCGAAAGACAAATTGGCGGTGTTGGAAAAACATATCAACCAATTACTAGAGTTGGGGATTTTGTCTCCTTGCCAAAGTCCGTATGCTACGCCCGTTATATTAGTACCGAAGCAGTCTGGTGTTCGGCTCTGTGCGGATTACCGGTTTCTTAATCCGAAGATCGAATTCGATCCGTTAAGTTGCCCGAAAATGAATTCTATCTTTAATGCTTTCGGTTCGGCTTGTTTCTATTCGACATTGGATATGTCGCAAAGTTTTTACCAAATACCTTTGGCTCCTGAATCGAGGCCGATTACTGCTGTTATTACCCAATTTGGCCAATTTATGTGGAACGTTTTCCCATTTGGTTTTGTCAATTCAGCGCAGGTGCTGAATCGTTTCCTTCTCAAAGAGTTTTCGGATTTTCGCCGCGAAGGGTTTTTCCTGCAGTATTACGACGATATTATCATTTTCAGTAATTCGATTTCAGAACACTTGAATCAACTCGGTCGTGTATTTGAAAGATTCCAAAAATTAAATTTGACTATTAATCCGGACAAGGTTCGATTATGTATGACTCGCCTTAAAATTTTGGGTCATATCGTTAGTAAGCAGGGTAAACTACCGGATGAAGAAAAATGCGGGGCCATTGCTAATTTACCTTTTCCGAGAAATTTAGAGGAACTACAAAAGTTCGTAGGCATGTGCGCATTCTATTCAAAATTCATTCCGAACTTTAGTATAATTTGTGCTCCTTTGAACCGTCTCAAGAGAAAAAATGCGAAATTTCTTCCCAATGCGGAACATTTTCAAGCCTTTGATACGTTGAAAGCTGCACTTATTTCTCCACCACTTTTACGATTTCCGGAGTTTTCCTTAAAATTCATTGTAACTACAGATGCATCATCTAATGGTGTTTCTGCAGTTCTCAGTCAGGAATTTCCTTCGGGACGTCATCCCATCGAATATTTTTCACGTCGTCTTATAGGAGCTGAAGTACGTTATAGCGCACATGAACTTGAACTCTTAGCTGTAGTTAAGGCACTATTTCACTTTAAAGATTATCTCCTTGGTAGGGAATTTATTCTGGAAACAGATTGTCAAGCTTTAATCTGGCTTTTTAAAACACCACAATCTTTTAACAAATTATCTAGGTGGATTCTTCAGCTATCCAGATTTTCTTTTAAACCTGTACATATCAAGGGTGACTCAAATTTAATCGCTGATACTCTATCCCGGCTATTTTCTAGCAGTAGCGATATAGAAAATAATCAAAATGGAGGTATTCACGAATCGGATCCGATTGCACTATTAAATGTTTTAGTTCATACTTCACCTCAGGGTTATTTGTCTGTCCGTCAAGCACAGATGCTTTCGCAATACTGTAGCTCCATCTATAATGATTTAAAATCGAAGAAAGATGTGAAAGGCTTCTTTATTGCTGATGGTCTCTTGTGTAAGAGGGTTGGACGATTAGGCCGGAGAAAGGTTGTGCTTCCTGAAACTATGTTGGATTTCGTTCTTGAATATTTCCATTCAACCACACATAACGGTTTAACAAAGACTTATCGTGACATTTTTCGTAGATTTTGGTGCCGTGATTTGTTTAAAAAAGTGAAGAACTATATTAACAGATGTGGAGTGTGCCATTCAACCAAACCATGTGCGTCCTCTTCAGCGATTCAACCATCTTCATCAGTGCCTGAGCAGGTGTGGGGTGATTTACATATAGACTACATTGGACCGTTAAAAATGTCATATGATGGTTTCCAGCACATCCTGGTATGCATTGATACGTATTCTAAGTTTTGCATCGCATTCCCAACAAAAAGATGTACGGCAGAAGTTACGATAAAAATTCTACGGAAGATTTTTTATGATTATGGTTTTCCGTTGTGCGTTACGTCTGATAATGGTTCTGCGTTTAAGGCAGATAAATTCAACAACTTTTTGTTTGAACATGCAGTAAAACACCATTTTACTTCACCATATCGTCCATGTTCGAATCGGAGTGAACGGATGAACCGAAACATAAAAATATACCTGTCGTCAATGTTAAAGCAAGAAGCGCTAGATGACAAGTTTTGGAGTATGTTATTACCTTTAGTGATATTTAATTATAACCGAACAGTACATTCTGCACATAATGCTACACCAGCTTCTATTTTCTTTGGGCGAGAGCTAAATACAACTTTTGACCTTGCTCTTAATATTCATTTGGAAAAAGAGTCGGTTTCGGAGGAAGAAATAAAATCTGCTCTTATTAAGGCTGGAATTAAATTTAAGAAAAAACTCGATCATCTACCCGTCAATCACAAGTTTAAGATCAACGACTTGGTGATGCTTAAGAATTTTTCAGTTAAATCAACAACAGATACCGATAAAAAGTTCGCAGATAGATTCGTGGGTCCGTTTACTATTGCTTCGTTTACATCCCCTTGCTCAGTCCGTCTGCGGTCATCAGAGGATGGAACTTTCAAGCGCGCACACGTTACGCACCTCAAGAAAATAAACTGAATTTGCCCTGAGGAATTACGAGTGAGTGAACGTAGTATCGTTATGTGTGGAACCAACAGCATCTACAAACAACGGATGTGATGTTAATTATATATGGACCTTAGGATATTTTTTACATGGTTTTTCCGTTTTAATTCCATTTCTTGCGTTGGGAAAACAAACAAATACCTATACCATAATTTGGTTTATCATTTGTTATTGATTTTTAGTATATATTACCTTTCTCACGTTATCAAGAGAGCTTAGGTGTCGTAAAAAGAAAAATTTTTTTATATATATAGAAAAAAAATTTGTCTTCCGCGAATTTTGGTGAAATGTTACAAAATTAATAATCACACTGTATTTGTGATGATTTTGATATATTTAATAAACTAGTATAATTTTGTTTGCGCAGGCCTAAAGGGCCTGGTTCAGTAAAAAACAAGTTGTTTGCTTAAAGAAAAAAAAGAAAAAATAACTCTCTCTTAACGTCTGGACTTGATGGGAGAAAGATCAACCTTGTGCGAGGAATAAATGAGAATTTTTTTGGATTGTTGATTTAATCAGGAAATCAATTAATTATTGTATTTGAAATTGTATATCGTATGTTGGAAGAGATCTGGATATCTTTGAGAATCACAAAAATCATTGGTTGAATTGATTAATTTATCTTTAAAACAAAGTTTAAGCTGGTAGGTTGGTTTTACACAAATGTTTATAGCCACTGTATGTATCTCGAATGTCAAAACCATATGTTTAATAGAAAAACAAAGTAATTTTGTGGTTAGATCTGGAATTAAGTTTTGAAATTGTATTCAGAATTTCTTAGATAAATTGTGAATATTAAATCTTTATATAGTTTATAATTTTATAGTTTATGTTTGTTAAGTTTTGTTTATAGTTTATTTTCCTACAGTTAATGAATTTGAAAGTATTTGAATTTTATATTTAAGGTTGTATTCACATATCTGTGTTTTATACTTTTATAGATTTTTTTTTTGATTCAGTTTAAAATATCCCGTGCTAATGAACACAGATAATTTGAATCCATTTTGTTATTAAATTTATTATAGTCGTACTTAGAATTTCTTTGATAAATCGAGTGAGTTTTTGTTTACGGAAGGTCAATTAGTGAATATTGAATCTTTCCTATGATTTATTACTTTATAGTTTATATTTGTTAATTTTTATTTAGTTTATTTCCTATAGTTAATTGATTTAAATATCTATGTTCATTACGTTTTTATAATTTTATAGATTCAATTTAAAAATATCCCGATCTAATGAACACAGTTAATTTGGAGTTCATTGTGTTATTAAATTTATTATAGAGTAGAAAATATTATTAAAAAGTAATTAAATGGATGCCTCGTAATTATTTATTTAAACTTTTTTTTTATTGAGTTAAAGAAATCCTAAAGTTATTTGCGCACGAACGTTTAACACGGAAGGGGTATTCGAACGGTTAACGCCGCTCGAATAAACTGTGGGCCCGATTAAATATCTCCGTACTTGGTTTTTTTTCCACTAGCGCTCTCCTGCTTATGACTAATTCTATTCCTTACCCCCCTTAGTTACTAAACATAAATTATTATAATTTTCCTTTTAATATATAAATCTCTTTTTTTTTATTTAATTTTTTTTTGTATGTTATAGTCAGCTCCGACGCACGATGGAGATTACTCCTTAAGAACGATTGTCTTTGAACAGGCACAGAAAAAAAGACTTACTAGACTAAAAAAAGACCGATATCATATTGGAGCTAGAAAAACCTGTCTTTCTATAAATTTTCTTGAATTAAAAATTTTTTTCGAGATTGAAGAAGTTAACCTTTGAAGTAATCCATAGTAATAATATTAATTATCGATATCAATATCAATCATAAAACTAAACTTTAAAATAAAACAAGCTTGTTTACGTGTTATTGAAGTGTTAAAAATACATGTGGTAATGAACAAAGTGTGTGAACATCGACTGGGTACGTTTGTCTGTCAGGCTATTGTCAGTTTTGGAGAATATATGCCTATATATATATATATATATATATATATATATATATATATATATATATATATATATATATATATATATATATATATATATATATATATATATATATGTATATATATATATTATATATGTATATATATCTGAGAAAATAATGGCAAATATAAAATATATGTTTGTAGAAGAAAATTATTTGTTTTTTATTGCCAAGTTTATAAAATTAAGAAAAACAAAAACTAATTTTTGACGTTTCGATAACGTTTAGTTATCTTCATCAGAACGGGGGGAAGAAACAATGTATATGCAATACAATAAAGAAATCAGAGATTCCACAAATCAAATAACCAACAAACATTATAAGAAAACAACCAGAATTGAACAATAAACCATATTTTGACAAAATGGAAACTCGACTTCAAAAATAAAATATTCTATAACAAAAAATGCACTAAAAAGTAAAAAAATAATTGCATATTCTTGTGCCAATTTTAGTTCACCTAAGCAAAAAATTTTTAAATATATATGTACAATTATTGTTATTTTTGGAGGCGGTGTCAGCATAGAGAAATTCACATAATTTTTGGACACCGCCTCCAAAAATAACAATAATTGTACATATATATTTAAAAATTTTTGCTTAGGTGAACTAAAATTGGCACAAGAATATGCAATTATTTTTTACTTTTTAGTGCATTTTTTGTTATAGAATATTTTATTTTTGAAGTCGGGTTTCCATTTTGTCAAAATATGGTTTATTTCTCGCTTTTTAGTGACTTTGAATTTCTATAACTAGTTTTATTTGTCTAAATATGGGTAGACCTACTAAACGACTTACTAATTTTTAGTGAATTTTTTTATAACACATTTTTTTTTTTTTTTTAAGAGCATTTTTTTATAACAGATTTTCAATTTTATTTACATGCATTTTGTTTTTTTTTTGTAAAAATTTTTTTTTTTGGGGTCGGTTTTTTTTTTGTAAAAAAATTTTTTGAAGTCGGTTTTTAAAAAAATTTTCTTATTTTCCCATTATGAATAAGTATACCCTTTCAAAAAAAAAAAAAATTCGCAGAAATCGGTTATCACATATAAAATGAGGATTTTCCGGGGATCCCCTCATCAGAATGCGATTTGGTGCCAATGGGACCAATGGGAAACTAAACCCTATAAAACAAAAAAACAAAATTCAAAATCGGTTCATAAATGTCGGAGTTCTGAGGTGAGACACATAAAAAAAAAAAAAAAAAAAAAATACAGACGAATTGAGAACCATCCTCCTTTTTTGAATTCGGGTTAAAAATTTACAAAAATTAAAGCTATACATAGTAACCAAACTTAACAATTTTATAAAAGAAAATACAATTTGAAGAAGAAAAACAATAAAATTAACTGCTGAAAAGATTAATTTATGAAAATTTGTAACCAAATTTATCACACACAAATGAATGTAGTGACAACTGAAATAAACAGCACTAATTTGTTGCTGCATCATAAGTGTAATAAAAATTATGATAAAATCATAAGCAAAACAAACAGAAATCAACTAAATTAAAGTTATGCATTATAATGAAACTTAACAATTTCTTGGAACCATAATTTAAAGAAGAAAAAAACGATTAAATCAACTAATAAATAAATTAATTTATGAAAATTTGTAACAAAATATATTACACACAAACAAAAGTTATGCATTGTAATTGAACTGTAATTGAACATTTAACTGAAATTGAATTGTAATTGAACAGTTTTTGGAACCACAATTTAAAGATGAAAACAATAAATTAACACACAAAACGAATATAATGAAAAACTGCATCAAACAACACTGACACGAAATTACTTGCTGCATGAAAAATTATGAATGACAAATTTTGTGATAAAATGAATGAAACAATTAACAAATCATCACAGAAAAATCATTGAAATAAAATTCAATAACCAAAAATATAAAAATACTACACTCAAAGAACAACATTAAATGAATGTTGTATTATAAAAAATATAACAACACATGTATAGATACAGAAAACAAACATCGTCAACGAGTGCACCTGGTGGTGACAAATGAATATCGGCATAGTTCCTATCATAGTCGGCTGCAGCCGTATATCCTACCAATTCCTAGTCTACTCACAAATTCCTTCCACTCCACTCACATCCTAAGGCATCACAATGGACCTTATGGTCGACGTGTAGCCCGTCCAGGGCAGCCTTTACAATCTACCTCTACCTCTAGCAACAAAGTGTGTGAGTTGAACATCAACTGGATACATTAGTCTGTCAGGCTGTTGTCAGTTTTGGTGAATAGACGCTTATATGTATATATAAATATTATATTCTAAAAAACGTAACGAGGTCATTCGATCACGAAATTTCACTCTTCATATTTTTTTCAATACCGACGCCTTGTATGAAAATCGATTCGTAAGGAGTAAACTCCAAAAAAATTTAATTTTGAAACGAGAAGTGGACCCGGAATAAAAAATCAGAAGTCAAACATAATATACCTAGCAGAAAACCGTTATGAGTATGTATATTGTTGCATTCCCACCGTTGACACCAATTTTATGTTGCGCCCTTTCGTGAAAAATTGGTTGTTACCAGTGATGAAAGTCCGCCGCCGCCAGAGCAGTTGATTAAAGCTCAACTTCGTAGGCTTATTTAATTTCATATATTCGACATCTCAAAAACTTGACCATAATCAATTGGAAAATTTGATATTACCCAAATGTTTCCAATTTAATACGAGTAATATTCTGGTTAGTTAGTATGGCAAGAATGTTTGTAAGTCAGAAATAAAACAAAAGACTTAAAAACTTAATTTAATTTATTTACTAGTTCATTAATTTTGACTGATATAAGATTCAAATTTGAATGTTGAATATCGGATTAATATCCGATTCTAATTGAATCTACATTTTAAAGTCTTTTACAAAATCGATTTTAAATCTATAATCTAAATATGAGTTGATTCACAATTGTTTTTAAACAAGTAATGTAACAACTATCTGAGTTAATTGTTTGAATACCCAGTATATACTGAATTGTATATCAATGTTTAAATTGTTAACAATTTTTGAATTCTCCCACAATTAAAAAAAAAACCCTTTAATGATTTTAAAGATGGGCATATTTTTCGCTTTCCGAAGAACTTTTGAGCAAAAATTATGAGAAAACTATTGAGTTTATGGGAAAAAATTTCAAACAAAGGTTTAAAAAGAAGAAGATTTTTTGTTCAATTCAATTTTTGTTATATCTCTTACGGTATCAAAGATAGGCAGTTTTGCCCATTTTACACAAACATGGGTCGATTTTGTCCATTAACGAACTTGACCTTCCTTTTTTGCTATAGAACACATAAACAAATTTTAGCTCGTTATCTCTTTTCGTTCTTGAGTTATCGGACAGACGGACGGACATACGAAAATGGCCAAATTAGGCCATTTGATTAATACCTTTGTGACGCATTTTTGTCAAGGATTAATATTTTCAAGCGTTAAACTTAATATAAAAATGTTTAAAAGATTTTTTTTTGTTGATTTTGCAAAAATATCATTTTAATAAATACATTTGTTTTGAATGTCAAATATTTACAATTTCGTAAGAGTTAAATAATAAGTTTAATAAAAAATTAAGAATGTGTTACCGAGTTACACAACAATATATCTAATGTAATATAAAAACTGCAATTATTTATTTACTTTTAGGTAACAATTAAATTAAATAACTTAAATCATTAAAAAAATTATTTATTTTTAATCCTGAAAAATTGTATATATAATCTTTTTTTTTAAATAATAAAAAATATTTTTTTTAAAATAGTTACGTAGGAGCTGCGTCAATTTAGTAAATTTTCATAGAATACATAAATCACTCTCTACCGGTCATAATTTTAGTGTGCTCAAAATGAAATATAATAACTGATATGACTTTTGTATTTGCAAAAATTAAATTTATAAATAGACAAAATAGAACGATATTATAACGATTATAGTTTATAGTTACTATGGAAACGTCAATCAAAATTGACATTTCAAAATTAAAACAAAATATTAATAAAATAATTATATATTTATCTTATAGAAATAGAGTTTCTGTGGAGATGACAACATCAACACAAATTTTAACCAACTCCAAAAAAAGAAGAAGGATATTCTATGTTTGACTCCAAAGTATTGTAACAACTAACTGAGTTAAATGTTTGAATACCCAGTATATACTGAGTTATATATCAATGATTGAATTGTTATCAATTCGCTTTCCGAAGAACACAATCACAAATTTTGAGAAAACTATTGAGTTAATGAAAATCTATTTCAAACAAAACTTATTTATTTTAAAAAGATTTATTGTTGACAATTTTTTTTTTCTATCTCTTACGGTTTCAAAGATGTATATTTACCCCCCCCCCCCCCGAGTAAAGGGCAACATGTTACAATGGTTTCAAAGATAAGCACTTATGCCCAAATATAGTCCGATTTTGCCCATTAACGAACTTGGCCTTACTTTTTTGTTTTAGACAGACGGACATGCGGAAATGGCCAAATTTTAAGAACACATATACCAAACATCCATACCTACGATCAATATTTTTAAGCGTTACTGTCGTGATCAAACTTAATATACCTTGTATATTTACATATACTAAATTATACGTAATAGGTTTGGGCAAGAATTGTCTTTTGGATTAAATCTGTAAATTGTCATTTTTAGCTTTTTAATATAGTGACTTTTTGTGTGTTTTGAAGTCGGTTGAATTTTTTTTTTAGTTTTTTACTATAAAATATATTTCATGTATTCGTGTCAAACAAAATACAAAATATATCTCGTAATATTAGAATAATCGAAAAATGTATAAGGAGTAAAGTTGTAGAAAATTTAGTTTACTACAATTCTTTACCTGATCATTTTTCTCAAACTCTAATGTGAACAGAGATATTTATAATTTTAACTTTCAGTCTTTAATTGTAAATATTTCTGTAAACGTTAGTGTAACAGAAAAATGATAAGAAACAAAATTACAGTAAAAGTTAGTACCTACAACTTAACTCCTGATAAATTTATCGATTTTTCAAATAATAAGGGAGATATATCAGATTTTGTGTTGAAAAATGTGACCACTAGAGAGTCCACAGACACATAAAAAAAACTACATATATATATATATATATATATATATATATATATATATATACATATATAAACATTTTAACGATAGTGATTTTCAACATCTAATAGGTAGGATCGATGGACATTTGAAGAAATTTTACGAAATTCCAACATTGGTGCAAAAACAATAGCTGCATTTCCTTTGGAGAAAATTCGCTAAAAAATAGAAACAATTAGCTGCATCCCCACTTCGATATGATTCAGCCGAGAGTTGCCTGCGACTGTACGGAATTGTGGTGCTAACAGATTAAGTACATACTATTGCTCTCTGGTTAATTCCGGTACTAACTACCATATTGTGCGGACGGAAAAAGTAATGTTATGAGCTTCTATATATATATATGTATTCTTTGCCACTACTGTTCACATAACAACCCATGAAGAATAGATAAATAGGAGATTGAACGACAAAGGCAATTCGTCTTCAAAAACGTGTAGAGATCATAGTTATTATTTTCGAATCGTGCGAATCTACCTGTACGGAATTATTATTATTACATATTAAAATCAACGGCTATCACATCTTACAAATAAAAATTGTAAGTATAAAAATTGTTTAATTTTATAAATGTGAAAAAATGGAACGATGTTGTACATGGAAAGCATAGATATACTGTTATATATCTATGAGTGAAAGGTTGTTTAAGGTTAGGAATGCGTGTCTGCATTTACGAAAGGAATATGGTCTGTAATAACCGGTTTTGTCATCTTCTTTCTTTATCTAATATATGTCAGTTATTGTAAACATATATTGTATATTATTATTATTAATTGCAAAATTATCACTATGATTATTAAGAATTCTCTATTATTAATATTTATTTAATTATTACTTGATAATCGAAAACAATTTTTTATTATATATAAAACTATGATTTCTTATAAACTGAATGTGAAAGTGATTTCTTGGCGCCTACATTTAAATTCCGTACGGCACTGGCACCAGTGACCCCTACTGATAAAAGATAGTTACACCAATTCGTGGCCGTTTATTTAACATTACGTTCGATCTCTTAATATATCTATTCTTCATGTAATAACCAAAAATGATTGAAATCAACTTAGTCACTATATGTGAAAAAAAAAAGAATTAACTATTCGCTCCGAGTGCAACCGTACTCAGCGCCATGCGTGGTCAAAAATAAAACTTCATCACCAATGTCAGTGTATTAAAAATCATAGGCATTTAACAAAAAGTTACAGTTAATTTTGCTTTTACATGTTTATTTAATTTAATTAATTATTTTTGTTTAACGCCTATGATTTTTATACACTTTCATTGGTCTCGACGTTGTTTTTTTGACAACGCTTGGCGCTGAGTACGGCTGCGTTCGGCGCAAATATTAAGAAAAAATACTAAAAAGAAAAAATACTAAATATTAAGAAAAAAACAAATAAATGACGTCCGTATGAAGGGTAGACCTCCATACGAAGTACCGATAAAAGTTATATTCAAGAAATATTCGTTTTATATTGTTGCGTAACTCAATAACGCCTATTTGTAATTATGTACTTTTAAAGACACTATTCTAATTATTATTGAATGTATTTTGCAATCCAAAAAAAATTGCAATCACAAAATTTATTTATAAAAAAATTCACTAGGCAATTTTTCCAAAATCCGTATAAATACATTTGTTGATGAAATTATTGAAGCGCGTGTAACACAAATAACTGGGTCGATTTTCGCATATAAAAACAATTGTGAATCAACTCACAAACAGATTTCAAAAATATAGATTAATAGATTTTTAGTGAGATAGTAACATCTCATAACTATATAAAAAATGTAAATTCAATTAGAATCGGATCTTAATCCGATATTTAACAAGCGAGTCCATCAAATTTCAATAATCAATTCAGTCAAAATTAATTAAGTAACTAGTAAATAAATTGAATTAAGTTTTTAAAGTGTTTTGTTTTATTTCTGACTTACTTACCATTCTTGTAATATTAATTAACCATAATATTACTCGTATTAAATAGGAAACATTTGGGTAATATCAAATTTTGAAATTGGTTATGGTCAAGTATTTGAGACGTTGAATATTTGAAATTAAATAAGCCTAGCGGTGTTTGTAGTTAAACTCCTCCGAAACGGCTTGATCCACGTTTATGAAATTTTATATGTACATTCGGTAGGTCTGAAAATAGGTCGTAATCTATTTTTCATACCCCTAAATGATAAGGGTGGTCCACACCAAACATTTTTTTTTTTTTTTTGTTACGTGTATATAATTTTATATCCTCTCACAAGAAGGTTGAATTCGTTTGTATAAGAAGTAAATTAAACTGAAGTATAATTAAGATAGGTTTTATAGCTTGATCTACGTTTATGAAATGTAATACTCCTCATACCCCTAAGTGATAAGGGTGGTCCACCCCAAACTATTTTTTGGGGTAGACCAATTTTTTGGAAATTAAAAATACATACAACCCTAAATTTTCACCCATCTATCACCAACCCCTATTTTTTTATTGCTAGATACCAACAACAAAAAATTAACAATTTTTGAGAAATACAAGATAAGATAAGAGAATACCTTCCTTTCCCTCCTCCACTCTATAAGATAGCATAGTTTGTCAAACCAAAAACTGCAAATAATAAAGGAGGCACAAAAGAGAGAGAGAGAGAAAAACTATTCGAAAATACCAAATGTTTACAAGGAAATGACGGCATAAGATATAAATTAATATTAATATTATATGGTTATTTATGTAAAGTTAATTACTTAAATTTAATTTTTTTTAAATATTAAACACAAAATTAGAGTTAAGTTTCTAATAAGATAAAAATTTTTTTACAAAAAAACAAAACCCGACTCCAAAAAGGGATCTAAAAAATCTGCTTTGAAAAAATGCACTAAAAAGTAAAAAATAATTGCGTTATTAATTTACTTCAATTTACTTATAAATATCCATTTTTTTGAAATCAAATATTTTTATTTTTGCAGTTGGTGCTAGTCGCATCTACTGTCTTGTTGTCGATTATGAAATGCTTTGCAGTCAAAGTGAAATTAAATGTTCGTTAACCTTGGCTGGCACCAACTCCAAAATTAAAATATTTGATTTAAAAAAAATGGATATTTATAAGTAAATTGAAGTAAATAAATAACGCAATTATTTTTTACTTTTTAGTAGATTTGTTTAGGTTCGTTTTTCTATTTTGCAGTCGGGTTTTGTTTTTTTGTAAAAAAATTTGTATTTTTTACTTTTTACTGCATTTTTTCATAGCACATTTTTTTATCCGTTTTTCATTTGTGGAGTCGGGTTTTTTTTTGTGAAATTTTTAGTGCATTTTTTCATAGCAGATTTTTTTAGATGCGTTTTGTCTTTTTTTTGTAAAATTTTTTTTTTTGGAATCGGTTTTTTTGTGTAAAAAATTGTTTTATTTGAAGTCGGTTTTTAAAAAAAGTTTCTTATTTTTCCATTATTAATAGTATACCGGTTCAAATAAAAAAGAATTTTCATAATCGATCAACAATTGACGGAGAAATCGGTGATCATACATATAAAATGAGAATTTTCCCCGATTTCCATGGGAGCTTCTCATCAGAATGCGATTTAGTGACATTCTGACAAACAAACAAAAAAATTTCCAAATCGATCCAAATTTTTAGCACCCCATCTTCCATACAGAGAAAAAATAAAGGCACTAATCGATTTAGAATCCACTGGTAATTGGTCAGTTAAAATGAATAATTTCGTCAGACCTATTTCCTGGAAAAAATCTATTTCCTAGGAGACCGCATAAATATATTTACAAATATAAAAATTTTATTACAAGTCTCAAAAATTATAAAATAAATATATATAACACAAAAAAAAATTCACACGAATTGATAACCTTCTCGTTTTTTGAAGTCGGGTTAAAAATGTACAAAATTTTTAAAGTTAAATAGTATATGTCCAATTACACTAAATAGTATTTTTATCACAGTAGAGGTAGATTGTAAAGGCTGCACTGGACGGGCTACACATCAACCATAAGGTCCATTGTGATGCCTTCGGATGTGAGGATGTGAGTAGAGGGGAAGGAATTTGTGAGTAGACTAGGAATTGGTAGGATATACGGCTGCAGCCGACTATGTTAGGAACTATGCCGATATTCATCTGGAGTTCGTGAAGGAAACTGCAGAAAATCTTTTCAAGCATAGCCGGTTACTTCGTTCTTGTCCATACGCCGACAGTTTAGTGAATTAACCGCCACTTTTTTTTATTTTTATAATTGACAAACTGCCGATGTCGGGATTCGAACCCATAACCTCCCAGTTTCCAAGTACTGTCACAGTATATGGAGTTGAAAACCTACATATACATAGACAAAAACAATGTAATATGTTTACGGCTTTTTACAAAGCAATCATACCGAGACAAACATGCCCAATATTGCTTCTTAGTTATAAAATAAATGAAATAATACTCTCCCCAAATCATGCTGACACAGCGTTGACAACAACTCAACTATCTGGCCTAGGATATATAAATTCAATACTATTTGTAGTACCATGTAGAACATCGCCCAACAGTTGTTTAGAGTAATTGATGAAAGTGCACACTTTCAATACACGGGTAGTGATTCTGTAACTGAAACCTGGTGAAAATACTAAATTTGAGCACTTCTCTCGATTCCGTAATTTTCACCATATTGAAAATGTGAGCCATCTCACGTGAGTTTGTTCGACAAGGAATTTCATAACGTATAAGTGAATCCAAGAGAGAAAGGAAAGAGGCAGAGAGAGAGAGACATAATCGATGGCTTAAAAAAACGAATGGTAATATCCATGAAGAATAGATAAATATTCTTCATGGTAATGTCAAAGAATGTATACATGTATTCTTTGGTTATCTATCTACCTCCGCAATCTACCTCGTCCAAAGTCGGGGTGGGTGCGCATGAAATTTAAAATTATTTGCTTTTGTTTATCAGTCACATTTATGTTGAAATATTGAAAAAATAAACAATCAAAGCAAAGCTGTTTATTTTTACACGGATGCCAATGTCAAACACTACTATATTCATAGAGATAACTACTATAACTAATATCCAAATCATCTCACGCAGTAATTTCGTATTTTCACTACAACCTTACAGAATCAGGCGGGTAAACTCACGTGAGATGAAAATGCGAGAAGTGAACATTCTCACTTAAAATACAGAATCGGGTACCAGACTCTAGGGATGTTACATGTGAATACTGTACGCTATACACTACTACTGTTCACACAACCAAACCAAACGTCCAAACTATGGAGATTAGAGATAGAAAGAGAGCTATCTCCATGTTATAAAAAGTAGCCCAAAATAGAAGAAAATTAAGATGGCGCTAGTGTACTGGAATACCAAATTTAGAGAAACTAAAAGTAGACAAGGACAGGCTAACATCCGCTTTGTAAAGGCGGAATTTTTAAATTATTACATAAATCATATGAAACCTCAGATGTTAAAGTGGAAAGACTATTTATTTTAGAAATTCCATGAATATAGTAAACAATGAATTAATGATCAATTTTCGAGTCACAACCAATTTGAAAAGTTAAAGGTATTTTAATAACAAAATTGTAATTAAGAAACTTGAAGTAATATATATTTCAATTAATAAATTTTGTTCAAAAACTAGAATAATCAAATTTTTATCGAAGATAGAAATTAAAAAATTGTTTGATAAAAATTTAATGAAGCATAAATTGAATATTTCTCTATTAAACTGTATATATATATATATATATATGTTTTTTTATGTATATTATTTTTTATTTATAAATAAAAATGATAACATTCAAAATGGGATTCAATGTGGTCTGTAATGAAAAGCAATAACCAAAAAATTATGATATAGAAAATATATTTATTTACTTTAAATTTTTAGTCTGACAGTTTTTTTAAATATTGCACATTAAAAAAACACTAAATATAAAAAAATAGAAAATTATATATAACTTAAACAATTTTGAACAGATGGGCAATTTTTAATTGCACAAACTTTTCCCATATTACATGAAATTATATAAACACGATACAATAATAAAAACTCTGCTATCTTTAAAAATGGTATAACTCAATCACAATTCACAATAAAGTTTTTAGGTTATGAAAAATAAGTCAACTACTCAAGTCTGTGTGATTATTTTGTGATATTTTATACTACTTTTGGTTGGCAACTTCACTTCGTTCTACAGTAACTATCTTCAGAGCAAGTCCACCTTCGCACAAGCGCAATTGTGGCCATTCACTGAACCCTAATTTTACGTTTTTCGGGGGACACTTTTTGAGTTTAACAGCCATAAGAGATAACTCTCCTTCTATCTCTAACCTCCATAGTCCAAACATACAACGACCAAAAATATTTTAAATACAAGTTAGTCGCTATGTGCGCGCACAAAGAATTAACTATGAAGGACAGACCTTCATACGAAGTACCGATAAAAGTTATATTCAAGAAAGATTCGTTATATATAAAATATAACATATCAAAGCATTTGATGTCAAAGAATGTTGTCAATGTTCAGGCATATTACTTAGATAGATAGATACATCTTGGGGTCTAAAAAGTATTACACTTCGACCTTATGGTCCATTATGCTCCCCCTTCGACTTATGTCCGACGAGATTAGCTTCTCCCATATGTTGGCAATAGCCAGGAGCTTGCTTATCAGGTCTTCCTGAAGGTTCATATATTCGCGGTGAGATGCACCAAATATCCTTGATCTGCTGTAACCTAGAGGTTCGCAGTAAAAGATAATGTGGCTGGATTTTTCTTCCTTGCCACACAATGTGCACATAATGGACTCGTTATTAAGTCCCATTGTGTTCAAATGCTTCCGTAGGGGATAATGCCCGGTAATGAATCCGGTAACCCTCCGCAGTTGCATCCTCTTCAGCTTAAATGCATCGAGAGATAGCCTCTTAGTTGCACCCTGAAGCAGTATTTTCCAGAGCTCCTGCCGCGGTACTTTTTCTCAGTGATCACGGTGTTTAGAATTTGACCACTTGTTGATCACCTGTTTACATGCGATGCTTGGTATTCCTAAAATAGGCTCTGGGCCTATGAAGGGCATTCCGACTCCCTTCTTTGGATCTGCTTTTTCGTTTCCTTCGAAACCACTGTAACCCGGCCCCCAGATCAATTTAACATTATTCCGTTTTGCCTGCTCCAGCAGTTCCTACAGACAATCCTTGAATTCCCCTGAGGTGACCTCAGTTCCAGGCAAGGCTCTTAGAGCAGCTTGACTGTCCGAGAGAATACATACGTTCTGGTTTATGTAACCTCTACGTAGGTTTTCACGGACGCAAGCCAGTATGGCGTAGACTTCTGCTTCAAAAACCGTGGCATATTACCCCATGTTGAGGCTTATGTTTGATTTAGGTCTCTCACCGTAGATTCCCGCTAGGTCCCTTCTTCAGTTTTGGATCCGTCTGTATACCAGACGATTACCAGTCCAAGTGACCGAGCGGTCTAAGGCAATATGTCTGCGCAGTATGCCTACTTGGAAACTGGGAGGTTATGGAATCCCGACATCGGCAGTTTGTCAATTTTTAAGAAAAAATAAAAAAAGGGGCGGTTAATTGACTAAACTGTCGGTGTATGGACAAGAACGAAGTAACCGACTATGCTTGAGAATGTTTTCTGCAGTTTCCTTCACGAATTCCAGATGAATATCGGCATAGTTCCTATCATAATCAGCTGCAGCCACCAATTCCTAGTCTATACACAAAAATTCCTTCCACTCCACTCACATCCTCATGACTTCCATGGCAGCTGAGGGTGTACTGCTCATGAATCCAATAATGCACAAGCAGGCAGTCTTTGGATCCTAGATAGATTTTTGCAAGCTATTATCTGATTAAATTTTGGCCACCACAATAGAGCAGCATATGTTATAATGGATCTAACTACTGTTGTGTGGATCATTTTGGGTTTTAGACCCCAGACTTTTACACATGTTCTCTTGCAAAGCATGAGAGAAGATTTGCTTTAGTTAGAGCCCAACATTACTTCTAAGAACTTGGCTTCCCTTGTGATCTGTAGTCTTTCACTGAAGAGGATGGGTGGTTTTATATTATCCACCTTCCTTTTCCATGTGAATAGAATTAGTGCAGTCTTACCGGGGTTTATATTCAATCCCTGGTTGATACACCATTCCTGTGCGAATCTTAATGCGTTTTGCATAAGCTCCAAGATTGTGCATTACAATGTCGTCCGCATATCCCAGTTTGTAGAATCTTTTTTGGTTGAAGTTCGTCAGTAAGCTGTTCACTGTCAGGCTCCACAGGAGTGAGCATAAGACTCCACCCTACGGACATTCCTTTGTGGCTCTCACAGTGATAGACTCTCCAAGAAGGGAAGTTTGTATTCTTCTACCTATCAGCATAGAGTTTATCCACCTGCAAAAGGTGTCTTCTACTCCGTGCCGACTTGCAAAAACAACCGTGGAATTGTAAGAGGCATTGTCAATTTCTCGACAATGCCTCCTGATCTAAATGATTTTCTATTAGTCTTTCCAATGTTTTCAGTAGAAACGGTGACAGACTAATTAGTCTAAAGTCCTTTCCCGTGGAGTGGTTGAGTCTCCCCGGTTTTGGCAAGTAGTTCACCCTTACTGACTCCCATACTGTTGGGATATAAACCGTAGCTAGACTTGCCTTGAATATATGACCAAGCATAGTTAACAGATGCTCTGCTCCTTTTTGTAAAAGCACTGGGTATATCCTATCTGGTCCCGGTGCTTTATAGGGGTCGAATGAGTTTATTGCCCATTCGATCTTTGAGCGGTTAATGGTAATCACCGCTCTTTTCCAGTCCTCACTTGTCGGTAGGAGGCCTTGGTTAAACTGCTCTTGAAAAGGATTTTCACTGTCCATTGCCACCGAATCCGGAAAATCAGTACGGATCAGTGTCTCATGAGTATCCTTCGCGGAACTAGTATACTCACTACATAAGTATACTACCAATAGTATCGGGTCACTACGTAAACCCGTTGGTGTCAGCGGGTTTCTTCGCTAGGATACGATGGAGTCTTGTTCCCTCAGTCTTATTCCCTCTTGTTGTGTTTTCAACATCTTGACGGAGTTTCCTCCATGAGTTTATTTTGGCTTCTTTCAGAGACCTTTTGTATTCAGTACGGGCTTCATAGTAGTTGTCTCAGTTCCCTACCCTTTTTGCACTGTTAAATAGTTGGCGAAATGATTCTTTAGGACTTTATTCCACCAGCAAGTTCACTTCCTGATGTCATTTGAGACCTCCGGGAAGTTTTCTTGGAAGGAGTTAATTATTGCATGCTGAAGCTCAGTTGCAGTAAGCTCAATGTCCAATACTATTTTAACTTTTTTCGGGATTGTGGCGAGTTTGAACTTTAGTGTCGAATTATATTTGTCCAAATTTGTTCTCCTCGGATCCCGATAGTGTATATTACTTTGGTCCGTTCTCACCTCCACATTGTAATAGATTTGTCTGTGATCCGATGCAGATGGTTCATCGGATACTAGCCATTTCTTGACTATTCCACTGATTTCATAACTACTCAGTTTTAAATCAATGACCCCTTCCAAACTTTGTAAATAAAAGTCGGCTTGTTGCCTTGATTAACTCTATCTAAGCTATGTTAGCTATAATATAATCAAAGAGTCGCCTCTTGTATTTGTGTTAGTACTCCCTCATGCAGTGTGATGGGCGTATGCATCGCATCCCATGATCAGTTGGTGGTTTTTGCCTCACAATACTGGATCAGGTCTTTCATCTCTGTTGTAGGTAGACCGAAGTGATGATTACCACTCCAGTTTCGTTCCTCATGTTGTATTTTACTTCTACCGCTGTAAGATCTCTCTGACAAAACTCCAACAACGGCAAGACATTAATGCCCTTTTTTGCATAAATGCAAGTTCTGGGTCTCTCTGGGATTTTATCGTAAATAATTTGTCCTCCAGCATCTCCTAGTCCAAGAATCTTATGGTTCACAGCCCAAGGTTCCTGGACCAGAGCTAAGAAAATTCCCCCTTTCAGCACATTTTGACAGAAGACAGCGCAGGTCGTATCTCTTTGCTGGAGGTTTACATGAAGCATCCGTAGAGCTGACATTATTTTTTTCCTCTGATGTTTTCAGTTGTCTAAGGTTGACTTAACCAAACCCAAGGTATAATTTAAAGCCTCGGTCTTGAATCAACCTCAGATCCGCTGCACTCACTTCCAGCACGACGGTGTGTCCCGTATCGGCCTTCGTGTTGTTGATAATTCGTCACTCCTCAGTGCCCAGGTTTGTATTCTGCACTCCTAGAGTTTTGATTATTTTGTCCGTTTCAACGGAGTTTTAGATCTGGGGAGCATACAGCAGAACTTTTGATGTTCATCAGAGCTTTTGCATCCCCGACGATAAGTTTCGCTTCTACACATGGCCTGATATTCGGGATGTTCTCCATAAGCCAGTTTATAGCTGTTGTGCCTATGCGCTGCACAACGAGGGCCCCCCTGTTCTGGTAGTAACCCCGATACTGTTGACCCTCAACGATCTCTTAGTTAGCGAGGGTTAGTAGCATCGAGAGTTGCAGCCTTTCGGATTTTTCTTAGTCATTTTGACCTCAGGATACCTCCGCAGGGCAATGGACATCTTTGTTGTTGAGGAGGTTTCAGCAAAGGTATTTATATCCCTTGCCTGTTCCCCCCTTCTACGTTTTTTTGAGATCTGTTTCGGGCTTGGAGTCCCGTCTTCAGATCTCGACCTCTTTTCCTGTGGGTTTTCCAAGGGTTGATATCTTGAATCGGACCCCACAGGTATCACTGTTTCTGAAAACAGGGCTGTAGGGTTTATTGTCAGGATTTTTCTCTTTATCGGAGATATCGGATTCCCCTCAGCCCTGGCTTTCTCTACCGCTGCTTTTCTCCGGGCTGCACCCGAGAGATTTTTTCTTTCCATATTCAGGAAAAGATTCTGGAGTTTATCGTCCAGATTTTCTGCTGGGATGGATGCACATGCAGTTATTTATGTCTCGACGACGTTGGCTTGTGCAACCTTGGTTGATTCACTTTTTGAGTGGATTTGAGCCCCAGAGTTTTTATTTCTTTACTATGTTTCACCATTTTTTCATCAAGTGGCCCACCCCATCGGCCACTTGATGGGGAGGGCATTTATATAGTGGAGTTCACCAGTTGCTCCAAGGGGACTGTTTATGACAGCATTTGACCCTGTTGCCCTAGTCTTCGGCTAGTTCTCTAGGCACAATTCCTCACACCGTAGCTTGGGTTTTCTCGTGAGTCTTAGTCTGATTGTTCATTTGGAACCTTTCCAGCAAGGGAGTCCCTGCCAGTAAATGCCAGTGTTATACTATCTAAAAAAACCCAAAATCATTACAATGTTCAAGCCTGACCGGTACGACAAACCGTCCACGAGATTATCAGGGACATATTACTTAAATGTCAAAGTAAGTAATCGCTATAGTCGCTTCCTTTGGTATAATATACAGAACAAATATCTTTAAAAAAATTTATAAAAATCTATATTTTCCCAACCCAACTACAGCCAACCACCTAGCCTGGCACAAGATTTTTTACCTTGCGCTAATTTTTATTCCCAAAAATGAACTAACTAGCAAAAAATAACTACTGTCATAAATACCTTTGTACAAAAATAACCTCTTATAATAATCGTTTAACTATCTCCATAACAATGCGGATAAAAACTAACCAGTTTACATTGGTCGACTAACAAAACCGAGTAGACGAGAAATACTCCTGGTACAATTCACGACATGACCAACTGTTTTTGCATGAATCGAGAAGATGCTCTTTCAAACTCGCCTAAACAAAACTTTTTTTTTTGAGGTATAATAAATTTTTTGGTTCAAATTTCCAAAGGTATACACAGTTCTTGATGTTTATATAGTATTTACATAGGTTTTTAAACATTCGATATTTTGAAAACGATAGATATCAAGAAATCATAATATTGCCAGGTTATAGCAGAATCCACCATTAAAACTTTTCACCCAAGATATGATAGTATATCCTCGATGCGGATGGTCTTTAAACCAAGGAAAGGTTGATTTTCATCGCATTTCCCGTTTCGTATAAGTTATGTATCTAACCTTCTTTTGGTAGGTACCTTTTTTACCAAAATTATCAATAAAATTTATTCTTTTTTAAACATATTTTTCACCGTTTCAAAGACATTATTACTTGTATAAAAAATACCAAAACTACATTAATTGTTTAAAAAAATATCTCCACAAAGACAGCCATTTTAATAAAATATTTTACTAAAACTCACAAATAAAAACTATTTGAATTTGCAATTAGAAGAAAAAAAACACATATACATTACAAGTAAAAATATTTAATAACCAATCTTAATTTTAAATTATAATTCTTAAATATATGAGCGATGTGATAATCATGTTAAAAATATGCAGATGTATAAATTATAAATACGTATGTTTAAGAATTCTATGAACCCACAATTATATTATTAATTGGGATATGAATTAATTTTACAAAGAAACCAATAAAGCCCATTATACAGAAACCAATAGCTGTAGCAATTGCTATTTTTTGAAATTCTAAAACAAACAAAACATACGTTCAATTAACAAATTACATATTATTAAATTAATAAATATAATATAATTCTTCCATACCTTTACGATCTGGTTTTGTGCATCTTTTAACAAGTCGAATAGAATCTTTAGCGAATTGTCGACCAGGTTCAACAAATTTTGTAAATTGATCCATTTTTTTTATATAACTGTAAATTATAAGGTTAACTAAATAAATTTAATTTAAATTTATGTTATATGATAGTGTTTAAGAAGATATCAATAACAAAATGTGTGGATTCATATGATAAACTAACAAAAATCTTTTTGGACACAGTAAACTTACTTTATTTTAAAATGAAGTTGTCACGTATTATACGCTGTCAGTTGTCAGTACACGTACTTAATTTTTTATGTGGAGTTTTGATGGCGCTGCTATGTACATCATTGACGTTGTATCCACGTATTGCTTACTTTAATATATAACTATATCCGGTAAATTTTGAATTTTAAAATTTAAGATAAAAATCAAACTGTTTGGCAGTATAGTAAGTATTTGCAGCATATAGTTGGAAAAATTCAATTAAATAAGAGAAAATATTAAAATATCTAGAGCCCGGAAATGCGTAAGGCCGAGTTTAAGGGGTTTTTGGTAGTTTTTCCGGTAAATTTTGAATTTTAATAAAATTTAATTTAAGATGAAAATTAAACTGTTTTGCAGTATTGTAAGTATTTGCAGCATATAGTTGGAAAAATTCAATTAAATAATAGAGAAAATATTAAAAATAAACTGTTAAATCTAATTTTATTGTCACAATAATAATAAAAAATATTACTACTTAGCAATTTAATTTAAAACTATTCAAAATTGTATATTGTTTAAAATATACAAATAAATATGTTTAAACATGTAAAAACAAAACACAATTTGATCACATTTTCATAGAACGAGACGAGACAAATCGAAAGTAAAGAATACAATTTTTTGATATCCCGCCTAGTTTTCGAGATATCGATAATGAAAAAAAAATTTTATACATTTTAATTTACAGGAAGTGCCGAACCAACTATCCAAAACCTCAGAATCTCCAGAAGTCATGGCCAACCTCCACGAACTTGACCCGTAAACCTATGAATTATATCGATAATTCAATGCCTCCAACTATCAAAAACCTCAGAAATTCTACAAGCGCGGATCCACCGTTATAGGCACGATAGGCATGCCCACAACCCTAATAGACATGTGACGTCACACTTTCTCGGTCTATTGAGGTCGATAGGCTGATGATATTATATCCAATGCCTTAATAAAATTTAAAAAAAAAAAACAATGAAGAGTGCGTGATTCGGAACGCAGCGAAGTACTTAGCATGAATACTTGTATTGGAAAAAAGGAATGACTATATTCGCTGGGTGCGCATAGTCTACTAATTTAAAAGTACATAGTCGTCTACTAATTTAAAATTAAGCGTGTGTTGTATGCACATATACATTGCCGTGAAAACTCTTCTCACGCAACCAAAAATATATGGAACAGGAAAGATTATCCGCGCTAACTCTCCTAAATATACACAAAGATGTGAACCTGGATATCGATGGAATTATCAAAGTTATCGGGAAAAAGAAACGCAAGCTTGAATTTGTTATTTAAGTAATCACCTAAGTAAAATTATTTGATGTAAAATGTATACTAGCGTTTAATTTAATTTGATATCCTTCGAAGTTGTAAAAATTTCATCAAAATCGGTTCAGTAGTTTAGAGTCTAAATGTGAGACACTGCGATGTGCAAACAAACATACATTTACTTTTGTAATTTTCCTGAGTGAACAAACTTACATTTTACAGGTTAATTAATTTAATAGTGTTCGCCCCACGGCTTTTCCCACGTGGAACTATATACTTTACAAAATCTTGGTCAGAGCGTCATACATTTGGTAAACATCTCACTTTGTAGGAATGCACTATATCAATCATGAGCGAGTTCATACTCCGACTCGCACTTGGCCGATTTTCGGGTGGTTATGACCACAACCTTTTTTGAGGGCTGTATCCGCGTCTGAAATTCTATAAGGAATGTTTCATTTAGTTTAAGATAATTGTTAAATACATTGTTTTAATAATAATTATTATTTAATTTTATGTTTTAAAAATTTGAAATTTTCTTTTTTTTTTTGTGATATATGTAGCAAATATACATTTTTATTTTATCAGAGCTAATGTATGGTTGATTAGCCCAATAGGGCATATCAAATAAATAAATATAAGGAATGTCCAACCTCCACAAATTCAACCCAACCGATATTCCAAAATGGCGGCTTTAGTGAGGCGACATTTAAACAGTTTCATTAACAAAATAATAAATTTTTGTTTATTTTATTAACGTAACCCTATGTAATGTAACTATCACAGTTGACCCTGGCTACTCTGTTTCTAATTATTGTCATCAGATGTCATAGCCCTAAAGGAACAAACACCAATAGATTATAACGATAATACGAAAACTTAGCGAGATTTAGATTTAGAAAAATTTTAGACTCTTAAGATCTCTTAAAAAGGAGCTGTTGAATAGGTCAGAATAAAGAACTCTTAAGATCTCTTAAAAAAAAGCTCTTGAAGAGGTCAGAACCAAGAACTCTTAAGATCTATTTTTTCGAAGTCAGAAAAAAAGTTCATAAAGACTTAATAATGAAGTCTTCAGTAGTTCTTGAGGTGGCGCATTGGACATCCTCATGAAGTCCTGAAGACCCCATTTGACGAAAAATTTAAGACGTCCAAATCTTTAATAAGAGCTCTTAAAGAACTTTTAAAGACGTCATATTGTTTACTGGGAGGAGCCATTAAAAAATCACTCATTAGATTTATATTTTCAAAATCTTTAAATCGATTATTAAATTGTAAAATTACCGTTTCTAAAAAACATTTATATTTTAAAAACAATTCAGTAAAATCACTCTTCACACATTGTTTCGCAATGTGTAATAGTTTAGGAAAATTATTCGGAATTTTTAAACCACCAAAAAAATTTACCGCCATCTCTAAAATTTTTTTCAATTCTATAATAGTTCTAACCGCGTCCCAAATATAAATATTTTTGCACTGTAATTTTAAATTATGTAAATTAACTATTGAAGTTAAATCTACGAGAAAAGCTAAAGTTGCTGTAAAATCAAAGTCTCTTAGCTCAGGGCAAGGCTCACCGATTTCTTCATGAAATTTTACAATTACATCTAAATTTTCATAAAATCGTGCAAACATTTGTCCCTTACTAAGCCACCTAACTTGAGAATAATATTTTAATTCAATAAATTCCGAATCGTTTTTTTTCGCGAATTCGTTAAATAAACGATGTTTCAACGCGCGCGTTTTAATCGAATTAATTTTTTTTATAACAATATTTTCAATTTCCGTAACTGAAAGGCTTTTCATGCATAAAGCCTGCTGATAGTTTTATTCTGATTGGAATGAAATTGGGTATTTGAGTCGCTTTTGGTATTCAAAAGGTCAAGTTCGATAGTGGATGAAATCGGACAAGGAGAAAGGGGGTTTAGAGGGATGAGGGGAAACGCAAAACTTGGCATATATCCCTTAATATTCGAAAAATCGAAAAATTTATAAGAAGAAAAATTGTAGGTACTAAATTTTACTGTAATTTTTTTGTTTCTTATCATTTTTTCTGCTACACTAACATTTACAAAAATATATACAATTTAAGATTAAAAGTTAAAATTCTAAATATTTCTGTACACATTAGAGTTTGGAAAAAATGATAAGGTTATGAATTGTGTAGCAAACTTGATTTTCTATAACTTTACTTCTTACACATTTTTCGATTGTTCTAATCATGAAGAATAGATATATTAGGAGAGCGAACGTAATGTTAAAAAAACGGTCAAGAATTGGTGTAACTATCTTTTATCAGTAGGGGTCACTGGTGTCAGTGCCGTACGGAATTTAAATGTTTAAATGTAGGCGCCAAGAAATCACTCTCATTCAGTTAATAAGAAGTCTTAGTTTTATAGATAATAAAAAATTATTTTCGATTATCAAGTAATAATTAAATAAATATTAATAATAGAGAATTCTTAATAATTGCAATAAATTAAAAGATGAAGAATCATAGTGATAATTTTGCAATTAATAATAATAATAATAATATACAATATATGTTTACAATAACTGACATATATTAGATAAAGAAAGAAGATAACAAAACCGGTAATTACAGACCATATTCCTTTCGTAAATGCAGACACGCATTCCTAACCTTAAACAACCTTTCACTCATAGATATATAGCAGTATATCTATGCTTTCCCTGTACAACATCGTCCCATTTTTTCACATTTATCAAATTAAACAATTTTTATACTTACAATTTTTATTTGTAAGATGTGATAACCGTTGATTTTAATATGTAATAATAATAATAATTCCGTACGGGCAGATTCGCACTGCCGCTAGTGGCGAAAATAATAACTATGATCTCTACACGTTTTTGAGGACTCAAAAACAGACGAATTGCCTATGTCGTTCAATCTCCTAATATATCTATTCTTCATGGTTCTAATATTAACTCATAGACCCTAAACAAGGACACATAACTCCATGTAAACAAATAATTGGCAAAAATAAGATGTCAGTAGCGTTCCTTCGGCACCGGAAACAAAACAGAGAGTATAAGGCGCGAGTTTTAATTGAATAACATTACGTATTTATAGTATTATAAAAATTATTTCCAGCCAAAGTATTTTTTCAATATTTTTTTAAATAAATGATAAGTAATTTCAATTTTTCAATGAGGATTTAGTTGAAGTTGAAGTGATAGTTAAAATTCGCAAAATAATTACATAAAAATAAAAAAAAAAAACATCAAATAATTAAATAGTAACCTGTAATGTTGGAATTGTAAAAATGAAAGAAATTATTGAATCAGATATTAAATTAAACTTTTATTTATTAATAATAATGCTAAAAATTAATATTTAATATAATGTCATACAATTTAATTAATTTTGAAATATTTATACTAGCTTTTGGTACTTTAAAAGTCCTGGTTTTTTAAACCCAATTGATCCCGTTGCTTATTGTCACAAGCACTACCACTTTTACAATTGTCTACTGCACATACTTTTCCCATTTTAAATGTTTTTTAAACAGTTTTTTATTTAATAAATTTTTTTAACCAAATCGTGTACTTCAAAATCATGAAGAATAGATATATTAGGAGATTGAACGACATAGGCAATTCGTCTGTTTTTTTGTCCTCAAAAACGTGTAGAGATCATAGTTATTATTTTCGCCACTAGCGGCAGTGCGAATCTGCCCGTACGAAATTATTATTATTATTACATATTATAATTAACGGTTATCACATCTGACAAATAAAAATTGTATGTATAAAAATTGTTTAATTTTATAAATGTGAAAAAATGGGACGATGTTGTACAGGGAAAGCATAGATATACTGCTATATATCTATGAGTGAAAGGTTGTTTAAGGTTAGGAATACGTGTCTGCATTTACGCAAGGAATATGGTCTGTAATTACCGGTTTCATCATCCTTTTTCTTTATCTAATATATGTCAGTTATTGTAAACACATATTGTATATTATTATTATTGCAAAATTATCACTATGATTCTTCATCTTTTAATTTATTGCAATTATTAAGAATTCTCTATTATTTATATTTATTTAATTATTACTTGATAATCGAAAACAATTTTTTATTATCTATAAAACTAAGACTTCTTTAATATTCTTCGAATATTAAATAATATTAATTCTTTTTATTTGTCATATATTGCATTACATATTGTTTAAAATCCCATTATAAAATAATGCCTTAAAGTAATTACAGAACCATATTCCATTATTTAAAATAATGGAATATGGTCTGTAATGACTGATTTTGTATTTGTACGACTGGGGAGTTTTTAATTAATTATTATTATAAAAAATTGAAAAAAATGACACAAATGCAAAAATTTTTTTATTTATTCAATAACAAAGGTAGATATACTAAAAAAGCAGTAGATCTACTGTTTGTTAAACGGGAGATTTGGCAACACTGATTAAGAAGCAAAAGAAAGTGTGTCCAGGCCAAAACTCGCTGACTCAGATGCTCAGAACAAAATTTTATTTATTCTGACTATCTTACTAAGATTTCTTAGTTCGGCCGAACAGAACATTGTATTCTTTGCTTAAAGTTAAAACCCCAATTTTAACAAAATCTAAAGTTATTAGACAGCTATTTACCATAAAAGGTGTTAATAAATTAAAATAAAATCAACTCTCCCTTTCGCCTTCATCTAAATCAAAACACTCTCTTATGTTTGTACAGTCCTTTCCACTACAGTTTTTACAAACTACTGAACACGAAAGTCCATATCGGCGACATGTACATTTCATGGTGTTACATGGTTCTTCAACTGTAGTTTGGCAGGCGCATTTAATCATGTTAAGGAGTTTGTCTGGTGCTGGTCTCAAGTCTGTTAAAATCGGCTGAAATTCTCCATTAACCAACTGCCAACCATAGGGTAGGATTAGGAGCTGGCATATCAAGATTTTTCCAAATAAAACACTGCAAGTGCACTCGAAGTAGATGGTATTGTGATGCATTTTGTGTTGGAGGCAAACGAGCAATGTCAAATTATGTTTTAGCTGAAGATATTTTCCTAACGTATTGTTCATAACGAAGCACATTTAGGTTGCTTGGATCTATATTACCTCCATATATTGACACAATAGCCTTAGAGCCAATTTCAATCAAACCTTCTTTGGTAACATCTTCCGATGATCCAAAATATGAAGCCCATTCACATAAGATTTTATTATATTTTTGAAAGCAACATTTACTTTTGCCAAATAACGCAGTAGTGGTGTCATACCCTGTTAATGAATGAACAAAAAGCAACGTTTTGCAAGCGTCCTCTCCAATAGTTCTCTGCATGGCTTGAATATCACGAACTTAACAGTTTGTGTGGCAGACTGCATTAAAATGATTTTAGAGGAATGATATAGTAATAAGATTCAAATATCAGTATCATCAGCTACTACAGTGTCATGTTTTTCTTGGGTTATGTTTAAAGTTTCTTTGACGATTAATGTGTCACCTTCTGCATGAATGACGGAATGACCTTGTCTTAGGAAATAACTCCCCAGCATATTGATAAAGCGTTGCTTGTTTGTAGAGTTGGAAAGAAATTAATTTTTATTGATGATCACAGGCGAATTTTCATCAAAGACCAATACAACAGAAGATTGCCTCATGCGCAATCTGTGCTCCGTATCTTTTATATTTGGTTTTTCATATCCATCAAATACTATAGTCACTTTTCCGTACCTCCTGTTGACATATGATTCGTATTGCCTTATCTCCGTTGCCCAATATCTCCGAATGTTGCAGAAGCGGACCATGGTAACTGGTGAATTAATGCACTACCATCAAAAACATAAGACGTACTTTGCTGAGAACGACACGGCTATATTTCCTTATGCATGCTATCGAATGTCTTTGCTAATGACGATTTATCAGTGTTTCTCATTTGCTGGGTACTATGGTCAAATAATGAAGTTGGTAGAGTTGATAACTCGTAATTGAAAAACTCCTTTGCTTCTTGAGTGGTATTATTCAAGGAGATACATGCAAGCATACTCTGTGTTAAAAGACGTGCATCTACATGGTAAGTCTCAATCTCAAATTTCTTTAAATTTGACACTTCACATGATTTTTTTTGAAATTCTGTTTTTTTCCAAGAGGGCATAGCCCACCTCCCCAACTCACTTCATCTTTATAAATATTTACATTTAAAAACTAATAGTATACGGCTTTATTACCATAAAATTTCCTGTAATTTGATACCCCAAATGATTTTTTATGATTTTTTAAAAAATTTTGTTTTTTTCAAGATGGCGGCAAAAAAAACATATTTTGCGCAACAGCACGTATGTATATTTTTAGTATGTTGATTAGGAACATGTTACCTACCATTTACAATAAGAATCATTTTAGTTGCATTAGTTTGACCTCTAACGGTATTTCTACTAGACTATAATGATATTTCATTTTGATCACACTAAAATTATGACCCCTAGAGAGTATATATGTATTTTAAGGAAATTCGCTAAGTTGATCCTGCGTAACGAATTTTATTTTTACTTTCTATTTGTCTCTTCGATTTCTGTAAGAACCCGCAGTCAAATCGTGGTACCCCGGTTACTGTAGAATCTTTAATAAAATCATTTTAAAATTAAAAGCTTTTTCTGTTTTGATGGAATTTAAATCTTTCAAAATTGGGATAAAACCAGAAAACCGATAATACGTCAGCCAAAAACTTATTTTTTCATTACCTAGTGGTAGATAGAATAATTTGAAAATTTCCATGTTGTAGCGACCGAAAATTTTAAGTAGGTATTTATACAAAGCAAAAACATTGGATTTAGGTAGAAACGTTGAGGCACACGTGTATGTTTAAACTACAGACTTACATAAAAATTATTCTGTAAATACACATGATTGTGATTTGATGTTTTTTTCATTCCCGAAAATATATCCAAACTTTCATTATTCCAACAAGTCTTTTCGATTGTAGGTAATGGTGATCTGCTAACGCTGTGCGCAAAGATATAATTTACTTCTCCAAGAGAAAACAGAAGTAATTACAAAAACAATAATTTTATAGCAAAGGAGAAAACGGCATGATTTCAGGTAATACCACTCGAACTTCAATAACTTCCTTATTCTGGCCTAGGCATTAAACTACAATATATTCGGCCAATTGGCTTGCTTAATCATGATCACCTGAAATCATTTCGTTTTCTCCTCTGTTAAATTTTCGTGTTTGCAGTTGCGACATTCTTCTTCTGAAGCGGTAAATATAAATATAAAAAACAATTAATGTAACAACTAACTGAGTTAATTGTTTGAATACCCAGTATATACTGAGTTGTTTGAATTGTTAACAATTTTTGAATTGCTCCACAATTAAAAAAAATCTCTTATGGTTTTAAAGATGGGCACATTTTTCGCTTTCCGAGGAACTTTTGAGCACAAATTATAAAAGAAATTTTTTTCTGCTCTTACGGTTTCAAAGATGTATATTTTCCCCTCTGGCGGGGGGGACACTTAACCCTACTTTTTTGCTCTAGAACACACAAAAAATTTCGGCTTGTTATCTATTTCGTCCTTGAGTTATCATATCCAAGACATGCGGAAATGGCCGAATTAGGCCATTTTATGAATACCTTTGTGAAGCATTTTTGAAAAGGATTAATATTTTCAAGCGTTACAAAGTCGAGAGTATACTTAATATACCTTGTATATTTACATATACTGGGTATAACAATATGGTGTGGTGATAGCCCATTTCAATAATAGTTTTTATTAGCGAATTTCCTTCAAAGGAAATGCAGCTATTGTTTTTGTACCGATTTTTTATACCACGCCGACACGAATACATGAAATATATTTTATTTTACCCAGTATTATGTAAATATACAGGGTATATTAAGTTTAGTTCCAACTTTGTAACGCTTGAATATATCGATCGCAGACTTTTATGTCTAGGTCCGTCCATCCGTGCACAAGATAACTAAAAAACGAAAAGGTCCGAAAACGAAAAGATAGTGAGCTGGCATTTCGTATGTGTGTTCTAGAGCTATAAAGTTTATAAAATGACCTAATTAGTTCATTTCCGCATGTCCGTCCGTCCGTCCGTCTGTGGACACGATGGCACAAGAACGAAAAGAGATAACGACCTGAAATTTTTTTTTGTTTTCTGGAGCAAAAAAGTAAGATCAAGTTCGTAAATGGGCAAAATTAGTTCAAAATGTTTCGGAAAAATTTAATAACAAAAAAATCTTATTCTTTTTTAAATAAATAACTTATATTTGAAAAATTTTTCCATAAACTGCTTGACTACCCCTGAGGTGACTTCAGTTGCAGAAAAGGCTTTTAGAGCAGCTCGACTGTCCGAGAGAATACATAAGTTGTGGTTTATATAGCGTCGACGTAGGTTCTTATTTCCCCAAGTTAAAGCTTATATTTGCCTTGGGTCTTTCACCGTAAATTCCAGCCCCGGTCCCTTCCCCAGTTTTGGAGCCGTCTGTTTACCAAGCGATTCCTTTGTTGAGTTAGGGTGATTCTCCTTCCGTCCACATATCCATTTATTAGTGCAAAGTAGTCTATCGGCGCAGGATCTCCCTTTAGCTATTATTACAATGTTTAGTGGAGTCAGCTCTACTATGATTTCCATGGTAGGCTACCATTGGTAGCTATGGGTGTACTGTTCATGGATGGGTGTACTGTTATTTGATTAATCTCTGCTCCACCACACTAGAGCAGTATAGGTTATAATTGACCTAAATACTGTTGTATATAGCCAGTGGATCATTATAGGGTTTAAACTCCAGATTTTTCCACATGCTCTCTTGCAAAATATGAGAGTAGATTTTCTCTTAATTGTTATGTATTCCAGATGAGGGTTGCACATTAATTTAGAGTCTAGCATCACTCCAAAGAATTTGGTTTCCCTTGCGATCTGTAGTCTTTCACCGAAGAGGATAGGTAGTTTTATTTTATCCACCTTCCTTTTTGTGTGAATGGAATTAGTGTGGTTTTACCAGGATTTATTTTTAATCCCTCGTTACTACACCATTCCAGTGTGAATCTTATACCGTTTTGCATAAGCTTCGAAATTGTGCTTTCACTGGATCCTTGGATTGTAATTATAATGTCGTACACATATTACTGTGTATAGTATCCTTCTTGGTTGAGGTTTGTCAGTAAGCTGCTCACTGTCATATTCCACAGGATAAGACACAACCCTGTGGACATCCTTTGGTGGCTCTCACAATGACAGACTCTCCAAGAAGGGAAGTTTGTATTCTTCAGCCTATCAGCATAGAGTTTATCCACCAACAGAAGGTGTCTCCTACTCCGTGCTGACTTGCAGAGTTAATCATGGAATGGTAAGAGGTATTATCAAACGCCCTCTCAATGCCAAGAAACATGCACAAAGCGGTCTGTTTCTTTGAAAATCCTTCCTCAATCCTGTATATTAGGTTGTGGAGGGCTGATTAACTGGATTTTCCCATCTGATACGCTAGCTGGTTGGCATGAAGCGGATTGCTCGACAATGCCCCTTGAGTTAAGTGAAATACTATTAGTCTTTCCATTGTCTTTAGTAGAAACGATGACAGACTAATTGGTCTAAAATCCTTTCCCGTGGAGTGGTTGAGCCTCCCCGGTTTTGGCAAGAAGTTCACTCTTACTGGCTTCCATACTGTTGGGATATAACCCGTCGCTAGACTTGCCCTGAATTTCGAGTGTATCTTTCCCGGAACTAGTGTTCTCACCATCAGGCTTATGTGTGATCCAATAATTCCAGCGGGTTTCTTTGGTAGAGAAACCTTTTGTATCCAGTAAGGGCTTCATAGTAGTTATCTCAGTTCCTTTCCCTTTTTGTTCTGTTAAATAGTTGGCGAACTTTTTTCCTTTGATTCTTTAGGGCTTTATTCCACCAGCGAGTTCACTTCCTGATGTCTTTTGAGACCTCCGGTAAGCTTTCTTGGAAGGAGTTAATTCTTGCATGCTGAAGCTCAGTTGCAGTAAGCTCAATGTCCAATACTATTTTAACTTTTTTCGGGATTGTGGCGAGTTTGATTTCGGGATTTTAGTATCGAATTATATTCGTCCTTAACTCGTCTTTAATAGTGTATATTATATTGTTCTGTTTTTACCTCCACATTGTAATAGATTTGTCTGTGATCCGATGCAAATTGTTCATCGGATACTACCCACTTCTTGATTTTTCCACTGATTTCATAAGTATTGCCGAATTCTGTTAATAAAAGTATGTTGCCTGTTAAAAGTTGCCTTGATTAACTATATCTAAGTTATTAGGTATAATATCATCAAAGAGGTACTCACCTCTTGCATTTATGTTGGTACTCTCCCATGCACTTTTTCGGATTGTTCCTGCAGTGCAATACACATCTTTGTGGTTGAGGTTTTAGAAACCAAAGCTGTAGGGTTATTTGTCTGGGTTTTCCTCCTCCTCGGGAGAATCAGTTTCCCCCCAGTCCTGACTTTCTCTATTGCTGCTCCGGGCTGCACTCGAGATATTTTTCCTTTCTTCCTTCAGGGCAAGATTTTGGAATTTTTCGTCCAGATTCCTGCTGGGTTGGAAGCATCTGCAATTTTTTGTGTCTCAGCGAGTTTAGGTTGCGCAGCCTCGGCTGATTCACTTGTTGAGGGGATTTGAGAGTTGTCATGTTTTACTCTTGCATCCATATTTGGATCCACGAGTAAATCGAGCCATCTACTACCCCATCGACCCCTTGATGGCGAGGGAATTTATACAATGAAGTTCGCCAGTTGCTCCAAGGGGATTGTTCACGACAGCATTTAACCCTGCTGCCTTAGCCTTCAGCTAGTTCTCTAGGCATAATGCCTCGCACCGTAGCTTGGATTTGCATGGTTTCTTAGTCTGGCTTCTCAAGGCTATCCTGTCCGGCATGGGTATACGTGCCAGTAACATAGTTACCGCCGGCATAGCATAGCCCTTCATCGATCCACCAACGATAAGGTCCTACCATGCCCAGAAGAGGTTGCAGGCTGTAACAATAACACTCATTAGACGAAGCCAATATTATTTTCTATATTCACTATCGACAGCAATATTGTCATTCTTTTATTAAAATTTTATAATTCATTTGTGCCTTATACAAACGGTTTTCGAAAAAATGCTTAAAATAAAAGTTGTTCATTATAAAGATACTAATAACTTTTATTCGAAACGTTTTTTTCAAAAACTGAATTAATTCACCACAAATCAACTGTAAAATTTTGAAAAAACGTCACAAACGAATGGACTTGGCACAAGACAAGTCAACTATGAAATTTTAAAAAAAGAACGCCACTTTAGTGGCCATTTGCACCATAAAATACAGAAAAATATTTTGGTTATTTATCTACACTGTAAATATTTGGTATAAATTCAATTATTGTCATATTGAAGGCACTGTAACAACTTAATTTAATAAATGAGTAACATAGCCTGTGATAACCGCAATCTGATTAAAACACAATATTATCAAAATTATATTGTATTTTGTTTATATAGGATGGCGCATAAGTAACGTTATCATTTAATTAATGAAGAAATTATTTGTTTACGTATTTTTTTTCAGAATTAACTTTGAAAAACTTGGATTAACTTTGAAAAACCAATAAATGATGCACAAATACGCATTCAATAATAACGTTACTTATGCGCCATCCTGTATATATATATATATATATATATATACATATATATATATATATATATATATATATATATATATATATATATATATATATATATATATATGTATATATATATATATATAAGGGCAAAAGGCATTACTTATATATAAATTTAATTGATATTGTCGTTGAAAACTAACTTGTCAAATAAATTCAGTTAGTCACCAACTGTTATTTGATTCATTTCCATTAGTCAACAATAAAAAGAAATTAAAATTAAACAGTCAAAAAATGTTGCAAATTAATTTAATTTTTGTTATTTTTTCTACAATCTTGCATTTCACAACAGCAGAATTTTATAAAGATTGCGGTACGTATTTTATTCTTATAGTTTTCATTCATGTAAATGTTTTCTTTGTTTTTTCTTACTTCATGTAAAACCATAAATTTAAGAAGAGACAACAACAAAAGCATTGTTTACTCTTCTTAAGGATATACGAGCACTAGATATAGTCCATTTATAAAATTCTTCAAAATCTTACATAGTAGTACATTCGTAAAAGTCCACAATAAAGAGAAAATTCATTATTTTCGGTATGACGGGCCTAAAAAAAGATATTTAAGAAAAAAACTGAGATTTCGGGTAATTAAGAACGCCGACAGAAATTAAATTTACCCGAAATCTCAGTTTTTTTCTTAAATATCTTTTAATTTTAGGCCCATCAAAATAGAATTTTATTGGATCAATTTCTTTATTAATATTTCTATTTCGTAGTTTTTTTTTTATTCGTCTTAATTTATTCCAAGTGAAAATTATAAAAATATGTCGACGCTCACGGGTTAACATTAAATAATTAATTCAAGGCCCGCGTACCCTTCCCCCCCACCTGAAACTTTTATAATTGATTTATATGCACTTCAACTACATGTAAAAAAATGAAGTCTTAATCTTTTTGAAGCTCTAGTGCTCGTACATCCTTAAATTAGTAGATATTGATTTTTTCAGGTTAAAGAGAGAATCTTGTGAAAACAAAATTCAAATCAGTCCATAATAGAAAACTAGCGTATAGTTTTTACTATAGGTATAGTAAACTAGCATTTTTGTCCACATGAGCTCTCCTTATAGTAAGCTATACGCAAAATTTTACTATCCTATAGTCGAACTATACGCTATACAGAAATATTACTATGAATGTGGACCACACGAGGAGACAAAACTATACGTATAGTATATTCGCCTAGTCTTGTCTGCTATTGGTAGGGTTGCTAGTTGAATTTTGAACGTTGCTGTGGTTCAATTTGGTTGAAATGTTTGTGAAAAAAAAGATTGCTGCTTGTCTTATAGTTATAATAAACCACAAAAGAGTGGAGGCAAGAAGAAAGAAAAGATCTATTTGGACAAAACAGTGGATTATGCGTCGGAATGAATTTAATAATACGAACTTCGTACAGAGGATGAAAATTGCTATATGAATTTTGTTCGAATGACTGCTGAGGACTTCGACTATTTATTGGAAAAAGTTGAGTCACTAATTAAAAAACTCGGCACAAATATGAGACAAGCTGTATCTGTCTGCTACTACACTTTTGTGTTTAAACCAATGTTAACCTCCTCTGGTCCACCTACTTGGTGGCAGCGCTATCAACTATCCATTCTTTTTGGATAGCTGCAAGTTGTTATATAGTCTATAAAGAGTTTGTTCACACGGGGATAGTTTTCTACTATACTATAGCTAAAAAAACTAGCGTATGGTTCAACTATACGTATAGTTTTGGGCTATACGAAACGGTCACACAGGTATAGCCACACTATCCCAGAACTATACGCTAGTTTTCTATCTCGTGTGTACGTAGCCTAAGTGAAAATGTTTTAGATTTTTTTGGTAAATATAGATATTTAATCATTGAGTACTATTACTATCTTTATTTAATTCTTAGCTTTGAAATTTTTTATATCAAAGCCGTTTTTTAACACAGTCACAACCCACGTTTATAAAAATATATATTGTTCAAAATAAGCATGGGACACAAGAGCCTTTAGCTTGTGTGTCTCCGGGCTAAATTACAATTTTTGTCTATTGATTCGTTTGCAGTTATTTCATTACTTGAATACCCACCATTTAAGTTGTACGTTTAGGCTCATGTCGAAAAAATATTTTAGTTTTACTCTATGATGATACAGTATTTGGCCAGAGATTAGTAGAATTTGGCCTTACAAATTAAATATGCGTTATTTATAAAATCTTCGAAAAGACTATTAGATCCTGGCTATTTATTTTAATCTTTTCGATCATATCTAGTATAATAGCAGACTCACAGGATTTCTCTAGAAAGTATAATCTCTAACTAAAAACTTTCGGAAATTTTTTTACTCCTTTAGTTTTCGATGCAGATGTAAAAAAAGATCAACTTATTTTGAAAACGTATATATCGTAAAACGTAAAATCCAATTTGCAATAAGTGTGAGGGGTAGGTTGGGTGTTATAGAAAGTAGTGGTTATAGTGGTTAGAGTAAATTTAAAGAAATGATTTATTTGAATACTTAATAGAAAATATACATTCGAATTTAATGTCTTGCAGGTTCCAGCGCAGGTGCGATTACGGATGTAGAAATAAGTGATTGCAAAAGTTCTGATAAATTTTGTATTTTGAAAAAAAATACGAATGCCACAATTACAATAAAATTTAAAGCAGGTAAGTGGATTTATATCACGCACGGATTCAGAAACGTCCGGGAGTGGCGATATGTTTTTTAAGTAAATTCATTGACTTTTTTTAATTTAATTGTAGGTAATTACTTATGCCAAACGTAACATAAAGATATTGGCTTTCTGAATTTTCTTCCAAAATTTTATTTTTATTTCAAAATTATAGTAATAATATTTAGATCAATTTTTGGCATGAAAAAATTTTTACTTACCTATTATTTGCAATATTTTATCAACCATTGAGCTCTTATGATTTTTCACTTTGGATTTTTAAAAGCTAAAATTTTAGTTTTAGTAAATAATTCTGGTGGTGTCCTGATTTATATGTACCACAAAGAGTGAAATATTGATTATCTTTTGTATAAATCATACTTCAGAATATTTTTATTTTTGCTTATAGATCAACCCACAGAGAGTGTAAGTGCTGAAGTACATGGGATAGTTGCAGGACGAAGTATACCATTTCCATTGGCTAACAGTGATGGATGTTACAAATCTGGATTACTATGTCCGCTAGCCGAAAGTGTTGAAAATACGTATGAAAATACTTTAGCAATTTTGAAAGTATACCCATCTGTAAGTTTAATACATTAAAAATTCGTTATCATGTGGAAATTTAGGGCTCCAGGATGCTAGCACCCCATCCATGGAATTTCGAAAAACCAATTATACCATCTAATTGGTCATAAATGGTCAGGTAGTCCCATTAATTGGTCAGCGATAGAAAACTTTTTGTCGATGTTTTAAGTTTTTTTCAAGGTCCTGAAATAGATTTAGGCGATCTCCCAGGAAATAGGTCTGACCAATATACAGTGGATTATTCTCAATCGATTGTGCCTTTATTTTTTCTCTGTATGGAATATGGGGTGCTAAAATTTTTTCATGACCTTGAAAAAAATTTAAAACATCGGTATAAAGTTTTCTATCGCTGACCAAATAATGAGACTACCTGACCATTTACGACCAATAAGATGGTATAATTGGTTTTTCGAAATTTAACGGATGGGGTGCTAAAAGTTTTCTATGAACTTGAAAAAATTAAAATAGTGCCTTGTTAAAGAACTTAGCATATTGTAGATTGACAAGAAATAAGGTTATTATTTCATTGATTGTAATATGACAATGACGCAAATAATCATTTTCAGCTATCACTTCATGTAAAATGGGAACTAAAAAATGAAAAAGGTAACGATTTGGTATGTCTTCTCATAGCGGCAAAAATTAAGGCGTAAGATAATCTAAATTTTATGTTATGTGAAAATAAATTATCAGCATATTGAACATTAAATAATAATTTTAATTTTAACATAACTGATCCAGATGAATTGAATGGAATCTTTAATTATTCAAATTTATTTAGTATTAATGCTATAAAAATCAGAGTTTGGATTCATAATATAAACACCATTGATAAAAAAATTAAGAATGGCGCAATTGAGATCCACATCATAGATTTTTTGTGAAAACGTCAGGATAAAAATATATATTCGGTATATGTAAATATACAAGGTATATTAAGTTTAGTCCCGACTTTGTAAGGCTTGAATATATCGATCGCAGACTTTTATGTCTAGGTCCGTCCATCCGTGCACAAGATAACTCAAAAACGAAAAGAGATAGTGAGCTGACATTTCGTATGTGTGTTCTAGAGCTATAAAGTAAGATCAAGTTTGAATGGGAAAAATCGGACCATGTTTGGGCAAAAATGTCTATCTTGGAAACCGCAAGAGATGGAATAATATTAAAATAAACCATTTTTGTTTGAAATTTTTTTCATAAATTCAGTATATATCGGGAATTTAAGCAATTAACTCAGTTATTTTTTTATTTATGTAATTTAATTATCAATCTCTTAAATACAATGGTTACGCAGATATAGTATAATTGTTACAGAATAGACAAATCACAAGTTTTGTCCATTTCTGTTCGACGCTGCTGTATCTCTCGCAATAGCTCCGCACTGGACCTTTTAAGCATTTTGGATTCCTTTTGACGTGAGCTTTCTTCTGACTTGCATTTCCTACAATTCCATATATTTACAAGCCATATGAGACGTCATCGTTAATTATTATGTAATTTTCAATTTAATACCGATTTTCACTTCCGGCGAATATTTTTATAGTCTCACTTTGGATACTAGTAGTGCTCCACAATCTCATCAGAATGAAATCCGAATCAATGTCCAACTAAGCGAGTTTCCACGTTACACAGGCCTACACCAATTTATAACTTTACACAAAGCTACTTGCATCACCTATACTTGTAAGATGACGTCATAGACAAAACAAGCACTGCGCGACAAATTCGAAAATGGCATGATCTATCCGTTGTGCACTCAACCATTGTTTTCGCATTATTACTCTCGTAGTCATTAGCGATTCAAATCTGACGGTATTTTGTCACACAAGAAAGATCGATTGGCTACCACTGTAACGAGCGAATAGACATGTTCACGTCCACATAAATTAAAAAAAATTAGCTAACTCAATTAATTCCGATTCGGGAATTTTTCATTTAGTTGAATTCATCAAAATGAACTTGAACAATGAACTTTATTTTCCTTCATTATAATTTACTTTGCCTTTTAATTTGTTTATGTTCTCTTATAATTTTTTTTCTAACAGTAATTTAAAGTACCTAATTGAATTAAGTATGGGTAAATCTGGTTTTTACATTACATAGGAGTAGAGCAATGCACACATAAATCCGGATATGGTGCAATGCCGTAGCGACGCTGTAAATTTAACATTTAGAATGTGAATGTTGGTCTTTTATATGTTGTATCAAAGAAAATTAAAAAAATTCATGTTAAAACAAGTAATGTAACAACTAACTGAGTTAATTGTTTGAATACCCAGTATATACTGAGTTGTATGTCAATGTTTGAATTGTTAACAATTTTTGAATTGTCCCACAAGTTTTAAAAAATCTCTTATGATTTTAAAGATGGGCATATTTTTCGCTTTCCAAAGAACTTTTGAGCACAAATTATGAGAAAACTATTGAGTTTATGGTAAAAAATTTCAAACAAAAGTTGTTTATTTTAAAAAGAAGAAGATTTTTTGTTAATAAATTTTTGTTATATCTATCTCTTGCGGTTTCAAAGGCAGGCAGTTTTGCCCATTTTCACAAACATGGTCCCATTTTGCCCATTCACGAACTTTACCCTAGTTTTTTGCTCTAGAACACACGTAAAAATTTCAGCTCGTTATCTCTTTTCGTTCTTGAGTTATCGTCCCACAGACGGACGGACATGCGGAAATGGCCGAATTAGGAAATTTTATGAACACATATATGCCAAACATTCATGCCTACGATCAATATTTTTAAGCGTTACAAAGTCGTGATCCAACTTAATATACCTTGTATATTATGTTTATTATACTGGGTATAATAAACACACATACATGTATTAATTTTAAATTGAATATGAAAATAAATTTCAGGACCTCCTATTGACAATGGGCGAACGTATTTCGAAAAATATATAACTCATACAAAAAAAAAACTAAATATTATTGACACTGAAAAAAAAAAATTACAAAAACACAAAAATATATTTTGAAATTTAACAATTAAGTAGTTAGCACTTTTATAATAATCATATATTAGATTAACGTCACAGTATATAAATTTGAAACTTCAAATTAATTTGAAGTTATTGGATTTTTGTAATTTGGGTCGTAACGAAATAAATATTAATTTTTTAAATAAAGATTATTAAGATAATCGTAAAAAACCCTAAGTTTTTAGAAATTTAAATTTTTCCAAAGATTCTTATTTAAAGTATCAAAAATTCTGCGTCGAATGCAAAAAACCGCACCCTTCTAACATTTCTGGAAGTGGAGCAACAAAGTTTTAAAAAATCGTGCACAAATCTCACAAGTGATAGAGCTGAATTAATTTGTTTTGACTATTATATGCGCGTAAGGGGAACTTATTTAAAAGTAGAAGGGCAACTTATTTAAACCATATTTTAATCATATATTTAATACTTAGTATTAAATATATGTTTCCTCCCCGTCATTTTGAAAAAATAGACTGATCCACTCAAACTGTGACGATATTCGAGGCTTCTTTACAAATTAATATACTTCTATGTGCTAACATTTTAGTATAAATATAAAATATACGGACCAATCATAGAGCAGCAATATTTCCTATGTTAATTTTACCAAAACAAAAATGGGAAAGTTTTCCCATTTCCCGATATAAATTTCGTGGTTTGATAATTTTCCTTTCGGTTTGGTCACTATATCTAACTGTACGGCAAATATCAACTTTTAAGAACTTATGGTCTAGGCCCTGGAATTATGATCCTGTATGGCCAAGAATTGTGGGCGTTCCCGCTTTTTAACGACTTTTGAATGCGAATAACTTTTTAACCGTTTATTTCTTAACGGTGATTGACAAAACAGTCTCTTATAATTCCCTAAATAGCTTATATTCGAAAATCAGCACTATTGCTCGTTTCGTTCAGAAGATATTTCGGGGTTAAATCTTCTTTGATTGAATGTGTAGTAATAGTACTGAAGTGCGAAGGCAAAAAACCCCTTAAACTCGGTCTGTCGCACTACCGTGCTCTAGATTCAAGCTATACATCTTTTAACGTGGATCTTACTTTTGCAATATTATAAGTTTCATCTATTTCATCTTCAGTTAAATGTCCATCGTCTAAAATAGAGGTACAACAATTATAGCATTTGGTACATCAAGAGATTTTTTAATTCCAGGAAAACCTTTATCTGCCATCACCTGATCACCGGGTTCAAGTAGTTTAAAAAAATTATTATGTTATAATTACATAGTAAAAATTACATATATAAAATTACCAGAAGAGGCGCCACTAGTCTTTACGTAGGTTCTCTAGCAATTTTCGTTTGAAATTGTTTTTCGTAGGTCTAATATTTTTGGGTTGAATACGGGCAAAGTTATGTAATAAAATTCTGTAATAAACATTTACCCATACTAGATAAGATTTGTATACTCAAATACAACACATTTAAAACAGTATGTGCACATTCTAAGCGTAAATATTAGTGAAAATATATATCCGAAAAAAAAATAAATGTGAGGGGAAAAGTTTTCGCATACAAAAAGTATTGATATTCCAGCAAAAACAAAAATGTTGCCTTCAAAAGGAATGAAATCTATGTAATGGCCATGTTTTTTTTAACAAAAATGATAAAATAGTTGGTATAGATTTATTGGGTAAGTTTCTCAGGTGCAGGGTTTTTATATTTTACTAGGCAAGTTTATTTCTTTGTATATTAGGTGTTATAAAATCTGACCACTTGGCAAGTAAAATATGAAAACCCTGCACCTGAGAAACTTACCCAATAAATATATACCAACTATTTTCTCACTTTTCTTAATCCTTAAATAGATTTCACTAATTTTGAAGGCGAACATTTTTGTTTTTGCTGGGATATCAATACTTTTTGTATGCGAAAACTTGGTCTCTCTCATATTTATGTTTTTTTGTCGGATATCATTACTTGTTGCAAAATTTTTTTACTTTTAAAATAATAGTTTAATAAAATGGATAGTAGTAAAAAGTAAATAAAATAGTAAATAAATTTTATATGATTGAAAATTTTATTTAGTACTAGCTACCCTGGCTTAGAAGATGCGCTGAGTACAGTGCGCCAGTAAAGCTCCCAGTCGGCATGATTTTTTCCGACTTTTTCAACTATCATCGTCACATTTCAGCCAATTTACACAAAACCTCAATGTATTAAACACCTAAACCTTCCTCATGAATCACTCCGTCCATTGATGAAAACCGCATGAAAATCCGTTTGGTAGTTTTTGAGTTTACCGCGTACAGACAGACGCGACTGGGGACTTTATTTTATAATAAAGATGGTTGAATATCGTTACATAGTGAGATTTCATATGATAATGCAATAATCCAGTATAGTCTAGCATTATACAGGTGTCCCTAAAAGTTCTTTACAACGCTTTACCACATATACTATGGCTTAAAACAAGACGATTGAACTAAATTTTCCCCAATAAAAGTTGCGCCGTTTGGGCGCTGTACGCTCTTGAAGTTTTGAAATCATTAACGGATTGCGCGATTTTGATGAAATTTGGTATGATGATACTGTTTTATAATTTGTATCTAAGAAATACCTGGAACTTATTATAAATAAATTTTTCGTAATTCAATCTTAGTGTCGAAATTGCTGGTGCCGTGCCAATGATTAAAATTACAAATTTTGAGTAAACCGTAAGAGTAATCGACTGTTATAAGGAGTAGCTTTTTTGTAGTAAATATAATACTTCATCTAAATTTCTTATTTGTTTCTATGAGCGTAAAAATTGAGGGGGGTTGAATTATCAAAATCCCAACGTTCTACGCCCATGAATTGACATGGCCAAAATTTTATATTTTATTTAGATACAAATTTTATTTTACTTTCTGGGACAACTGGAAGTACCCCAGAATATTGATGATGCAAGAGTCCAGTCAGTACCCAAAATGTCGATTTTTGGGGTTAAATAATTTGGAAACTATTAAAACTTTAATGTTGAACTTAGTACGTCATCAGATGGTGGGTCTCACGTTACGTTTTAAATTCGAGTTTCATAGCTTTTTTGGTTTCTGAGATACAAAGTCCTAAAAAACGTCTCTAATTGCGCCTGTAAACATAGAACGGTATGTTTAAACTTAGTCTGACGCACACTTACAATGTTTCAAATTTATTGCAGGAGAGTGTATATTCATATTTTATTTATAAATCTGCTCAGCGCGGCACTATTCGTGTATAATTACTATGGTATATGGTACTATGATATTACCGATATACAGCTAATATTAACTAATCAAAATGAAAATAAAATTTCATATGAAGACAATTAAACAAAGTGTATTAAAAGTTTATAAAGTTGCAGGAATTTTTTTTACAAGATGCTGGTGTTCAATGCAACACGAAATTTACTTTCTCCCTTACAACATTATTTCGTAAACAAAGTATTCTTGGATTCTAGTTTATATAATTTGTTCTCATATTTTTCTGAATATTATCTATCCAACGTTTTAGTACACTTTTATTAAAAAAAAAAAAGGCTTTTTTCGCCACTATACCATGATAAAGATCCTAGCCACTCTCATGGCTTTCTTTGTAGATCAACTAAACTATTAAGTATATGAAGAAAAGTTTAAAAAAATTGTGAGTTGTTTATTTTTAACATTTTTTATATTAAAAGATTTTTTCTATCTCGCACCGTTTAAAGAGTAGGTTTTGAGTAAACAGGTTCCTAAAGAACATGCATGCACTGAACGTCAAATTTTCATTAAAATTGGGTCAGCGGTTTTAATGTTATGCAGGAACGAGCACAAAAAACTAAAAAAACGGGTTTTTGAGCACTTTTTCTATAAATTTAATATTATCATACCAGGTATTTTTATAATATATGCAAGGGTATAAATTTAGTCCCGGCTCGGTGACGATTGAAAATGTTAGGAGAAAACAGTTTTTGGTATAGTTGTTCATAAAATATCCTAATTAGTTCACTTCCCGATATCCGTCTCTCTGTCTATAAACGCAAAAACCGCAAGAGATTTAAAGAAAAAAAATTTCCTTTTTTAAAAATAAACATATTTTTAAAACTTTTCTCATAAACTCAGCATATACTTGGAATTTAAGCAATTAACTAATTATTATCTAATGAGTTTAATTCAAGATTTCTAAAATATTACAAATAACAAGAAATGTAACAACTGAGTTAATTATTCAAATATGTTGATATACTGCTTTTTTATCAGTGTACTTATCACGCACAGAAGCACTTTCAACGGTCCCCTCCAAAAACCATCCAAGTTTTTTGGTCATTGTTGAATCATTAAAAAAAATTTTGGTCTTTCATTTCAAAAGTAATAAATATTTTTCTAAAATAGCCAGCAAGTTCATACCAACGGGCGTAATTGTAAAAATCAACCTTAAAAGCATCCCGCAATGTTCGTTGGAACTTGTTGGACAGATTTGAATTTTTGTTGGATTGAGCATTTTTGTACACACTACCAAGTTCATGAACTTTAAAAGTTTATTATGTGCACCATACTTATTGATAAACTTGGAAGCGCGTTAAAAAAGAAAATCTTCCAACAAAAATTCAAAAGTTCAAATACTTCCAACAAATCCCAACGAACATTGTCGGATGCTTTTTAGGTCGATTATAAAAGTTATGGTAGGTTTAAACTAGACGTCGCTTTTGAAAAATGTTTCTAACTTTTGAAATAAAGTCCAACATTCAATAAAGTCCATCATTGAGAGGGGCCCGCTTAAAGGGTACTACAAATTATACACAGCGACTAACGTCCGTCATATTGCATTTCAGCCGTGTAGTCTAGTCGGAAATATTTATCATCGTAAAACACATTATCCTCATATTTGAAGTTACGTAAAAATTTTAAAATTGATAATATTCAATAAATAATAAATAGTTTTTATTTCTACATATAAAGAAAAATATTACATATATATTTATATGTATATAATAATTCAGCATGAAAATATACATTACAGTAACTAAAAACAAAAAAAATATTACAAACGTTTTACTACTTGTAATTACAATATGAATATCCTTAAATTAGAATAATTTTAATAGTTTTTTAATATAAAATTTACAAAAATATATATATTATATTATATATTTAATCAATATATTACATTGTTGTTGAAGCCGAGCAATATCATTCAATCACAATCTATACAAAATCACACAACATTTTCAAAAATCATAATCATGATAATTGTGCAAATAGAACGTTATTAATAACGAACGGTTTATTATTTCCAAAAATTTTTGTTTTACGTGACTAATGCACAATTGTCATGATTTCATTTTGGTCTAAGATCCGGCATTAGTGAAAACCTTCCCTCATCTGTTAATTGAATGAAATAATTTTTAAAAAGCAGATAACAATATTATAAATGTAGGAGTGCAATGTCTGCCACCGTAGTCCTGCTGGCTATATCATATTAATTAATTAATATGATATAGTGTCTTTGTTTGTTGTTCGAACAAATATATTTGTCTCTCTCTCTGCGTAGAACACATTTTTTGAAAATTTTATGACTGTGATATTATAAAATATATTTTGTATAATAAATATAAAATTAAATTATTTGCAGCCTATATAAAAAAAATTTTTAAGTAATAAAATTTTTAAAAAATGTGTTCTACGCAGAGAGAGAGACAAATATATTTGTTCGAGCAACAAACAAAGACACTATATCATATTAATTAATTAATATGATATAGCCAGCAGGACTACGGTGGCAAACATTGCACTCCTACATTTATAATATTATCTGCTTTTTAAAAATTATTTCATTCAATTAACAGATGAGGGAAGGTTTTCTAATGCCGGATCTTAGACCATTTTTTTACACATTTTTGTGTAATCATTGACGTGAAACATAACATTTTACAAATATCGCATATTTACTAAAGTAGTAAAGAATTATATAATCAATGAGTTGATAAGTAAAAAAAAAATATATATATATATACAGGTTGAATTGAGTACCTCCTTTTTTCGTCGGTATACAAATGTAATAACTTTTGTATTCAGAAAGGTATGACTGAAGGCTCATATATGTAATGATATATGTAATCTCACATATATGAGTAGGCTAGTTCATAATAACAAGTTTATTTCGCGAACTAGTCACAATTAAAACTAATTTGTTGGTAAATTTCATCGTTTTTATGAAAAAAAAATCGTTACGCAGGAGCTGCGTCAATTTAGTGAATTTCCTTAGAATACATAAATCACTCTCTAGCGGTCACAATTTTAGTTTGATCAAAATGAATTGTCGTTCTGATTTTAGTATTTGTATGGCCAATTTGATTAATAAAAATGTATAAAGAGTAAAGTTGTAGAAAACCATGTTTGCTACAATTCACTACTGTTCACTAATGTGAACAGAGATATTTCTAATTTAAATCTTAAGGATGATCCAGCATACAACTATTTTTCGACAGATTTTTCTCATTTTTGTTTCACAGGCTAAACATAACGTTTTCTAATAAATCCCGAAGTTTCAGAATTCTTGACCGTTTAGAACGCGAGATAATTAATTAATAGCAAAGTTATCATTCTCTGTTGTATTTAAAAAACATTAACATTTAACAGTTAACATTTTTTTTTTTTAAATATTATTTTGTATATATGAACAGTGAATTTGTCTACGTGTTGCGTATGTGTGTATATGTATTTGTTCTATAATAAAATCAAACCGGTTTTTTGTCCTGATTATATAACACAGTGCTGGAACGTCCTTAAATTGTAAATATTAGTGTAAAAAATGATGAGAAACAAAATTATAGTAAAAATAATTTATAACAACTTTACTCCTTATAAATTTTTCGAATATTGAGGGAGATATGCCAAATTTTGTGTTTCTCCCTTCCTCTAAATCCCTTCGTCCGATTTTTCCCATTAACGTACTTGACCTTTCAAACACCAAAAGCACCTCATATTCTCAATTTCAATCCAATCGGATTAAAATTGTGACCGCTTGAGAGCGTAAAGTCATATATATATATATATATATATATATATAAGGATGAGTCAAATTCATGGAGTTTGTTGAAAGGGTGGATAGGGGATGAAATTCTAAGATGAAAAGTCCTTGGACATTTTTGCACCTGACCCACCGTTAATTAGATATTAATTAAATAAAGTAACCAATTAGAGAAGCGCTTTAACGGAATAAGAAATGGTGTGGAATGTACGCAGCAGCAGCAGAGATACGTGAGGGGAGCAAGCTCTCACTTCAATGAAAATTGAATGATTCATTATATCTGAAAACTTCATTTTTCGTAGAAAAATTTAAGCAATGAATCACTCATAATTTAGCCTACCAAAATATTGAGAAAAAAAATTATACTTAAGAATTTATTAATGTTTTTTGCACTGATCAAATCAATTGCTTTAGACTAATTTTCGTTAAGTAAATTGAAGGTTTTCAAATATTGGGAAGTTTTTGATTTCAATCCGATTATCAAAAACTGAGTTTTTATAAGATCTTGAATTTTTGAGGTCCTAAAAAACTATCCTGACTGTCTTTATGATAATCTCAAAAATGAAATTTTCAAAAAAATATTTTTTTAAAGAACTTTTACACTACTGTACCGATCGATTCCAAAATCTAATAAGCTCTTAACTTAAAAAAAAAACGTCAAATGCCGCCGTAAAATTTTATCGTTAGAAATCTAAAAAATAACTTAATAATTCATTAATTAGATTTTTCGGAAAAAAATTAGTAAATTTTTTCTCCAAAATTTTTTAAAAGTCTACTATAAACTGAAAAACTGTACCGGATTTGAAACGCATAAGATAAGACTCGCTCTACGGTAGTGGTGGAGAGAGCTGACCCCCCTCACGTATCTCTGCTGCCGCTGCTTTCATTCCCCACCATTTTTTATTTCGTTAACGCGCTTCTCTATTTGGTTACTTTACTTAATTAATATCTAATTAACGGTGGGTCAGGTGCAAAAATACTTTTCATCTTAGAATTTCATCCCCTATCCACCCTTTCAAGAAACTCCATGACTTTTGACTCACCTGAATGTATATATATATATAGTACAGTATATATATATATAGCTGTCTTCAATCTCAAAATTGAACCAGTAAGTCACATTCTAAGCGTATATATTTAGTAATAAATACGCTTAAAATGTGACTTACTGGTTCAATTTTTATGAATGGGAATGTATATATATACTGCGAGTTGGTTGTTTGACCAAAAGGTTCAAAAATTATGCTATACTGAACATTAATATTTTTTCACAACACGTACGAGTATTATGATGCAAGCATTTGGCCAATATTTTATTCTTTATTTTAAAACGATTGATGAATTCTTGGATTGATAAAATACAATTGAAATTGCTCTAATAGTACATTTACTGCTACAAAACGAATTGTGTTTACGACAACAATCTGAATATACTACAAATCCCAAGAATTGATCAATTGTTTTAAAATAAAGAAAAAATATGGGTCAAATGCAACAAGCTATGCTTACACAATACGTGTTCTGGAAAAAAAAGAAGAAATTATTAATGTTCAGTATAGCATAATTTTTGAATCTTTGGCTCAAACAACCAACTCGCAATACATTAAAAAACAGAAAAATTAATTGTTTAACAATTTTTCGCGTTAGAATTTTTCAATTTAGATAATTTTCCTTTAATATATATATATATATATACCTTATTATCTTTATTCGTGATTTGATTCAACTTTTTCTCAGCAATACACTGCAATTTCGATGCGTTTTTCCATAACAAAAATCATTTTTTTAATGATGACTGTGAGTACGAACATTACATTCTGCTATTTGATCGGCCAGGTTTTGTGCAGTCAGCTCTCGCTTTATTATAACTATGCAAAATTTCAATCATTTACGTAAAATAGTCTCTGAGACAAATGTCTGTGACAGACATGATACCATACCCTATATTACTCTTAACCTTATCTTAGCCTCTTTCATTATCATTAAGCAACACTCACCTAGTTAGTCAATTTGTCGAAAATTTATATAATGACAAAATTACATGCCAACAAAATATTTTTCATCAAAATAATATTCGAAATTGAAATTTTACTAAACATATACAAAGCTTTAAAAAGTATTTACGTAAACTTCATTATTATACCGTGAAGTTGTTTCTACTCGACTTTCAAGAAGAATATATTTAGCAAATATGCGATACAATTTAAGTATATTGAAGACTTTTTATAACAATTATAAATTTTTTTCGGAAGATGCATTTTTTTAGTATTTTAAAATTGTTTTGTTATTTAAAACAAAACGATTACATATTTATCAATAAATAAAGCACGTGTTTTTTCACTCAAACTAACTCACTCAAACTATAACATTTTATTTTAACTAAGGTTATATCCAAAGTAATGAATACCAAAGGAAAATCTGGTACAATATATATCTCGTCAAAATATCTCTAAAAGTATATTAAATTGAAATTTATTTCTTGTATATAATAAAACTTAACAGATGAATTCCAGATAAAATATCACATTTAAGTCGCATTATTAATCTATTGATGGTATATAAAATTGCAACTAGTTAACAAATAATGAAATCAGATTTTCGTTTTGCATCTTTCTTGATATTGAGAGTACATTAATAAATTTTGCTAAAATAACTATCTATCAATTTAAATAATTGAAAACAATACTTGTAAATTAGGCCTAAATAGAAAAAATGTTTAAAAATAAGAACGGATCATAATTTTTTCGTATTTCGTAAGTTCAGCTACAAGTGGTAATATTTATTTATTCCATCAGCTTCCTATCGTGTTTATAATAAAATGTCATGTATTTCTGGATTTTTTGCATGTTGTACGTACTTAGAATCTACTATTAATCTAAGTTTTCGAATTCGGAGCGCCTGTGTGTTCGTCATGTCCCCTTTTTAACCCGACTTCAAAAAGGAGGGTGGTTCTCAATTAGTCTGTATTTTTTTGTTTTTGCTCTCCTAGTGCGTCCGTTTTGATTAAGACCCAGGTACATACAACATACCCAAAATCTATAGAATTGTATGACATTTTGCTAGGTAACATTTTTTTCACGACCTGGTCACTGGCCTAATACCAATATTGAAATTTATTAAAAGTCTTGTTAGATGGATGTGTTATTCTTTTTCAAAATGTATTTTAAAATGTCAAATGTTTTAAATTTGCATTCATATCTGTTACGAGTATCGTGAAGTTGTTGCTTGCTTTTTAAATAGAAATAAAAATTACCTGCAATATGTCAGAAATATATTATGTGCCCTTCCACTTTTCCGTCGCTAATGTATATACGTTTAAGAATCGTACTGAGATTAGATCGACATGTACATTGTATATTTCGTGTTGATAGCGGTTTTCTCATCAACTTTTCTGATTATTTTATTAATTTAACGTAAGTATTATTTTTTTACAAATAAATTACAAAATCCAGATTGTACAAATGTATAAGCTAAATTTTGTTGTGCGAATTTGCCATCTACCTGCTAATAGGTGAAAGAATACAAAATAATCACAACCATTAAGTCAGGCAAAATTAAATTTAATATTTACAAAAAATAAATAAAAAACGATGATTTATTAGTATACTAACATATAAAACCAATAATTTTGTTATCACCACGTACCTTCCAAATGAATAGCGATTCATAATACATAGAAGAGTCTGATTCAATAAAAATAATATAATAGACAACGTAAGTAATAGACCTTTTAATTTCAAATAACGATTTGTTTTTGTTTCGGGCAGATTGTCAAACTCTACGATAAGATAAACAAAGATGTGAGATATTGCTTGCTCATTTCTGCACAAGAATTTCTTTGATATTCTGCCCGAAACAAAAACAGATCGTAATTTAAAATGAAAAGGTCTATTAACCACGATATTATATTACCACCAATCAGCTCTAGACTAGATTTTTGTGAACAAATGAAACATATCAGTGTCAGTAATTTTATAGAATAGTTTTTTACGATTTTCTATAATACGGTGAGCGATTAGCGTTTCAATGTACCCTAAAAAGTATGAAATCAATGATTCAGTCATATTCGGTATTAATACCGTTATTTGTCAAAGATGATTCAATTAATTTCATATTTTTTAAATTGTTAATTTTCTCTGCTAGAAATCATAATTATATCCCTAATAATGACCCTTTCAACGGTAATTTTAGCGAATTTCCTCCTAAAGGAAATAGAGCTATTGGTCCCGTACCGAAGTCAAAATTTCGCAAAAATTTCTTCGATCTGAAAATGTCCATCGATCCTACATAGTAGATATCAAAAATCACCATCTGGAAAATATATATATATATATATGGACATATATATATATATATTTGGTATTCAAAAGGTCAAGCGAACTTGACGGGTGAAATCGAACAAGGGGAAAGGGGGGTTTAGAGGAGGGGAAATACAAAATTTGACATATCTTCCTTAATATTCGAAAACTCGAAAAATTTATAAGAAGTAAAGTTGTAGGAACTAAATTTTACTGTAATTTTATTTCTTATCATTTTTTCTGTTACCCTAATATTTACAGAAATATTGAAGGTTTAAGATTGAAAATTAAATTCCTCAAAATCTCTGTACACAGTAGAGTTTGAGCAAAAATGATGAAGTGATGAATTGTAGCAAACATGCTTTTCTACAACTTTATTCCTGACGCATTTTTCGATTGTTCTAATATTAAGAGAGATATTTTGTGTTTTCTTCTATCTTTATGCCCACCTTTCTCCTTGACATATGTCATTTGTTAACAAAATTGGCCTTGCAAATACTAAAATCATATCAAATACGATATTTCATTTTGATGAGACTAAAATTATGATCGCTAGAAAGTGATTTATGTATTCTAAGGAAATTTGCTAAGTTGAAGCAGCTCCTGCGTAACGATATTATTTTTTTTAGATTTAATAAGATAAATTGCTGTATAGATACCTAAGTTTTCCAAAATTTATCTGATTTAAAAACTGATAATATACTATGAAAATAGATAGTAATAAGATAAACACAAAAAATTTATTTTAAAATGATTTAGTAATGAGGAATTTTAACGATAAAAAACTAATTACTTATGAAAAAATTTAGTGTTTTATAAATTATTCAGGATGAAATTATGAAATTAAATAAATTAAACAATTTCTGCATGAAAAAATTTACGTAAAAACAATTATTATATTAGAAATAAAATCAAAAATATATACTAGTTTTTAAAAATAAATATTTGGCGTCATAATTAGAAATAACACTTCTCCATTTCTTTTCTAAATACATACCCTAGGCGCAACATTTAGAATGAAAAAAATGTGCAAAATAATTATATGAATGGAGTATACTGCATTTATCTTACGACACTTCTACAATTTTCACTTGTATACGTTCTCAATGATTATTAATAATTGAAAGGTATAAACTCAATCCGGAACTTGAAACATCATTTAAACGTCATTAAGAATGTAAGTGTCCTAAGATTAATGCACCGAAAATGTAATTAAGGATAGAGGAAAATCATAACATAAATGCATAATAGCTCGCCTCCAATAATTTCTTTTAAAACTAATTAACTCCTTTTTTTTTATTATACATATCACAGACATACTAATTTTAAAAAAGATATAAATAGTGGTATAATTTATAAATTCAGAAATATTGGAATATGTAGATGAGAATAAATACAATCATTAAAAAAAATTAATTAAATTCATATTTTTCGATCTGTGGTATGAAACAAATCAAACTCTAGTCCTAGATCCCTGTAACTAATACCAACTAGCTCATGATATTTAATTAACAAATCCTTAGTTATGATTTTTCTTTTCAGAAAATAATTAAGTTATGTTCTATAAATGGAAATAACTTTCAAAACAATTAAAATCTAAATAATTTAAGGGTTGTGACTACAGTTGTGGGAACTAAAATTTACAAAATATTTACAAGTCACATGGTGGATACTCGAGGGGTTAGTAAGTTCTCAAAATGCTACTTAATTTCTTGTCAAATACTTTTGTGTGTGTTATAAAGTCTTGTAAAATAGTCTTAATAAACACATAAAATGTTGTATCCCCAAATAACAAAATTCGGTGTCGTTTACGGTTCAAATAACAAAGTTAGCTTTATGAGACCGCCCAAGTGCTTGGAACTTGGAAGTTATGGGTTCGAATCCCGACATCGGCAGTTTGTCAATTATTAAGAAAAAGAAAGGGGGCGATTAATTGACTAAACTGTCGGCGGCAAGAACGAAGTAACCGGTCATGCTTGTGAAGGCTTTCTGCAGTTTCCTTCACGAACTCCAGATGAATATCGGTATAGTTCCTATCAGAGTCGGCATCACAATTGACCTTATGATTGAAATGTAGCCCGTCCAGGGCAGCCTCTACAATCTATCTATCTAGCATTATGAGAGTTCACTTAGTCTTTGAAATCTTAGATAGGACTTTAAAATAAAATTATTGATATATGTCTTAATGTCTTCATCAATAAATCGAATATAATCGAAATAAATATAATATTTATATTTATTAATATAATCGTATAAATATAATTGAATTCCACCTACTTTACGCAATGAGTATATTTTTTAGCTCTTTTAAGTTTGTAAAATGCATTACTAACTTTAGTAAAAAGAGAGTAAATTAATAACAATTACTCATCACCACCATGGTTTGTTTATTATCTAGCTGAACAAAATCTAAATTTTAATTTAATTGCACAATAAATAAATATAGCATGAAGAAACAAAAAATATAAAAAAACTTTTTTGCGATATTTTCTAAAGACACATTTTGATGATGTATGAAAGAATTATTAGCAGTAACATAAATGTATGTTAAGAACCAAATGAGGATTTTTTTACGGTATTATCACAGTACAAAACCAATCCAATACATCTCACAACTCCAGTTGTGATTTTCCAAATTATTTTTCCCAAGATAAATTCTGTTTTTAAACAATTTTATCAAATAACGATTGTATGCCTCCAACTTTTAACAATAAAAAATTATTTACAAAATAAAATAAAATTTCATAAAATCATGAAGTAATTCCAATATTTCATGATTTAAAAATTACAGAGAGACTTTAAACAAATAAAGTAATAAAAATTTAGTGCATAAAATTCAACTATCAGTAATTCTGATAAGAAAATAAATATAAGAAAATGTTGTACGTTAATAGTTACTACGTACAAAATCCAATATCCATGGATTCTATTGAACCACCATGTTGTCCATTTACTGGACTTGGTGGTGGTGGTATGGGAATGCAATCTAAATTATCTTCTTCATGATCACGTCTTCGTTTATCCGCTCGTTGATTACCTGATGAACATTGTCCTAATTGAAATGTGCGTCGTGCTCGTAATATTGGTTCAAATTCTTCTAGTTGTGCTATAAATCCAGCATTTGGATTGATACAATATCTCCGATCTTGTACAACTTTAAAAGCCTCTCTGCAATGTAAAATAAATTATTTACATTACTCTCAATAGTAATAAATTACTAACAAATGTAAACGAGAGCATACCGGTTACTAAATAGGCAAGTAAATCGCACGACCGTCAAGTTTACTACTAAGCATGCTGTATATGCTGACAGGCAATACCTATAAGCAAAACTGAACGTATTTACTGAACAGTTTATACAAAAGGAAAAATTCATTCAGAAAATCATTTTAATAAAAGCTGTCACAACAATATTATAGAAAAATTTATTTTTTCAGTCGGCAGACTTTAAATAAATAGTTGTTCTACGATAGCGGCAGTAACGGTGACAATATTTTTTATTTATCTTCTAGGGAAATCTACAACAACCTATTAAATTACTTATTTTCAATTTACAATATAAACGAAAATGGCGCGATTCGAAATTCAAGTTTTAAAAACATGGTTCTTACTAATGGTACTAACACAATTTCATAAACCAATACATTTCGAAAAATTTCATTTTAAAATTGCATTTTTTCAAATATACGAGGCAAGTGAGTCACAATCACCAAACTGAATTTAGCATTCAACTGAAACATATTTTTCAACTTGCTGAAATCTTTTAATTTGAACAAATTAAATTGAAATATGTAGTTACTAAATATATATATATTTTTTATTCTAATACGAAGTATTAGATTTAACTTTTAAACTACAATTCAATTTGTTAATCAGTGTACAAGTAAAATAGAAACTTACTTGAAAGTCAAACAATATTCTTCCATTATATAAGCTAGTACAAGCGCTGCACTCCTTGATATACCATTATTTCCATGTATTAAAACTTTACCGCCTTCTAATCTACATTCTTGTAAAAATTTACGAACTTGTGAAAAATGTGGTATAATGCTTTCATAAATTGAATCAGCCAATTCAACGATCAAATATTTAAATGTATCCAAAAAATTGGGTCTTATAAAGTGGGCCTCATCTTCTTGTCTTACGCACACAATATGTGTAATACCATTTTGTAAAAGTGATTCTAAATGTGATTTAGATGCTGACAAATAGGGTCCTAAAAATACCCCAGGAATTATTTCTTGCATTGATCGTCGCATTGTATGTGTCCAATTTCTTCCATGTACAGCGTTAATCGGTAGACTTCTATCAAGTCGATCGGTTTCCTGTATAATAAGAGATAACTGTCAGATGTATGACTTTTGACATATTGCGGGCTGTCTGAATGGCGTCGTTACTAACTTTCTTAACCTAATTTTTTTACAAATATGATTCATATTGAAATTTTCTAATGATTAATTTCTAAATTGTTTTGCATTATCTCAAACATATAAAAATTACTATCTTCTTGAAACTATTAGAAAATGTATTTTACTAATGAAATTTCACTAACCTCTCCATACAATACCATGGAATTATCCAAATCCACCATTTCTTAAAATAATATAACTTTGAATCACAACACAAATTTTTAAAATTTCGATTAAAATTAAATTGTGAACATTAATAATGTTAAGTATCGCTAATTACAATAACGCACGCCATATTTCTATTCAGTCTAGGGAAATTTGACCTTGTCTTATACTTGGTTACCAACCAGACAAATTATAGAACTGTTTCGTTTGAATAAAATCAGTTGTTGATAAAAAAAACCATGAAGAATAGATATATTAGGAGAGCGAACGTAATGTTAAAAAAACGGTCAAGAATTGGTGTAACTATCTTTTATCAGTAGAGGTCACTGGTCTCAGTGCCGTACGGAATTTAAATGTTTAAATGTAGGCGCCAAGTAATCACTTTCATTCAGTTAATAAGAAGTCTTAGTTTTATAGATAATAAAAAATTGTTTTCGATTATCAAGTAATAATTAAATAAATATTAATAATAGAGAATTCTTAATAATTGCGATAAATTAAAAGATGAAGAATCATAGTGATAATTTTGCAATAATAATAATATACAATATATGTTTACAATAACTGACATATATTAGATAAAGAAAGAAGATGATGAAACCGGTAATTACAGACCATATTCCTTTCGTAAATGCAGACACGCATTCCTAACCTTTAACAACCTTTCACTCATAGATATATAGCAGTATATCTATGCTTTCCCTGTACAACATCGTCCCATTTTTTCACATTTATAAAATTAAACAATTTTTATACATACAATTTTTATTTGTAAGATGTGATAACCGTTAATTTTAATATGTAATAATAATAATAATAATTCCGTACGGGCAGATTCGCACTGCCGCTAGTGGCGAAAATAATAACTATGATCTCTACACGTTTTTGAGGACACAAAAACTGAATAATTGCCTATGTCGTTCAATCTCTATATATCTATTCTTCATGAAAAAAACATATGGTATATATTCGAATAAAACGTAAAAATTTTCCAAAAAATACTAGTATCTCCATGGAAGCTGCTCATAATAATTGGTGTGATCGGCCGAACTAAGAAGTTAGTAATCTTAGTAAGATAGTAATAATGATATTGTAATAAGTGAGATAAAAATTTAATAAAATGGATAATTTTATAAGGAGTATTTTAATGGAGGAACTTCTATATGACCTAGCCGATTTCTTAAAAAGCGGAAGATTAAGAAAAAAAGCGGTAGATTCAAAAAGTGAAAATTCCAATTTAAATAGTTTGAAATAAATACTTTTATTCAGAATAATTAAAATTATATTACATTAGTATTTATTATATTATAGAATTTTTTTTCTTCAAATATTAAATAATTTTAATTCTTTTTATTTGTCATTACTTATTGTTTAAAATCCCATTATAAAATAATACCTTAAAGTAATTACAGAACCATATTCTATTATTTCAAATAATGAATAATAAATTTATTATTATTATAAAAAATTGAAAAAAATGACACAAATTCAAAAATTTTTTTATTTATTCAAAAAAAAAGGTAGATATACTAACAAAGCAGTAGATCTACTGTTAAACGAGATATCTGGCAACACTGATTAAGAAAAAAAAGAAAGTGTGTCCTGGCCGAAACTGGCTGACTCAGATGCTCAGAACATCTTACTAAGATTACTTCGGCCGAACACTGCCAATATACATAGAAGCGTATAAGTGCGATTTTTGTGTCACTTAAAATTTTTAGTGTGTATGCTGACCACTAGATGACATAGCTGTTCGATTTCGGTATTTAGTGCGATTATCGGCACAACCAACTGTACTTTGGCAGAACTAAGTACCAGTTGGCAAGATCACATCGAAGCGGGGATGTACTACAAATTTATATTAAAAGAGAATCGATGTGTAGATGTGTAGATGTGTATGATTTTTCATATCAAACATTTGATGTCAAAAAAAAAAAAATGTTATCAATGTTCAGACATATTACTTAAATGTCAAAGTAAGTAAACGCTAGTCGCTTCCGTTGGTATAACATAACCGAAAGGCAACCATACTAACAATGGAAATAAATAGACGCTAGTTTACAAAAAACAATTTAAAAGAGAATCCACCAATATTAATGAAATTTTTATGAATTTTTAGAATTAATTAGTCAAAAACTTTTAATTTTTTTTACAAGTTGTATAAAATATTAATATTTTTTATATTTAAAAAACTTTCCCGAGAAAATCAGTTTTCTTCAGATTCTTCTGTAATTTTGAATATATGTAATTAAAAGTATCTTCCACACGTAGAATATTTTTTAATGGTCCTTACGGTACTAAATTTGTAAATATTGACAGTTAAAATTTGTATGTTTATCATATAAAACATACCCCGATTGATGTTGTCACTCACGTTTTATTAAATATCAATAGTAATTTTCTTTAGATTCTTTTAAAAAACTGAGAATAAGTAATTGAAGATATAACAAATATATTTCTACAAAAATAACATAAGCAAGCGGTATTAGTTTTACACTACAATTTTAAACAACAATAGATCAAACAGTATTATATTTTGCCGCTGCTTGCATACGTAGAAATTCAAAAATACGTTCATTGCGTCGTTTCTTCGATCCGGCAACATGTCATTCTAACTTAGATTATTTTTATACTGTTGACATGCTGTAAAATTTTTAAGATTATTTTTTTATATTGGATAGTGCAAATAAAATAATAATGAGTTCTCGTTCGAAGAATTGTAGATTCGTAAAAAAAACAGTGATAAAATAGTTAAGCTCTTGCCCGTATGTCCGAGGCAAAAAAAAAATTGAAACTTAATGAAACAAGTTCTGAAGTTCCCGATGAAAACTTTATAGTTACATTGGGGGAATTAGCAAAGAACGTCAAATGTACCAGCTGCAAAAGTCTTTTAGACATGGAAAAGTTAAAAGATTTTAAGAGAGAAGGACTTCATATTTACTTCAAAATAATATGTGAAACTTGTACTAAATGTAATTTAGTTAACACTGGGCTGGTTAATAATAAAGTTTCTGATATCAACTCAACCGTAGTCCTAGGTAAGTTTGTAATATTGTACTTAAAATTCTCGTGACACAATGTTAGTTGTCATACTCCTCCGAAACGGCTTGATCTACGTTTATGAAATTTTATATGTATATTCGGTAGGTCAGAAAATCAATCGTAATCTATTTTTCATACCCCTAAGTGATAAGGGTGGTCCACCCCAAACATTTTACATTTAAGAAACTGAGACGACTTGAACTGAAAAAAAAGAGAACTATTGAGGAAAAGAACTGAAAAGCATGAAGTAATTGTGGAATGAGCGGATTAATTACATATCTAAAAACTATGATAATAATAATATACTACCAGATAAGACAAAAGTCGTATATTTTGGTATCGAAACCACCGGGTTTGCTGCAAATGCACACATTTTACAAATTGCAGCTATCTGTGCTTGTAAAATTTTCAATGTCTACGTACATACTAAGACCAAAATTTCACCGCCAGCCAGCGCTGTTACTCAACTTTACCAAAAATATGGAGACTTGTTCTATAAAGATAAAAAAGTTGAAACTTACAAAATTTTGAATGCTTTGGAATCTTTCGAACAATTTTTATATAAATTATCTAATGGGCAAAAAAATTGTTTGCTAGTTGCTCATAATGCCCGGTTTGATGTTCCACGACTTTTACGAGCTATAGCGAATGCTAAAGTACCCGGAATTTTAGATTTGATTTCAGGGTTTTTGGATTATTACGTTAACTTAATGCTTATTAGTATTAATCAATAAAACAGAATATTTGATTTATTATAAAAATTAATTTTTTATTTACAAAAACCTACAGCTAACCTATCGGAGAAACGACGTACTAAACGTTTTTTGAATTTCTGCGCATGCAAGCAGCGGCAAAATATAACACTGTACTTCAATATATATGTGTACTATATTTCATTTGATCTATTGTAGTTTACATAATGGATTTTTTTTAAGTTGAACACGACTGCTCTTTGGGAACGTCCTTAAAGCGTATTGTTTTAAAATAGCAACAGAAACTACAAAAACAAATATTAATATTTTATACAGCTTGTAAAAAAAAATTAAAAATTTTTTACAACAGAACCTAAAAAATCAAATATTAATATTTTATCCGACCAAAAACATAAATGTAAGAAAGGGCCGAGTTTTCGGGAAAATCCTTAATGTAATAGTTCCTTCTTAAAAGGTGATGATATGAGAGTAAGGACCGAGCTATTTACAAAGTAAATAGCTCTAGACTTTATACAATAGTTCCTTCTTAAAAAATGATGATATGGTAGAAAGGACCGAGCTATTTACAAAGTAAATAGCTCTAGACTTCATATAATAGTTGCTTCTAAAAAAGTGATGATATGGAAGAAAGGACCGAGCTATTTACAAAGTGAATAGCTCTAGACTTCATATAATAGTTGCTGCTAAAAAAGTGATGATATGGAAGATAGGACCGAGCTATTTACAAAGTAAATAGCTCTAGACTTCATATAATAGTTGTTTCTTAAAAAGTGATGTTATGGAAGAAAGGACCGAGCTATTTACAAAGTAAATAGCTCTAGACTTCAGATAATAGTTGCTCTTTGAAAAGTGATGATATCCCATTAAAGAGCCGAGCTATTTACAAAGTAAATAGCTCGGTAAACTATTAACTAAAAAAAATAATGAGGGGTAAATTGATTAAATGTAAGAATAAATTTTGTTGAAATTTATTTCGTAAGTTTTCCCTTAGTATGTTTTTAAAATTTTATATAACGCGGCAAGTTTTAAAATATTTGAAATCATCAGAAAAAATAACTTGCCGCGTTATGAAATTTTAAAAACATACTAAGGGAAAACTTACGAAATAAATTTCAACAAAATTTTTTCTTACATTTAATCAATTTACCCCTCATTAATTTTTTTTAGTTAATAGTTTACCGAGCTATTTACTTTGTAAATAGCTCGGCTCTTTAATGGGATATCATCACTTTTCAAAGAGCAACTATTATCTGAAGTCTAGAGCTATTTACTTTGTAAATAGCTCGGTCCTTTCTTCCATAACATCACTTTTTAAGAAACAACTATTATATGAAGTCTAGAGCTATTTACTTTGTAAATAGCTCGGCCCTTTCTTCCATATCATCACTTTTTAAAGAGCAACAGTTATATGAAATCTAGAGCTATTTACTTTGTAAATAACTCAGTCCTTTCCTCCATATCATCACTTTTTAAGAAGCAACTATTATATGAAGTCTAGAGCTATTTACTTTGTAAATAGCTCGGTCCTTACTCTCATATCATCACATTTTAAGAAGGAACTATTGCATTAAGGATTTTCCCGAAAACTCGGCCCTTTCTTACATTTATGTTTTTGGTCGGATATCAATCCTTTTTGTAAGGCTTAAATATACGAAGCCGAAGGCTTCGCACAAAACGCTACGCGTTTTGTTACTCTTCACGTATGCTTTGCGTTTCTTTACGCTTCGCGATACTTTACTCTTTTTAGATTCACATATACAAAGGAGACCGCTTCGCGTTATATAACGTCAACTGGCTCTGCTCGCTTTTTGAAAGGCTTAAACATCAATATAGTATGGTTGTTACCTAATAATGGTGACAATAAGAAATCAAACCCTTTAAAACAAAAAATTCTAAATCGGTTCTTGAATGACGGAGTTCTGAGATAAAACAATTAAATGTGTAACACTTGTATGTTTATTGTATAGAATCTCATATATGTTAGGTAATGACCAACAGTATAATAGAAATGTCTTAGAAATTCTCCACCAAATGCAAAAAACCCCATCTTTATACCATGAATAGAACTTTAGGGGGTTGTTTTCCCATCTTTTATGGGAGTGGTGAGGAAAAGTTTTAAGTTTTTCTAGTTACCTTCTTAATTTGTAGCTATTAAGCGTCGAATGCAAAAAACCACATCTTTCTGGCATGTATAGAAGAAAAAGGGTGCTTTTAGGGGTGTTTTTTCCATTTGTGAATGGTTGCGATTGGAAAATTTACTCTAATAAAATAATCCTGTTAATTTAATCCAGTTCCACGTTGAATAAAAAAAACCCGTTCGTTCTAACATGAAAAGGGCAGTTATAGGGGTGTTTTTCCTCTTTTTGGGGCTTGCGATGTAGCCCCAAAATGGCTTGGTTATGAAATTTTCGTGGTATTGTTAATTTGACTTTATTTTGGGTCGATTGGTGAAAATCCCATCTTTCTGCCATGAATAGAAGTTAAAAGGGTAGCTTCGGGGGTGCTTTAAAGATTTTTTTTGGGAGGAAGCGATGAAAGTTTTTAAGTTTTTTGAATAACCTTCCTAATTTGTAGCTGTTTAGCGTCGAATATAAAAAACTGCATCTTCCTAGCATGTATACAAGAAAAGGGGTAGTTTTAGGGGTGTTTATCCCATTTGCGAAGGGTAACGATGGAAAAATTTACGGTTTTAAAATAATACTATTATTTTAAACCCGGTCCACGTCGAATGAAAAAAACCTGATCTTTCTAACATGAATAGAAGTGAAAAAGGCAGTTTAAGGGGTGTTTTTTCGGAGGTTTCCGATGTAGGTAATGAAATTTTTCAAAGTAATCTGTTAATTTGACTTTAAAAAGAAAATCCCATATCTCTAAATAGAACTGAAATGAAATGGCAATTTTACGGTTGTTTTCCTTATTTTCAGGAGGAGGAGGGGGTTGTGATGTAGGAAATGAAATTTTTTAAAGTATTCTGTTAACTTGACTTTATTTTGGGTCGATTGGTGAAAATCCCATCATTTCAGCATGTAAAGAACTGAAAAACGTTATTTGGGGGGTGTTTTTCCGATTTTCCGGGGAGTTGCAACGAAAAAATTGAAGTTTTCCGATTTTTTCCGTCGGTTTCAAGCAAGTTCATGTCGAATGCCAAAAACTGCAACTTTCTAGCATGAGTCAGTCAGCTTCACTTTCAGCTTTATAGTATAGCAAAAATGTCCATCGATCATAGCTAATAGATGTCGAAAATCACCATCTGTAAAATTTATATATACATATATATATATATATATATATATATATATATATATATATATATATATATATATATATATATATATATATATATATATATATATATATATATATATATATATGTGTGTGTGTGTCTGTAATCACTCTGGCGCTGATTACAGAATGGACCATAGGGTTGAAGTGCAATAGTTTTTACCCCGATATTATTCAATAATCAATGAATTAATTTGTTAATAAACAGACAAAAAAGACTCATTTATTTATGTTTTCTACAAGGTAGTTTACTTACATATATACATGGAAATTTATAAAATTATAATTCGATGTATTTTATTTATAAGATGATTGTATAGGTAAAGTCTTGACTAGGTACTATAACTTTAAGATGTTTTGTAATAATTAACGGTAAACAGACGATTTAATAAATTCATTTTGAACTTGAACTTGAAAATTATAATTTAATTACCAAATTTTTAAATCTACGATAAACATTAATTAGGGGTAAATTGTTCAAATGTCAGAAAAAATTTGGTTGAAATTTATTACATAATAAGTTTTCTTAAAGTAAAATTTTTGTAGTATGTTTCTAAAATTTTATATAACGCGGCAAGTTGTTTAGCGAATTTCCTGAAAGGAAATAAAATAGTGACCGCTAGAAAGTGATTTATGTATTTGAAGGAAATTCGCTCGAAGATGATAATGATAATTTTTGATGATTTCAAATATTTTAAAACTTACCACGTTATAAATAAAATTTTTAACTATAAAATTTTAATAAAAACATACTAAAGAAAACTTACGACATATTATTTCAACCAAATTTTTTCTTACATTTAATCAATTTACCCCTAATGATAACAAGAAAACTCGTATTATACCTCGTCATTTACAATTAGCAATTCGTAATGATGAAGAATTAAATAAATTATTATCTGGTGTAACAATCGCCCAAGGTGATGTATTACCAAATATACAAGCAGTGTTATTGCCAATGAAAACTGAAAAGAAAGCGTAAATTATTTACATTGGATTATTGACAATAATATTCATCGATCATAGGCCTTTTATTAAAACGCCACAAATTAATGTGAAATAAGAGTGATATATTTTTTATTAAAATAACTATAAAATTTAGTATATATAAGATGTTACTTGATTTGTTTCGATTATGACTTCTAAACTAATCGTTTATTACAGATAATTGATTATCAACGTAACAGTCTTTGAACAATCATATTCCACAACAACGTGCAGCGCAGCATGCAATAGTTTTGATATATATAACAAAGATAATGCGGCGATTGGCAGCTCGGATTCGAAGAAATGACTTGACCCGTTGGCTTTACGTCACAAAAAAAAAATTCGTTACACAGGAGCTGCGTCAACTTAGCGAATTTCCTTAGAATACATAAATCACTCTCTAGCGGTCATATTTTTAGTCTGATCAAAATGCCTTAAGGCAGTTTAAGGGGTGTTTTTCCCATTTTCGGAGGTTTGCGTTATAGGTAATGACATTTTTCAAAGTAATCTGTTAATTTGGCTTTATAAAGAAGTGAAATGGCAATTTTATTTCAATTAATTGGGGAGGAGGGGGTGGAATGCGATGTAGGTAATGAAATTTTTCAAAGTGTTCTGTTAACTTGACTTTATTTCGGGTCGATTGGTGAAAATTCCATCATTTCAGCATATATAGAATTGAAAAACGTAATTTTGGGGTGTGATTTTTCGGCAGGTTGCAATAAGAAATATTAAGTTTTTCGAAATAACTTCCTAATTTGTATCTATTAAGCGTCGATTGAAAAAAACTGCATCTTGTTGCATGTATAGAACAAAAAGGTTGGTTTCGGGGGTGTTTTTACCAAGTTCGAAGGGTTGTGATGGAAAAATTTTCTTCCTTCAAATAATTCTATTATTTTGAAACTGTTCCACGTCGAATGGAAAAAAACGATCTTTCTATCATGAATAAAGGTGAAAAGGTCAGTTTTAGGGATGTTTTTCCCCATTTTCGGTGTAGTTGCGATGTAGGTAATGAAATTTTTCAAAATATTCTGTTAATTTGACGTTATTTCGGGTCGATTAGTGAAAACTCCATCTTTATAGCATTTATAGAACAGAAAAACGTAATTTTGGAGGATGTTTTTCCAATTTTCCGGGGGGGGTTGCACTGAAAAAATTGAAGTTTATCGATTTTTCTCGTCAGTTTGAAGCAATTTCACGTCGAATACAAAAAACCGCATCATTCTAGCATAAGGGCTTGGTTATAAGGGCTTTAAAAAATGTTTGCAGACGAAGCTGTAACGGGTAATGCTAGTAATAAATAATAATTGATCAATGCAAAATATAATAAAAAAGTTAAAATAAAATGAGAATATAAATTAATGTTTACAAAATTACAATAAAAAGCGTATAAAAAAAACAAATTCACACAGTGTTGGGTCACCCATCCAACAAATAATTGTAAACATATGTGCTTAACTTTTAATAATAAACGCAAACTGTATTCAAATTGCTATGACTATTTCTATATGGTAAAGAAATTAATAGGTATATATGATATAGATCTTGTTTAATTTTTCTACATGGATGTTTACTAATGATACAGTCTTAAGTTTAATTAAAACAAAAAAATGTGAAATTTTCCACTTTTCCGATACAAATTTCCAGTTTTCGCAATTTTCCCGTCGGTCTGGGTACTATATCTACCTATATGCCAAATATCAACTTTACAGGATATCTAGAGGTGGCGTATAATTATGATATCTAATACTTAAGTTTTTAAGGCGTTTCCGCGAATTTTGCGTTTTTGAAGTGAAATAACTTTTTAACGGTTAATTCGTTAACGTTGATTGAAAAAAACTGTTTCTTATAATTCTGTAAAGTATCTATATTCGAAATATCAACACTATAGCTCTTTTCGTTCAAAAGATACAGCACCTAAAAAATGAGTCTAAATTAAGGTGTAGTAATAGCACTGTAGTGAGAAGTCCGAATGTGTCCCTTAAAACTCGGCCTTACGCACTACCATGCTCTAGATACAGCTTGTAAAAAAAAAATTAAAAAATTTTGACTAATTCTAAAAATTCATAAAAATTTCATTAATATTGGTGGATTCCCTTTTAATATAAATTTGAAGTACATCCCCGCTTCGATGTGATCCGGCCAACTGGTACTTAGTTCTGCCTAAGAATACAGTTGGTTGTGCTGGTAATGACACTAAATACCGAAATCGAACTGCTATTGTCATCTAGTGGTCAGGATAGGTAATTAAAATTTTAAGTGACACAAAAATCGTACTTATACGCTTCTATGTGTGTGTTCGGCCGAACTAAGAAATCTTAGTAAGATAGAATAAATATAATTTTGTTCTGAGCATCTGAGTCAGCGAGTTTCGGCCTGAGCACACTTTCTTTTGCTTCTTAATCAGTGTTGCCAGATATCTCGTTTAACAGTAGATCTACTGCTTTGTTAGTATATCTACCTTTTTTTTTGAATAAATAAAAAATTTTGAAATTTGTGTCATTTTTTTAATTTTTTATAATAATAATAAATTTAAAACTCCAAAGTCGTACAAATACAAAATCAGTCATTGCAGACCATATTTTGAATAAAAGTATTTATTTCAAACTATTTAAATTGGAATTTTCACTTTTTGAATCTACCGCTTTTTTTCTTAATCTTCCGCTTTTTAAGAAATCGGCTAGGTCATATAGAAGTTCCTCCATTAAAATACTCCTTATAAAATTATCCATTTTATTAAATTTTTATCTCACTTATTACAATAATAAAAATTGTCAACACATGAGAAATGTTCTGAATTGAAAAATGCATGAGAAAAATGCCCGTGACGTAGATACTAAGTAAAATGGCGGCATAAGAAAAGTTTCTTAGTAAACATAAAGTGTCCCGGCCGACGATTGAGTAAGATAATCTGACTATCTTACTAAGATTACTAACTTCTTAGTTCGGCCGACCACGACCTTATGTATATGGTATTCTTTGGTCATATTGAGTGCATTCCACTAGACGCTCACGACGATCAAAATAGTCCTTCAGCCATTCCACATCATGACCACAGTCGCTGCGAGAACGTCATTAATGACGTCATTATTTTCGCTCACACCAAACCAAAGAATACATAGAAGCGTATAATATTAATAATTTATACAGCTTGTAAAAAATATAATAAAATTTTGACTAATTAATTCTAAAAATTCATAAAAATTTCATCAATATTGAATTATAAAATAATACCTTAAAGTAATTACAGAACCATATTCTATTATTTCAAATAATGGAATATGGTCTGTAATGACTGATTTTGTATTTGTACGACTGGGGAGTTTTAAATTAATTATTATAAAAAATTGAAAAAAATGACACAAATTTAAAAATTTTTTTATTTATTGAAAAAAAAGGTAGATATACTAACAAAGCAGTAGATCTACTGCTAAACGAGATATCTGGCAACACTGATTAAGAAGAAAAAGAAAGTGTATTCTAGCCGAAACTGGCTGACTCAGATGCTCAGAACAAAATTATATTTATTCTGACTATCTTACTAAGATTTCTTACTTCTTAGTTTGGCAGAACACACACAATGCATCACCTTTTCGAGTACGTTCCACTAAAGGCCCGTAACGATTGTAACACCCTCTGTATCGTTCCACCTAAGGCCCGTGGTCGTCACATTCTCTTTTAATATAAATTTGAAGTACATGCCCGCTTCGATGTGATCCGGGCAACTGGTACTAAGTTCTGCCAAAGTACAGTTGGTTGTGCTGATAATGGCTCTAAATACCGAAATCGAACAGCATTGTCATCTAATGGTCAGCATACACACTAAAAATTTTAAGTGATCGCACTTATACGCTTCTATGTATATTGTAATCTTTGACCAAACTCACAACGACCCATCTGAGGGTATGTTCCAAAATTTGCTGCGAGCGCTGGCAGCGCTTCTGCAGTACTGTGAAAAAAATGACGTCATGAATTTTGACGTAATTTCTTGCTGTGACTCATGAAGAATAGATATATTAGGAGAGCGAACGTAATGTTAAAAAAACGGTCAAGAATTGGTGTAACTATCTTTTATCAGTAGGGGTCACTGGTCTCAGTGCCGTACGGAATTTAAATGTTTAAATGTAGGCGCCAAGAAATCACTTTCATTCAGTTAATAAGAAGTCTTAGTTTTATAGATAATAAAAAATTGTTTTCGATTATCAAGTAATAATTCATAACAGAGAATTCTTAATTCTTAACAGAGAAATGAACATTCATAACAGAGAATTCTTAATAATCTGCAATAAATTAAAAGATGAAGAATCATAGTGATAATTGCAATTAATAATAATATACAAATATATGTTTACAATACTAACATATATTAGATAAAGAAAGAAGATGACAAAACCGGTAATTACAGACCATTTTCCTTTCGTAAATGCAGACACGCATTCCTAACCTTAAACAACCTTCCACTCATAGATATATAACAGTATATCTATACTTTCCCTGTACAACATCGTCCCATTTTTTCACATTTATAAAATTAAACAATTTTTATACTTACAATTTTTATTTGTAAGATGCGATAACCGTTGATTTTAATATGTAATAATAATAATAATTCCGTACGGGTATATTCGCACTGCCGCTAGTGGCGAAAATAATAACTATGATCTCTACACGTTTTTGAGGACGAAAAAACAGACGAATTGCCTATGTCGTTCAATCTCCTATTTATCTATTCTTCATGCTGTGACTGCTGCCGCTGAAGGGTACGTTCCACTTAACGCCCGCAACGCCCTCGACCACGACCGCTGAAATTGCCGTTCCACAAACGTAAAAAGGCCGCGGGCGTTGTAGGCGAATGTTATAGGTGGAACGCAAATTATGAGCGCTGTATGCTCGTAATATGGCGGCATGGTGAAAACGTGCAGCTATGAGGATTGTGAATAAATACTTCGCATGGATTGAAGTAAAATTTAATTCAACATGGCAAGAAATAATTAGAATTGAATGAAACAAAATGTTAAATAATTATTTTTATTGATATTTAAAAATATGAAGTTTTATATGTTTTTAGGTTAGGTTAAGAAAAGTATATTTGTTTCCCCAACAAAAGATATTCGATTGAGAAATATTATTTTATCTGTAAAATTAAGGGGCCATTTACCAATTTCGGCACGTCTCGCATCCTCCACTGACACTGTCATTTCCACTTCAATAAATGTAAGTTTCAGGATTGAAATTTTTTAAATTCCCGCTTCGTTTTGGTGAAAGCCCACTCTGACCCACCAATATTGTATGGGCGAAGTAAGCGCGACGCGGTCGTGAACAGTAACGCCATCTATGACGTCGAGCGATCGCTCGTGACGACCACGGGCCTTAGGTGGAACGATACAGAGGGTGTTACAATCGTTACGGGCGTTTAGTGGAACGTACTCGAAAAGGTGATGCATTGTGTGTGTTCTGCCAAACTAAGAAGTAAGAAATCTTAGTAAGATAGTCAGAATAAATATAATTTTGTTCTGAGCATCTGAGTCAGCCAGTTTCGGCTAGAATACACTTTCTTTTTCTTCTTAATCAGTGTTGCCAGATATCTCGTTTAGCAGTAGATCTACTGCTTTGTTAGTATATCTACCTTTTTTTTCAATAAATAAAAAAATTTTTAAATTTGTGTCATTTTTTTCAATTTTTTATAATAATTAATTTAAAACTCCCCAGTCGTACAAATACAAAATCAGTCATTACAGACCATATTCCATTATTTGAAATAATAGAATATGGTTCTGTAATTACTTTAAGGTATTATTTTATAATGGGATTTTAAACAATAAGTAATGCAATATATGACAAATAAAAAGAATTAATATTATTTAATATTTGAAGAAAAAAAATTCTATAATATATTAAATACTAATGTAATATAATTTTAATTATTCTGAATAAAAGTATTTATTTCAAACTATTTAAATTGGAATTTTCACTTTTTGAATCAACCGCTGTATTTTGGTAGATCTACCGCTTTTTAAGAAATCGGATCTGGCGACACTGATCATAACCTATTTGTTTATGTATCACATTCAGAACATTTTTCGTGTGTTGACAATTTATTATTATTGTAATAAGTGAGATAAAAATTTAATAAAATGGATAATTTTATAAGGAGTATTTTAATGGAGGAACTTCTATATGACCAAGCCGATGATATCAATAATTTAGTGCTACAATTAGATCCACCAAAATAAAACGGTAGATTCAAAAAGTGAAAATTCCAATTTAAATACATAGTTTGAAATAAATACTTTTATTCAGAATAATTAAAATTATATTACATTAGTATTTAATATATTATAGAATTTTTTTTCTTCAAATATTAAATAATATTAATTCTTTTTATTTGTCATATATTGCATTACTTATTGTTTAAAATCCCATTATAAAATAATACCTTAAAGTAATTACAGAACCATATTCTATTATTTCAAATAATGGAATATGGTCTGTAATGACTGATTTTGTATTTGTACGACTGGGGAGTTTTAAATTAATTATTATAAAAAATTGAAAAAAATGACACAAATTCAAAATTTTTTTATTTAAAAAAACGGTAGAACGGTAGAAATACTAAAAAAGCGGTAGATCTACCGTTAAACGGAATATCTGGCAACACTGCCCGTGACGTAGATACTAAGTAAAATGGCGGCATAAGAAAAGTTTCTTAGTAAGCATAAAATGTCCCGGCCGACGACTGTGTAAGTTAATCTGACTATCTTACTAAGATAGCTAACTTCTTAGTTCGGCCGAACAGCCCCATAGACATGGTGGCGTGCTGTATAAGTGCTGTAAACCGCGTTTCATTTTCACGGCTGCAGTAGCAGTGGCAGCGCACTTTCAATTTTGGAACGCTGTTCGCAGCGTGCTTCATAACGTTAACACTCACAGCGCTGGCAGCAAATTTGGAACATACCCTGAATAGCTGGGTTGAACTGAACTTTGAGAAATGCGGCGCAATTTTTAAAAGTTAAAGATGGCGACAGAAAAAATTACTTTGTATGATTCGGAAAGAGAAATTTTAGTGGAAGTTTTTGTTTCTCCAGAAGATGCTCGACGTGCGATCACAGGTAATTATAATTATGCTATGTAACCTTATTAATAAGCAATGTTCATTATAATTGAGAATATATTTTTCATGAAAAATTTATGTTGTTTGTAGACATATTTTTTGCTACAGAGCTATTAAGAGTTCTTAATCAGGAATCACAAGCTTCTACATCTACTAAGGTTGATAGTGAGAATTATGATTGCGATGATGATGAAAACGGGAATTTTATTGATGAAAAAGCTCTTGATCCTGAGGACACATGTGATCTCAACTCATCTAAAAAAAGTGAAGGTACAATAAAATTAATAAATTCTATAGTTATCCTACTTTTTTATGTTTAGTATGCGAGGATGTGAGTAACATATTTGCATATTTCAGTTTCTTTATACTGATGGAGTCCACCCTGTGTGTTATTATTATTAGAGACCTACAGGTCAATGGAAGAAATCCTCAATAGTGGAAAATTGTCCCAAAAAAACAGTATGGCAAAGAATAGCCAAAGAACTGGCTAAAAAGGATACAATGTAACTGGACCGCAATGCTCCTCTAAGCTGCGAAGTTTAAAAAAAACATATAAAGCCATAAAAGATCACAAGAACAAATCGGGTAATGACAGAAGGAGTTGGCAGTTTCTCGAAGTTTGTATAAATGTTTAAATATCCTTAATTTTTAGATATAGTTAAATTTTCTATAATTACAAATTAATAAGTTTCTCTTAATTAATACGCTATATTTTTTATAGTAACAATGTATTATATACTTTTTCTAGATAATGGAGGAAATTTTTGCCAAAAAGGCATGGTGCAATCCAGTTGCATCTTCCACTCTTACATCGATACAGGCGGAAAGTAACGATAATGTAGAGGAATCCGATAGCGGATGATTCCAGAATCAAGTAAAACAATAGCATCTTTATTGGGAAAAAGATTAAAGCAAAGAGAAGAACACAAGGAACAAATAATGAAAAGGCAACCAATTAACAAACCAATACATCTTTCAACAGTCACTCGTGCAGCTGAATGGCGATAATTATATATTTTTTGTCTTTCACTTAATGTCCATTATCCCGATAAGGAGTAAGTAAATGCTGATGTATTTCATATGCAGCATCGCCTAGAATATGACTGTTTTCTGGGAATGCATCATCATCATTTAAAATATGACTGTTTTCTGGGAATGCATCATCATCATTTAAGTAATCTGCAACTTCTGATAAGCGAAAAACTCTTTGAACATGAACAGATCCAGGATGTCCGGCATAACAATGTGTTATCAGAGTCTTATGATCGCATACGATCTGCAGAAAAATTTTAACTTTAAGTGTATTTTTATTATTTACCAAAATTAATATTTTGCTTAAAAATAATTGTTAAAAACCTGTAACTGAATAGAATGGAATCCTTTTCGATTGATATAATATGTTGGATTTTTTTTTTGAGCATTTATACGAATGTGAGTCCCATCAATAGCTCTAATGTTTTAGGAAAGCCACTTGCTCTTTCAAATCCACGCATCACGATCTTCCGTAGGCCATTGTATAAATCTTGAGTCTCTTATAAATAAAGCGTGACAAACTCGACGTACAGCTCTTACAGCAGTAGCTCGTCCTACGTTAAATCTGTCACAAACGGGCCTAGAATAAAAATTTTAAAAAAATATTTATATTTTAGATACATACTTCTGAATTATATTACATATACATCACACTAAAGTTATTTATTTTTATAAAAATATAACCTATAAGAATATCCGTTGTAGCTATTTTCCAAAGAGCTATCATCAATTGACGACGAGAAGGAATTGCAGGGCATCCAGAAACACGTCGAACTAAATCTTCTTGTATTAACTTATGAAAATAATTGAATGTTTCTTGAAAGTCTAAACAAAAAAAATTAAAAATATCATAAGTCCCTTTACATACTAAATCACTGAATGTGATTTATCATTCGTAACTCACTTTTTAACCCGACTTCAAAAAGGAGGATGGTTCTCAATTCGTCTGTATTTTTTTTTTATCTAGTCACTCATTCTAATATGGGATTACAGACATTTATATATGTCATAATTACTTGCATATAATAGAGTAAATTTAGAGCCTAATCTAGGTGTGAAATTAGATGTAAAATTTTGAAAATCAACAGTGTAATGTATGACAATATCATTTACCTGAAACGGTTTTTGAATTCTTCATCTGAATAACGATCAATTACACTCTCACAATCAATAATACGTGGCCTAAGTTTTCGCTTTTCACGACCGTGATTTTGTAAAATTGCATTCCACTCTTCATCTGAACTAGATGAAGTAGTTTCTGAAGCATGATTGCGATGCACCAACAAATATCCAACTGTCGCCATAAAAGACATTTTGATTATATTACACGTAAATTATTTAAATACTCCAAAAAAATAAAATATAAACAATTCAAATGAATATTTTTTTAAATATAAATCAAGTTGATCAATAATTATTAAAGTTTATTATTAAGGCTTACAAATTATAATATAACCTCTTTAAGCTTCTGACTTATTTTCAAGTTCGCCATTTTTAATGTTTACATCAACGGTTAAAACGCCCCACAGGCCCAGTTTTTTTAAGGATAAACCTAGTTAGTTAACTCGCGTGGTTTAAGTTAAGTTCCCCAACCTAGATCCCAAAAATAGTAGCGTTGATCAGAAGAATAATAATATACATTATATTAATATATTATTATATTTTATTATTATCATATATATTATTATAAGATCTGAATAATTATTTATTGTATATTATCATATATATTATTTATCATAACCTCAAATATTTCAATTCAAAGTATTAAATATTTTATGTAGTGATATCAAGTTATTAACAAAGAGTGATTTTTGTGTGTCTCTAAAATTGCAACGTTATTGACACGTGTACAGTATGCCATCAGGGGAAGGGACTCGAAGTGGGGGAACTTAACTTAAACCACGTGAGTTAACTAACTAGGCTTATCCTTAAACTGGCCCATAGTCCATTCCACTTGGGTTTATGATTGTAACCATAGACACTAAACAAGGATACATAACTCCATGTAAACAAATAATTGGCAAAAATAAGATGTCAGTAGTGTTCCTTCGGCACCGGAAACAGAACAGAGAGTATAAGGCGCGAGTTTTAATTGAAAAACATTACGCATTTATAGTATTATAAAAATTATTTCCAGCCAAAGTATTTTTCCAATAAAATATTTTTAAAAATAAATGATAAGTAATTTCAATTTTTCAATAAGGAATTAGTTGAAGTTGAAGTGATAGTTAAAATTCGCAAAATAATTATATAAAACTAAAAAAAAAAACTTCAAATAATTAAATAGTAACCTGTAATGTTTGAATTGTAAAAATGAAAATAAATTATTGAATCAGATATTAAATTAAACTTTTATTTATTAATAATAATGCTGAAAATTAATATTTAATATAATGTCATACAATTTAATTAATTTTGGAATATTTATACTCGATTTTGATACTTTAAAAAGTCCTAGTTTTTTAAACCCAATTGATCCCGTTGCTTATTGTCACAAGCACTACCAATTTTACAATTGTCTACTGCACATACTCTTCCCATTTTAAATGTTTTTTAAACAGTTTTTATTTAATAAATTTTTTTAAACAAATTGCGTAATTCAAAATAATCACTTCGAAATAAAACTAGTTACTTTTGACTATTTCATTTCTATTTATTATACTATACCGTACGTTTAGTTTACATCTTTGCATAGCAGATCTCCCACGAGTATGAGAGAGTACATATGTATACATTAAGACCTCCTTCTCATACACATTGCTTAATGTATACATATGTACTCGCTCATACTCGTGGGAGATCGGCTATGCGAAGATGTAAACTAAACGTACGGTATTTCACTTCGGTACGGATGAGTTCCTATCAAAAACTAGTGACCCTAGCGGCATAAAAAGTAAATATAACTTCTACCATTTCATTGCCATATTTGATCAATTTTCCCGTTTGAGCTAGATCTCCTTTATATAGTCTCCATGATTGTAATGCTCGCAAGCAAGTGGAACGGTAAAAACCGCGGTCGTGAGCGTCATTGTTGTGAGTGCTTAGTGGAACGCACAGACAGTCAAGTGAGCATGGATACTACACAAGGCTACCGAACTCCATGTAAACAAATAATTGGCAAAAAAAAGATGTCAGTAGTGTCGCTTCTATGCCGGAAACAGTGGTGAGAGCATTTATAGTATTATAAAAATTATTTTTAGCCAAAGTATTTTTTCAATAAAATACTTTTTTTAATAAATGATAAGTAATTTCAATTTTTCAATAAGGAATTGGTTGAAACAAATTGCATACTTCAAAATAATCACTACGAAATCAAACTGGTTACTTGCTTACATCACTCCTATTTATTATACTATATTCACTTCTGTTCGGATTGTAGTACGGATGAACAACTAGCGACGCTAGTGGCATAAAATAGTGGCTAGTGGCGTAAATATTACTATTAGCATTTCGTTGCCATATTTTGTCAATTCTCCCGTTTGAGTTCGGTATCCTTGTGTAGTATCCATGGTTCCAAAGAATGGAAACTACACAAGGAATCCGAACTCAAACGGGAGAATTGACAAAATATGGCAAGGTAATGGCAGAAGTTATATTTACTTTTTGTGCCACTAGCGTCGTAATTTTTCATTTTGCACCGAAGTGAAAATAGTATAATAAATAGGAGTGAAGTATATATTTGTCCTTTTGTTAGACTTATTATTAATAAATAAAAGTTTAATTTAATATCTGATTCAATAATCTATAAATTGATTTTAATAATTTCAAGATAATTTATTTGAATTTTTACAATTCCAACTTTACAGGTTACTATTTAATTATTCGATGTTTTATAATTATTTTGTTTTTTATTTTTATGTAATTATTTTGCGGATTTTTAACTTCAACTAATTTCTTATTGAAAAATTGAAATTATATATCATTTATTAAAAAAAGTATTTTATTGAAAAAATTCTTTGGCTGCAAATAATTTTTATAATACTACATACATGCGTCATGTTTTGCAATTAAAACTCCCACCTTATACTCTCTCCACTGTCTCCGGTGAAAAGGGAACACTACTGACATCTTATTTTTGTCAATTATTAGTTTACATGGACTTCGAACTCCTTGTGTGGTTTCCATGGTTCAAAGCTTTACCAAAACTAGACAATTCATCCAAAACAGTAGTTGTTATATACGCTAGTAAAGTGCGCCATCTTATATTTTTTATTTTAAGTTATAGTCCAGTTAAGATCACCATCCGTGCTTGCAAAAGATCAGGTCGTTCTGAATTTTTTATATGTTGTTAGGACCTAAACCAATATTAAAAAACCAGATTTGCAATTTCCAAAGTGCTGTGCGAGCGGCGGTGTACCCAAAAAGCCATGAAATTTTCGGACTTTTTTCAGTTTTTGCTCAATATCTCAGTGAAGGAAGGGTCTGACCGGTATAGTCATTCTATACACTTTTAAAGTAGACTAAATTTTCAACAATTTGAGATCAAAACAAGCTCTATACAGCTATTAGTTCCCAAGATACAGTTCTTAGAAAATAGGCAATTTTTTCCAAAAAGTGCAATTTTTTCGAAATGGTCACTTATTTCGTAAAATATCTTCTAAAATACGCATCCCACGTCAAATATTATATGTAATAAACTTGTAGTAAATTTAATTAGCTTTCATTTGAGATTAGACTGGTACCTGTATGCTTAGCGGTTCTCTCAAAAACGGCAGATAACCAAAAACAGTCATAAGTTAACCAGCGCCGATAACCATCGCAGCGCACATATTTACCAGATGTTTGTATCCATATTTTCGGTAAAAGTAGGTACCAATTCCTATCAGATGGAAGGAAACAAAAGATCGAGGTCGTACAGCAGTTATCAGAACATGAGAAAATAACACACACTTCTTCTTCCATGCTTCAAGGGGCCACGCTTGTTTTTGAGAACAACAGTCTCAAAAAATAGCTGTACTGAGTGTCCCTTTGTTAGAGCCCATCTCCACTATGACTATATCATCGACAAAACGTTTTTGGAGGTGAGTTTTCGCTGTTCTAACATCAGGTATACAATCATCCTTAATTTGCTGTAGGAGGTGTGATAAAGAAAACTGGCATTCATCACTGTTTTCCAATAGGTAATCGTACACACAATCGATCGTTTCTTCAGTATTACTGGCAGGACGATTCCGTCTCTTATTCCACGACCACTCTTTACTTTTTAGAAATTTAAGAGAGAATCTAAGTCAAAAAACATTAGCTATGGTATAGTATTCATTGGTTCATAGTAGACTTTTAAGTGGCTAAAACCTAGTTTCCTTAATTAATTAATAATAAATAAAAAAAAATAAAAAAATGTCTCAGGACTTTTCGTTCCAAAATCGTACCCTCTACCTACCCTCTTATGGAACTCGACTACTTACGGGATACCTGAATAGAAAACTATACTGTAATGAAACAATTAAGGATTCTTTGGTCCTTACATTATAGATTTCACTACTTTTGAAGGCGAACATTTTTATTTTTGCTGGGCTATCAATACTTTTTGTAAGCGAAAACTAAAATGAGGCCTAAAAACTCTAATCCTTCCTGTAAACATAGATAGATAGATACATCTTGGGGTCTAAAAAGTATTGCACTTCGACTTCATGGTTCATTGTGCTCCCCCTTCTACCTCAGTCTGACGAGACTCGCTTCTCCCATATGTTGGCAATAGCCTGGAGCTTGCTTATCAGGTCCTCCAGAAGGTTCATATATTCGGGGTGTGATGCACCGAATATTCTGTATCTGCTGTAACCCAGAGGTTCGCAGTCAAAGATTATGTGGCTGTATGTTTCGTCCTCCTCACCACACAATCTGCACATAATGCCCGTTATGGAGTCCCATTCTGTGCAGATGCTTCCGCGTGGGATAATGCCCGGTAATGAATACGATAACCCTCCGCAGTTGCATCCTGTTCAGCCTCAGTGCATCGAGAGATAACCTCTTTGTTGCACTTTGAAGCAGTACCTTCCCGAGCTCTTGCCGTGGTACTTTTTCTCAGTGATCACGGTGTTTAGCATTAGACCACTCGTTGATCACCTGTTTACATGCAGTCTTTGGAATTCCTAAAATAGGCTCTGGGCCTATGAAGGGCATTCCGACTCTCAACTTTGCTAAGGTATCCGCTTTTTCGTTTCCTTTGAAACCACTGTGACCCGGCACCCTGATCAATTTAACATTGTTCCGTTTTGTCAGTTTCAGATGTTCCTCCATACAATCCTTGACTACCCTTGAGGTGACCTCAGTTCCAGGCAAGGCTTTTAAAGCAGCTTGACTGTCCGACAGAATACATACGTTCTGGTTTAAGTAGCCTCTACGTAGGTTCTCACGGGCGCAAGCCAGTATGGGGTAGACTTCTGCTTGGTAGACCGTGGCACACTTCCCCAAGTTGAGGCTTATGTTTGCTTTAGGTCTCTCACCGTAGATTCCCGCCCCGGTCCCTTCTTCAGTTTTGGATCCGTCCGTATACCAGACGATTCCTTTCCTGAGGTAGGGTGGTTCTCCTTCCGACCACATGGCCCTATCACATACTACAGTGAAAGGTTTTGAGAAGGAGTGTGTCTTGGGAAGTATATCTGTGCCCATTTCAAAGACGGGGTCTGAGATAATTGATGTTCCCAAAATACTTGCATATCCAACCAGATTTTTATTAATCCAGTTGTTATTGCAAGACAATCTATAGGCGCCGGATCTCGCTTTAGCTGTTATTACAAGGTCTTTTAAGCTAGCGGACTAAAAATGTAGGCTACAAATGGGATACAGTTGGTCATTTGTAGTCTATTTGTAGCCAATTTGTTACGCTATTAAAAAATTTGTAGCCTTAGCCAAAATTAAAAAAATTAGGTATCCGCTAGCTTAACATGAAGCTAGCGGATACCACAATAATCAATATTTGGAAGCTTCGAATTACAATTGTAAGTGCATAAAAATTTATAGCCGGCCAAGATCTATCGGATAGAAACAATTAAACTGTATTTCAAATGAAAAATTCATTTTACAGTAAAAATAGTGTAATTTGACATGCAGCCGCTAAGGAGAAAAATTTCAAAAGTTTTTTTTTTGCAACCAGAATAGTTTTTTTAGACTAAAAGCAGATAGCCACTATGGCTACAATTATCGAAAGAATTGTTAAAACTGAAGGAAGGTTTGCTTAAACTAAAAACGGGTAGCTGCTATGGCTACAAATTTTAAATTGAGTAAACAAAAGTAGCTATAATGACATAAAATTTTAAAGTAATTTTTTTCAATAAAAATTTTTTTTTTAAATGGGGAAGCATCTATGGCACGAAATGTCAAAAGAATCGTTTTACAATAAAACAGTTTTTCTTAACTAAAACCGGGAAGCGGTTATGGGTACAAAGTCCGGCAGTATCGAATAATTTTTTTTCTAAAAAAGAGTTTTATTCGATTCAAACCGGCAGCCACTACGGCAACAAATTTCAGGAGTAATATTAAACAGTGACAATTATGTTTTTTCACTCTAAGTGAGTAGCCGCTACAGCAACAAATTTCAAATTGACTTTGAACGAGAGTAGGCACATGGCTACAAATTTCAAATTATTATTATTTCTAAAAAAGAGTTTTTTTCGATTAAAACCGGCAGCCGCTAAGGCAACAAATTTCAGGAGTAGTATGTAACAGTGACAATTATGTTTTTTCACTCTAAGCGAGTAGCCGCTACGGCAAAAAATTTCAAATTGACTTTGAGCGAGAGTACACGCATGGCTACAAATTTCAAATTATTATTTTTTCTAAAAAAGTGTTTTTTTTAATAAAACCGGCAGCCGCTACGGTAACAAATTTCAGGAGTATTATTTAACAGTGACGATAATGTTTTTTCACTCTACATGGGTAGCCGCTACGGCAAAAAATTTCAAAATGACTTTTATTGAGAGTAGACATATGGTTATTTCAAAATATTTTTTCTAAAAGTTTTTTTCGATTAAAACCGGCAGCCACAATGGAAACATATTTCAGGAGTATTATTTAATTGTGACAATTATTTTCTTCACTCTAAATGGGTAGCCGATACGGCAACAAATTTCAAATTGACTTTTAATGGGAGTAGACTCATGGTTACAAATTTCAAAATAATTTTTTTTCTAAAAAAGAGTTTTTTTCGATTAAAATCGACAGTGTTGACGCTTAAGCATATACAAACAAATATATATATGAATAACTTCGACACAAATAATACTGTCAAAATAAAAAATAAGAATGATAAGAAAAGGTTGGCTGTTACGTCACAGACGTCTTTGGTGTAGCAGAAGCACGCTGTACTAGGTATCCAGAGGCCCGAGGTTCGATTCCTGGTTGACGAGTTAATTTTTTCATATCAGTATTTAATTAAAAATTCAATGACATTTGTCTATATAGTATACGCTAGTATCCAACAGTTTGTCTTACGTAACCGAAATGTAATTTGGACAAACATCGTATTGCTGACGCTTAAGTATACACAAACAAATATATATACGAATTAAAATTCGACAGAATTAATACTGTCAAAATAAAAAATAAGAATGATATGAAAAGGTTGGCTGTTACGTCACAGTCGTCTTTGGTGTTGCGGAAGCACGCTGGACTAGATATTCAGAGGTCCGAGGTTCGATTCCTGGTTGACGAGTTAATTTTTTCATATCAGTATTTAATTAAAAATTTCAGTAGTATTATTTAATAGTGGCAATTATTTTCTTCACTCTAAATGGGTAGCCGCTACGGCAACAAATTTCAAATTGACTTTTAATGAGAGTAGACTCATGGTTACAAATTTCAAAATAATTTTTTTTCTAAAAAAGAGTTTTTTTCGATTAAAATCGGCAGCCGCTACGGCAACAAATTTCAAGAGTATTATTTAACATTGACAATTATGTTTTTTCACTCTAAGTGAGTAGCCGTTGCAAATTTCAAATTGACTTTTAATGAGAGTAGACACATGGCTACAAATTTCAAATTATTATTTTTTCAAAAAAAGTGTTTTTTTTCGATTAAAACAGGTTACTCTCAATAAAAGTCAATTTGAAATTTGTTGCCGTAGTGGCTACCCATTTAAAGTGAAAAAACATAATTTTCACTGTTAAATAATACTCCTGAGATAATAGAATAAAATACTTTTTTAGAAAAAATAATAATTTGAAATTTGTAGCCATGTGTCTACTCTCGTTCAAAGTCAGTTTGAAATTTGTTGCCGTAGCGGCTACTCGCTTAGAATAAAAAAACATAATCGTTACTGTTAAATAATACTCCTGAAATTTGTTGCCGTAGCGGCTGCCGGCTTTAATATAAAAAAAAAACTTTTTTAGAAAAAATAATAATTTGAAATTTGTAGCCTTGTGTCTAATCTCAGTCAAAGTCAATTTGAAATTTGTTGCCGTAGCGGCTACTCACTTAGAGTGAAAAAACATGATTGTCACTGTTAAATAATACTCCTGAAATTTGTTGTCGTAGCGGCTGCTAGTTTAAATCGATAAAAAACACCTTTTTTAGAAAATTTTTTTTTTGAAATTTGGAATCAATGACTTCCTTCCACACTTTGTTAATAAAAGTCGGCTTGTTGCCTTGGTTAACTATATTTAAGTTGTTAGCTATGATAGAATCAAAGAGGTACTCACCTCTTGTATTTGTGTTTGTGCTACCCCACGCAGTGTGATGCGCGTTTCCATCGCATCCCATGATCAGTTGGTGGTTTTTTGCCTCACAATACTGGATCAGGTCTTCCATCTCTGTTGATGGTGGTGGAGTAGATGCATCATAGGGTAGGTAGACCGAAGCGATGATTACCACTCCAGTTCCGTTCTCCATGTTGCATTTTACTTTTACTGCTGTTAGATCTCTCTGACAAAACTCTAACAGCGGCAAGACATTGATGTCCTTTCTTGCATAAATGCAAGTTCTGGGTCTCTCCGAGGTTTTATCGTAGATAATTAGTCCTCTAGTATCTCCTAGTCCAAGAATCTTATGGTTAACAGCCCAAGGTTCCTGGATCAGAGCAATGGAGATTCCCCCTTTCAGCACATTTTGACAGAAGACAGCGGAGGCCGCCAAACTGTGCTGGAGGTTGATCTGAAGCATCCGAAGATCAGACATTCTTTTTCCTCTTTGATGTATTCAGTGGTCTAAGGTTGACTTGACCAAACCCGAGGTATAATTTAAAACCTCGGTCCTGAATCAACCGCAGATCCGCTGCATCCACTTCCAGTACGATGGTGTATCGTACATTGGTTCTCGTGCTGTTGATACTTCGCCACTCCTGAGTGTGCAGGTTTGTATTCTGCACTCCAAGAGCTTTGATCACTTTGTCCGTTTCAACGGATTTATAGATCTGAGGAATATACAGCAGAACCTTTGATGTGTTCATCTGGGCTCTTGCATCCCGACTACAAATTCCGCTCCGTCCCATGGTCTGATATTCGGGACGTTCTCCATGAGCCAGTTTATGGCTGTTATAACTATGCACCGCACAACGAGGGCCCCCCAGTCCAGGTGGCAACCTCGATATTGTGAGCCCTCAACGAGCTCTTGGCTAATGAGGGTTTGTAGCATCGAGAGTTGCACCTCTTCGGATTGTTCCTGAGTCATTTTGACCTCAGGATACCCCCGCAATGCAATGCATATCTTTGTTGTTGCGGCGGTTTCAGCAAAGGTATTAAAGCACTTGCCTGTTCCCCCTTTCTTCGTTTTTTCGAGATCTGATTCAGATCTCAATCTCTTTTCCTGTGGGTTTTTCAAGGGTTGAGTCAGACCCTACAGGTATCACTGTTTCTGAGAAAACCAGCTCTTGCTTTCTTTTCAAATGCTTTTCTCTGGGCTGCACCCGAGAGACTTTTCATTTCCACCTTCAGGAAAGGATTCTGGAGTTTATCATCCAGATTATCTGCTGGGCTGGATGCACCTGCAGTTTTTTGTGTCTCGGCGATGTTTGCTTGTGCAGCCTCGGTTGATTCACTTTTTGAGGGGATTTGAGCCCCAGAGTTATTATAATTTTTTAAGTGTTTTTCCATATTATTCCCACGAAAAAATCGAGCCGTATACTACCCCATCGGCTGCTTACGTGCTTTTACATGGTTTCTTGGTCGTGCTTCTCAAGGCTATCCTGTCCATCGTGGGTATTCTTGCCAGTAACATAGTTACCACATTACTACATTAACTATTTACTACATTTACTACATTAACTATGTTACTTGCCATTAACATAGTTATTCTTGCCATAGTTACCGGCGTAGCATAGCCCTTCATCGATGCACATAAGCCTCTCCATCAACTACAAGGTCCTACCATGCCTAGGAGAGGTCCTGTAAACATAGTTAGTGCTTAAACTTGGTCTAACGCATTACCGTGCTATGTGATAGTAAGGTGAGCTTGGTAGTCATGGAGACTACACAATGAGATCGAACTTAAATGGGAAAATTGACAAATTATGGCAACGAAATGGTAGAAGTTATATTTACTTTTTATGCCGCTAGGGTCGGTAGTTGTTGATCAGTACCGATCCTTACCGAAGTGAATATTGTGGACTATAGTATAATAAATAGAAGTGAAGTAAGCCAAGTAACTAGTTTTATTTCGAAGTGATTATTTTGAATTACGCAATTTGTTTAAAAAAATTTATTAAATAAAAACTGTTTAAAAAACATTTAAAATGGGAAGAGTATGTGCAGTAGACAATTGTAAAATTGGTAGTGCTTGTGACAATAAGCAACGGGATCAATTGGGTTTAAAAAAACCAGGACTTTTTAAAGTCCCAAAAGTGAGTATAAATTTTTTCCAAAATATTTACTTAATTAAATTGTATGACATTATATTAAATATTAATTTTCAGCATTATTATTTACAAATAAAAGTTTAATTTAATATCTGAGTCAATAATTTATTTTCATTTTTACAATGCCAACTTTACAGGTTACTATTTAATTATTAGATTTGATTTTTATTTTTATGTAATTATTTTGCGAATTTTAACTATCACTTCAACTTCAACTAATTCCTTATTGAAAAATTGAAATAACTTATCATTTATCGAAAAAAGTATTTAATTGAAAAAATACTTTGGCTGCAAATAATTTTTATAATACTATAAATGCGTAATGCTTTTCAATTAAAAATCGCGCCTTATACTCTCTCCACTGTTTCCGGTGTAGAAGGAACAGTAGAGGTAGAGATAGATTGTAAAGGCTGCCCTAGACGGGCTACACTTCGACCGTAAGGTTTATTGTGATGCCTTAGGATGTGAGAATGTGAGTGGAGTGGAAGGAATTTGTGAGTAGACTAGGAATTGGTAGCATATGCGGCTGCAGCCGACTATGATAGGAACTATGCCGATATTCATCTGGAGTTCGTGAAGGAAACTGCAGAAAACCTTCTCAAGCATAACCGGTTACTTCGTTCTTGTCCATACGCCGACAGTTTAGTCAATCAACCGCCCCTTTTTTTTTATAATTGACAAACTGCCGATGCCGGGATTCGAACCCATAACCTCCCAGTTTCCAAGTACTGCATACTGCGCAGACATGACGCCTTAGACCGCTCGGCTACTTGACTAGAAGGAACAGTACTGACATCTTATTTTTGCCAATTATTTATTTACATAGAATTAGGTATCCTTGTGTAGTATCTATGGGTATGTTCCAAAATTTGCTGCGAGCGCTGGCAACGCTTCACCGCGTGTTCCAGAATTCATAACAGCGCGCTGCAGCAGTACTGTGAAAAAAAAATGACGTCATGAATTTTGACGTAATTTCCAGCTGTGACTGCTGCCGCTGAAAAGGTGAAGCAGTGAGAGCAATGAACATGGCGGCGTGCTGTAAGTGCTGCGAACCGCGTTCCAATTTTTACAGCTGCAGTAGCAGTGGTAGCGCGCTTGCAATTTTTCAGCGTGCTTCATGGCGTTAACACTCTCAGCGCTGGTAAAAAATTTTGGAACACCCCTAAGTTGGTAGTGTTCACGGATTCACTAAGACGTGCCAGGTTTGAATGTTCTTATATTTTACGCCTTTGGTCTATTATTATACGATAATATTATAATAAAAATTTTTAATGAAGTGTTATAACAGTTTTTCTTATTGAGAATTACCCATCCAGAAAATTCAACGAGATTATACATAACATGAAGTTTAAAGGATCCTACACAAATCTAACGGGATTCGAGTCTAATCCCGGTAAATCGATTGTTTATAAGGTGATAATCAAATGTCTCAATGGTCACCAGATCCGGAAACTCGTTTTTCGGTTACAAATCTGGAGTTAAAGTTCAAAAATAGACTATGAATGTTCTTTCCAAGGAGGTATAGAAACAGGAAATTTAACTCCTATGTTATCCGTGTGTGGATGAGCCATATAGTGCCGTCGCTAGATGGCGCTGACCATCAACATAGGTCGTTCTTCGGTTACTTTCGGCACAATTCTGATTTTCAAGAGTTTTCATGTGCCTTGAGTAAATTATTTAAAAAAATTGACAGCCGTATATAGTATTACAGTCATTTCAGCTAAATAATGCAATAATGGTACGACATTGTTCTATTTGAGGTTGCCGTAATAAGAGCCTTGGACCCTTAGTAACGAGATGCGTTATATCATAGCGCTATATCGTGTTTTTATGACGTCATGCAGTATAATGCTACTTTTTTTTAAACTTGGTAGTACCGACATACGTTATGCTTTTTTTCGAGGTATAATAAAATACCGCGTTATCTTAACGCTTAATTATTGGTATCAGCTATTTAGATGGAGTTATATAGTGCCTTTTTTGTTACTGTTTTATACATTTTAGGTTATTTTTTTTGACATTTGTATTTCAGCTTCATTGAAGTTGTAATTATTACGTTTTTGTTCATTGTCTTCATTCAATTTTGTTCAATCAAATTTCTTAAATCGATTTTTTTCAGAGATTAATTAGATATCAATTAATTATTAAGGTATTCGTTTTTAAGATTAGATTAATTATACTTAAAAATTTTTTTTGATCAATTTAGTTTCTAGTTTTGTTCAAAATATATTAAGGGTTAGTTATTAAATATTTAGGGCTAGTTATTAGGTAATATATAGGGTTATAGAATTAGCTTACCAGCCAAGTAGCCGAGCGGTCTAAGGCGTCATGTCTGCGCAGTATGCAGTACTTGGAAACTGGGAGGTTATGGGTTCAAATCCCGACATCGGCAGTTTGTCAATTATAAAAAAAAAGGGTCTGTTGATTGACTAAACTGTCGACGTATGGACAAGAACGAAGTAACCGGCTATGCTTGAGAAGGTTTTCTGCAGTTTCCTTCACGAACTCCAGATGAATATCGGCATAGTTCCTATCATAGTCGGCTGCAGCCGCATATCCTACCAATTCCTAGTCTGCTCACAAATTCCTTCCACTCCACTTACATCCTCACATCCTAAGGCATCACAATGGACCTTATGGTCGAAGTGTAGCCCGTCCAGGGCAGCCTTTACAATCTACCTCTATAGGATTAGCTTTGCCAAACTATGTGATGGATTTCGTAAATTTAATTAATTCAATAGAAACATAATCTTTCGCGACCAGTCGAATCCATTTGATCTGAGCGATCGATATTTTGTTCACCTATTTATATTGAATAAGGTTTGTGTTGCGGAATTAATAAATGATTTAAGACATCATTTACATCAACATTTTCAAAGTGTTGATGACCAAAGATGAATTATTTGCTGAAGCACACGGGGTTAGAAATAAAATAGTAGCAAGTTGATGAAAAAACTATCAAATATTTTTATGTTGGTAACAATCATAGATAATATATCCATTTAATTTATACTCAAATATAGAATCACTAACTTCATTCATATTATGATTATTGAATTCAAACCTTTTGTAAGGTTAAAAATTCTTATATCAGAATTTTTATTTGTTGTTTTTTTTCTTTAAAATCGATTTAAATTTTTTAAATATTATTAATCAATTAGTTTAGTTTTTACATTTTTATTTCTTAGTTTAATAGATTAGTTAATTTTTATCGTTTTATTTCATTTTCAAGGTTAGTTTTAATTCGTAGTTTTTATCAATTGCTTTTATTAAATTTAGCAAATTGATATTCGTGGAGTTTTATTTAATATTACAGTAGGTTAATTTTTTTAGTATTTATAAGTTAAATTAAATATATTTAAATTTAGTTAGTTTGCGAAATGTCGAAAAGAAACAAAACGGTTTTTCAGCCACAAAATTTTGTTGTTGAAAACTTGTTCGAGGACAGATTTGATGGCGTGCTCGGAAAAACTGGAAGAATGAAATAAGGTAACATAATTGTATATGTCATCATTGTTTTAAATGTAATATATTTATTTTAATTTATAAGCATGGCGGACTTCGGCGAAAGGCTTAAGAAATGGCCAGTAAAAATTGCATGAGATGAGAACGGACGTTAAGAGAAGCTAAATTAGTACCACTTTCTCTACTTAAACAGCGAATTGTGAATTTCAAAGAGTCTCCTAGCGCATCGAAGCCTCAAACTGCACCTAAAATTTAATGCAGGAGTGCGAATATATGTAAGCCCTATTTAACAAATTTTTAAATCAAATAATAAAATAGACGCACAATGCAGCATCCAGTGAAAACCGACGGGTTTATTGAGCACCAAGCAAACGCATTGGAAGAGGCGAACAAAATAAGAAGGGAGATAATTAAAAAAAAAAATTTATTTAATATTTGTTTATTTGTGTATACTTTCGCGTCAACATTACGATGTTTGTCCAAATTCCTTTCGGTTACGTATGACAAACTGTAGAAGACTTTAGTGTATACTCCGACAAATTTCATTGTCATTGAATTTTTTAATTAAATTAAATACTGATATGAAAAAATTAACTCGTCAACCAGGAATCGAACCTCGGGCCTCTGGATATCTACTCCAGTATGCTTCCGCTTCACCAAAGACGATTGTGACGGAATAGCCAACTTTTTCATATTATTCTAATTTTTTATTTATTTAGACAGTACTAAAATCTTCTACAGTTTGTCATACGTAACCGAAAGGAATTTGGACAAACATCGTTATGTTGACGCGAAAGTATACACAAATAAACAAATATTAAATAAATAAATAACTTCAACAGAAGTAATACTGTCTAAATAAATAAAAAATTAGAATAATATGAAAAAGTTGACTATTACGTCACAATCGTCTTTGGTGTAGTGGAAGCATACTGGACTAGATATCCAGAGGCCCGAGGTTCGATTCCTGGTTGACGAGTTAATTTTTTCATATCAGTATTAAATTTAATAAAAAAATTCAATGACAATGAATTTTGTCGGAGTATACGCTAAAGTCTTCTACAGTTTGTCATACGTAACCGAAAGGAATTTGGACAAACAATGTTATGTTGACGCGAAAGTATACACAAATAAACAAATATTAAATAAATAAATAACTTCAACAGAAGTAATACTGTCTAAATAAATAAAAAATTAGAATAATATGAAAAAGTTGGCTATTACGTCACAATCGTCTTTTGTGTAGAGGAAGCATACTGGACTAGATATCCAAAGGCCCGAGGTTCGATTCCTGGTTGACGAGTTAATTTTTTCATATCAGTATTTAATTTAATTAAAAAATTCAATGACATTGAAATTTATCGGAGTATACGCTAAAGTCTTCTACAGTTTGTCATACGTAACCGAAAGGAATTTGGACAAACATCGTTATGTTGACGCGAAAATATACACAAATAAACAAATATTAAATAAATAAATAACTTCAACAGAAGTAATACTGTCTAAATAAATAAAAAATTAGAATAATATGAAAAAGTTGGCTATTACGTCACAATCGTCTTTGGTGTAGCGGAAGCATACTGGACTAGATATCCAGAGGCCCGAGGTTCGATTCCTGGTTGACGAGTTAATTTTTTCATATCAGTATTTAATTTAATTAAAAAAAAAATTGTTAAATCAAACTAAATTTGTGGATAGCTTCGAAAAATTAGTTAATTTCTAAATAATTTATAAATTAATAAGTTGCTACTATTTTATTTCTAACCCCGTGTGCTTCAGCAAATAATTCATCTTTGGTCATCAACACTTTGAAAATGTTGATGTAATGATGTCTTTAATCATTTATTAATTCCGCAACACAAACCTTATTCAATATCAATAGGTGAACCAAATATCGATCGCTCAGATCAAATGGATTCGACTGGTCGCGAAAGATTATGTTTCTATTGAATAATTAAATTTACGAAATCCATCACATAGTTCGGCAAAGCTAATCCTATAACCCTATATATTACGTAATAACTAGCCCAAAATATTTAATAACTAATCCTTAATATATTTTGAACAAAACTAGAAACTAAATTGATCAAAAAATTTTTTAAGTATAATTAATCTAATTTTAAAAACTAATACCTTAATAACTAATTGATATCTAATTAATATCTAAAAAAAAAATAAAGAAAAAAAATCGATATAAGAAATTTGAATGAACAAAATTGAATGAAGACAATGAACAAAAACGTAATAATTACAACTTCAATGAAGCTGAAATACAAATGTCAAAAAAATAATCTAAAATGTTTAAAACAATAACAAAAAAGGCACTATTTAATTATAACTCCATCTAAATTGCTGGTATTAATAATTAAGCGTTAAGATAACGTGGTATTTTATAATGCCTCGAAAAAAAGCATAACGTATGTCGGTACTACCAAGTTTAAAAAAAAGTAGTAGTATACTGCGTGACGTCATAAAAACACGATATAGCGCTAGCGTTATGATATAACGTATCTCGGTACTAAGGGTCCAACATAGACGTAGTATAATACATGAATACCAGACACTATCAGAAGTTAGTACTCGCTTTTTAAACATAACGCCTGTTGAAGGCACTATCGATATGAGGTAGTATGATACTGCCAACACCGAAAGTAGTATCATAACGTATCTCGGTACTAAGGGTCCTGATGAAATAACAAAAAGAAAAATTGCAATATTCAAAGTACCTGAGGTAATTGCAAATTTATATTGTTGGTCTTGGAATTGTCATTCGTTCAATAATTTTTTTTCATTAATTTGTTATTAAATGAAAACAAACGGGGATATATATGTAACTGGTACTTACATATATATCCCCGTAAAATAGTACTTACTAAGTACTATTTTTACACTTTGAAAGCACTGACCTCTATCCGTCTTATAGCAGGTCAGTGTTTGAAAGGCTTGAAAATATATTATAGGTATTCACTGGGCAAAAGTAAGGTTATAATTTTTTTTTAAAGATAACAAATAAACAATTTGCCAATGACCCACATGAAATTAAAAAAAATCGTACTCTTTCGGATAGTTAGTTCCTCGTTCATCAATTTCTTCAAAAGTACTCTGCCAATAATCTTTATTTGGATTGGATTTCAATTCCGGGTCATTTGAAGACAATAGAGATTCATATGTTTCTATTCCTTCAACATTGCATTCCTTAGGAGGTTTGACCAGTGAATAAAAAGTCATCAATCTATACACCTGAATGAAAAGCAAAGAGTCTGGATGATCACTTGACACACACGCGCTACGAACCATGCCAAAAAATCCCTCTAATCTTGGTTGAGTCGTGCAGTCATGAGCCAATCATAGCCACATTCTTCTGTCAAGAATGTCATTGTTTTTATTGCAGTTTTCAAAGTGATCTGGAAGCCTTGATAAGTGTTATCGGACATGAATCTCCATCCTTCAAGGCTTTATCACGCCAATCCTTCAAATATTCACCAAAGTCGTTGAGTATCTTGTAACTATCATTATTATAGGTCAAAGCGTCCTGCGAACTTCGTGAGCTTATTGCCACAATGACTTTATGGAATCGTCTGATGGTTACCGTTGGCTCACAATGATTTTATTTCATTTCTTGAATCTTTATTATAAATATCTGCTCCTATTTTTTACAACATTCTATCATTCTAAATTATTGTGTATTTCAAAAAAATTTTACATTTTTCTGTAAACGGGAACACTTGCGTTGTACATTTTTTTGAACTTTTGCGTATTTTTTTATTTTAGAATCGATCGTTTAGCTTGCACTGAATTTTTATTAGTACGTCGTTTACACTCAGCCTTACATGATACACATCGACCGTGATTGTTTTTTTTTTTAAATCCAGCCGGACAAGCCGTACATTCATCGATTCCTTTACACAAAGAAAGGCGGGTATTTCTTACAATCTAAGCCACTAAATCCTCGCAACTGTTTACCTTTTCCTAGTTATCGTTATATTTAGTTCGTAACTGAAACATGAAAATTTCATAATAAAAGTCTCATGTGATTTGGATATATTTTACTTAAAATAATTTTAAAGTTTTGTTTATTTTATAACTTTACCTCTGTTGTCATATCTGCTCTGACTAATATTGATCGTGTAGGAGTTGAAAATGAAAAAAATATTTGCATATTATTTCAATTGTGTCTCATCAATGTTCAAAGGAAAAGCTGATTGCGACAGAGATGCGATGATACACCATCTTTCAGAAAGTAAATTGAAGTACCCGACTGATAATTTATTCGAACTAACAAGTGCCGTTGAAAGAGCATTGCTTAAAACATTTGAAAAAGAAGAATTACAGCGTTACACTTTTTTACACATGGCAAAAATTATTTTAAAGGAATCATTGATTGATTTCAGGTTTGTTGGTCAGGACCATCAGGCCTCACTAACAAAAATATTATCAACTATTATACTATAACTAGATCACGCATATTAGTAAAAAAATATAATTTAATTTACGATCAAGCAAAAAAAGAGGAAAAAGAATATCGCAAGCGCTCGAAACTCATTAATGTATCTGAAAAGAAGCAAATACTAACTTCAAAAGTCCTTAAAGACTTGAAACAAACGACAGTAAAAAAACTTCACGCCGAAGTGCCTCCAAAAAAAAAACCGCACAAGTTGCTGAGAAGAAACACGGTTAAAAAAGACAAGCAATTGGAAATAAATATGTGAATAACGTACGAGCTGCATGGAAAAATGCCATTGGTGTTGAAGACATAAAAACGAGTTGTGTATTGTACGGAATAAATAACAAGATGAATGAAAAATTATATGTGTTCAATAATTTATTTTTGTATTTTATCAAATAAATTTATTTCTTTTTCAAGGAACGTATAATAATAGTATGTTGTTTTTATTTTTAAATTAAATTGTTGCAGTGTGTTTACAAAAATTTTATCATTATACTGACATATAAATTCGTTTTCTACGATAATTTACAATTTCATTGTTTGTTAAAAATATTTATACAAATTTTATTTACAAGAAAATTAATTTTTCGATTCACCGAATTTAATTAATTGTGCACAATACAGTCGAAATTTATAATTTCATTGTATGTTAAAAATAATTATAGGAAAATTTTTTTTATTACACAAAAATTAAATTAATTTTTCGAATCACCGAATTTAATTGATTGTATATAGTATAGTGTCTTAAAATACGAGATTGTTGATGACATTTATAATGTTACAAACATCATTTGCTGACTTTGGTTTTTGCCAGTGCAAGTATTTTAAATGCTTACCACGTAAATATGCCTTGGCAGTCATATAAGCCTCAATGATAACACTTAAATCTGCCTTAAAGTTATCTTCAACCTTCAAGAAAAAAATTTCGGTGGGACTCATTCCTATCCTCCAGGATGCTGCAAAATTTTAGTTCTCTTACATGTAGCAGAAGGTAATTGAATAAAGCTGCATCAGACGATATCTCATCAGAATACTGCATGTTATTAACAGTAACATTGTTTACCAGCAAGTCATTTTCTCAACTAATTTGGATCCATTTTGGAGTGCATGTTCAAATTTCTTTCTTTCAATCGAACTGCCCAAGAAATTAATGCGAGAACAATGCAATGATTTGTATCACAATAAATACTTGTACAATCGTAGTACACCATACTACGTAATCATTACCCCTTCGATCAGAAGATCAGTCAACCAATTAAATATTTACTTATTAATTATACTTATTAAAATTAATATATTTAAAAAAATATAAATAATAAGATCCAATTATTAATTGGCGGAGCGATACGCAATACTTTGTAACCATGACATCAGTGAACCTCAAGTAGAGAGATGTACGTTCGTTAGCTTAATACTGATAATTAGTGATGGGACAGTTTTGAATAAAATACAATTTTTATTCTAACCATGCTTACGCCGAACTTGTTAATTGAACTATTTACTATAAAAATATATATCATTTTTTTAAAGAAAAAACCCATTAAAGATTACAACAAATTGTCTTATACATTCTTAAATTTTTCATATATATATATTAATTTAAAGACATTTATAAATTTATAAATTAACAGGTTAGAAAAATTAACTTTTGTTTACAAATACTAATGTATTCAAATAAATATTTATATATTTTTAATGGCTAACGATGGAGATTAATGACTCAGATGATAACTCTATCTCAACTGCATTTTCTTCTTCCTTTTGACTTTCCTAAATTTAAAATAAATTAACATAATTACAAATAATATTTACATTTTTTCCAAAATCGATTAAATTTTATTTAAAGAGCCAGCGTCAAATGTTTTTTGTAAATCACTTTAATAAGCTGATAAAAACTACAAACATTTGATTTTGACAATTTTGAGATCGTTTGAAATAATCATGTCAAATTCTTTTTGAACAGGAAGTATTTAATTCACGAGATAATTCATTTTCAAAGTTTATTTCAAGATTATTGATTTTTGAATTCATCAATAAAAAGGGAGATTTTAACCAATTTTAGGAAACCACTTTTACAATAAATTGAATAAAAAAGTTTGAAACAAAAGATGTTTGGTTTTATGAGATAAACCTTTTTTTGTATGACTACAGTAACTAATGTAACAGAGTCAAATAAGGATTTTTCAGGCAGGTTGCTTGGAACCACCATTTTTTATTTCAATCGATTCATCTTGACGTCATTGCTTATTTTATTACAAAATAAGAATTTTAAAATTTATATACAGCGTCATATATTGCATCAAAAAAAGACAGCATGATTGTTTAACCAATGTCTATATGTATAAGTTACAGATCCTGGAATGTGTATTAGTTTATATAAAATAACTATCTCTCTATTTCAAGGACATTGTAAAACGAATATGTAATGACGTACTTTGTACACATTACTTAAACATAACTTTCTACAAACATGTAATGACGTACTTTGTACACATTACTTAAACATAACTTTCTAAAAACGTCTTTAACATTAAACTACATTCTATTCAGTACGACACTTTCTAAAATACCAAAAACTAGTATATAAGCCATTGTTAAATTGATAACGATTGCCTTTTTCATTACACAAGTTTGGCTTCTTGCACGCTTGATTGTAGCGAACTAGCGATAACTTATAAATTGTATAATTGTTATTGTATTTAAAATAAAATAAATTATAATATTGTATTTTTGTTAAATTAAATAAAGTATTTTTTTTATACATTTCGATTTTATACATTTATATATTCATTTCAAAAGAAAAAAAAGTTTATTTACATAATTTCTTAACTGTTTTTTTTTTTTTTTTTTAATTTGTTTATAGCGCGTTATAAACAAATTGAAAAATAATGGGTAAAAATCAGTTAAAAAAATAATTTTGTTTTTCATTTTATAGATATTTTGAAGACCTTTCATTTAAAAAAAGATTTATTTATCCCCAATCAAATGCACCCTTTTTATTTATAAAAATCGGTGATTCTGTATTGAAATAATTACTAATTTTTTTTAAGGGCTAAAATTGGGCACATTATTTATAAAAGACATACTTTGCCATTGTTAAAAACAAATTAAGTAATTTTTAGTTTTTTTATTTTTAATTAAAGTTTTTGCATTTTTCGAACTTTGGGAATTTTTTCCTCGAATTCTAATAAACCGATTTTAATGTTTATGGGCTCAGTTTTCTTTTTTTATATAGAATTGAATAATATTCTATGTCATTTTTTAAATTTTTAGTTTTAAAAAATATATTAAGAAACACGAGTCGGACCGAAAAAATTTAGGGCAATATTCAGAACGTCAAGGTGAATCGATTAAAAAAAATTTCAGTTCCGAGCAACCTGCCTGAAACCGGGTTTTTGAACATAATTTTACTCTGTTAATGAGTCACAAACAAAATCGGAAGTGTTTTAATTAAACAAATGTTTGTGAATTAAAATAAAACCTATTTTGACAAAATGGAAACCCGACTTCTAAAATCAAATATTCTATAACAAAAGATGCACTAAAAAGTAAAAAAATAATTGCATATTCTTGTGCCAATTTTAGTTCACCAAAGCAAAAATTTTTAAATATATATGTACAATTATTGTTATTTTTGGAGGCGGTGTCAGCATTGAGAAATTCACATAACTTTTGGACACCGCCTCCAAAAATAACAATAATTGTACATATATATTTAAAAATCTTTTGTTATAGAATATTTGATTTTAGAAGTCGGGTTTCCATTTTGTCAAAATAGGTTTTATTTCTCGCTTTTTAGTGACTTTGAAGTTCTATAACTGATTTTATTTGTCTAAATATGGGTAGATCTACTAAACGACCAACTAATTTTTAGTGAATTTTTTTACCCGTTTTTTTTTTTTTATAATTTTCAGTGCATTTTTTTATAACAGATTTTCAGTTTTTTTTACAAGCAATTTGATTTTTTTTGTAAAAATTTTTTTTTTGGGGTCGATTTTTTTTTTTTTTTTGAAGTCGGTTTTTAAAAAAATTTTCTTATTTTCCCATTATAAATGAGTATATCCTTTAAAAAAAAAAAGTTTCGCAGAAATCGGTTATCACATATAAAATGAGGATTTTCCTCGATTTCCCGGAGATACCCTATTCAGAATGCGATTTGGTGACAATGGGACCAATGGGAAACCAAACCCTTTAAAACAAAAAAAAAATTCAAAATCGGTTCATAAATGACGGAGTTCTGAGGTGACACACATAAAAAAAAAAAAAAAAATACAGACGAATTGAGAACCATCCTCCTTTTTTGAAGTCGGGTTAAAAAAAAGTAATTAATGTTGGCTATTCGCAACAAGACTAATAATAATAAATAATATTACACTTAGCTAAAATTATAGTTTTATTTCATAATTAAACCAACAATTATAATTTTTTTTAAAATACAATTTAATTTAAATTACCTTATTTATTGATGATAATCGTTAAAATATCGATAGTGTTATCTTCAAGAAAATTTTCCTTGGGTGGTGCTTCAGATATATCTCATATGCTGCCGGTGGAAATCGTATTCATCCACCCTTCGGAATTAGCTCAGTTAGTTTTTCTTGTAAACCTAAATATATAGAATGAAGTTTTAAGAGATTTTTTATATTATTTTCAATATATTTTAAAATTCTAATAGATTTTGATTAATGCTTTTTGTTTTTTAAACGAAGCTAAAGATTTTCAGCATTTTTTTAAATAATTAATATGCTTTACACAAAATATTTACTAAATTTTCGTATTATTTTTATACTAAATATTAATTAAAATTTAACTTACCGTGTGTTATGGATTCACAATTCACTGATAATAACTTCTTTAATTTTAACAGAAAATGTTTTTCGATTTTCTTTATAAATTTAAATTTGTTTACTTGAAACATACATGAATTATCACAATTAATAAATTTCAACGAAGTATGAAACAATACTTCTTATCATACAACTCACTTAAATCGAATGCAAGAAGTAAAAATATTCTATCAAGTACAAACAGGTTTTGCCTCATGTGATATTTAGTTAGTCACTCTTGTAACTATAATCGGTTTGAGATAACCGACAAATAATCAAATAAATTGAATCGTCTATTTTTAAAAGATAACATGTCCCTTTTTTTAAATGATTTTTTTGTTTTTTTGTGGTTTATTAGAGATTGGAGGTGTTTCCATTTGCCTATTCTTCGCAAGGTACTCGTTACATTTACAAAACATAACATACCCGAGATTTCAGATGTCTCCATAAAACCACAAAAAAAACGTTTTCAAAAAAATTGTTAAATTTTTTGAAAATAAATTAATTTATATATATATATATATATATATATATATATATATATATATATATATATATATATAAATAGATATAATAATAATAGTAATAACAATAACAATAGTTTATGAGATATTTGCAAAAAATGAACACACACCCCCCCCCCTTTTTTTTTACTAAATTATTTATAACTTTTGCAATTTTTTTACGCGGGCCTTCAACTTTTTCAAAAACATTCTAGATGCAATTACGAATCGAATGTCACCATAATTTGCTCATAATTTTCTGAGAAGACGAAAAGGAATTTTAAGACACTATACTATATACAATCAATTAGATTCGAAAACTTGATTTAATTTTTGTAACAAAAAAAATTATCCTATAATTATTTTTAACATACAATGAAATTATAAATTTCGACTGTATTGTGCACAATTAATTAAATTCGGTGAATCGAAAAATTAATTTTCTTGTAAATAAAATTTGTATAAATATTTTTAACAAACAATGAAATTATAAATCATCGTAGAAAACGAATTTATATATATATATATATATATATATATATATATATATATATATATATATATATACCGTGTGTGTTGGAGCGCTTTGCTAATAGAAAATCAATGTTGAATATTATTTACTATAATAACTATACACAATATGCTTAATAAAGAAATAAAAATAGTGGGGTACTCTGTAGTGTATGTGTTGTGTACATGCTGGCTGCTGTGTAAAGTCAGAACTGCAGAAACATCTAATGAGAGTAGGTTAAATATATTCATTGTTGTCTTATTAAGTTTAGCCATTACTTCTGACAATTGAAAATTCTATTTTGAATATCCCTTATTATTTGTATGTGGAATGTTTGAAAATAAATGATAGAGTTCTATTAACGGTACAACATAAAATAACAATCCATACAAATTAAAAGAAAAATAAACCCTCCCCCCCCAAAAAAAAGAATTCCGACAAAAAAAAAATTTAAACTAACGAACGGTTCGAATATTCCTCCATTATTTGCTAAACAATACCAGAGTCGATTGTAGAAATCTACCCGGGTATTTTCTAGCACTTGAGGAGAAATATTCGCACAATTGTCAACAATTCTTTGCCTTAATTGTTGTAAATTTTCAGGCCTATTCCTGGAATAGATCTGTGTTTTGAGAAAACCCCACAAAAAAAGTCGTTAGGAGATGGATCTGGCGATCTGGCTAGCTACTTAAAGGTTCCAAAACCACTCATAAGACGTTCCTGGAAAGTTTGTTCCAGGAGCAGTCTTACTATCGTGGCATTGTGTGCAGGACAACCACCTGGTTGGAACCATACAGATTCCAGGTCTAAATTAGAAAGAGCTCTAACAGTAGGCAATATATTATTTCGTAACAAACTCAAATATTTTTGAGAATCTAAAGATCCGCCAATGAAGAATGGTCCTATAATATCGTCACTCAATATTGCAGTCCAGACATTCAGTTTCCGTGGAAACTGAGTTCGGGTACTGATTTATCGATGCTGATTTGCCTGAGACCAATATCGCATGACAGATGGATTATGTTTTTCATTTAATGGAAAAGATGATTCATCAGTAAATAAAATATTTCTGAAGAAATTATTTTCTCGATTCGCCTTTTTCATCACAGCTTCACAAAACTCCATTCTGCAAAAAGGGTCCTCAGCCAATATCTCTTGGGTTTTTCCATATTTAAAACATTTAAAATTGTTCCGCTTCCAAATGTTTGCAACTGTAGAGTTGCTTAGGCCCAATTCTTCACCAACTTCTCTTGTCGATTTTTTATCATCAATAAATTATAAACTACAAACTGCTATATCTCTCTCTTCCATTTTTTGTGGGGCTTCATCATTTTTATCTGTATGGCAATCTTTGCAACCAGATATACAACCCCATTTTTCAATACGGCTAATCATATGAGTAACTGTTCGAATGCTTGGCGATTGCTTATCCTTAAATGCCACAATAAATAAATTGACACATTCCTTTGCCGAATGTCCACGAAAGTGCCATTTAATAATTTGCACTTTTTCTATTATTGTATACCCATTGTTGAAATACGTTTATACCATAAATAAACAACCAAATATTTCAACCCCATTCATTACGTGTGCATTCACATACGTAATGAATAATAATATTATACATTAAGTGTGCATTACTAAATCCCCACTCTTAAATGACATCAAACAAACATCATCCCACAAGCAGCATGTAAGTATGTGTATGTATGGTTAGTAAATATTTTATTTATTAATCTAACATTGTTTCCCTACAAGAAATGCTTTTGAAAACAGACTGTATATATATAATTATATATCTTAATATATATAATTCTTCTGTCGTGTGTATGTGACTGAATTGGTCCTAAACGGCAGGGCCGATTTTGATGAAATTTTGTGTGTGTGTGTTCCAGTAGATTCGAGAATGGTTTAGATTCACAATTCAGTCCAAAAAAAAAAAAAAACTTCCACGGAAACTCTACTTCAATAAGATAACTATAAAATTATTTTATTAAAATTTTGTTTTAATTTTGAAATGTCAATTTTGATTGTCGTTTCCATAATAACTATAAACAATAATCGTTATATATCGTTCTTTTTTCGCTATTAATAAATTTAATTTTTGCAAATACTAAAATCATATCAGATATTATACATTTCGATCACACTAAAGTTATGGCCACTAGAGAGTAATTTATGTATTCTTAGGAAATTCGCTAAGTTGAAGCAGCTCATGCGTAACGAATTTTTTTTTTCAAATGAATTTTTGTTTTTAAAAATGCTAGCAATTAGACGTACAAACTTAAGTGGCAGAACTCGAAAAGCTAGAAGTGAAAGATATACAAGAGCAAGCCAAACTAACGAGCAACGCGAAACGCGGAATGAAGTTGAACGAATCGATGGAATTGAAATCAACAACATAGAAATGTTGCGTTTAACCCCTATCGAGCTGCATTTAATTATAATGTGGAAATCGATTACAGTTCACAGCAAATCGTTGCTATTGGACCAATGAACGTTGTGCGTCAATATTGAAAGGCATTTAAGTTTAAAAATGAAGCCCCTGGATTGTGTTGCGATTGTCTTGCAGAAGAGCCACTACATTCATTGGTTTCGGGAAATGGACCAGATTCTAAACATTTTTTGACTCATATCGAGCAATAAAATAATTGGTATCAAATGACGTCATTTGGCGCAACAAAATTTATTCGAGAAAAAAGTTTCAAGGTAAGTATATTGAAAAACAATAAATTTTTACCACCACGTGCCTGATACAAAATACGTTGGCAGCTTTCAATTGAAATGGTGTATCAATTGAAATGGCTGAAAGTACATTTGTAGCTCGGTAAATTGCCAAAAGCAGAAAGAAGTGAGTGTGTTTAAAAAAGTTGATGGGGGAATGCGAGTGTTAAAAAGTATTTTGAGATCAACATGGGTGAGCCACATGGTGGTACAAACAATTCGCTACACAATATCCTATACTACATCTATTTAATATCTGTTTACCTTTGCAGATTCAGGGTCAAATATATCATCTAACAGGTTCCTTATTGCGAATGTGGGATAGTGACTACAAATTTTTGTAAATTTATTTTATGGGCGATTCAGCAAGACAAGTCGATCAGCGTTGTGCAACAATTCGGTGAAAAGACCAATTATGGAACAACTCCAAATGTTTTCATTATTCGCGACCGCATTAGACCGCATGCCATCTGATAACTACAAAATTGTCAAAGCCGATAAGACGCCTGCAGGACAACACGCAAGACGTTTTAATGCGCCAAAAATTGATGAAGTCGCTAGAAAATAAAACTAAGAATGTTGTATATCATAAAGCATTAGATTAATAAACAATATGTTTTTGGAATAATAATTATTTTTTATTAATATACCAATTCGAATTCAATATTCACAGTTAAGACAGGACAACGTCTATCGAGTCGGCTAGTGTATATATATATATACCTGGTATTCAAAACTCAAAATTAAAATTTAGAAAAAAAAGTACCTATGTATAGATGCTATATGTATGGAGATAAATGTCTACAAACATGCCTTCGTTCGCCTATCAGTAGCATGTCTCATTTGTTTGCTATTTATGTTTGAACAGAGAAATATATTGAGATTATGGAAAAGTGATTGAGACAAAAAAAAGTTGTTTATTTTGAAAAGTAGAACATTTTTTGCCCCACAGTTTTTTTAAAATCTCTCATGGCTTTTAAAATGGGCCCATTTTTTGCTTTTCGGGGAACTTTGAGCACAAATTCTGAGAAAATTATTGAGTTTATGAACAAAATTTTCATGTTAACAATTTTTAAAAAATCTCTTACGGTTTCGAATATATAAATTTTTCCCCCTGGTATGGGGAAACACGTTCCGATTTTGCCCATTAACGAACCTTACTTTTTTGCTCTAGAACACACACAAAAACTATCAGCTCGTTATCTCTTTTCGTTCTTGAGTTAACGTGTGCACAGAAGGGCGGACTGACAGGCATACGGAAATGGTCGAATTAGGCCATTTTATAAATACCTTTGTGAAGCATTTTTGTCAAGGACTAATATTTTCAAGCGTTACAAAGTCGGGACTAAACTTAATATACCTTGTATATTTATATATACTGGGAATAATATATATACTGGATATAAAAACTACGCACCATAAAATAGAAATATTAATAATAAAGAGATTGATATAATAAAATTCCGGTATGATGGGCCTAAAAGAAAGATATTTAAGAAAACAACTGAGAATTTGGGTAAAACTTCTGTTGGCGGTAGCTTAATATATATATATATATATACATATACAGGTTGTCCCAGAACAACCTGGAACCCTTCGGTGAAGTTGTTCCTTAGGTCAAGACGAACTCATTTTACCATATAACATAGGTCCGGAAATGATTTGTTTATCCGCTAGCCGCCATTTTGTGCTTTTTGCTTTATAATTTATATCTACACAACGCGTTGTCCGATTGAATTGAAAATTGGGACGATTGTTGCTTTAGCATAGACCAATAATAAAAAAAAATTTTAATTTTCAAAAATGTATTTTCACAAAATGGCGGCTTTTAGAAAAATTCAAAAAATTCATATATCTGCTTGTATTTGACTTACGTAAGTTTGAATTTTTCTTTTTGCTTTTAGAAAAATTCAAAAAATTCATAAATCTGCTTGTTTTTGACTTACGTAAGTTTGAATTTTTCTAAAAGCCGCCATTTTGTAAAAATACATTTTTGAAAATTCAATTTTTTTTTTATTATTGGTCTATGCTAAAGCAACAATCGTCCAAATTTTTAATTCAATCGGACAACGCGTTGTGTAGATATAAATTATAAAGCAAAAAACACAAAATGGCGGCTAGCGGATAAACAAATCATTTCCGGACCTATGTTATATGGTAAAATGAGATCGTCTTGACCTAAGGAACAACTTCACCGAAGGGTTCCAGGTTGTTCTGGGACACCCTGTATATATATATATATATATATATATATACATATATATATATATATATATATATATATATATATATATATATATATATATATATATATATAAGTATATATAAGTATATATAAGTATATATATATATATATAAGTACAAAAGGAAAATAATCTAGTTCGATTTATTTATTTTTTTTAAACAAAGTTTAAAACGCTTGATGCGCAATCAAGTGCTCAGCAGTAAAGTGGAGGATGTCCATAGTGGACTGGACCAAAGTGGAAAGGGCCTTACAGGGTGCTGAGAAGTTTACCAGCTGGAATCTATATACTGGATACAGTGCCTCCTACGAAGATACATGGAGGTCTCTTGAAGCCGGCCAGTGCAAGGACCGTCGCCAATGGGAATCTGGGAAGATTGAGTATGGGGAACGAGGTGTTCGGCCAACTACTTCCAGATCGATTGGAGGGTCAAAGGCATGGAGGTGATGGAAGACGACAGGGTGTACCAAGTGTAGACGAGCCAGAGGCCAGAACAATAGAGCCAGGGTACAACTTACGGCCCAGACGACTGGCAATCAACACCAGGCGCCATTGAAGAGCGAAGAACTTGTAATGTGTACGTACACTTTAAGTTATGCTAGCTAGCTAAATGTACTAGTACAATTCAAATAGTTCAAGTAGTTCTTAAGTTCATATTGGTTAAGTTCATGGTGGTTCTTAAGTCCATATTTTGTTGTAATGAAAATTATTGAGAATAATTTTTCTGGATCCAACACATATTTTAATTATGAAATAGAAAATTATTAAGTAAAATATTACGAAAAATATTTAAAAAAACAATATTTTTCTCCTTGGAAAAAGAAGGAGTTTTTTTTCTAAGTACAAAAAGAAAATAATCTAGTTCGATTTATTTTTCTTTTTTAAACAAAGTTTTTTTTTAAGTCGAAAATTGAAAAGAGATTAATAGATGCTTTTGATTTAAAGTTTTTCTTTTTTTAAAATCAAAAATTGAAAAAAATTATTGGATGTAATTTGAATAAAAAAATCAAGTATGATTTTGTTCTGAAGCAAATACTAGCAAAAATAAATTTTGTTGTATAATTTTTGTATAAACAAGATTGAGTAAACAGAACAAGCTTGTTATGAATAATCTATGTATCATAAAATTTGTGTAGAAATTTGACTTAGCGATGGCCGTGTCTGTTGAGTGGACACTTAAATGTCAAGCGGGTTCAAGCCTCGAAGAAGTATTATAATTTTTAATTAATTTTATAAATAATCGAAACATCCGAATGCGCCCATGGTTATTGATAAACTAAATCATTCTAGAAGCCTCCATGCAGAAGTATTTAAAAAAAATTATATTTCTTCAAAACAACAATCACATTCTAGAAGGACCTATGGCGGGTATAAAAGATCCACGATCAGCGCTAATCAAATCAGTTTCAAATCGACTATTGTTTGATAAGTTGGCATTTGTACAAGTAATTCAAAGTTTGTCATTGTGTTGAAAAGTATAAAAAAATTATTGGAAAAGAAATTGGATTCTAATAATTTTTAAAAGCAATAAAACCAGGTTTTTGTTTCGTAAAAATTTTGTTTAATTTAATTTTCTTTTTTTAAAAAAAAACGTCATTTCAATTAGAAAATATTTAGTAAAACCTTTTACTAATATATACTTTTTGTTTTTGTCGAGTATCGGAATCTGTTGCAGGTTCGGCAGCGCTCCTTTGGAGTAAAGAGAGCCAAGATACCGCGACAATATATATATAAATATATATATATATATATATAATTATATATATATATATATATATATATATATATATATATATTACATAGTATGTATATATATATATACAACTTTTACAGATGGTGTATTTGATATCTACTAGGTAGTATCGCTGGACATATGACATTTTTGCGAAATTTTGACTTCGGTACAGGACCAATAGTTCTATCTCCTTTCAGGAAATTTGCTAATAAAACAAAGTTTTATTTAAAAAACAAAGGTTCTTTTAAAAAAAAAATGTTCTCGATTTAATGTAGGCAAATTTAGAGATAACACTAGCCAAATCAATGTCACTATAAGCAAAGGATATTCTATGTTCATATTCAATGGGTCATGGCATTTAGACGTTCTTGTCCCATTGTTTTTTTTTACTCATTTTTAATGTTGAAAAAAAAAGTTCTCCTCTGCAGCTGGTTATCATGAAAAACAAGTAAATGTGTAAGACAATTTCTACATTTGAAAAAAACACTTTTTTAATGAATTTTCCATTTAAAGTTAATAAAACTGCAGTTCCACACAGCTTTTGCTGTCAATAGAAGAACCATATCTGTTTTGAGTAGCTCAGCAAACTGCATCTGTTCGTCACTTAAGTTTTCTTCCAAACCCTTTGAATAAGCACTGACGATAATTGGAGTTCTTTTCAAAACCTTTTCTGCGATAAAAGATTTTAATTGCCGAATAATTCCAAATACAATAGCCACTTGATGGTTCGCTAATGCAGACAGTATATCTGCCATAGCATGGAAGCGTACATTATCAGTTGACAATGACAATAAACACCTGAATATCAAAATATTGCCCAGGTTTTAGATTTTCTACAACTTCATCAAGTGTAGTAGGTCTCCGACTTGAAGTCTGTTGCTGATATTCTTCAGCAACAGCCTGTTAGGAATTTTTGGTTTTTTACTGAATATCTGAAAAAGTGCTCCGCATTGCTTAGACGTACCCAAATTGCAGCCTTGTTTTACCCATTTTGCACTTTTAAAAATGTGCTAAAAATTTTAATAATTATTGTAGATTTGGACACCACCGTCTAAATGTACAATGATTGCATTCCAACCAGCATGGTTTTAGATCCAACCGTTCTACAACTACTGCTATATTTGATTTTTATGATGACTTGGCGAATTTTTTGGACAATGGAGAATGTGTTTTGGAATTATTTTTTGATCTTAGTTCTGCTTTCGACACTGTCAATCACGAATTTTTGCTGAAAAAACTTATGCGAATGGGTGTACGAGGTACAGCAAATGATTTAATAGGTTCCTATTTGAAAATCAGAAAGTTTTTTGTTGACATAGATCGCCATCATTCAAAGACCCAATTTACAAATATCGGGGTACCGCAGGGAAGTACGTTGGACCCTCTTTTGTTCAACTGCTACATAAACGATTTAAAAGAACACATACCACTAGACAAATTAATTATGTATGCAGATGATGTCACTTTTCTAGTGAGCGGCAAAAACATCGATGATGCAAAGTTGGAAGCAGAACAGATAATCAAAATGTTTAAAATCTGGTGTAATAAAAACCAGCTTATAGTTAACCTGGAAAAGACTTGTGTTATAAACTTTAAATTAAAACCTGATCATACATTAACTTCTCTGGATCTTAAAGATCTAATATATGTTGATCAAACAAAGTTTTTAGATATAATTATAGATCAAAATTTAAAATTTTCCCCACATATAACGCACTTATGCAAAAAGCTAAGCGGCTTTTGCTTTCAAATTAGAGTTTTAAGGCAGTATTTAGATCACCAACAGCTATTGTCTTTTTACTATGCAAATGTATTTTCACACATTAAATATGGTATTTTAATGTGGGGACGAAGCAATGATTCGAATAGAATATTTATAGCCCAAAAACGGATTATAAGGAATATCTTTCAGATAAACAGTACAAGTACCTGCAAGAATCTGTTATAAGACACAAGATTCTAACTTATTGGGGTATTTATATATATGAATTGTTAGTATATATGAAAAGAATAATTATTTCAAAAACAATACAGATAAGGTTTATGACACAAGATTGGCAGTTAACTATAACTATGCTCACAAGACTAGTTTCTTTGAAAGAACTCCGGTGTATACCGGTTTCAAATTGTTCTCAAAATTGCCCAAAGAAGTCCAATCAGAGGCTGAACTAAATCGGTTTAGAATCGGATTGAAACGGTATTTAGCTGAAATGGCACCATATAGTTTGATTTTCTAATTGTATTTTCAGACAATTTGAATACTTTTGTTGAAATCTTTTTTCAAATAAATTTATTATTATTATTAATTATTATTATTAATTTTTATTATTAATTTTATTATTATTAATTATTATTATTAATTATTATTATTAATTATTATTATTAATTATTATTATTAATTATTATTATTAATTATTATTATTAATTATTATTATTAATTATTATTATTAATTATTATTATTAATTATTATTATTAATTATTATTATTAATTATTATTATTAATTACTATTATTAATTACTATTATTAATTATTATTATTAATTACTATTATTAATTATTATTATTAATTATTAATTATTATTATTAATTATTATTATTAATTATTATTATTAATTATTATTATTAATTATTAATTATTAATTATTATTAATTATTAATTATTAATTATTAATTATTAATTATTAATTATTAATTATTAATTATTAATTATTAATTATTAATTATTAATTATTAATTATTAATTATTAATTATTAATTATTAATTATTAATTATTAATTATTAATTATTAATTATTAATTATTAATTATTAATTATTAATTATTAATTATTAATTATTAATTATTAATTATTAATTATTAATTATTAATTATTAATTATTAATTATTAATTATTAATTATTAATTATTAATTATTAATTATTAATTATTAATTATTAATTATTAATTATTAATTATTAATTATTAATTATTAATTATTAATTATTAATTATTAATTATTAATTATTAATTATTAATTATTAATTATTAATTATTAATTATTAATTATTAATTATTAATTATTAATTATTAATTATTAATTATTAATTATTAATTATTAATTATTAATTATTAATTATTAATTATTAATTATTAATTATTAATTATTAATTATTAATTATTAATTATTAATTATTAATTATTAATTATTAATTATTAATTATTAATTATTAATTATTAATTATTAATTATTAATTATTAATTATTAATTATTAATTATTAATTATTAATTATTAATTATTAATTATTAATTATTAATTATTAATTATTAATTATTAATTATTAATTATTAATTATTAATTATTAATTATTAATTATTAATTATTAATTATTAATTATTAATTATTAATTATTAATTATTAATTATTAATTATTAATTATTAATTATTAATTATTAATTATTAATTATTAATTATTAATTATTAATTATTAATTATTAATTATTAATTATTAATTATTAATTATTAATTATTAATTATTAATTATTAATTATTAATTATTAATTATTAATTATTAATTATTAATTATTAATTATTAATTATTAATTATTAATTATTAATTATTAATTATTAATTATTAATTATTAATTATTAATTATTAATTATTAATTATTAATTATTAATTATTAATTATTAATTATTAATTATTAATTATTAATTATTAATTATTAATTATTAATTATTAATTATTAATTATTAATTATTAATTATTAATTATTAATTATTAATTATTAATTATTAATTATTAATTATTAATTATTAATTATTAATTATTAATTATTAATTATTAATTATTAATTATTAATTATTAATTATTAATTATTAATTATTAATTATTAATTATTAATTATTAATTATTAATTATTAATTATTAATTATTAATTATTAATTATTAATTATTAATTATTAATTATTAATTATTAATTATTAATTATTAATTATTAATTATTAATTATTAATTATTAATTATTAATTATTAATTATTAATTATTAATTATTAATTATTAATTATTAATTATTAATTATTAATTATTAATTATTAATTATTAATTATTAATTATTAATTATTAATTATTAATTATTAATTATTAATTATTAATTATTAATTATTAATTATTAATTATTAATTATTAATTATTAATTATTAATTATTAATTATTAATTATTAATTATTAATTATTAATTATTAATTATTAATTATTAATTATTAATTATTAATTATTAATTATTAATTATTAATTATTAATTATTAATTATTAATTATTAATTATTAATTATTAATTATTAATTATTAATTATTAATTATTAATTATTAATTATTAATTATTAATTATTAATTATTAATTATTAATTATTAATTATTAATTATTAATTATTAATTATTAATTATTAATTATTAATTATTAATTATTAATTATTAATTATTAATTATTAATTATTAATTATTAATTATTAATTATTAATTATTAATTATTAATTATTAATTATTAATTATTAATTATTAATTATTAATTATTAATTATTAATTATTAATTATTAATTATTAATTATTAATTATTAATTATTAATTATTAATTATTAATTATTAATTATTAATTATTAATTATTAATTATTAATTATTAATTATTAATTATTAATTATTAATTATTAATTATTAATTATTAATTATTAATTATTAATTATTAATTATTAATTATTAATTATTAATTATTAATTATTAATTATTAATTATTAATTATTAATTATTAATTATTAATTATTAATTATTAATTATTAATTATTAATTATTAATTATTAATTATTAATTATTAATTATTAATTATTAATTATTAATTATTAATTATTAATTATTAATTATTAATTATTAATTATTAATTATTAATTATTAATTATTAATTATTAATTATTAATTATTAATTATTAATTATTAATTATTAATTATTAATTATTAATTATTAATTATTAATTATTAATTATTAATTATTAATTATTAATTATTAATTATTAATTATTAATTATTAATTATTAATTATTAATTATTAATTATTAATTATTAATTATTAATTATTAATTATTAATTATTAATTATTAATTATTAATTATTAATTATTAATTATTAATTATTAATTATTAATTATTAATTATTAATTATTAATTATTAATTATTAATTATTAATTATTAATTATTAATTATTAATTATTAATTATTAATTATTAATTATTAATTATTAATTATTAATTATTAATTATTAATTATTAATTATTAATTATTAATTATTAATTATTAATTATTAATTATTAATTATTAATTATTAATTATTAATTATTAATTATTAATTATTAATTATTAATTATTAATTATTAATTATTAATTATTAATTATTAATTATTAATTATTAATTATTAATTATTAATTATTAATTATTAATTATTAATTATTAATTATTAATTATTAATTATTAATTATTAATTATTAATTATTAATTATTAATTATTAATTATTAATTATTAATTATTAATTATTAATTATTAATTATTAATTATTAATTATTAATTATTAATTATTAATTATTAATTATTAATTATTAATTATTAATTATTAATTATTAATTATTAATTATTAATTATTAATTATTAATTATTAATTATTAATTATTAATTATTAATTATTAATTATTAATTATTAATTATTAATTATTAATTATTAATTATTAATTATTAATTATTAATTATTAATTATTAATTATTAATTATTAATTATTAATTATTAATTATTAATTATTAATTATTAATTATTAATTATTAATTATTAATTATTAATTATTAATTATTAATTATTAATTATTAATTATTAATTATTAATTATTAATTATTAATTATTAATTATTAATTATTAATTATTAATTATTAATTATTAATTATTAATTATTAATTATTAATTATTAATTATTAATTATTAATTATTAATTATTAATTATTAATTATTAATTATTAATTATTAATTATTAATTATTAATTATTAATTATTAATTATTAATTATTAATTATTAATTATTAATTATTAATTATTAATTATTAATTATTAATTATTAATTATTAATTATTAATTATTAATTATTAATTATTAATTATTAATTATTAATTATTAATTATTAATTATTAATTATTAATTATTAATTATTAATTATTAATTATTAATTATTAATTATTAATTATTAATTATTAATTATTAATTATTAATTATTAATTATTAATTATTAATTATTAATTATTAATTATTAATTATTAATTATTAATTATTAATTATTAATTATTAATTATTAATTATTAATTATTAATTATTAATTATTAATTATTAATTATTAATTATTAATTATTAATTATTAATTATTAATTATTAATTATTAATTATTAATTATTAATTATTAATTATTAATTATTAATTATTAATTATTAATTATTAATTATTAATTATTAATTATTAATTATTAATTATTAATTATTAATTATTAATTATTAATTATTAATTATTAATTATTAATTATTAATTATTAATTATTAATTATTAATTATTAATTATTAATTATTAATTATTAATTATTAATTATTAATTATTAATTATTAATTATTAATTATTAATTATTAATTATTAATTATTAATTATTAATTATTAATTATTAATTATTAATTATTAATTATTAATTATTAATTATTAATTATTAATTATTAATTATTAATTATTAATTATTAATTATTAATTATTAATTATTAATTATTAATTATTAATTATTAATTATTAATTATTAATTATTAATTATTAATTATTAATTATTAATTATTAATTATTAATTATTAATTATTAATTATTAATTATTAATTATTAATTATTAATTATTAATTATTAATTATTAATTATTAATTATTAATTATTAATTATTAATTATTAATTATTAATTATTAATTATTAATTATTAATTATTAATTATTAATTATTAATTATTAATTATTAATTATTAATTATTAATTATTAATTATTAATTATTAATTATTAATTATTAATTATTAATTATTAATTATTAATTATTAATTATTAATTATTAATTATTAATTATTAATTATTAATTATTAATTATTAATTATTAATTATTAATTATTAATTATTAATTATTAATTATTAATTATTAATTATTAATTATTAATTATTAATTATTAATTATTAATTATTAATTATTAATTATTAATTATTAATTATTAATTATTAATTATTAATTATTAATTATTAATTATTAATTATTAATTATTAATTATTAATTATTAATTATTAATTATTAATTATTAATTATTAATTATTAATTATTAATTATTAATTATTAATTATTAATTATTAATTATTAATTATTAATTATTAATTATTAATTATTAATTATTAATTATTAATTATTAATTATTAATTATTAATTATTAATTATTAATTATTAATTATTAATTATTAATTATTAATTATTAATTATTAATTATTAATTATTAATTATTAATTATTAATTATTAATTATTAATTATTAATTATTAATTATTAATTATTAATTATTAATTATTAATTATTAATTATTAATTATTAATTATTAATTATTAATTATTAATTATTAATTATTAATTATTAATTATTAATTATTAATTATTAATTATTAATTATTAATTATTAATTATTAATTATTAATTATTAATTATTAATTATTAATTATTAATTATTAATTATTAATTATTAATTATTAATTATTAATTATTAATTATTAATTATTAATTATTAATTATTAATTATTAATTATTAATTATTAATTATTAATTATTAATTATTAATTATTAATTATTAATTATTAATTATTAATTATTAATTATTAATTATTAATTATTAATTATTAATTATTAATTATTAATTATTAATTATTAATTATTAATTATTAATTATTAATTATTAATTATTAATTATTAATTATTAATTATTAATTATTAATTATTAATTATTAATTATTAATTATTAATTATTAATTATTAATTATTAATTATTAATTATTAATTATTAATTATTAATTATTAATTATTAATTATTAATTATTAATTATTAATTATTAATTATTAATTATTAATTATTAATTATTAATTATTAATTATTAATTATTAATTATTAATTATTAATTATTAATTATTAATTATTAATTATTAATTATTAATTATTAATTATTAATTATTAATTATTAATTATTAATTATTAATTATTAATTATTAATTATTAATTATTAATTATTAATTATTAATTATTAATTATTAATTATTAATTATTAATTATTAATTATTAATTATTAATTATTAATTATTAATTATTAATTATTAATTATTAATTATTAATTATTAATTATTAATTATTAATTATTAATTATTAATTATTAATTATTAATTATTAATTATTAATTATTAATTATTAATTATTAATTATTAATTATTAATTATTAATTATTAATTATTAATTATTAATTATTAATTATTAATTATTAATTATTAATTATTAATTATTAATTATTAATTATTAATTATTAATTATTAATTATTAATTATTAATTATTAATTATTAATTATTAATTATTAATTATTAATTATTAATTATTAATTATTAATTATTAATTATTAATTATTAATTATTAATTATTAATTATTAATTATTAATTATTAATTATTAATTATTAATTATTAATTATTAATTATTAATTATTAATTATTAATTATTAATTATTAATTATTAATTATTAATTATTAATTATTAATTATTAATTATTAATTATTAATTATTAATTATTAATTATTAATTATTAATTATTAATTATTAATTATTAATTATTAATTATTAATTATTAATTATTAATTATTAATTATTAATTATTAATTATTAATTATTAATTATTAATTATTAATTATTAATTATTAATTATTAATTATTAATTATTAATTATTAATTATTAATTATTAATTATTAATTATTAATTATTAATTATTAATTATTAATTATTAATTATTAATTATTAATTATTAATTATTAATTATTAATTATTAATTATTAATTATTAATTATTAATTATTAATTATTAATTATTAATTATTAATTATTAATTATTAATTATTAATTATTAATTATTAATTATTAATTATTAATTATTAATTATTAATTATTAATTATTAATTATTAATTATTAATTATTAATTATTAATTATTAATTATTAATTATTAATTATTAATTATTAATTATTAATTATTAATTATTAATTATTAATTATTAATTATTAATTATTAATTATTAATTATTAATTATTAATTATTAATTATTAATTATTAATTATTAATTATTAATTATTAATTATTAATTATTAATTATTAATTATTAATTATTAATTATTAATTATTAATTATTAATTATTAATTATTAATTATTAATTATTAATTATTAATTATTAATTATTAATTATTAATTATTAATTATTAATTATTAATTATTAATTATTAATTATTAATTATTAATTATTAATTATTAATTATTAATTATTAATTATTAATTATTAATTATTAATTATTAATTATTAATTATTAATTATTAATTATTAATTATTAATTATTAATTATTAATTATTAATTATTAATTATTAATTATTAATTATTAATTATTAATTATTAATTATTAATTATTAATTATTAATTATTAATTATTAATTATTAATTATTAATTATTAATTATTAATTATTAATTATTAATTATTAATTATTAATTATTAATTATTAATTATTAATTATTAATTATTAATTATTAATTATTAATTATTAATTATTAATTATTAATTATTAATTATTAATTATTAATTATTAATTATTAATTATTAATTATTAATTATTAATTATTAATTATTAATTATTAATTATTAATTATTAATTATTAATTATTAATTATTAATTATTAATTATTAATTATTAATTATTAATTATTAATTATTAATTATTAATTATTAATTATTAATTATTAATTATTAATTATTAATTATTAATTATTAATTATTAATTATTAATTATTAATTATTAATTATTAATTATTAATTATTAATTATTAATTATTAATTATTAATTATTAATTATTAATTATTAATTATTAATTATTAATTATTAATTATTAATTATTAATTATTAATTATTAATTATTAATTATTAATTATTAATTATTAATTATTAATTATTAATTATTAATTATTAATTATTAATTATTAATTATTAATTATTAATTATTAATTATTAATTATTAATTATTAATTATTAATTATTAATTATTAATTATTAATTATTAATTATTAATTATTAATTATTAATTATTAATTATTAATTATTAATTATTAATTATTAATTATTAATTATTAATTATTAATTATTAATTATTAATTATTAATTATTAATTATTAATTATTAATTATTAATTATTAATTATTAATTATTAATTATTAATTATTAATTATTAATTATTAATTATTAATTATTAATTATTAATTATTAATTATTAATTATTAATTATTAATTATTAATTATTAATTATTAATTATTAATTATTAATTATTAATTATTAATTATTAATTATTAATTATTAATTATTAATTATTAATTATTAATTATTAATTATTAATTATTAATTATTAATTATTAATTATTAATTATTAATTATTAATTATTAATTATTAATTATTAATTATTAATTATTAATTATTAATTATTAATTATTAATTATTAATTATTAATTATTAATTATTAATTATTAATTATTAATTATTAATTATTAATTATTAATTATTAATTATTAATTATTAATTATTAATTATTAATTATTAATTATTAATTATTAATTATTAATTATTAATTATTAATTATTAATTATTAATTATTAATTATTAATTATTAATTATTAATTATTAATTATTAATTATTAATTATTAATTATTAATTATTAATTATTAATTATTAATTATTAATTATTAATTATTAATTATTAATTATTAATTATTAATTATTAATTATTAATTATTAATTATTAATTATTAATTATTAATTATTAATTATTAATTATTAATTATTAATTATTAATTATTAATTATTAATTATTAATTATTAATTATTAATTATTAATTATTAATTATTAATTATTAATTATTAATTATTAATTATTAATTATTAATTATTAATTATTAATTATTAATTATTAATTATTAATTATTAATTATTAATTATTAATTATTAATTATTAATTATTAATTATTAATTATTAATTATTAATTATTAATTATTAATTATTAATTATTAATTATTAATTATTAATTATTAATTATTAATTATTAATTATTAATTATTAATTATTAATTATTAATTATTAATTATTAATTATTAATTATTAATTATTAATTATTAATTATTAATTATTAATTATTAATTATTAATTATTAATTATTAATTATTAATTATTAATTATTAATTATTAATTATTAATTATTAATTATTAATTATTAATTATTAATTATTAATTATTAATTATTAATTATTAATTATTAATTATTAATTATTAATTATTAATTATTAATTATTAATTATTAATTATTAATTATTAATTATTAATTATTAATTATTAATTATTAATTATTAATTATTAATTATTAATTATTAATTATTAATTATTAATTATTAATTATTAATTATTAATTATTAATTATTAATTATTAATTATTAATTATTAATTATTAATTATTAATTATTAATTATTAATTATTAATTATTAATTATTAATTATTAATTATTAATTATTAATTATTAATTATTAATTATTAATTATTAATTATTAATTATTAATTATTAATTATTAATTATTAATTATTAATTATTAATTATTAATTATTAATTATTAATTATTAATTATTAATTATTAATTATTAATTATTAATTATTAATTATTAATTATTAATTATTAATTATTAATTATTAATTATTAATTATTAATTATTAATTATTAATTATTAATTATTAATTATTAATTATTAATTATTAATTATTAATTATTAATTATTAATTATTAATTATTAATTATTAATTATTAATTATTAATTATTAATTATTAATTATTAATTATTAATTATTAATTATTAATTATTAATTATTAATTATTAATTATTAATTATTAATTATTAATTATTAATTATTAATTATTAATTATTAATTATTAATTATTAATTATTAATTATTAATTATTAATTATTAATTATTAATTATTAATTATTAATTATTAATTATTAATTATTAATTATTAATTATTAATTATTAATTATTAATTATTAATTATTAATTATTAATTATTAATTATTAATTATTAATTATTAATTATTAATTATTAATTATTAATTATTAATTATTAATTATTAATTATTAATTATTAATTATTAATTATTAATTATTAATTATTAATTATTAATTATTAATTATTAATTATTAATTATTAATTATTAATTATTAATTATTAATTATTAATTATTAATTATTAATTATTAATTATTAATTATTAATTATTAATTATTAATTATTAATTATTAATTATTAATTATTAATTATTAATTATTAATTATTAATTATTAATTATTAATTATTAATTATTAATTATTAATTATTAATTATTAATTATTAATTATTAATTATTAATTATTAATTATTAATTATTAATTATTAATTATTAATTATTAATTATTAATTATTAATTATTAATTATTAATTATTAATTATTAATTATTAATTATTAATTATTAATTATTAATTATTAATTATTAATTATTAATTATTAATTATTAATTATTAATTATTAATTATTAATTATTAATTATTAATTATTAATTATTAATTATTAATTATTAATTATTAATTATTAATTATTAATTATTAATTATTAATTATTAATTATTAATTATTAATTATTAATTATTAATTATTAATTATTAATTATTAATTATTAATTATTAATTATTAATTATTAATTATTAATTATTAATTATTAATTATTAATTATTAATTATTAATTATTAATTATTAATTATTAATTATTAATTATTAATTATTAATTATTAATTATTAATTATTAATTATTAATTATTAATTATTAATTATTAATTATTAATTATTAATTATTAATTATTAATTATTAATTATTAATTATTAATTATTAATTATTAATTATTAATTATTAATTATTAATTATTAATTATTAATTATTAATTATTAATTATTAATTATTAATTATTAATTATTAATTATTAATTATTAATTATTAATTATTAATTATTAATTATTAATTATTAATTATTAATTATTAATTATTAATTATTAATTATTAATTATTAATTATTAATTATTAATTATTAATTATTAATTATTAATTATTAATTATTAATTATTAATTATTAATTATTAATTATTAATTATTAATTATTAATTATTAATTATTAATTATTAATTATTAATTATTAATTATTAATTATTAATTATTAATTATTAATTATTAATTATTAATTATTAATTATTAATTATTAATTATTAATTATTAATTATTAATTATTAATTATTAATTATTAATTATTAATTATTAATTATTAATTATTAATTATTAATTATTAATTATTAATTATTAATTATTAATTATTAATTATTAATTATTAATTATTAATTATTAATTATTAATTATTAATTATTAATTATTAATTATTAATTATTAATTATTAATTATTAATTATTAATTATTAATTATTAATTATTAATTATTAATTATTAATTATTAATTATTAATTATTAATTATTAATTATTAATTATTAATTATTAATTATTAATTATTAATTATTAATTATTAATTATTAATTATTAATTATTAATTATTAATTATTAATTATTAATTATTAATTATTAATTATTAATTATTAATTATTAATTATTAATTATTAATTATTAATTATTAATTATTAATTATTAATTATTAATTATTAATTATTAATTATTAATTATTAATTATTAATTATTAATTATTAATTATTAATTATTAATTATTAATTATTAATTATTAATTATTAATTATTAATTATTAATTATTAATTATTAATTATTAATTATTAATTATTAATTATTAATTATTAATTATTAATTATTAATTATTAATTATTAATTATTAATTATTAATTATTAATTATTAATTATTAATTATTAATTATTAATTATTAATTATTAATTATTAATTATTAATTATTAATTATTAATTATTAATTATTAATTATTAATTATTAATTATTAATTATTAATTATTAATTATTAATTATTAATTATTAATTATTAATTATTAATTATTAATTATTAATTATTAATTATTAATTATTAATTATTAATTATTAATTATTAATTATTAATTATTAATTATTAATTATTAATTATTAATTATTAATTATTAATTATTAATTATTAATTATTAATTATTAATTATTAATTATTAATTATTAATTATTAATTATTAATTATTAATTATTAATTATTAATTATTAATTATTAATTATTAATTATTAATTATTAATTATTAATTATTAATTATTAATTATTAATTATTAATTATTAATTATTAATTATTAATTATTAATTATTAATTATTAATTATTAATTATTAATTATTAATTATTAATTATTAATTATTAATTATTAATTATTAATTATTAATTATTAATTATTAATTATTAATTATTAATTATTAATTATTAATTATTAATTATTAATTATTAATTATTAATTATTAATTATTAATTATTAATTATTAATTATTAATTATTAATTATTAATTATTAATTATTAATTATTAATTATTAATTATTAATTATTATTAATTATTATTATTAATTATTATTATTAATTATTAATTATTAATTATTAATTATTATTAATTATTATTATTAATTATTATTATTAATTAATATTATTAATTATTATTTATATTTATTATTAATAATTATTATTAATAATTTTTATTAATAATTATTATTATTAATAATTTCCATTGGATGGTAGATGATAATTTATATTAATAATTATTATTATTAATTATTATTATTAATAATTTCCATTGGATGGTAGATGATAATTTTTTTACACCCAGGTGCGGGGCTATCCAATGCTCGAGACCCGTTGCATTTGCTAACTCGTGCCACGTGGCTAATTCGGCACTGGTGTACCTCGTACTCCAGTTATTTTTTATTGCAACATTACATGTAGTCAGTTTATCTAATCAGTTTATCTAATATACTATATAGCTAGACATGAAGCTGACTGACTGACACACTGATCTACACAATTTCTAAGGCACTTCTAGACATGCTAGAAAGATGCGGCTTTTGCATTCGACGCAAAATTGCTTGAAACCTACGGGAAAAATCGGAAAATTTTAATTTTTTAATTGCAAACCCCCGGAATATCGGAAAAACACCACCAAAATTACATTTGTCTGTTATGTACATGCTAGAAAGATTTGATTTTCACTAATCGACCTGAAATAAAGTCAAATTAACACAATACTTAAAAAAATTTCATTACCTACATCGCACAACCCTTCGAAATTGGGACAAACAACCCTAACATTAACCCTTTTCTTCTATACATGCTAGAAAGATGCAGTTTCTTGCAATCGACGCTAAATAGCTACAAATTAGGAAGTTAATTGGAAAAACTTAAAAGTTTTCATTGAAACCCCCCGGAAAAACGAAAAACACCCGCCCCCTCAAAAATTGTGTTTTTCAGTTCTATACACGCCAAAAACATGGGATTTTCATCAATCGACCCGAAATAAAATCAAATTAACATAAAACTTTGAAAAATTTCATTACTTACATCGCAACCCCCCCGAAAATGGGAATAACGCCCCTAAAAATGCCTTTTTTCCTTCTATTCATGATAGAAAGATCGCGTTTTTTTTATTCAACGTGGAACAAGTTCAAAATAACAGAATTATTTGAAAAAAGTAAATTTTTCATCACCACCCTTCGCAATTGGGAAAAACACCCCTAAAACACCTCCTTTTCTTCTATACATGCTAGAAAGATGCGGTTTTTTGTATTCGACGCTAAATAGATACAAATTAAGAAGGATATTCGAAAAACTTTTGAAAAACAGTTTTTGCATTGCAACACTTCAGAAAATCTGAAAAACACCCACCAAAATTACGTTTTTCAGTTCTATACATGCTAGAGTGATGGGATTTGCACCAATCGACCCGAAATAAAGTCAAATTAACAGAAAATTTTGAAAAATTTCATTATCTACATCGTAATTTTCCGAAAAGGGAAAAACAATCCTAAAACTGCCCTTTTCACTTCTTATCGTGTTAGAAAGATCGTTTTTTTCCATTCGACGTGGAACTGGTTTAAAATAACAGGATTATTAAAAAAACATAAATTTTTTCCATCGAAACCCTTCGCAAATGGGATAAACACCCCTAAAACTACCCCTTTTCTTCTATACATGCTAGAAAAATGCTGTTTTTTATGCAGCAAAATAGCCACTAATTAAGAAGGTTATTCAAACAAATGAAAAATTTTCATCGCTGCCTCTTAAAAAACGGGAAAATCACCCTTTAAGCTACCCTTTTAACTTCTATTCATGCTAGAAAGACGGGATCGATTTACCAATCGACCCGAAATAACGTCAAAATAACAGAAAACTTTGAAAAATTTCATTACCTACATTGCAACCCCTCGAAAATGGGAAAAACATCTCTTAAACTGCCTTTTTCACTTCTATTCATCTTTGAAAGATCGGGTTTTTTCCATTCAACGTGTAACAGGTTTAAAATGGGTTGAACACTTCCTGAAACTACCCCTTTTCTTCTATACATGCTAGAAATTTGCGATTTTTTTTATTCGACGCTAAATAGCTATAAAATAAGAAAATCATTCGATAAACCTAAAATTTTTTATCGTTTCCCCCTAAAAATGGGAAAAGGAGTGCTAAGCTACCCTTTTAACTTCTATTCATGCTAGAAAGATGGGATTTTCAACAATCCACCCGAAATAAAGTCAAATTACAGAATACTCCGAAAATTTTCATTATTCATAACGCAACCTCCTCCAAAATGGAAAAACACCCCTAAAATTGCTCTTTTCACTTCTATTCGTATAAGATCGAGTTTTTCCATTCGACGTGGAACAGGTTTAAAATAACAGGATTATTTCAAAAAATTTTCCCATCGCAACCCTTCGCAAATGGGAAAAAAACGTGGAACAGGTTCAAAATAACAGAATTTTTTGAAAAAAGTAAATTTTTCATCACAACCCTTCGCAATTGGGAAAAACACCCCTAAAAGAACCCTTTTTCTTCTATACATGTTAGAAAGATGCGGTTTTTTGCTATCAACGCTAAATAGCTACAATTTAAGAAGGATATTCGAAAAACTTCAGTTTTTTCATTACAACCTCCCGGAATATCGGAAAAACATTCCCAAAAAACTATGTTTTTCAGTTCTATATATGCTAGAAAGATGGAGCTTTCACCAATCGATCCAAAAAAAAATCAAATTAAAAGAAAACTTTGAAAAATTTCATTACCTACATCGCAACCTCCCGCCCCAAAAAAAAAAGAAAAGAAAAGAAAAGGGAATAACACTTTTAAAACTGCCCTTTTCACTTCCATTCATGTTAGAAAGATCGGGTTTTTTCCATTCGACACAAGTTCAAAATAACATAATTATTTGAAGAAAGTATATTTTTCCATCACAACCCTTCGCAACTGGGAAAACCCTGTATAGCTACATATTAAGAAGGATAGTAGAAAAACTTCAATTTTTTCATTGCAACTCTCCAGAAAATCGGAAAAACACCCCCCAAAATTACAGTTCTATACATGCTAGAAAGATGAAATTTTCACCAATCGACCCGAAATAAGGTCAAATTAACAGAAAATTTTGAAAAATTTCATTATCTACATCGCAATCTTCCGAAAAGGGAAAAACATCCCTAAAACTGCCATTTTCACTTCTTATCGCGTTAGAAAGATCAGTTTTTTCCAATCGACGTGGAACAGGTTTAAAATAACAGGATTATTAAAAAAACATACATTTTTCCATTGAAACCCTTCGCAAATGGGATAAACTTTACCTACATGGCAATCTCCCGAAATGGGAAAGACACCCCTAAAACTGTTCTTTTTACTTCTATTCATGTTAGAAACTTCTGATTTTTTCCATTCGACGTGGAACAAGTTAGCATAACAATATTATTTGAAAAACGTAAGTTTTTCCATCTCAACCCTTTGAAATTGGGAAAAACACCCCTAAAACCACCCTTCTTCTATTCATGCCAGAAAGATACAACTTTTTGAACTCGACGCTAAATAGCTACAAATTATGAAGGTTATTTGAAAATTCTTTTCATTGTTACTCCGTAAAGAATGGGAAAAGCACCCCCTAAGCTACCCTTTCAACTTCTATTCATGCTAGAATGATGGGATTTTCACCAATCGACCCAAAATAAAGTCAAATTATCAGAATATTTTAGAAAATTTCATTATCATCATCGCAACTCTCCCGAAAATGGGAATAACACCCCCAAAAACTGTCCTTTTCACTTCTATTCATGTTAATAAGATCGGATTTTTCCATACGACGTGGAACAGCTTTAAAATAACAGGATTATTAGAAAAATGGAAATTTTTCCATCGCAACTCTTTGAAAATGGGAACAACACCCCCAAAAATACCCTTTTTTCTATACATGCTGGAAAGATGCGTTTTTTTTGCATTCGACACTAAATAAATACAAGTTAAGAAGGTAATTCCAAAAAACCTATAATTTTTCATCGTTTACCCCTAAAAAATGGGAAAACCACCCCCAAACTACCCTTTAAACTTCTATTCATGCTAGAAATATGTTTTTTTTTTAATTTGGAGGGGAATTTCTTCTAACTAATGAAGTTATTGGATAAACATTAATTTAATCATCGCCACTTCCTTGAAAATGGAAAAACGCCCCTAAAAACTATCCGTTTACTACTTTACATGCTAGAAAGATTTTTTTTGCATTCAACGCAGAATTATTTAATTTTTTTCATCGCCTCCCCTCGAAAATACTAATTTGAGACCTACCTTTGCGCAATCTCATCTTCCCCCCAAAACCCTCAAAATACCCTCCAAAAAAAACCGGGTTTAAAAAAATTATCCCCAAAAAATAACCCCAAAAAAATTCTCCCCCAAAATGACCCCCCCCACTTTTAATTCTCAAATGGTAAGTATTTTTTTCGTCTTTTTTTACAATTCATTAAATGCTATTATCTGTGACGCGGAGCCAAGGGGTCAAGGAACCCCCTTGCGATCAGAGCGAGTCTTATATAATAAACTCATAAATATAATTTGAGTAACATTTTTGTTATTTTTTAATTATAAAATACTAGTCAAAATTAGATTTTCATTCAACAATAACTAAACCCAGCATTTAAAGTTAAAAGTTTATTTTATTTCCAAAAAACCAGATTAAAATGAGGAAATTAATTTTTGATTACGGTAAACAAAATAAGTGATAGGGGAGTAATATCTTAACTCTAAAAAAATGCTACCCTGGACCTGCTCGGTCTACTGGCAGAGCCGGATCCATGGAATTTCGAAATACCGATTATACCATCTAATAGGTCACTAATTGGTAATAAAAGGTCAGGTAGAAAACTTTTTATCAATGTTTTAAATTTTTTCCAAGGTCATGAAATAGATTTAGGCGGTCTCCCAGGAAATTGAATTTTCCCAGGAAATAGCAATAATTTATTTTAACTGACCAATTATCAGTGGATTATTTTCAATCGATTAGTGCCTTTATTTTTTCTCTGTATGAAATATGGGGTGCTGAAATTTTTCATGACCTTGAAAAAATTTAAAACCTAGAAGTTTAAAATCAAAAGTTTTCTATCGCTGAGCAAATAACGGGGCTATCTGACCATTTATGACCAATTAGTGACCAATTATATGGTATAATTGGTTTTTCGAAATTCCATAGATGGGGTGCTAAAAGTTTTGAATGACCTTGAAAAAATTAAAAGATCAATAAAATAGTTTCGCTGTCCAATTAATGGGATTACCTGACCAATTAGTGACCAATTAGATGGTATAATTGGGTTTTCGAAATTCCATGGATGGGGTGATAGCATCCTGGAGCCAATAATTGACTTAAAAATAACTTATAATATTTAATTTTAATACGCACTGGATGTCTCTCACACAGGGTGTACACTAGAATCTAACAGGTAACTGGAGTCGCTGAAATCTTCTTAGTCTATGAGTTTGTTCACTATTGTCTAGCAGATTTACTGCCAATGTATTTGTATGTGATTTTAATCTTTCTAAATACTTTGCACTAGATTTCACTATCTCATTTTTCCCTGTGTTCACTTTATGGTCTTCACGAATTTCACTATTCGGAATGAAATAGGGAGCATCTGTTATAGCACAAGGTATTTTGGATTGAAATCTTTCAAGAATCTCAATGTGGGAATTTGAAGTTGTACCCCAAAGTTGGATTCCATAAGTCCAAATTGGCTTAAGGGCTATATTGTACACTAATAATTTATTTCTGAGTGATCTTTTTGATTTTCTGCCTATAAGTCAATTATACTCACTAAGTTTGAGTCCTACTGTTTTGGTTTTTTCCAAATGTGAGTGCGTCAAGTTGATGTTTTATCTAGATACATTCCAAGATACTTTACACAATCAACTCGTGGTATTATTTTACTGTTTATGTATATATTCGGAGAGACACCCTGCATTTACTAAATATGATATGAGCTGACTTTGTTTCATTGATAGATACACGCCATTTCCTAGTCCATTCAGTATAGTACTTTACCGTACAGTACTTTATCATCAGCAAATGTGGCGAGTGTCGTGTTCTTATTGATTGGTAAGTCGGCAGTGTATAATAAATATAAAGTTGGCCCTAGGAAGCTTCCTTGAGGGACACCTAATTTAATTTGATAGAATATTACGAAGAATATTTAAGAAAACAATATTTTTCTCCATAGAAAAAGAATGACTTTTTTTTTTTTTCAAAGTACAAAATTAAAATAATCTAATTCGATTTATTTTTTTCTTAAACAAAGTTTTTTTTTAAGCCGAAAATCGAAAAAAAATTAATAGTTGCTTTTGATTTAAAGTTTTACTTTTTTTTTACTTTTTTTTATAATTTAATTAGAATAAAATCAAAAGTTTCACACAAATTGAATGTTTTTGATAAATAACATAAATACATACGCAAATAAATAATTTTTGTATAAACAAGATTGAGTAAACAGAAGTAAGCTAGCTTTCAGCAATCTTATGTATCATAAAATTTGTGTAGAAATTTCACTTAGCGGTGGCCGTGTCTGTTACGTGGACACTTAAATGCCAAACAAGAAGGGTATCATTCGGGTTAAGAGAAGTATTATAATTTTTAATTAATTTTATAAATAATCGAAACATCCGAATGCGCCCATGGTTGTTGATAAATTAAATCATTCTAGAAGCCTCCATGCAGAAGTATATTTTCAAAAAAATATTTCTTCAAAACAACAATCATATTCTAGAAGGATCCATGGCGGGTATAAAAGAGCCACGATCAGCGCTAATCAAATCAGTATATATTTGACAGTTGTTTAATCAGTTCAAAAAGTTTAAAATCGACTGTTGTTTGATTCGGTTAAAAGTGTACAATTAACTATTGTTCGATTCAGATCAAGTTAAAGATTAAGTTAAAGTTGGAATTTGTACAAGTAATTCAAAGTTTGATATTGTGTTGAAAAGTATAAAAAAATTGTTGAAAAAGAAATTGAATTCTAATAATTTTAAAAAGCAATAAAATCAGGTTTTTGTTTCGTAAAAATTTTGTTCAATTTAATTTTCTTTTTTTTTAAACAAAAAACGTGCGTGTCATTTCAATTATAAAATATTTAGTAAAATCTTTTACTAATATATTTTGTTTTTGTTTTTGTCGAGTATCGGAATCATTTGCAGGTTCGGGCAGCGCTCCTTTGAGGTATAAAGATAGCCAAGATACCGCGAAAAGTGGCGACCGTGACAAGACTGGATGAGACGCACAGAAGAAATAAACACCCACAATGAATTCTGACCCGGAAGCGCCAGTTGAAACGACCATGGAGAAGATGTCATGGCAATGGCGTCAACTTCAATAACCTGGACGAAAGAATGGGGAAAATAGCCCACCAACTTCAAGGATCTGAAGCAAGGATAGATGAGCGACTTGGAAATCGACTTCAAGAGTCCGAAGAGAAGATGAGCAACAGACTTCAAGGATCGAATGCGCAAATGGGCAACCGACTGAAGGGCGCGTGCATACAGCGGATCGACCAAATAACCACGGATGTCGAGACCGTGAAAACCGACATCGCGAACCTCAAAACCGATGTCACCGAGAATCGCACTCAAATCAAAGGCTTGGAGACGAAGATGCACAAACAATACAAACAAGTCGTGGACAACATCACACGGATCGAACAACGTCAAATACAACAACTTCGTGAACTGCGTATAGATCCTGAAGAGGTGAAGACAGCCAACCGAATTTGCTCCACCACATTAGATACAACGACGCTTCTGTACAATTATGCCGGAGTTCAGTGGTAGACCGGCTGAAGACCCAGTAGGGTTCTTGAACAGAGCGACGGTATTACTACGACAAACGCATATGCCCGTAGAGTGTTGGATCGAGATGGCCACAAAGAAATTAACAGGACCAGCCAGTGATTGGGCATTAATGAACCGTGGGTTGGGCTACACCTTGGACGAGTGGAAATGGCAGTTGGAAAACTTTTTCAACAGTGTCGGAAGAAAAGCAAAAGCCGAACTGGAGTTGATGACCGTTTCCCAGCCCACAGGAATGAAGGCAGAGGCATTCGTAAATATGAAGATGCAGCTGTTCAGAAGAGTGCACGCCGACAGAAATATTGATGACGTGGTGCCATTAATATAAAATTTATTACGAGAAAACAAACGTCCATTAGTAAAATTCCAAACCCGAGATCGGTGGACGAGTTACGCACCACGGTTCAAACACTGGACGAAGAGCCAAGATCAATAAAGGAAGAGATTGGTTCTGGAGAAGACATTAGCATCCACAATAACGCGCAACATTGGCGTGAACACCATCAATTACCGGTTCATTTAACACCAATGGAGACCAAGAACTCACACCAGAATAGGCCAATTGTGGAAGTTGATGTGCGTGGTAGATCAATATTGGTACTGATCGATAGTCAAGCATCACACAATTTCATAAGTGAAGAATTGGCAAGAAGTATTAGTAAATGCCACCCTGTCAGAGATAGTACAGGGAGTGGAGCCACCAGCAATAATACTTTTAAGATTCTTGGGAAAATGTACATGGATATGATGATATCAAGAATGAAGTTCAATATTGAAGTGATGGTTGTACCTGGCCTACGGAACAACTTAATACTTGGTCATGAATTTTTAACAAAAAATGGTGTGACCATCGATTACCGAAGTGGTATAATTTACTTGGGGTGTGATAAGAGAGTCCACATTGCATGGAGAAAACCAGATGGAGCCCGAGAAGTGGCAGCAATTAACGATGCATTGAGCGAGTTACAAATTAAACTCTTTGCGAACCAAGAGCAGTTAAAAGATGTCATTCGGCGACATCCCAGCGTTTTCAGCAAAGTTGGAAGGGCAAAAACGATCACATATAAAGTTGAGATTTTAAAGAATTCCCCCATTAAATTACGACCATACCCGTACATCAATGAAAAACAACGGGTATTGGAAGAGATGATTGAAGAAATGGAGGGCGATGGCATTATAGAACCATCCACATCGCCTTGGGCCGCACCCGTCGTATTACCGAAGAAGAAAGATGGTACTTTTCGATTGTGCGTTGACTATAGAAAGTTGAACGATATTACAAAGAGCAATGCGTTTCCGATTCCAGATCTGCAAGAGATGTTGAGAAAAGTCAATGGAGCAAAAATATTTTCTACATTGGACCTTCAGACTAGTTATTGGCAAATTGAGATGGAGCCACAATCGAAAGAGTACACAGCATTTGCCAACCTAAGAGGTCTCTATCAATTTCGCGTCATCCCGTTTGGACTGAAGAATGCTTCAGCTACGTTCCCGAGTTTAATGAACGAAGTACTATCTGGATACATAGATGATTTCTGCCAAGTTTACCTCGATGACATACTAGTCTACAGCCGATCAATCATTTACACCACCTGGATCTTGTACTTGAAAGACTAGAACAACATGGATTAACTTGTAAATCAAGCAAATGTTTCATTGGCAGCATCAAAGTCCAATACGTGGGACATATTTTGAGCGAAGACGGCATTGACAGAGAGGAAGAGAAGAATGAAGCTATCAGTAATCACCCTGTACCAAGAACACGAAGACAACTACGACAATTTTTGGGATTATGTGGTTGGTACAGGAGCTTCGTGAAGAATTACGAAGATATAGCTGCACCTCTGAGCGAAATGTTAAAGAATAATATAAATTAGCGCCGGCTCACATTACATTAGAAGGCGTTCGAAAATCTCAAGTCATCAATAGTAAATGCAACGAAACTAGCACATCCAGATTTTAAGAAGACGTTTTGTTTAAATACGGATGCTAGTGACGTCGGACTGGGTGCAATATTGTTCCAAATGGAAGATGATGGCAAGACAAGGAGAATAATAAATTACGCCAGTAAGAAGCTTGGACCCACAGAAAGAACGTACGCCACGAGAGAAAAGGAGTGTCTCTAGATAATCTGGGCATTGAGGAAGTTTCGAGGATATCTGGAAGGAAGACACTTCAAATTATATACGGATCATGCAGCGCTCCAATGGCTGAACAAAACCAAGGATAGTCGAGCCAAATTGACAAGATGGGCATTAGCATTGGGAGCCTATGATTACGAGATAATTCACGTCCCCGGAAAAGATAATCAAACCGCCGACTCCTTGTCCAGACAACCACAGGGCAAGGCTGAAGATCAAGAAGTGGAGGACATTCCGGAGTGGATAATTGAAAAGAGGGCAAAAGAAGTAGAAACACCCACATTCGACGATATTAGACGATGGCAGGATGAAGATCGTGATGTGACTGCCGTCAGAAGATACATCGTTGATAACACGATCTAAGTCCATTAAGAAGTAATCTACGTTGATGAGTGGACAGAACACGAGCTAATTACACTGTAGCTGACGGGATCCTCCGGTACCATAGTCAACAGATGGTACAAGAAGTGCCAGTGGTTCCCGAAGAACGCCGACTTGGTTTTCTGAGAAAATATCACGACAGTGATGAAGCAGCACACCCTGGATGGAGAGAAACGTATCGTCAGATCCGTAACCGCGTGTATTGGTATGGCATGCAAGATGACATACGCAGATATGTAAAAGGGTGTGATACGTGTGCTAGAGTGAAGCCACTGAACAAGAAACAAGTTCAGCAATGAGAAATCGAAGACCTACTTTACCATGGGAGGTAGTCAGCATGGACTTGATGGGTCCATACCCACGCACATCACGTGGAAAGCCGAATATATTGGTCGTGACTGATCTTTTCACTAGATGGATCAAAGCATTTCCATTGGGGGCCACGTCGACCTCGAAGATAGCCCAAGTACTGAAAGACGAAGTATTTAGTCGTTATGGATATCCAAGTGCAGTACTTAGTGATAATGGCCCCCAGTTCAGATCAAAAGAATGGAAAGCAGTGAACAAAGATTGGAACACAGAGATATGGACTACACCAATATAACATCCAGGAGCCAACCCCTCGGAAAAACAGAACCAAGAGTTGAAGAAGTTGTTGCGATTACTATTAAGTTGAAGTTGGCATTTGTACAAGTAATTCAAAGTTTGACATTGTGTTGAAAAGTATAAAAAAAATTGTTGAAAAAGAAATTGAATTAAAATAATTTTTAAAAGCAATAAAATCAGGTTTTTGTTTCGTAAAAATTTTGTTTAATTTAATTTAATTTTTTTTATTAAACAAAAAACGTGCGTGTCATTTCAATTATAAAATATTTAGTAAAACCTTTTACTAATATATTTTGTTTTTGTTTTTGTCGAGTATCGGAATCATTTGCAGGTTCGGGCAGCGCTCCATTGAGGTATAAAGAGAGCCAAGATACCGCGACAATATATATATATATATATATATATATATATATATATATGTCGGAAATTTATAATTGAGATTATGGTCGTTTGAACCAGTATATATGTTGTCAGGCATTGTTGTTTTTATAAAATACAAACACTTACCAATTTTCCAATAGCACACTGAAAAATGCATTTTCACAAACACACACTAGTCTACAATAATACCCGGTGTCCCGCACTTTCACAATCAGTAATTACAATTAGTTCAACCTACGACACAGTAAGTTGGCTCCAGTTAACAATACAGATACAACACGAATAATACTAACAAATGCCATACCACGGTTATCTCATCAATAAACATAATTAATTATACTAGTCCAAAAGGGCTACCAACAATCCAAACACTATTTCCATGTGATGCTATTTTCATGTAACTTTCAGCAGAGTTCAGTTGATACTAATACGCAACTGCACGATACGGTCTGTACTCGGGTGCTGTCCTCTCAGAACTGACTGTCCTGCTTCCTTTTTGAAACTCCTCTCCCTTCCTTGATGTTTGTAAAAATATTGGAAAGGGGTCATTCTATTACTACATCATATTTATGTACCATCTCAGGTATATCACAAAAATTGGTTTATTAACATCCGTACCGTACAATTTGCGTCTAAGTAGAGGTCAAACATGCCCCTTCAGCTGAACCCTTACTTACTATGTTAATTGATAAATCTTAAAGCAATTATTCTTTATTGCACTTTTAGACAATTTATTTTATTCTAAGAATATATAAGTATTGATAATATCTAATTTCCGGACCTCTATGTCTGGAGGATTCTTTATGTCAGACATACTGTAATAAAATAAACCTTTTCTTAAAAAATAGTTTCTTTGTACTTATAAATGAAAGTGTAAAACTGTAAACATATTATAGATGTAGAGAAATGTTCGAACAGGCGTATCCATAAATAAAAAAACACATTTATCCCTTTGATAAACGTACGATTCCGATATATATATATATATTTCAAAAAGTAGTAAAAAAGGGTCGAGTTTTCGGGAAGATACATCATATAATAGTGGCTCCTTAAAAAGTGATGATATTTCAATTAAAGAGCCGAGCTATTTATAAAGTACATAGCGAAAACTAAAATTTAAGAAGGTAAGTTTTCGTAAGTTTTCCCTTAGTATGTTTTTAAAATTTTATATCGCGGCAAGTAATTTGTTTTCTTTTGATTCAAATATTTTAATTTAAAACTTGCCACGTTATAAAATTTTAAAAACAACTAAGAGAAAACTTACGAAATAAATTTTTTCAACCCAATTTTTTTTTCATTTTCATTTTACTTTGCACTTACAAAGTAAAATGAAAAAAAAATATTATTCTTACATTTTAGTTTTTGCTATTTACTTTATAAATAGCTCGGCTCTTTAATTGGGATATCATCACTTTTTAAGGAGCATCTATTATATGAAGTATCTCCCCGAAAACTCAGCCCTTTTTTACATTTATGTTTTTGATCGGATTAACATAAACATCAAAAATAACATTTGTTACTTAAACAGTTATAAAGCCGCTCTCTTATTTTTCGGAACCCGTATTAATTACATTTGCCATAAGGACTTGCTGTGCTATGTCACATTATTTTAGCAGATTTTTAGCGAAATTTAAAGTCATATATACCGTTCGAAAGGTAATTTTTTGATGAACAAAAAAGTTTATGACACGTTTTCCGCTACATATAACGAATTCCAAGTTATTTAGCAAAATGTCTCAAAAAAAAGATAATGTTATTTATACCGTTGAAAAGCGCGCTTTCTTTTGATTAATAATCACTAATCAATATAGGTTAATATCAAAATACAAACCCGAGTTATATAGGGAAATGTAGAACCGTGCCATCAACGCCGCTAGAGGGCCATAGAAATTTGTGTCTCGAGCTTTTTAGACTCATATACTCATGTACTATCTGAATCCAAAAGCGCGCGTTGGTTGCCGGACGTGAAATATTTTGGAATAATTTTCAGCTATCTCACCCCACTATAGCTGTCAAGTAACCTGAAGATATTCCTTTGGTTACAAACAAATCTAGTACATCAGGAATTTTAGCTCTATCGGTGGGCCAAATACGTTGGTTCGTGTGTCGATAAAGATCAGGTGATATTCTTGCATAACTTGATATATAATTTTGCCTCTTCCAGGAGGTGTAATTCTAGATTCCCAGTGAATGTGTTTTGCATTGAATCTGTCACCTCCTGAAAGAAATCTATTACCCAAAGTTTGGAAATATTGTATAATTCCTTCTTTGTTTGGTCGATAATTGGTGGACAGTATACGCAGAAATTGCAAGAGGTCCTTTCCAATCCTCGATCATTACACTAATAGCCTGCATTAAATCTGATTTATATTCAGGAAGAGTATAATGCTTAATATGTTGTTTAATAATCACAGCAATTCCACCCTCGCTCTTCTATCGGCGTCCGGATGATTGGTGTTATATACGCGATAGTTTGGAATGCGTCTTTTTTGAGAAATGTGTTTCAGATACCAGCATTACATCAATCTTTTGTTGCATGAGCAATGTTTCGACTTCAAGTTTCTGATCGGTACTTATGATCGGTACGAGATATATACTGAATTAATTATTAACAGCCAAACGTTTTGATGTGAAGGGCGTTCAACTTCGTAAATATCTCGGCTCTTTAATGGGATATCATCACTTTTTAAGGAGCAACTGTTATATGAAGTCTAGAGCTATTTACTTTGTAAATAGCTCGGTCCTTTCTCTCATATCATCACTTTTTAAGAAGCAACTATTACCCTTTCTTACATTTATGTTTTTGATCGTGTTTGAGTAATGTAACTCTGGGGCCAGGAAATAGTAATCACCATTTATGCAATGTCCATTACATATATGAAAATTGCATGGATTAATGGAAGGAGTCACCTTGTAGTTTCTTTCCATCAAAAGATGGCGCCATGTCCGTTAGTCAAATCTATAAATGTTGACAAATACAGGTCCCTGTAAGCGTATTCTTTTGATGAAAGAATACGCTTAAGAAGAAGATGATTCTTTTGAGTGGAAAGATTTTTTAATGAAAAAAAGTTAAGCAGATAGAACCGGATTCCCCAAGAGACCTGAAAAATATTGTTTAACCAAAGACTACACCCTTTAGTGCCGCTATTTGGTATGTCTGTATATTGTAGTAAATATATGGGTATGTCGGTATTTACAACAGTTCAAACTTGTTTATTGAAGTAAATCTGTTGCAGCCGAAACGGTGAAAAACAAATTGTCTATTGTGAAAATACTCAAACCAAATTTAAATTATTTATACCAAAGGTCAGTAATTATTCCTTACTTAACTTATTCTTTACGATTTCTATTTACGATTCACTTTTGTCCGTTGGTTAAACATAAGTATCAAATATATTTCCAACGATGTGAGTAAGATCGTACCTCCTTGAAAGCGAAAAACGGGTTTTTATTTACTGGTAAGTACAGGTACAAAAATTCTATTATACGATGTTCAATAAATATAAATTTGATTTATTTACAGATGATACAAAATGGATACAGTTTTTTTATAAAAAAAGTTTGACCGTACTGGATCGCGTTAAAAGATATAATAATACATTTTTGATCTTGTTTCGTCTCGATCACAGCTTTCATTCAGCGCCCTCTACGACTTCCATTAATCAATATACGTTACGTATATTAAAAAAGTGGTAAGTTCGAATTCTTAACACATTCTCCTCTGTTACAGAGTCTTTCTTATGGAAAAGTTTTCGTCGACCATAGGCTGGTCCCGGGGTGTCGAGGATTCGAGCATTCTATCACTGAATAAAACGATGAACGTCTAATATTTTGGCGACTTCGGAGAGCTGGTGTAAAAAAAGTTGATCCTAGGTAAATTGAATGAAAAACTTGTTTAGTTTGTTGAAATTATCATTCTTTTGATGTTTCGCTTTTTTTTTGTAGGTGTTGCATTAGAAGATTGTCTGCACATCAAGGCATTTTCTGTAAGTGATAACAATTATTTGAAAAAAAAAAATTTATGAAAGTTTTAGCAGAAAGAACCTATAACAAAGTGAAAATTTAAATAAATTATTGTTTCGTTCTGGGTTTGTGATATTTTTTTAAATACCATACATGGGATCTGAGTATTTTTTCAGAATAATTACGTAAAATAGCTGTATTGGTAGCTTTAAAATTAATAATTGTAAATGGGCTAATGTATTTTTTATCTAATTTTTTACTCGAGACCGTACAATGATATAGTTTTCTTTCGAGCAATGCAGAATCCGAAACTACAAACGGATGTGTTTTTTTTTTGTTTTGTTATGTCTCGTCCGTCTGTCAAACAACGATTTTCTTAGGAATTTATCGATCGTTCCTTTGGTAGGTGGTTTTTGACTACGTAAAATGTTTGCCATGTCGAACAAATTATCTAGGGGTAAAACTAGATTTCTTCCGAAGAAAATCGTTTCTGGAGTCGATTTTATTGTATTGTACGAGTTGTTATATGCGAACGTTGCGTATTGGATATATTCATCCCATTTTTATGTTGTTGAGACGACGCTGTTAACAGAGTGCTGAGATTGAATATTATTATCTTGTTCAAGGCTTCGGCTTTATTCGCTCCCGGGTTATTTGGGGCTAGGTACCTGGGTTTTGTGGCGATTCCACCACACCTACCGAAATAACCATAAGTACTCAAATGAGAAAATAAAGAAATAAATAAATAAGTGAATTCAGTGAAATAATTAAAAATTTGATAAAACAAAACGTAGTGTAAAAAAAAAAAAAATCAATAAATAAAAAAAAAAAAAAAAATGGTAGTTTATATTAGATTCACACAGGAATCTCCTTAATAAAAATAAATTTAGAAAAAAAAAAAAACAGAATAATACCCCACACAGGTTCGAACGGGATATTTACTGTTTCCCGTGTGATTTTTTTTTACATAATAGGAAGTTAACAGAGACCAAAACACAATGCGCCAATCAGGTGGGTTCCCGCGAAAAAATTCCAGGATGACGTAGATTGTTTTTTTTTAATAGAACGTGTCGCGGGAGGATAGATAAAAAAAAAAACAATTTTTGGGGGATTCATTATACAGCGCTCGTCCGAGTAAGCAAGTCAAAAATAATAAGCAAATTACGCAAAAATTCAATTTGAATAAAAAAATAAAATAAAATAAAACTTGTTAAGTATCGAACAAAACGCATGAGGTTTTTTTTTTATTCTTGTTTTAAATAATCGAATCGGGGAATAATTGTTCTCAAGAAAAAAAAAGCGTTAGATATTCAGACCTATACGGACTTTTATAAAACTTTGAAAATTTGGATGTTATATGGAACTTCTGTCGCCATCATCAAATACACACCTGGAGAGTATTTCGCGGTACGATCTATCTGGGAGCATTGTGTTTTGGACTTGTTCGGCCTCGTGAAAACACAAAAAAGGTAATGGTCAAATTATTAAATTTTTATTGAATTTTTTTTAATTTCATTCACAATACGCATACCTAGAGATTATAGTTGCCTTTCATGTAATTGCCATCAATATTTTATTTGGAAACAATGATTTGGTTCAATTCCGGACGTGGTTGGTAATTGACCATATGTTGAGTGATATTATTGTTTTTTTTGGTACCTTTCCTCGCATAAACTTCAGCAATCAACCTAAAAAGATTCGTTTAGGATCAATTCCCAGAAAATAATTATATTACTACTTTACGGTTTCGGCCCCCAGGTCGTCAGGTGTCCAAAAGTCAACATCGTGCCAAGTTTGGTTGAAATCAGCTAATCTAGACCGCCAATTAAATCGGCGTCAGCGATTGGTATGCAAAAAAAATTTAAAAACAATCACCAAACAAACGATAAATTAACGGAATTTTCACGCCTCGAGACAACACAAAAAAACACATGTGGTAATTCAGACATGAAAATTCCGTAATATAACCTGACGGCATCGGGTCCGTTTTTTAACCATAAATAATTTAAGTTTCATGTTTATCTTTAATTTTATTGTTTTGTTGTAACTGATCAGAGTATAAATTATATTTTTTTTTGTTATTACTTTTAATTTAAATATATTAAAAAAATAAATAGCTTACCAGTATAACGATGTTGAAACTTCAATCAATTTTATTGCAGCCATTAAGTCTAAATTCAATTCTATAGTGCACTCATCGGCCACTAGTCCGATCGATTATAAATCATAGTACCTTACGCATTAACCACCAGCGAAGTACTTGTACTATTGATCTAAAGGTGTCACTACGGAGTTGATAGTGTAGTTTCTGATTTCATTAATAGATTGGTCCGGCCTCCTGCCACAAGAACCATCGTTTGGAATTTTTTTTTTCTTATTCCACTTCTTTAATACTTGTTGATTTCATCCAAGGATAAAATTCGATCCCACCTAATACACTAACGCTTCCAAAATTTTATCCTGCGCATTTTGGGTGTGTGTTCACGGGCCAAAACCTGGTCCAGTGTCATATACTACAAGTGGTAGCAGAGCGTGGTTCTGAATTTTATTCAAGGCCCATAAGAAATATCCTGAAAATATTAATGGAATATTAATTTATTTTAAAAATATTTTTTATCTAAATAAAAGAAGTAAATAGAAATTTACACACTCTAATAATTACCGTTTTTTGTTTGAACGAGCGAAAACTGCTGGTTGAGAGAAGGTCCAAGCACAATGCCTACCACACGTTCGACCAGAAATATTCCATCAACCTCCAAGGAAGATGCAACGTCGGCGACTGAACAACTTGGTTCTCCAGGGTTTGTTACCCCTCCAACTATAACCACTCCCTCATGGACAACTACGGCACCTTCAGCACCACCAGTCATGTCAGCAATACCAACAACATTGTTAACTGGTGCTCCTACACCACGCATGAACCGGGCGACATTCGAAATATGCAAATTTAGGGCGGTCCCGGTCACATTCGACGCTCTCGATCTAGTCGCCCAAGAGGTGCGCCAAATAACAGATCGTCAGCAACTTTATTCTCAGATGGAAACGGTCCAGTCTGATAAAGGAAAGGCAAAAAAGCCTTTTTTATGAATGAAAACCCGACTATGGTCTGCCAACCACCAATTCGTCCTATCCATCGAGGCCGCACCGGACGTCGAAAGCTCCTTTCAAAAGGGACTAATGGCCTCAACCTACCCACGATCCCCATTAGCATAGGCTCAGGGACGTATGTCTGTTTATTGGATTCGGGGGCCACGTACAGTTTCTGCTCAAAGAAACTAGCCGTCGCAATAGTTAGGCTTGGGTTGGGTCGAATTTCGACAACCAAGTTCGAAACCATCTTGGCTGATGGATCGTCCGTAAAGGTCAACCAAACGCTAACGTGCCCTATCAGGATCAGCCGGTATACTTGGCGTCTTTCTTTTTACGTCATCCCGAATCTGACGTATAACCTTATTATGGGGGTAAATCTCCTAACCCACCTGAGGGCCACACTTAACTTTGCAGAATCAACGGTCACTTTCAGTTTCGACCCTACGACACCGGTCCCCATGTTTTCATCACCAGGAAGAACTGTCTGTAACGTTGTCACAGCACCCACCTTAGGGAACGCTCAACTCTCTCGCCTCGAGGAGCTACTCACTGAGTTCAGGGACATCCTGACGAACGATATTGGGCGAGCGCGCGATTATTTCTACACGATACGCTTGAAGGACGACATTCCCGTTCGAAGCCCGCCATACCCGCTTTCTCCACCTAAGGCCGAGGAGATGGACAATCACATAGCCGAACTCCTAGAGCAGGGGGTCATCGAGCCCTGTCGTTCCGCCTTTTCAGCTCCTGCCTTTCTAATAAAGAAGAAAAATGGAACCCCACGGCTGTGCGTCGACTATAGGCGTCTTAACGCCAAGGTGATCTTTGACGCTTTTCCATCTCCCAACATGGAGAACGTTTTCCAAAGCTTGAGCGGGAGCCGTTTCTTCTCGTCGGTAGATTTAACCAGCGCGTATTATCAAATAAGCCTTTCTCCAGGGTGTAGGAGATTTACAGCCTTCTCTACCCCTACCGCTCAATACCAGTTCAGACAGGTGCCCTTTGGGCTCAGCGTGAGTCCCGTGGCACTGAATCGCTTGATATTCGGGTTATTTGCCGATCTAAGATACAAGTGTGTGATCCCCTATTTCGATGACATTCTGATCTACAGTCCCAGCTTCGAAGACCATATGCAACACTTGCACACCGTCTTTACGAGACTACGGGGAGCCGGGTTAACAATCCGCCCCGACAAGATGCAACTTTGCCTCCCTTCCATCAAGTTTTTGGGGCATATCGTGTCAGCGAACGGGATCAGAATGGACAGCGAAAAGGTAGCGGCTGTATCGGACCTGCCTATACCTCGAAATATCAGGCAATTAAGGTCCTTCCTGGGGATGACCTCCTTCTTTTCAAGATTTATCCCCAAATACGCAGACATCGTAGCGCCACTCAACCAACTTAGAAAGAAAGACGTCGTGTACCACTTTGGCGACAAACAGGTTGCCGCTTTCAACGCTGTCAAGCGTGCCCTTACAGAGGCTCCAGTGTTGGCCTTTCCGGACTTCAAAAAGCCTTTTATTGTCCAAACGGACGCCTCCGGCCTGGCCGTAGGCACCGTGCTACTACAGGATCTGGACGGTGGTCTTCGAGCCATCCAATACGCTAGCAGAAAGCTATCCCCAGCCGAAATTAAGTATTCAGCCTACGAGCTTGAAAGCCTTGCAGTCATTTGGGCGCTTGAAAAATTTAAGCAATACATCCTTGGAACGCGTTTTTTGCTCCAGACGGACTCGGCCGCACTATCGTGGATGCTCAAACACCCAAAACAATTGGGGCGCGTTGGTAGATGGGTATTAAAGTTATCTCGATTTGAGTATGACGTTGAGCACATTAGAGGACCAAATAACGTCATTGCCGACGCGTTATCGAGACTTTTCACAATCGGACAGACAGACACAGTTAAAGCGAGTATAAACCTCCTAGATGAGGTTCCACAGACGTTCACCTCCCTGAAGCGTCACCAAGAGGAAGATCCCGACCATCATCTCATCTTCGAAAGCCTTCGCGCCGGAGAAGATGTCAAAGTATATGAGTTGAAGGATTCACTTCTGGTGAAACTTGTGGGGAAGAATAGACTTCGACGAGTCTCTGTGCCGAAATCTATGAGAGATATGCTCCTTTATTACTACCACGATTCTATCACTTCGGGACACCCGGGCATCACCCGTACCTATCGTACAATAGCACGCCGATTCTGGTGGAAAGGTTTATTCGAAGACGTCCGGGCGTATGTGCGCAGCTGCAGCGAATGTCAGACCTGCAAACCTAGCAATAAGGCACCCGGTGCACCTTTGGCTTCCACGCTACCCACCCGACCTTGGCAACGTGTTTACCTTGATCATATAGGGCCCCTGGTTCTCACCAAGAATGGGTACCGGTACGTCCTTATGTTGCTAGACGGTTTTAGTAAATGGGTTGAAGCAGTACCCGTGAAACGAGTGACTGCCCAAAACACGATCGACCAACTAAATAGAATTTGGTTGCATTTCGGGCCTCCACAAAGCTTGGTGACCGATAACCACCCTGGCTTTACGAGTAAAAAATTCAAGCTCATGTGCCTTCGATAGGGGATTAAACACATCCGCTGTTCACCGTTCCACGCCTCCAGTAATGTTGTCGAACGCGCAAACAGGGACCTGAAGAGTGGTATGGCCATTATGCTCAAGCAGTATGCCACTTCTCACCGAGAATGGGATAGATTTTTACCATACTTCCAGCGGGCGCATAATGATCAATATCATAATTCAATCCAATGTAGCCCATCGACGGTGTTCCTGGGGCGAAACGTTAACACCCCTATCGACTTACGATGGAACCTCCAGGAGATCTTGGGGGAGGATCCGCCCCCTGACCTCGACAAGGTCCGCACGTCCCTGTCCAATGCTCACGACCGAATGAAGCGGTTCTACAACTCAAAACGGCCACCACGACACCCTTATGCCGAAGGACAGCTGGTCCTACAAAAAATACACAGTGGACCCCAGTTTGACGAGGCCAGAAAATTTATTCCCCGGTGGTCAGCACCACGTAGAATTTTACGTTTCACGTCGCCCGTTTCGTGTGATCTCGAAGACACGGTCACTAGAGTCCGATACAAAGCTCATATCGAGGAATTGAAGCCCTTTATAGAACGCAACGAAGCCTGAAATACGTAGTATTTCATCCCGAAGGCAGCGAGAGTGTGGCGATTCCACCACACCTACCGAAATAACCATAAGTACTCAAATGAGAAAATAAAGAAATAAATAAATAAGTGAATTCAGTGAAATAATTAAAAATTTGATAAAACAAAACGTAGTGTAAAAAAAAAAAAAATCAATAAATAAATAAATAAAAAAAAATGGTAGTTTATATTAAAAAAAAAAAAAAAAAAAACTTAAAATAAAAAAAAGAAAGACAAGTGATTGAATAAATAAAGCAATCTACGAATTAAAATAAATAAAATAAAAATAAAAAAAATAATAAAAAAAAAAAAAAACACAAGATTCACACAGGAATCTCCTTAATAAAAATAAATTTAGAAAAAAAAAAAAACAGAATAATACCCCACACAGGTTCGAACGGGATATTTACTGTTTCCCATGTGATTTTTTTTTACATAATAGGAAGTTAACAGAGACCAAAACACAATGCGCCAATCAGGTGGGTTCCCGCGAAAAAATTCCAGGATGACGTAGATTGTTTTTTTTTAATAGAACGTGTCGCGGGAGGATAGATAAAAAAAAAAACAATTTTTGGGGGATTCATTATACAGCGCTCGTCCGAGTAAGCAAGTCAAAAATAATAAGCAAATTACGCAAAAATTCAATTTGAATAAAAAAATAAAATAAAATAAAACTTGTTAAGTATCGAACAAAACGCATGAGGTTTTTTTTTTATTCTTGTTTTAAATAATCGAATCGGGGAATAATTGTTCTCAAGAAAAAAAAAGCGTTAGATATTCAGACCTATACGGACTTTTATAAAACTTTGAAAATTTGGATGTTATATGGAACTTCTGTCGCCATCATCAAATACACACCTGGAGAGTATTTCGCGGTACGATCTATCTGGGAGCATTGTGTTTTGGACTTGTTCGGCCTCGTGAAAACACAAAAAAGGTAATGGTCAAATTATTAAATTTTTATTGAATTTTTTTTAATTTCATTCACAATACGCATACCTAGAGATTATAGTTGCCTTTCATGTAATTGCCATCAATATTTTATTTGGAAACAATGATTTGGTTCAATTCCGGACGTGGTTGGTAATTGACCATATGTTGAGTGATATTATTGTTTTTTTTGGTACCTTTCCTCGCATAAACTTCAGCAATCAACCTAAAAAGATTCGTTTAGGATCAATTCCCAGAAAATAATTATATTACTACTTTACGGTTTCGGCCCCCAGGTCGTCAGGTGTCCAAAAGTCAACATCGTGCCAAGTTTGGTTGAAATCAGCTAATCTAGACCGCCAATTAAATCGGCGTCAGCGATTGGTATGCAAAAAAAATTTAAAAACAATCACCAAACAAATGATAAATTAACGGAATTTTCACGCCTCGAGACAACACAAAAAAACACATGTGGTAATTCAGACATGAAAATTCCGTAATATAACCTGACGGCATCGGGTCCGTTTTTTAACCATAAATAATTTAAGTTTCATGTTTATCTTTAATTTTATTGTTTTGTTGTAACTGATCAGAGTATAAATTATATTTTTTTTTGTTATTACTTTTAATTTAAATATATTAAAAAAATAAATAGCTTACCAGTATAACGATGTTGAAACTTCAATCAATTTTATTGCAGCCATTAAGTCTAAATTCAATTCTATAGTGCACTCATCGGCCACTAGTCCGATCGATTATAAATCATAGTACCTTACGCATTAACCACCAGCGAAGTACTTGTACTATTGATCTAAAGGTGTCACTACGGAGTTGATAGTGTAGTTTCTGATTTCATTAATAGATTGGTCCGGCCTCCTGCCACAAGAACCATCGTTTGCAATTTTTTTTTTTCTTATTCCACTTCTTTAATACTTGTTGATTTCATCCAAGGATAAAATTCGATCCCACCTAATACACTAACGCTTCCAAAATTTTATCCTGCGCATTTTGGGTGTGTGTTCACGGGCCAAAACCTGGTCCAGTGTCATATACTACAGTTTTATGCACCATCTATAACAAAAATCTTTGTAATACGACCAAAAATCAGAAGCATTATCGCATATTACGAATGTTGGAATTGAAAAAGATAAAAATGATCTTTCCAATGCATCGCACACTGTTTGCGATGTACAACTTTTAAGTGGGAAAGTTACACGCAACTAATAGAAACCGATTGTTTTTTGTATTGGTATCAGAATATCGATATGGAGACTTTCATATATTTGGGGTTGAACGGGTTGATCGTTGGTTCATGAGGTCGTGTTGATATTTTGTGACGTTGGCATGTGTCGCATGATTTTACATACGTAGCGACGGCTTTGTTTAGACCTTCCCAATAAAATCTGGAGGCGATGTTTCTATAAACCATACAAATTTCTTGATGCGCAGACAACAACGAATTGTACATATAAAATATAATGGCGTTCCGTAGACTCTTAGGTACGTAGATCCTGCGTTTACGGTGCTTTCCCATATATTTGCATAATATCCCGGAGAAAATTACAAAATCATTGACGCCATCTTCTTCGTTTTTTAATCGAAGTGTGACGCTTTTGCCGAAATCATCCTTTAGTTGAGTTGCTTTTATGTTGGGGGCCGCTAATGGCATTTCATTGAAATATAATAACTTTGTATCTGGAGTTACGGAATCGTGAAATTCGTTATCTTCAGGTAGATTGTTTAAATTTAATATGTCTTTTTTTGTGTTGATAGGTCTTCGTTGTACATGCGGGAAAGTATGTCTGCGATGTTGTTGTTCAATCCACCAATGTGTGAGACTTCGAGCAAGTTTTCCCATCTTTTTACTATTTTTAAATAACCATTTCAGAGCTTCAGTATCGGTTTCGACTTTAAAATGTGCGTGTTGAAGGTAATCTGAGAATTTATTCAGACAAAAAATTAAAGCAAGAGACTCATTTTCGTATATGTGGGCTTTCCTTTCAGTGGCAGTCATCGTTCACGACGCATATGCGACTGGATGGAGGACTCCTTCGCGGAGCTGTAGCAACACACCTCCGATTGCAACACTGGAGCTGTCGCAGCGGACGGTGAATGGCTTCGAGTAGTCAGGATATTTCAACACGGGACATGTGACGAGTTTTTCGTATAACGTATTGAACGATTGGATTTGCTTCTTCTCAAATACAAAGGGTGCAAAGTCATTTATGGCCTGGATTTTGGCTTGATCGACGAAACATCCGTCCTCGGAGATTATGTTTCTCATGTATCTTAACTTGAACATGAAGAAGCGGGATTTTTTGGGCTTTGCTGTAAATCCGTTTTGTTCCAGGCGTTGTAGAACTTCTTTGAGATGTTCATGGTGTTCTTCAATTAAATTTGAATACGCTAAGAGGTCGTCCATGTATGGAATACAGCTTTGTACTTAAGATCGCCGAATATGTTGGTGATAATTCTGTTTAGACTCTGAGCGGACGTCGATAAACCCATTGGAGCCATCTTGGACCTGTATTGAGCATTACTAGTGACGAAAGATGTAATATTTTTGTCTTCTCCAGAGGTACCTGGTGATAGGCACTAGTGAGGTCGATCGTTGAAAATACTTTCGAACCGTGGAGACAGTTGAGACATTCGTCGATTCTTGGACTTGGAAATGGATCCCATAGAATACTTTTATGTACTCGACGATAGTCGACGACGATGCGATGAGTCCCATCTTTCTTTTTCACCAGAAAAACTGGGTTTCCCAGCTGACACATTTCCTTTCAGTGGCAGCCACTGCTACTGCTGCTAATTTTTGCTTTTGGAGGTGTTAATTTGTATGGGTTATTATAAATCGGCGTTCGGTTCTTCATCTCCTTTTGAAATTGATGCTCATCCAATTTTATTTGTAAGTACGTTTTTGTGTAGTTGCAGTAACGATCTAATTTTGAAGCTTGGTCTGGTTTCAATTTTATTTGATTTTCCAATATTAAATCCAATTTGTTTTCTGATGTACTTTGAAAGGTCAAAGGAACAGTTTTATTAATCCTGGGTAATATTAAGGATGATTTGTTGTAGTCCAGTATTGCCTGGGTACGATGTAAAAATTCATTCCCCAACAGGACTTTGCATGGTAGATTTTTAAAGATGTAAAAGTTTACTTTCCATGTGGAGTCTTGGATTTTAATCACCAGGACGATTGACTTATCTATTGTGAAGTTGGTGTTATTTCCAATAGTGACTTTTTTGTAAATTTTTTGTATATTGTTCCTTGGGTATTTGATCTGTTGAAGTTATTCTTTTGAAGTATGCTAAACAAGTTCGAATTCTTAACAATCGGATATCACACATATTTAAGCCTTTCTTTTTGAAAGGCTTAAATATACGAAGCCGAAGGCTTCGCACAAAACGCTGCGCGTTTTGTTATGCTATGCGTTACTTTACGCTTAGCGATATTTAACTCTTTTTCTTTTAAAATAGATTCACATGTGCAAAGGAGACCCCTTCGCGTTATATAACGTCAACTTGCTCTGCTCGCTAGGGGCTTCTACCCCCTCCAAAAACTGCATCCTTCTAGCGTGTTTCTAGACACGCTTGAAGGATACAGTTAGATAGCTTTTAGTGTTTTCCAACTTTTGGGGATGTTGTTTTGGGAAAATTAAAATTTTCAGATTTTTCTCATAGATTTCAGGTTATTCTGCGTCAAATGCAAAAAACAGCTTTCTTCTAGAATGTCTGGAAGTGGTTAAAATTTAAATACTTAAATGTAATTTTTTTTATACTAATTTTGGGGAGGTTTTGTTGGGAAAATTAAAATTTTCTGATTTTTCTTATAGGTTTCAAGGTATTTTAAATCGAATGCAAAAAATCGCATCGTTCTATCATGTCTAGAAAGGTAATTTTTGTTGTTTTCCCATTTTTGGGGATGAAGTTTTGGGAAAATTAAAACTTTCCGATTTTTCTTATAGATTTAAGGTTATTTAACGTCAAATGCAAAAAACTCCATTATTCTAAAATGCCTGAAAGGGGTTAAAATTTAAACACTTAAAATTTGGAATTTTAAATTTTTGGTTTTTCCCAATTTTGGAGAGGTTTCGTTGGCAAAATTTAAGTTTGCAAGACAATTTTGATTTCGTTTTTGGTAAAAATGATCTGAATGAACTTTCAACTTAACCATGGCCTTCAACGTTACTTGAAGATCAACTTGTCCTTTTCAAAGGGGAGCCCTTTTTTGACAAAAGTGGATAGATGACGAAAACAGAAGATTAAAACTGGTTAAGTAAGTTTAAAAAAATATGTTTCGCGTCCTTAAAAGTAATTCTTTAGAACAATACCTTATGCGTATCCCTGTTAAAAGTTGAAAACAAAAAGTTTTAGAGTCTTTAAATTTTGAAGAAAAATACCATCATCACCAATATCCGATATACCAATATGTTATACAGAACAGTAACCGACTCATCATAACAGGTTTTTAAAGATTAAAATGTGATCACTTAGTCCAGTATAAAACCGACATAATAATGTATAAAGATTATTAAAATAATCAAAGAGAACTCTGGGTTTTTTTGAAATTATATTTCAAATTTTTTGCCCCTAATCCTAGAACATTTGTTTTTATTTTATAAATACGCATTTCGACTACAATGTAATCATCATCAGTATGAATTAGCTAATTGTAACTATCTCTGGGATATGGATTCAGAGATATGTTGCTCGTTGCTAATTTGGTGCGTGTCTCTCTAGGAATAGGGGCAAAAAATTTGAAATATAATAATATCGTATCAAAATCTATTCTGATACGATTTTTGTTGTAGAATTTTTTTTTGTTCATTGCACTTCCTCTTATTGTTAAAATGCAATTTTTGCACAGTGAAATTTGATTCAATTTTTTTAAAGCAAAATTGTTTAAATACTCTCAAAATCGGTTATTTTCGAAAGGAAAAATTTCTTTTCATATTCTTTACAATTGAAATATTTGGGATTATCGGTTTATCTTTATAATGTTGAATCTGAAAAGCCTTCGTTTTAAAAACACATTTTAATGGATGTTTAATGGGTAGAAAATGGTCAAATTTGTGACTTTTTAGCGAATTTCCTCCAAAGGAAATGCATCTATTGTTTTTGCACCAATGTTGAAATTTCGTAAAAATTTCTTCAAATGTCCATCGATCCCTATGAGATGTTAAAAATGACTATCGCTAAAATTCTTATATATATATATATATGTACTTTTTAAAACGTCTGTGTACTCTCTAACGGTCACAGTTTTATTCCAATTGGAATGAAACACAAAATTTGAGTACCTTCCTTAATATTTGAAAAATAGAAAAGTTTATCCGAAGTTAAGTTGTACGCAATAAGTTTTACTGTAATTTTGTTTCTTATCATTTTTCTGTTAAACTAATATTAACAGAAATATTTACAATTAAAAATTGAAAGTTAAAATTCTAAATATCTCAAACTTAATTTTCTACAACTTTACTCCTTATACATTTTTCGATTATTCTAACATTAAGAGAGATATTTAACATTTTGTGTTTGTTTGACACGAATACATGAAATATATTTTATTGTAAAAAACTTAAAAAAAAATTCAACCGACTTCAAAAAACACTAAAAGTCACTATATTAAAAAGCTTAAAATTTGGGCAAAACATGCTTATCTTTGAAACCATTGGAACGTGTTTCCCTACACTCGGGGGGGGGGGGGGAGGTTATATATACATCTTTGAAACCGTAAGATATAGAAAAAAAATTTGTTAACAAAAAATCTTCTTTTTGAAATAAACAAGTTTTGTTTGAAAAAGATTTTCATAAACTCAATAGTCAAATTTTCTCAAAATTTGTGATTATTTGTTCCTCGGAAAGAATTGTTAACATTTCGAATACGCAGAATTACTGGGTGTTCAAACATGTGAGTCAGTTAGTTGTTACATTACTTAACAGTCGAAAATAGAATCTCTTCCTTCTTTTTTTGGAGTTGGTTAAAATTTGTGTTGATTTTGTCATCCCCACAGAAACTCACTCCTCGAAGAAAACTATAAAATTATTTTATTAAAATTTTGTTTTAATTTTGAAATGTCAATTTAGATTGTCGTTTCCATAGTAACTATAAACTATAATCGTTATACATCGATTAATTTTGGCTATTAATAAATTTAATTTTTGCAAATACTAAAGTCATATCAGATATTATATTTCATTTTGATCACACTAAAATTATGACCGCTAGAGAGTGATTTATGCATTCTAAGGAAATTCGCTAAGTTGACGCAGCTCGTGCGTAACGAATTCCTTAAACTTAAGAACTTATAAATTTTGAAATATAAATTTTTTTTTTAAAAGCCACAAAATCTTTTATGTTTGAATGTAACCAAACAATATGAAAAAAGTTAATTCCGTTCAAAAACAACAATGTTTAAAATTTTTTTAACAAAATTTTCATTAAAAAAATGAGGACAAAGTTCTGCATGGTAAAATAAATGTCTACAATCAGTATACAAAGAACATTTTTTTACATATAGAAAGAACTGAGAAAAAAATTAACAGTTTTTGATACTCATCTGCCAATTGTTCGTATACTAAACATTTTTTTTATATTCAAAATTGATGAAGGATATAAATACATTAATATCAATACAATATGTTATGCAGAGCGTAAGAAAAGAGAGAAGTTTTATGAATTGTACGAAAATTAACAATTCAGATTGGTTCAATTTTTTTTGAACTGGAGTTTACATACCAATAAACCAGATAGTTAACAAAGCAGTTTCTGAGAAATAGTTAGGGATGGCTCCCCTCATAGACGTTCATAGAAAAAATCATTTTATTTTTCGTTTAATTTTATTTAAAATAACAATAATTTTAACAATACAAATAAGTAATTAGATGATCAATTTAATTGAAATTACATTTGAAAAAAAAACCGGTTCCGTTAATATAACGTTCGGGTAACTGACGTTCGGATAATCGACGCTCTACTGTATTTATGTTTTTGTGGTTCCACCTTCCGGTTATTACAATTTCCCGTTTTATAGCCATACTTTTTTTAGTTTTTTTCATACTTCCCTAAATCTGTTAACCCCCATAGTGTGGCTGTGTCCGACTTATTCTATGGTGTATCAAATTTGTTGCGGACTGAAGAAAATCACAAAAAACTTCAGCCGATACAGTCTCCACAAAATACTAATTTATAGTTCATCATAACATAAAAATAAAACTTCTATTTTTCAGATTCAAGGGGATAGTCAATTATAAACCTGGCCATTTTAATTCTTATTACCGCAAAACTCGTTATCAATGGGAATTTTATGATGACTTTGGTACTGATGTTAAAAATGTATCGGGCAATACATAAGCCAACCCATGAATGATATATCAAATTAATTAAAAAGTTATTTTCAATCAGAGAAAAGCTGTGATAAATATAAACAAACAGTTCAAAAGCTGAAAGCTAATAAAAATAAATAAATTAGTCCACTATACTATAAAGCTAGAAGTAAAGCTGACTGATCTGTACAAACTCTAAGGCACTTCTAGACATGATAGAAAGATGCGGTTTTTTGCATTCGCCGCAAAATTGCTTGAAACCGACGAGAAAAATCGGAAAACTTCAGGTTTTTCATTTCAACCACCCGGAAAATCGGAAAAACACCCCCCAAAAACTTTTTTTACAATTCATGCAATGTTATTTTCTGTGCCGCGGAGCCAATGCCGAAGGCCGCCTTGGGGGTCAAGGGGGGTACCCCCCTTGCGAGCAGAGCGAGTCTAATATACTATAAAGCTAGAAGTGAAGCTGACTGATTGATCTATACAAAACCTAACCCACTTCTAGACATGCTAGAAAGATGCGGTTTTTTGCATTTGACGCGAAATTGCTTGAAACCGACGTCAAAAATCGGAAAACTCCCATTGCAACCCCGAAAAAATCGGAAAAACACATGCAAGAAAAATGGAATTTCCACCAATCGACCCGAAATAAACAGAAAACTTTGAAAAATTGCATCACCCCCATCGCAATTTCCCAAAAATGGGGAAAAGACTTAACACGTTCTTTTATTCAACGTGGAATAGGATTAAAATAACAGGATTATTTTATAATGTTGAATTTTCCTATCGCAACCATTCGTAAATGGGAAAAACATCCCTAAAACTAACCTTTTTCTTCTATACTTGCTTGAAAGATCCTGTTTTTTGCATTCGATGCCTACTAGCTACAAATTAAGAAGGTAATTAGAAAAATTTTTCATCACCAACCCTTAAAAAAATGAGAAAACAACACCCTTAACTACTCTTTTAACTTCTATTCATGGTAGAAAGATGGGGTTTTTTGCATTTGGTGGATAATTTCTTCAAACTAATGAAATTATTCAATAAACTTTAATTTTTTTATCGCCACCCCCTGGAAACGGAAAAAACACCCCCAAAACGATCACCCATTTACGACTTTATAGTTTTTTTGCATTAAACAGAATAACTGGAAATTAACAGTGTGTTTTCTGTATGGAAGTTTAATATTACTTAAGAAAAATAAGAGATTTAGCAAATCGAATATGTGTTTTTGGTTGCATAGCAATTCGAATAAAAATGTTTATCCATTACTTAGATTGAATCAATAGGACTACATTGATTTAAATATTTAAATAATAAGTTTTCAAAAACAGTTTTAAATGCATTATTCGTGAAAAAAATAAAATTTTGGTCTGAGCCTAAAAGTTGAAATATCTAGTAAACCAATAGGGATATCGAAAAAGCAAACAAGAATTCAATTGTCTTAAGTCAACATAGTCCATATTACCTTTAGGCTATGTGAGTTTTAGGTCGTGCCGAACTAACGAGAAATTATACATAAAAAGTTAAATAACTCCGAAACAGTGTGTTTTATCCAAAAAATAAGCAAAAAAAATTCCCTAATAATTCCCACTTATTTTCCAGAGAACCTAAATCTTAAGTTTCATAACTGTAGGGCTATATTCGTGGAGCCAACGGGTCAAGGGGGAACCCCCTTGCGAGAAGAGTGAGTTATGAATGTAACTGAACTGAAAAAAGTTCAGCATAAAATTCGACACTATTTGCTTCATTAAGTTATATATTGAAATTGAATCTCTTACTTCATCGAAATTTTCAGGCAAAACTTTCAATATTAAATAATTCAAATAATAAAATTAAAATAAAAAAATAACAGATTTTGTTTAATTCCATTAATTACATTTTATATTCAATTACTTCAACATTTACAATATTTCAATACATCAATTTTCTAATGCCAATGAACAATTATCTATATATAGCATTTATATTAGCATGCCACGTCCTATTTGTAATTTAAGTGCAATCAAAAATTTCACATCTCGATTTGAGAAGTTATCTATTTTCAAATTCTAATGAGCAAATATCTATAATATCGCAACAGACTCCATCCATGGATTTTCGAAAAATAAATTATACCATTTAAAAGGTCACTAATTGGTCATAAAAGGTCTGGCAGACCCATTAATCCCATTAATAATTAATTGATCAGCGATAGAAAAATTTTTATAGATCTTTACTTTTTTTCAAGGTCATACATAAATGTTAGCATCCCATCCATGAAATTTCGAAAAACCGATTTTACTATCTAATAGATCACTAATTGGTCATTAAAGTTCAAGTAGTCTCATTATTTGGTCAGCGATAGAAAAATTTTTATCGTTGTTTTAATTTTTTTTTTAAGGTCATGAAATATATAATCACTAAGCATAAACAAAAAGAAAAAACTACAAAACTTCACAAAAAATTCATGATTCTCAAACGTAGCTCAAACACGAATAAACCAACTTGTAAACTTGACAAACAACAGTTAGTTTATAATCTAACAAATGAAAAATTCACAGAATCTGAAACCAAATTATTAAATATAGGCCTAAATTTTGCAATTCAACAAAAACAATGTCCGTCCGAAAGTCTAGTAGTAGATATCGAAACAGGTATAAAATGGAAAGAGGAAGCAACAAAAACCCAAATTAGAAAGAATTGCTCAAAAATAATAAAAAATAATAAGAATGACAATACGCGCGACAATAACACAAAAACTGTCAAATCACTAAAACAAAGACAGGTACACTATCTAAAAGCGGACAAAGGCAACGCAATTGTAATAATGAGTAAACAAGACTACTCAGATAAAGTCAACAAAATGCTCGACGAAGGTTCATATCGAATCCAAAGAACTGATCCAACGTCAACATTTATAAATGACGTAAAAAATACCATCAACTCATGCCCAAAGTTAATTTCAAAACAACTGAAATTTCAATTACAATGTTCAAATCCTACAATACCGCGACTATATTGCCTACCAAAAATTCACAAAAAAGATGGATCAATGCGACCAATAGTATCAGGCATAAATTCTCCAACCTACAAAATTTCAAAATGGCTAGTAACCCAATTTCAATCACTAAATCAATTAAATTCATTTTCAGTCAAGAATAGTATCGAATTAATCGAAAAAATCAAAGATATTAATTTACAACCAGATTCAGTTTTAATGTCTTTCGATGTAAAAGCATTATACCCAAGCGTCCCAATACCAGACGCAATAAAAATACTAGAAAAATGGCTAACAAATAAAGGAATACCCGCAGATGAAATAAGTGAATATCTGAAACTAACACGGCTTTGCATGAGACAAAATGTGTTTACTTTCGAAGGTAAATACTACAAGCAAACATTTGGAACAAGTATGGGTAATCCATTGTCTCCGTTCCTAAGTTATATCTTCATGACAGATCTTGAAGAAAAAGCCAAAAAAGATTTCAATTATTTTCAAACTTTATGGTACACATACGTCGATGATATCTTTACTATTTTTGATACGAACAAAGAAAATCCCCAAACATTTTTAGAGAACTTAAATAAAATGTACCCATCGATAGAATTTACAACCGAAATAGAACAAGGAGGCTCGATTCCGTTTTTAGATATAAAAATTATGAAAAATAACGACACTAATAAATTAGAATTCGATATCTACAGAAAACCTACACACACTGAACGATACATCACAGCCGATTCGAACAGCCCACCTCAACACAAAATGGCTATTTTCAATTTTTTGGTAAACAGGCTACTGAAAGTCCCATTGTCCAAGAAAAATTACGTTAGAGAAATAAACCACATTAAACAAGTTGCAATCTTTAATGGCTTCGACTCTTCAGATCTAAATTTAAAATTGCACGAAACAATTCCACCGCACTAACACCAGAAATTGGCAACGTTGAACAAACTAAATGGTGCAAACTAACATACTTCCGTCCATGCACAAATAAAATCACTCGAGAATTAAGGGACCACAACTTAAAAACAGCGCTTGTTAGTAAAAATAAAATCAAACAGTTACTGGGCAACCCTAAGGATAAAATTAGTAATGAAAAACAATCGGGCATATATGGTGTTAATTGTCAAAACTGTTCGAAAATTTACGTTGGTCAAAGTCGTCGCCAAATCGGTATTCGAATCAAAGAACATCTGGCTCATGTGAAATTTGGGAGAACCGAAAAATCTTGTATAGCGGCGCACGTTATTGAGAACAACCATAAAATTGATAAATCGAATCTAAAACTACTTAAATCGGTACAAAACCCCACAGAATTAGATGCATACGAAAGCATCTACATATACAAATTGAGAAAACAGATAATGAATTTAGACAATGGCCCAATTCCAAATTCTGATTTAATAAAATTAAACCATTTTCAAAAATAAAAATAAAAATCCAATACCTGAATGTCAAAGTTAGCGTAGGTACACTCACTTTAGTGACAAAGCAAACGCCGTATAGTCACCAAAGAATACCGCCAATAAATATGTGGGGCTTTCCACATACCTAATCCAGTAGTCAGGTAACTTAAATAATCCTCAAGTCAGATTATACCCTCAGCCAAATCGTATAAAAGGACAGAATTTTTTAATCTCATTGTGACACAGGCACCAAATTAGCAACAAGCAACATATCTCTGAATCCATATCCCAGAGATAGTTACGATTAGCTAATTCATACTGATGATGACTACTTTGTAGTCGAAATACGTATTTATAAAATACAAACAAATGTTCTAGGAATAGGGGCAAAATTTGAAATATAAGTCTAGAGCTATTTACTTTGTAAATAGCTCGGCCATTTCTTCCATATCATCACTTTTTAAGAAGCAACTATTAAATGAAGTCTAGAGCTATTTATTTTGTGAATAGCTCGGTCCTTACTCTCATATCATCACTTTTTAAGAAGCAACTATTACATCAAGGATTTCGCCGAAAACTCGGCCCTTTCTTACATTTATGTTTTCGATCGGATATGACTACTTTTTGTAAGGCTTAAATATACAAAGCCGAAGGCTTCGCATCCTTCCCATCCTTCTAGCATGTCTAAAAAGTAATTTTTGATGTTTTCCCATTTTTGGGAAAATTAAAATTTTCCGATGTTTCTTATATATTTCAAGTTATTCCGCGTCAAATGCAAAAAACCGCATCCTTCTAAAATGTCTGGAAGTGGATAGAATTTAAACACTTAAATGTAATTTTTGGTTTTTCGGATTTTCGGGAAAGTTTCTTTGGGAAAATTTAAATTTTCTGATTTTTCTTATAGGTTTCAAGGTATTTCAAGTCGAATGCATCCTTCTTGAGTGTCTAGAAGTGGGTTAGATGTTTTTATACAAAAATGCGTTCATATATTAACACCAGAGAAAATTTATTTGAAAAAAATACTAAATTTTGCAAATGTAGCCCTACAGTTATGAAACTTAAGATTATGGTTCTCTGGAAAATAAGTGGGAATTATTAAGGAATTTTTTTTGCTTATTTTTTTCGATAAAACACACCGTTTCAGAGTTATTTAACTTTTTATGTAAAATTTCTCGTTAATTCGGCACGATCTAAAACTCACATAGCCTAAAAGTTCTATGGACTATGTTGACTTACGACTGAATTCTTGTTTGTTTTTTCGATATCCCTATTGGTTTACGAGATATTTCAACTTTTAGGCTCAGACAAAACATTTTTTTCACGAATAATGTTGCGAATAAATCATTTAAAACTGTTTGTTTTTGAAAACTTATTATTTAAATATTTAAATCATTGTAGTCCTATTGATTTAATCTAAGTAATGGATGAACATTTTTATTCGAATTGTTGTTCAACCGAAAACCCATATTCGATTTGAAATTCGATGTTAAACTTCCATACAGAAAACACTATAATTTGATTAAAAAAAGTAATTTTTGGTTGTTTTTCCCATTTTTGGAGTTGTTCCGTTTGGAAAACAAAAGTTTTCCAATTTTTCTTATTAATTTCAAGTTAATCAGGGTGGTATGAAAAAAACCCGCATCCTTTTAGCATATCTAGAAATGGGTCAAACTTTTTAAAACAAAATCTTTTTTTTTGTTGAAAAATTTTGAAAACTTTGTAAAAAATTATAACAATCAAAGAACCAGTATTTACTGTTTGGAATATCCATAAATCATAAATTTTAAGTAGTAGTAGTAGAATAAGTATATTTGAGCATCAATATTTTACATAACTTGTAGTACAACATATCTTAAAGTATAGTTCCTAGCCTATGCTTTACCTATAATATATCATCTTATTAAATTATATACATCGAGATTATAGAATCGTTTTAACATCGTTTAGAAATGGGAAAAATTTAATACGAAAACCATTGACTTAAAACTTAACCTAAATTGGATGGATAAGCCATGCCTAAAACTAAACTTAAATAGAAATACGAAAAGAAAATATGTACAATTTAGAAAACAAAAGTATTAGTTGTAATCGAGATCCTTGAGGTACACCAGCATTGACACGGTATTGGTTCGATTTACTTTGTTGGATATGAGTTTGGGATTTTCTGTTTGATAAATATGAAATCAGGAATTTCAGGATATAGGTTGTGCTAAATAGTGACCCGATGCGGAATAACTATTAGCGTTTGCAAAGAATAACCCCGTAGTCTTGCAGAGATATTTTGAAAAATCAAACGATTCAAATCATTTATGCGATAATTTTCCTAAATATTCAATCTATTTCAGTAATGTAGTGATTTCAATTGTAATTTAGTTTTACTTACGTATTTCAGTAATGTAGTGATTTCAATTTTAATTTAGTTTTACTTACGTATTTATCTTGGTTTAAATATTCAGGTTGATCCAAATAACATCAAACCGCTTTTGTCGGCCACGAAACCATATCTAGTTGGGGTATTTCTTTACTGCTTTTCCAACAAACGGCTGTGGTGCGAATTCACGTTAAGTGGATATTATTACAAAATGAATAAGAATGATTTTATTAATTAAACGTTAGTTGTCGACTTTGATCACAATTTATTTCGATGTTTTATTACAAATTATTAATTATAAATTTCGGATCATTTACAGAACATTTATAGAACACTTGAATATGCGTAGCCAATTTCATTAAATCCAACATTCAGTTACGAGATTTTTATATTAATTCAACATTCAGTTACGAGATTTTTATATTAATTCATTTTTTTTACAAAAATTATGAATTGTTATTTTTCTTATAATAAATGCCGTTGCATAATCAATTGATATTATTGAAAAAAAACAAATTTGAGAGAGAGAGCTCGACAGATATATGCCCAACGTGTCAAAGTGAGTTGGGAGGCCATGTACTGTGGCGTAAACAAATATAATAATTATATGTTGGTTTGTGTTATGTAGCTGACCGTTTTTATGTTCACTTTTAAAATTGGGCTTGTTTATCTGTTACAATCAGCTACATAACACGTACTCCTCTCTTGTAATTGTGAAGATGAATTGCAGCTGTCCAGTGCGAGACGCACTGGGGATGTTTATTTTTATTTTGACTTGTTGATATTCAAGTCAGTATCAGGGGGGGGGGGGGTGTTTACTATATGGTAGATCAGTAGCACCTCCAGAACCCAAGAAAGAAAGCGATGAACAAATTTCCCGTTTATTTTTTAATCTCGCAATAACTTCGCGTTTATAGTATCTTTTGAGAAACATTGCGTGACATTTCAAACATCGCCCCGTTGTTAAATTTTTTATGACAACGGTATTTTTAGCTTTAAAATTTATGATGGTGTATGGACCTAGATATTTTACTAGAAATTTTTTGCTCGAAATGCCATGCACGGATATCTGTTTCTATTTCAGCCTCACCAGGTCATTTATTTTGAATCCGTGGGTCTTTTTGCCTCTATCAAAATACTGTCTTCGTCTCTTTAATGATTTTTCCAAAACGAATTTCACCATTTCTTTAGAGGGCTTAGTAGTTAGTGGTAAAACTTCATGTATTTTCCAAAGGTGATCTAAGGGAAAGGTTAAAGCTCTGCCAAAAAATATAGAAGACGGAGTAGTATTAGATACCGGGGAGTATGAATTATTATACGCGAATGTAGCAAAACCAATGAAATCATCCCATGTTATATGACCTGATGAGGTTGATTCGAGTAAGGTACTGATATTTGCTATGAGGATTTTATTCATCGCCTCTGACTTATTCCCTTAAGGGCTGTATGGTGATAGTTATCTAGCACGAATGCCCCACTTATAACAGAATTCTTTGTAATATTTGGATCGAAAATAGCTGGCGTTGTCAGAGAACATCTGGAAAGGTGCAGAAAAGTTTAGCAACGAGGTTTCTAATTTTGCACAAATAGATGCCGATGTACATGTTTTCAGGGGGAAGGTTTGCAAGAAACGACTGAAACTGTCTACAGCAACTAACACAAACCTAGACTTGTTCTTGGTGATAGTTAAAGGGCCAAGAATGTCAATATGTAGGGCTTGATAAACGTAGCTTGGGTTGTGTGCTTGCATGGGTGGTTTGGATTTAGTTGAAATCTTGTGACGTTGACAAGAGTCACAAGATTTGACATGTAGTGAAATGTTTTTGTATAGGTTCTCCCAGTAAAAACGTTTGGAGATGTTGCTGTAGGTTTTTACAATTCCTTGGTGCGATGCTAGGAGACCATCATGGAAGTAATGCATGGTGGAGTGGCGAAGACATTCGGGGACGTAGATGCGTCTTTTATTAAATTTTCCAGTTTTTCGACACAGTAGACCGCGATAAAGTGTGAAGCCATTTACATCATCCTCTCCGTTTTGTAGTCGGAGTATGATGCCTTTACATTTTTCGTCGTTCCGTTGGGCTGTGCGGAAATTTGGGAAAATAGATGGAAACTCATTTAGGAATAAAAGTTTGTCCTCGGGTGTTACGTCTTCGTATATTTGGTCGAGGGATGGTTTGGGGAGTTGTTCCGTACTATCGTTTTCTGAATACAAACGGGACAAGGTGTCTGCGATGTTATTGATAGAACCGTTTATGTGTTCAACTTTAACTCAAAATTAAATAAAGTTAATTGCCAACGAGCAAGTTTACCGATATTCTTACAATTCTTAAGAGATATGTCAGAGCATTATTATCGGTCTGAACAATGAATTTGGCATGATGTAGATAGTCGTGAAATTTGTTGATCGTTGCGATTAAACTTAGCGCCTCCTTTTCGTAGATGTGAGTTTTAGATTCTGCAGGTGACAATTTCCTGGACGTATACGCTATTGGGTGTAAGAAACCATCGAAACGTTGAAGTAAAACTCCAGCTATACAGAAATCACTTGCATCGCATCTGATGATAAAAGTTTTTGTAAAGTCTGGAAATTTGAGAGTTGGGGCTGACATAAGTTGTTCTTTTAATTTGTTAAATGCATTTAAATGTCGTTCTTTAAATTCAAATTTGGTGTGTTTTTGTCGAAATTGGTTTAGTGGTAGACAAATTTCAGCGTAATTCTCTACAAATTTCATAAAATATCCAGTCATGCCTAGAAAGCTCCGAAGTTGCTTTAGGTTCTTTGGAGGAGGAAGGTCGTTTATGGCTTGGACTTTAGACATGTCGATAGATAGGCCTGTTTCATCTATAATTAGACCTAGGTACCGTAATCTTGTCATGAAAAATCTACATTTCTCCGGTTTAGCAGTTAAACCATGTTTCCTCAACCTTTGAAGAACTTCGCGAAGATGTACAAGATGTTCTTCGATCGATTTAGAATATATTAGTAGGTCGTCTGCGTAAGGTATGCAAAATTTGTATTTTAAATCTCCAAATATATCCATCATGATTCGGTTCAGCGCTTGTGAAGAGTTCGCTAATGCTTGTGGTGCTTTGAGGTATCGAAACTGAGCTTGGGGTGTAACGAAAGCAGTGATATTTCTTGAACTTTTATCTAAAACCACTTGATGGTAACTCGAAACCAAATCAAGACTCGAGAAAATTTTTGAGCCATTCAGTGAATTGAAACAATCTTGGATTTGAGTACTTGGATATGGGTCGAATAAAATTTGTTTGTTTACCTCTCGGTAGTCATGAACAATTCTGTAGCTGTTGTCACGTTTTTTAACAAGAAAAGTTGGACTAGCCCAGCTACTTGTGCACTTTTCAATAACCCCTTGATGCAAAAGCTCGTCGACGATATTTTGGAGAATGGCAGCCTTAGGAGGAGACATCTTGTAGGGATGTTTATAGACCGGTGTTCTGTCTTTCAGAAGTATTTTCATGGTGTGATTTATAGCGGTGCCGATTTTATTGCATAAAACATCTTTAAAGGATTCTTTTAATGTTTGTAAGTTGTCGAGTTCAGAAGGTCTTAGTTTGGTTGAATTTTCTAAAAGTAATTGTAATTGTTCGTTATTATGTTCAAATATAATTGGTGTATTTACGATTCGATCCTTAATGATGAAATTGCTCGTTTGAAAATTCAAATTTGCTTTTACGGTATGTAGAAACTCGTTGCCCAAAATCATGCAGCAAGGTAAATTTTTTATAATAAGAAAATCAACTCTCCATGTGTGGTCCTGGATTTTTATTATTAAATTTATGGATTTGTTGATGGTAATATTTGTGTTGTTGGCGATGGTAATTTTTTTAAATATTTTGCTGATTTTATGTTTGGAATGTTTTAGCTGGAACTAAGTCAGATCGGATGATATTATACGTTGAGCCAGTGTCAATCATTGACCGATATTTTTTCCCTAACACATCAATTTCAATGAACGGTATTTGGTTGGCATACTTGAACTCGCGACTATGTGATAACGAGGAGAACAATTTGCGACCTTTAGGTGGTGGGTCCTTGGATTTGTTCGCCGTTTCTGTTAGTCATTGTTTTTTAGGTGTCCCGCGTAATGTTGCTTAGTGTAAACGAGCTGTGCTCTCGTCTGCGCGTTTTGTAATTTCGTATAATTGTCGAAAAGTGGTGGGGGCTGGGCTTTCATCTAAGGTTTGAAAACGAAATCTTTTCGTCAGATGGATGCGTGAAACCTGAGTTGGGGAAAAAAATTTTACTCAAGAGGTGTACTTTACTTGAACCCAGTCGGATGTGATGCTAGCAGACCTGGGCAGACACATTTGCAATTCACCCTCTGTTCTTGATACTGAACCTCCCATTAACTTATACAAAGGCATTATATTTAAGTTTACAATTTTTTCGACTTGAATCAGAAATTCCAAAAATTTTAATGGGTCGTCACCATTAGTAGTACGTGGTATAGGTTGACATAGCTGTGTCATGTCAGGGTGAAAATTTGGACCTGACAAATTTCTAATTTCACGTTGGGTGTTCAACAGCAATTGATTGTGGATGGCCATTAGTTGGGTTAGGTTATCCCGGTGGTTCATTCTTCGGTGTGGAGTTTCATTTTCGGTAGCAATATTTTGGTAATTAAGAAAATTTGGCTTGTTTGGGTTTATATTTGGGTTGGGGAAATTTAGTGGATTAAGGTGGGGAATATTATCGTTGAAATTAACGTTTAGTGGGTTAGGATTATATTTGGGTTGGGAAAATTTGTCGAATTAGAGTGGGGGACATTGATATTGAAATTTGTAGGATTACCTTGGGTACGGGGAGAGGAGGGTAAATATTGTGCAAGATATGATTTAGGTGGAGGTGTGGGGGCAAGATTTTGTAGCCTTGGTTTGATTGGGGATAATCTACCATCCGGATGTAAGTTGTACAGATGATTTGTGTTATTAAGTACCTGTGCCAGAACAGTATTTGGTGTACCAGGTGGAACGGCTCGTTGTGTTGGTGTGCTGGATAGGTTGTTTGAAGGTAATGGTGCTGGTGGTGAAGTCCTTGGAACTGCACCATTGTTCTGATGAGTCGAAATGTTTCCAATTTGATCAGTAACTATTTTTCTTGAAATTGGTCAACAATTATTTTCTCAGCTTTATATTATGATACAGATTTCGTGTGAATCGAGAGGAACTTCCAGCAATGAGTTCGAAATTAGGTTTTCCTGTAAGCATATAAACAAGCGGCAGAAACGAATGCAAAAGTGTTGTGTGAATGTTTTGACGATTTAGTTTTTTTTTTTTAAAGGAAATGTAACTACAGAAAATGATATAATTTGATAGAAATAGTGGCTCGATTAATTTAATTATCCCGAAATATAATTATAATTCGAAAATTTGCAAATGCTATGCTGTTTGCAATATATTCAAGTTGATATAGGATCTTTATAACCTGAATTGAATGATTTAAGATTTTAAAGATGGGTTATCTTCACAAAAAAATTCTGCTACCATTTGCTAAATAGTGACCCGGTGCGGAATAACTATTAGCGTTTGCAAAGAATAACCCAGTAGTCTTGCAGAGATATTTTGAAAAATCACACGATTCAAATCATTTATGCGATAATTTTCCTAAATATTCAATCTATTTCAGTAATGTAGTGATTTCAATTATAATTTAGTTTTACTTACGTATTTCAGTAATGTAGTGATTTCAATTTTAATTTAGTTTTACTTACGTATTTATCTTGGTTTAAATATTCAGGTTGATCCAAATAACATCAAACCGATTTTGTCGGCCACGAAACCATATCTAGTTGGGGTATTTCTTTACTGCTTTTCCAACAAACGACTTTGATCACAATTTATTTCGATGTTTTATTACAAATTATTAATTATAAATTTCGGATCATTTACAGAACATTTATAGAACACTTGAATATGCGTAGCCAATTTCATTAAATCCAACATTCAGTTACGAGATTTTTATATTAATTCAACATTCAGTTACGAGATTTTTATATTAATTCATTTTTTTTACAAAAATTATGAATTGTTATTTTTCTTATAATAAATGCCGTTGCATAATCAATTGATATTATTGAAAAAAAACAAATTTGAGAGAGAGAGCTCGACAGATATATGCCCAACGTGTCAAAGTGAGTTGGGAGGCCATGTACTGTGGCGTAAACAAATATAATAATTATATTTTGGTTTGTGTTATGTAGCTGACCGTTTTTATGTTCACTTTTAAAATTGGGCTTGTTTAACTGTTACAATCAGCTACATAACAGTTAAATCCGGAAGAAATGTGGTCAGTGAGTCGCTGAAGCTGACTCACTATTGAATGGTTTGACCTGAAACCAATCTGTTGGGGGATAAGCTGTCTGTGGATATCTTCATGCGACTGCAGCCGGTTCAAAACTACTTTCTCCATGACCTTGCTGAGAGATGGCAGCAAACTGATAGGTCGGTAGCTTGAAGGTGACTTAAGTTGCTTCCCCGGCTTCGGAAGCGCTAAAACTTTAGCGGATTTCCAGAGGTCATGAAAATAACCAAGTCTCAGGCACGCAGTATAGATATAACTGAGCTGCACTACCGTCTTTCGAGGAAGATAGCGGAGCACAACATTAGTGCATTAACACCGGGAGCCTTCCTACACTTAAGTTTTCTTAAGATGTTTGAAACCTCATGGGGTGACACGCATTCGACATCGATGGGGTTAATGACGGAAGAACGAACATTTTCCAAGGATTCGGACACCAGGCGGGCCGTTTCTTCGTCGTGATATTCGTCGCCATCAGTTAAGCAGTGCGCCTAAGAGAAGGTGTCAGCAAGAAGTTGGGCTTTGCCAGAATCTGAGTAAAGGTACCCATTTTCTGACGAGAGAGGGGGCAGTCTGTTGGAACGTTTACGCAAACATTTTGCAATTTTCCATACATTGTTGTCACGAGTGGTCAGAGCCGAAATCCTCTCGTCCCACATTTCATCTCTGGTGCGCGTGAATTTTGCTCGAATATCAGCTGACATTCGCTTCATGGCGTCATGAAGCTCCGGCAGCCTAACTCTTAGCCAAAATTTGCGTAGTTTGTTCCGAGTCCGTATTAGTCGTAGTGTGTCATCATCTAAGTTAAGTCGATAGCCGAAAGTTCTGGCTTTCCTAGGAATAGATTTTTCGGTAGCAACTACGATGTTTCTCGTGAGTTTACTAACCTCCAAGTCTATTTGGTTAACGGATTTGATCTGTGGAGTGATCAAGGTTTCGACGTTGAGATACTCTTTGAAAAGTTTCCAGAGTGCCTTCTCAAAGCTCAACTGGGTTTGTAAAGTTGCGGCTCCCCTCATTTCACCCAAAGTGAAACTGATGGGGCGGTGGTCGCTATGCAGATCCAAGTGAACATCTAGATCCGACATGAGGCCGCAATTCTTTAATAATGCTAAGTCGATAGTTTGCGGCGGGCGCCGAGCAGCGTCTGGATAGTAGGTGCGTTCCTCCGGATACGCAACAATGAAGTTACGTTTGAGAGAATGCGCAAAGAGGGCGCTTCCGTTGGAATTGTTAGACATACAGTTCCAAGATATGTGACGCGCATTAAAATCGCCCATGATCATGACGCGATCATGAGTTCTCATAATACGATCAATATCCACTCCCTGTAAGAGTCTATTAGGAGGGTTATATAAAGATGTAACTTTATAATTACCAAAATTAGCCGAGATAAGAATAGAGATGGCTTCAAGGCTGCCGTCTTCAGGAGGCAAAAAAGAATGTTTGACGTCGTGTCGAACAAGAAGGGCGACGTATAGAATCCAGGGATTCTAAATTTCTTATCTGGCTTTAACCATGTTTCGCTGATGGCTGCAACATGGATATGTTGCTGTTGGAGGAATGAGTGAAGCTCGGGATGTTTGTGCAGGAGACTTTAGGAGTTCCATTGCAAAAATCGGATTTGGGACCTAGAATTTGAAGGATGGAATGCCATTTTCGAATAAATGAGCAGTCATCTGAAAAAACTTGAGAAGTTTTTCGGAATACGATGTGCAAGATTTCCTTGCCACTTCCTGGAATGATGGTGGTGGGTGGCGTTGCGCCTCGCTCCTGCTACTCGGGATGCCGTTGTTGCCACGTAATTCTTGAGCGTAATTTTCTCCGACCGCGGGACTGCGCATTCCCGTGAAGTGTGATTTCCACCGCACTTCACGCAACGCAGAAGTCCGCGACAGTTCCGTGAACCGTGGCCGTAGAGGCTGGCATCGGTAGCACTGAACTGCACCTCGTTTATTTACGTACCTTTCGACGTTCACAGGTACCCCACCGATCCATTTAATCTTGAGGACGCTTTGCGCTTGCGTCCCCTTGGTGAATTGAACCAGACGCGATACGCGAATGTTCGGCTGAACTTTACGACCTTATTGGACTCAAGGCCGAAGTTCTTTAAAGCTTCAGCCACCATATCGTCTGAATGGTGGCGCATGGTACCATGGATTACGAATTTTGGTTTGTTATCACCCTTGGTACCATAAAAATGGTGGGGCATCTGCAAGGATTCCAATCGTTCTTTGCACTTCGTGTAATCTTGGTCCGTTTTGCAGTGGACACTAATAGTTTTAGGTCCAAACGTGAACCGGACGCTACTTATAGCTGCCGCTTTTATAGCTTCCTCAACTTTTATGAAGCTGGTGAGGTTTTTTAGGCTTCACGTGAGTTGCTGTCGCAGCTTGATCGTAGATGTCGATCAAGGTATCAAACCTGTTCGATACGTGTATCGCTGGTTTTTTCGAAGAGGTGCTATCCACCCTCCCTCGTCGTCGTTTCCGGTCGTTCTTCACCTCCTGGAAGTCTGCTTCCATTGGTTCTGTTGGTGTTGGTGCTAGCATCGATGTTGTTGATGTGGCTGGCGTCGATGGTGATGTTGATGTTGATGATGATGATGTTGTCGGGACTGAAGCTGCTTGGCGCATCTTCGGCCTAGAGACCACCGCCTGCTTGGCGGTGGTAGGCATAACTAAACTTTTCTCCAATCTATAAAACCGAAGAAAAACACATTAGTTGATTAAATATAAAATATATAATATGCCTGGGTTATAAAATAAAAGTATTCAATGACTGAAGGTACAATCAGGAAATATATTCTATTTTAAATAAAAGAAAAATTTGTATTCAATCCTCCTACAAAATCCCCAGCAATAAAATCAATTATAAACAGATTCTATTGTCGAGAGTTATTTTATAGAGAACAAAGGACAAAAATTCCTTCCTCGCTACGTTATTTATGAATTTTTAGAACTCAGCATGCATCCAAGATAATAAAGTCAATAGATTCAATGAAGTGTAAAAACCCAGAAAAAACTAAAATGTTTAGTTTCCGACGATAGATAAATATATTAAAGATTAGTAAGATTAGTAAGATTATAGCAGGTAAGTAATCTCAGTTAAAATTTGAGAAAAATAGTTTCGATACAGCGATGTTCACAGTGTCAACATCTAACATCGAATGTTTCAATAAATTTTAAATTAACGTGTAAAAACATATATACTATACCTTTATATGTACTTAATGTTTCATCCAAACAGAAAAGACTATCGACAAGTATCAACGAATCAGATGGTATATGTGTTGTAATTTTGCGGGTTGAAGCCATTTTGGTAGTGTGCTTGTGATACGAACCAAGCAAGCTAGTTAGGTGTTAGGTGCATCGGACCTACGATAGTGTAAGAGAAGGTGTCAGCAAGAAGTTGGGCTTTGCCAGAATCTGAGTAAAGGTACCCATTTTCTGACGAGAGAGGGGGCAGTCTGTTGGAACGTTTACGCAAACATTTTGCAATTTTCCATACATTGTTGTCACGAGTGGTCAGAGCCGAAATCCTCTCGTCCCACATTTCATCTCTGGTGCGCGTGAATTTTGCTCGAATATCAGCTGACATTCGCTTCATGGCGTCATGAAGCTCCGGCAGCCTAACTCTTAGCCAAAATTTGCGTAGTTTGTTCCGAGTCCGTATTAGTCGTAGTGTGTCATCATCTAAGTTAAGTCGATAGCCGAAAGTTCTGGCTTTCCTAGGAATAGATTTTTCGGTAGCAACTACGATGTTTCTCGTGAGTTTACTAACCTCCAAGTCTATTTGGTTAACGGATTTGATCTGTGGAGTGATCAAGGTTTCGACGTTGAGATACTCTTTGAAAAGTTTCCAGAGTGCCTTCTCAAAGCTCAACTGGGTTTGTAAAGTTGCGGCTCCCCTCATTTCACCCAAAGTGAAACTGATGGGGCGGTGGTCGCTATGCAGATCCAAGTGAACATCTAGATCCGACATGAGGCCGCAATTCTTTAATAATGCTAAGTCGATAGTTTGCGGCGGGCGCCGAGCAGCGTCTGGATAGTAGGTGCGTTCCTCCGGATACGCAACAATGAAGTTACGTTTGAGAGAATGCGCAAAGAGGGCGCTTTTCTGATGGCTTCCTGGTTGTCCACGGGTTCGCTTTTGGAGGTGGTGCTGGAACAAACTTCGTCTGGTGCTGGAGTCATCCGCTGCGCTAGGAGGCCTCTGCTAAGGGCGTTGCCGTCTTTTGTATGACGGAGGGCCGGGAAATCCCTGGCCTGGAATGATGGTGGTGGGTGGCGTTGCGCCTCGCTCCTGCTAGTCGGGATGCCGTTGTTGCCACGTAATTCTTGAGCGTAATTTTCTCCGACCGCGGGACTGCGCATTCCCGTGAAGTGTGATTTCCACCGCACTTCACGCAACGCAGAAGTCCGCGACAGTTCCGTGAACCGTGGCCGTAGAGGCTGGCATCGGTAGCACTGAACTGCACCTCGTTTATTTACGTACCTTTCGACGTTCACAGGTACCCCACCGATCCATTTAATCTTGAGGACGCTTTGCGCTTGCGTCCCCTTGGTGAATTGAACCAGACGCGATACGCGAATGTTCGGCTGAACTTTACGACCTTATTGGACTCAAGGCCGAAGTTCTTTAAAGCTTCAGCCACCATATCGTCTGAATGGTGGCGCATGGTACCATGGATTACGAATTTTGGTTTGTTATCACCCTTGGTACCATAAAAATGGTGGGGCATCTGCAAGGATTCCAATCGTTCTTTGCACTTCGTGTAATCTTGGTCCGTTTTGCAGTGGACACTAATAGTTTTAGGTCCAAACGTGAACCGGACGCTACTTATAGCTGCCGCTTTTATAGCTTCCTCAACTTTTATGAAGCTGGTGAGGTTTTTTAGGCTTCACGTGAGTTGCTGTCGCAGCTTGATCGTAGATGTCGATCAAGGTATCAAACCTGTTCGATACGTGTATCGCTGGTTTTTTCGAAGAGGTGCTATCCACCCTCCCTCGTCGTCGTTTCCGGTCGTTCTTCACCTCCTGGAAGTCTGCTTCCATTGGTTCTGTTGGTGTTGGTGCTAGCATCGATGTTGTTGATGTGGCTGGCGTCGATGGTGATGTTGATGTTGATGATGATGATGTTGTCGGGACTGAAGCTGCTTGGCGCATCTTCGGCCTAGAGACCACCGCCTGCTTGGCGGTGGTAGGCATAACTAAACTTTTCTCCAATCTATAAAACCGAAGAAAAACACATTAGTTGATTAAATATAAAATATATAATATGCCTGGGTTATAAAATAAAAGTATTCAATGACTGAAGGTACAATCAGGAAATATATTCTATTTTAAATAAAAGAAAAATTTGTATTCAATCCTCCTACAAAATCCCCAGCAATAAAATCAATTATAAACAGATTCTATTGTCGAGAGTTATTTTATAGAGAACAAAGGACAAAAATTCCTTCCTCGCTACGTTATTTATGAATTTTTAGAACTCAGCATGCATCCAAGATAATAAAGTCAATAGATTCAATGAAGTGTAAAAACCCAGAAAAAACTAAAATGTTTAGTTTCCGACGATAGATAAATATATTAAAGATTAGTAAGATTAGTAAGATTATAGCAGGTAAGTAATCTCAGTTAAAATTTGAGAAAAATAGTTTCGATACAGCGATGTTCACAGTGTCAACATCTAACATCGAATGTTTCAATAAATTTTAAATTAACGTGTAAAAACATATATACTATACCTTTATATGTACTTAATGTTTCATCCAAACAGAAAAGACTATCGACAAGTATCAACGAATCAGATGGTATATGTGTTGTAATTTTGCGGGTTGAAGCCATTTTGGTAGTGTGCTTGTGATACGAACCAAGCAAGCTAGTTAGGTGTTAGGTGCATCGGACCTACGATAGTGTAAGAGAAGGTGTCAGCAAGAAGTTGGGCTTTGCCAGAATCTGAGTAAAGGTACCCATTTTCTGACGAGAGAGGGGGCAGTCTGTTGGAACGTTTACGCAAACATTTTGCAATTTTCCATACATTGTTGTCACGAGTGGTCAGAGCCGAAATCCTCTCGTCCCACATTTCATCTCTGGTGCGCGTGAATTTTGCTCGAATATCAGCTGACATTCGCTTCATGGCGTCATGAAGCTCCGGCAGCCTAACTCTTAGCCAAAATTTGCGTAGTTTGTTCCGAGTCCGTATTAGTCGTAGTGTGTCATCATCTAAGTTAAGTCGATAGCCGAAAGTTCTGGCTTTCCTAGGAATAGATTTTTCGGTAGCAACTACGATGTTTCTCGTGAGTTTACTAACCTCCAAGTCTATTTGGTTAACGGATTTGATCTGTGGAGTGATCAAGGTTTCGACGTTGAGATACTCTTTGAAAAGTTTCCAGAGTGCCTTCTCAAAGCTCAACTGGGTTTGTAAAGTTGCGGCTCCCCTCATTTCACCCAAAGTGAAACTGATGGGGCGGTGGTCGCTATGCAGATCCAAGTGAACATCTAGATCCGACATGAGGCCGCAATTCTTTAATAATGCTAAGTCGATAGTTTGCGGCGGGCGCCGAGCAGCGTCTGGATAGTAGGTGCGTTCCTCCGGATACGCAACAATGAAGTTACGTTTGAGAGAATGCGCAAAGAGGGCGCTTCCGTTGGAATTGTTAGACATACAGTTCCAAGATATGTGACGCGCATTAAAATCGCCCATGATCATGACGCGATCATGAGTTCTCATAATACGATCAATATCCACTCCCTGTAAGAGTCTATTAGGAGGGTTATATAAAGATGTAACTTTATAATTACCAAAATTAGCCGAGATAAGAATAGAGATGGCTTCAAGGCTGCCGTCTTCAGGAGGCAAAAAAGAATGTTTGACGTCGTGTCGAACAAGAAGGGCGACGTATAGAATCCAGGGATTCTAAATTTCTTATCTGGCTTTAACCATGTTTCTCTGATGGCTGCAACATGGATATGTTGCTGTTGGAGGAATGAGTGAAGCTCGGGATGTTTGTGCAGGAGACTTTAGGAGTTCCATTGCAAAAATCGGATTTGGGACCTAGAATTTGAAGGATGGAATGCCATTTTCGAATAAATGAGCAGTCATCTGAAAAAACTTGAGAAGTTTTTCGGAATACGATGTGCAAGATTTCCTTGCCACTTCCACGTCGATCCTGAGTTTCAGGAGTTCCATGAAGTCGAGTTCAGGTTTAGGACTTTCGCCCTTCTCCAATGGAGACGGAGAGAGTGGCGAGTCTATGATGGACTCAAAAAATGGGTTGGTTGGAGAAAGTGGGGCAATGGAAAGGATCTCAATTACCTCGTTTTCTGATGGCTTCCTGGTTGTCCACGGGTTCGCTTTTGGAGGTGGTGCTGGAACAAACTTCGTCTGGTGCTGGAGTCATCCGCTGCGCTAGGAGGCCTCTGCTAAGGGCGTTGCCGTCTTTTGTATGACGGAGGGCCGGGAAATCCCTGGCCTGGAATGATGGTGGTGGGTGGCGTTGCGCCTCGCTCCTGCTACTCGGGATGCCGTTGTTGCCACGTAATTCTTGAGCGTAATTTTCTCCGACCGCGGGACTGCGCATTCCCGTGAAGTGTGATTTCCACCGCACTTCACGCAACGCAGAAGTCCGCGACAGTTCCGTGAACCGTGGCCGTAGAGGCTGGCATCGGTAGCACTGAACTGCACCTCGTTTATTTACGTACCTTTCGACGTTCACAGGTACCCCACCGATCCATTTAATCTTGAGGACGCTTTGCGCTTGCGTCCCCTTGGTGAATTGAACCAGACGCGATACGCGAATGTTCGGCTGAACTTTACGACCTTATTGGACTCAAGGCCGAAGTTCTTTAAAGCTTCAGCCACCATATCGTCTGAATGGTGGCGCATGGTACCATGGATTACGAATTTTGGTTTGTTATCACCCTTGGTACCATAAAAATGGTGGGGCATCTGCAAGGATTCCAATCGTTCTTTGCACTTCGTGTAATCTTGGTCCGTTTTGCAGTGGACACTAATAGTTTTAGGTCCAAACGTGAACCGGACGCTACTTATAGCTGCCGCTTTTATAGCTTCCTCAACTTTTATGAAGCTGGTGAGGTTTTTTAGGCTTCACGTGAGTTGCTGTCGCAGCTTGATCGTAGATGTCGATCAAGGTATCAAACCTGTTCGATACGTGTATCGCTGGTTTTTTCGAAGAGGTGCTATCCACCCTCCCTCGTCGTCGTTTCCGGTCGTTCTTCACCTCCTGGAAGTCTGCTTCCATTGGTTCTGTTGGTGTTGGTGCTAGCATCGATGTTGTTGATGTGGCTGGCGTCGATGGTGATGTTGATGTTGATGATGATGATGTTGTCGGGACTGAAGCTGCTTGGCGCATCTTCGGCCTAGAGACCACCGCCTGCTTGGCGGTGGTAGGCATAACTAAACTTTTCTCCAATCTATAAAACCGAAGAAAAACACATTAGTTGATTAAATATAAAATATATAATATGCCTGGGTTATAAAATAAAAGTATTCAATGACTGAAGGTACAATCAGGAAATATATTCTATTTTAAATAAAAGAAAAATTTGTATTCAATCCTCCTACAAAATCCCCAGCAATAAAATCAATTATAAACAGATTCTATTGTCGAGAGTTATTTTATAGAGAACAAAGGACAAAAATTCCTTCCTCGCTACGTTATTTATGAATTTTTAGAACTCAGCATGCATCCAAGATAATAAAGTCAATAGATTCAATGAAGTGTAAAAACCCAGAAAAAACTAAAATGTTTAGTTTCCGACGATAGATAAATATATTAAAGATTAGTAAGATTAGTAAGATTATAGCAGGTAAGTAATCTCAGTTAAAATTTGAGAAAAATAGTTTCGATACAGCGATGTTCACAGTGTCAACATCTAACATCGAATGTTTCAATAAATTTTAAATTAACGTGTAAAAACATATATACTATACCTTTATATGTACTTAATGTTTCATCCAAACAGAAAAGACTATCGACAAGTATCAACGAATCAGATGGTATATGTGTTGTAATTTTGCGGGTTGAAGCCATTTTGGTAGTGTGCTTGTGATACGAACCAAGCAAGCTAGTTAGGTGTTAGGTGCATCGGACCTACGATAGTGTAAGAGAAGGTGTCAGCAAGAAGTTGGGCTTTGCCAGAATCTGAGTAAAGGTACCCATTTTCTGACGAGAGAGGGGGCAGTCTGTTGGAACGTTTACGCAAACATTTTGCAATTTTCCATACATTGTTGTCACGAGTGGTCAGAGCCGAAATCCTCTCGTCCCACATTTCATCTCTGGTGCGCGTGAATTTTGCTCGAATATCAGCTGACATTCGCTTCATGGCGTCATGAAGCTCCGGCAGCCTAACTCTTAGCCAAAATTTGCGTAGTTTGTTCCGAGTCCGTATTAGTCGTAGTGTGTCATCATCTAAGTTAAGTCGATAGCCGAAAGTTCTGGCTTTCCTAGGAATAGATTTTTCGGTAGCAACTACGATGTTTCTCGTGAGTTTACTAACCTCCAAGTCTATTTGGTTAACGGATTTGATCTGTGGAGTGATCAAGGTTTCGACGTTGCGATACTCTTTGAAAAGTTTCCAGAGTGCCTTCTCAAAGCTCAACTGGGTTTGTAAAGTTGCGGCTCCCCTCATTTCACCCAAAGTGAAACTGATGGGGCGGTGGTCGCTATGCAGATCCAAGTGAACATCTAGATCCGACATGAGGCCGCAATTCTTTAATAATGCTAAGTCGATAGTTTGCGGCGGGCGCCGAGCAGCGTCTGGATAGTAGGTGCGTTCCTCCGGATACGCAACAATGAAGTTACGTTTGAGAGAATGCGCAAAGAGGGCGCTTCCGTTGGAATTGTTAGACATACAGTTCCAAGATATGTGACGCGCATTAAAATCGCCCATGATCATGACGCGATCATGAGTTCTCATAATACGATCAATATCCACTCCCTGTAAGAGTCTATTAGGAGGGTTATATAAAGATGTAACTTTATAATTACCAAAATTAGCCGAGATAAGAATAGAGATGGCTTCAAGGCTGCCGTCTTCAGGAGGCAAAAAAGAATGTTTGACGTCGTGTCGAACAAGAAGGGCGACGTATAGAATCCAGGGATTCTAAATTTCTTATCTGGCTTTAACCATGTTTCGCTGATGGCTGCAACATGGATATGTTGCTGTTGGAGGAATGAGTGAAGCTCGGGATGTTTGTGCAGGAGACTTTAGGAGTTCCATTGCAAAAATCGGATTTGGGACCTAGAATTTGAAGGATGGAATGCCATTTTCGAATAAATGAGCAGTCATCTGAAAAAACTTGAGAAGTTTTTCGGAATACGATGTGCAAGATTTCCTTGCCACTTCCACGTCGATCCTGAGTTTCAGGAGTTCCATGAAGTCGAGTTCAGGTTTAGGACTTTCGCCCTTCTCCAATGGAGACGGAGAGAGTGGCGAGTCTATGATGGACTCAAAAAATGGGTTGGTTGGAGAAAGTGGGGCAATGGAAAGGATCTCAATTACCTCGTTTTCTGATGGCTTCCTGGTTGTCCACGGGTTCGCTTTTGGAGGTGGTGCTGGAACAAACTTCGTCTGGTGCTGGAGTCATCCGCTGCGCTAGGAGGCCTCTGCTAAGGGCGTTGCCGTCTTTTGTATGACGGAGGGCCGGGAAATCCCTGGCCTGGAATGATGGTGGTGGGTGGCGTTGCGCCTCGCTCCTGCTACTCGGGATGCCGTTGTTGCCACGTAATTCTTGAGCGTAATTTTCTCCGACCGCGGGACTGCGCATTCCCGTGAAGTGTGATTTCCACCGCACTTCACGCAACGCAGAAGTCCGCGACAGTTCCGTGAACCGTGGCCGTAGAGGCTGGCATCGGTAGCACTGAACTGCACCTCGTTTATTTACGTACCTTTCGACGTTCACAGGTACCCCACCGATCCATTTAATCTTGAGGACGCTTTGCGCTTGCGTCCCCTTGGTGAATTGAACCAGACGCGATACGCGAATGTTCGGCTGAACTTTACGACCTTATTGGACTCAAGGCCGAAGTTCTTTAAAGCTTCAGCCACCATATCGTCTGAATGGTGGCGCATGGTACCATGGATTACGAATTTTGGTTTGTTATCACCCTTGGTACCATAAAAATGGTGGGGCATCTGCAAGGATTCCAATCGTTCTTTGCACTTCGTGTAATCTTGGTCCGTTTTGCAGTGGACACTAATAGTTTTAGGTCCAAACGTGAACCGGACGCTACTTATAGCTGCCGCTTTTATAGCTTCCTCAACTTTTATGAAGCTGGTGAGGTTTTTTAGGCTTCACGTGAGTTGCTGTCGCAGCTTGATCGTAGATGTCGATCAAGGTATCAAACCTGTTCGATACGTGTATCGCTGGTTTTTTCGAAGAGGTGCTATCCACCCTCCCTCGTCGTCGTTTCCGGTCGTTCTTCACCTCCTGGAAGTCTGCTTCCATTGGTTCTGTTGGTGTTGGTGCTAGCATCGATGTTGTTGATGTGGCTGGCGTCGATGGTGATGTTGATGTTGATGATGATGATGTTGTCGGGACTGAAGCTGCTTGGCGCATCTTCGGCCTAGAGACCACCGCCTGCTTGGCGGTGGTAGGCATAACTAAACTTTTCTCCAATCTATAAAACCGAAGAAAAACACATTAGTTGATTAAATATAAAATATATAATATGCCTGGGTTATAAAATAAAAGTATTCAATGACTGAAGGTACAATCAGGAAATATATTCTATTTTAAATAAAAGAAAAATTTGTATTCAATCCTCCTACAAAATCCCCAGCAATAAAATCAATTATAAACAGATTCTATTGTCGAGAGTTATTTTATAGAGAACAAAGGACAAAAATTCCTTCCTCGCTACGTTATTTATGAATTTTTAGAACTCAGCATGCATCCAAGATAATAAAGTCAATAGATTCAATGAAGTGTAAAAACCCAGAAAAAACTAAAATGTTTAGTTTCCGACGATAGATAAATATATTAAAGATTAGTAAGATTAGTAAGATTATAGCAGGTAAGTAATCTCAGTTAAAATTTGAGAAAAATAGTTTCGATACAGCGATGTTCACAGTGTCAACATCTAACATCGAATGTTTCAATAAATTTTAAATTAACGTGTAAAAACATATATACTATACCTTTATATGTACTTAATGTTTCATCCAAACAGAAAAGACTATCGACAAGTATCAACGAATCAGATGGTATATGTGTTGTAATTTTGCGGGTTGAAGCCATTTTGGTAGTGTGCTTGTGATACGAACCAAGCAAGCTAGTTAGGTGTTAGGTGCATCGGACCTACGATAGTGTAAGAGAAGGTGTCAGCAAGAAGTTGGGCTTTGCCAGAATCTGAGTAAAGGTACCCATTTTCTGACGAGAGAGGGGGCAGTCTGTTGGAACGTTTACGCAAACATTTTGCAATTTTCCATACATTGTTGTCACGAGTGGTCAGAGCCGAAATCCTCTCGTCCCACATTTCATCTCTGGTGCGCGTGAATTTTGCTCGAATATCAGCTGACATTCGCTTCATGGCGTCATGAAGCTCCGGCAGCCTAACTCTTAGCCAAAATTTGCGTAGTTTGTTCCGAGTCCGTATTAGTCGTAGTGTGTCATCATCTAAGTTAAGTCGATAGCCGAAAGTTCTGGCTTTCCTAGGAATAGATTTTTCGGTAGCAACTACGATGTTTCTCGTGAGTTTACTAACCTCCAAGTCTATTTGGTTAACGGATTTGATCTGTGGAGTGATCAAGGTTTCGACGTTGAGATACTCTTTGAAAAGTTTCCAGAGTGCCTTCTCAAAGCTCAACTGGGTTTGTAAAGTTGCGGCTCCCCTCATTTCACCCAAAGTGAAACTGATGGGGCGGTGGTCGCTATGCAGATCCAAGTGAACATCTAGATCCGACATGAGGCCGAAATTCTTTAATAATGCTAAGTCGATAGTTTGCGGCGGGCGCCGAGCAGCGTCTGGATAGTAGGTGCGTTCCTCCGGATACGCAACAATGAAGTTACGTTTGAGAGAATGCGCAAAGAGGGCGCTTCCGTTGGAATTGTTAGACATACAGTTCCAAGATATGTGACGCGCATTAAAATCGCCCATGATCATGACGCGATCATGAGTTCTCATAATACGATCAATATCCACTCCCTGTAAGAGTCTATTAGGAGGGTTATATAAAGATGTAACTTTATAATTACCAAAATTAGCCGAGATAAGAATAGAGATGGCTTCAAGGCTGCCGTCTTCAGGAGGCAAAAAAGAATGTTTGACGTCGTGTCGAACAAGAAGGGCGACGTATAGAATCCAGGGATTCTAAATTTCTTATCTGGCTTTAACCATGTTTCGCTGATGGCTGCAACATGGATATGTTGCTGTTGGAGGAATGAGTGAAGCTCGGGATGTTTGTGCAGGAGACTTTAGGAGTTCCATTGCAAAAATCGGATTTGGGACCTAGAATTTGAAGGATGGAATGCCATTTTCGAATAAATGAGCAGTCATCTGAAAAAACTTGAGAAGTTTTTCGGAATACGATGTGCAAGATTTCCTTGCCACTTCCACGTCGATCCTGAGTTTCAGGAGTTCCATGAAGTCGAGTTCAGGTTTAGGACTTTCGCCCTTCTCCAATGGAGACGGAGAGAGTGGCGAGTCTATGATGGACTCAAAAAATGGGTTGGTTGGAGAAAGTGGGGCAATGGAAAGGATCTCAATTACCTCGTTTTCTGATGGCTTCCTGGTTGTCCACGGGTTCGCTTTTGGAGGTGGTGCTGGAACAAACTTCGTCTGGTGCTGGAGTCATCCGCTGCGCTAGGAGGCCTCTGCTAAGGGCGTTGCCGTCTTTTGTATGACGGAGGGCCGGGAAATCCCTGGCCTGGAATGATGGTGGTGGGTGGCGTTGCGCCTCGCTCCTGCTACTCGGGATGCCGTTGTTGCCACGTAATTCTTGAGCGTAATTTTCTCCGACCGCGGGACTGCGCATTCCCGTGAAGTGTGATTTCCACCGCACTTCACGCAACGCAGAAGTCCGCGACAGTTCCGTGAACCGTGGCCGTAGAGGCTGGCATCGGTAGCACTGAACTGCACCTCGTTTATTTACGTACCTTTCGACGTTCACAGGTACCCCACCGATCCATTTAATCTTGAGGACGCTTTGCGCTTGCGTCCCCTTGGTGAATTGAACCAGACGCGATACGCGAATGTTCGGCTGAACTTTACGACCTTATTGGACTCAAGGCCGAAGTTCTTTAAAGCTTCAGCCACCATATCGTCTGAATGGTGGCGCATGGTACCATGGATTACGAATTTTGGTTTGTTATCACCCTTGGTACCATAAAAATGGTGGGGCATCTGCAAGGATTCCAATCGTTCTTTGCACTTCGTGTAATCTTGGTCCGTTTTGCAGTGGACACTAATAGTTTTAGGTCCAAACGTGAACCGGACGCTACTTATAGCTGCCGCTTTTATAGCTTCCTCAACTTTTATGAAGCTGGTGAGGTTTTTTAGGCTTCACGTGAGTTGCTGTCGCAGCTTGATCGTAGATGTCGATCAAGGTATCAAACCTGTTCGATACGTGTATCGCTGGTTTTTTCGAAGAGGTGCTATCCACCCTCCCTCGTCGTCGTTTCCGATCGTTCTTCACCTCCTGGAAGTCTGCTTCCATTGGTTCTGTTGGTGTTGGTGCTAGCATCGATGTTGTTGATGTGGCTGGCGTCGATGGTGATGTTGATGTTGATGATGATGATGTTGTCGGGACTGAAGCTGCTTGGCGCATCTTCGGCCTAGAGACCACCGCCTGCTTGGCGGTGGTAGGCATAACTAAACTTTTCTCCAATCTATAAAACCGAAGAAAAACACATTAGTTGATTAAATATAAAATATATAATATGCCTGGGTTATAAAATAAAAGTATTCAATGACTGAAGGTACAATCAGGAAATATATTCTATTTTAAATAAAAGAAAAATTTGTATTCAATCCTCCTACAAAATCCCCAGCAATAAAATCAATTATAAACAGATTCTATTGTCGAGAGTTATTTTATAGAGAACAAAGGACAAAAATTCCTTCCTCGCTACGTTATTTATGAATTTTTAGAACTCAGCATGCATCCAAGATAATAAAGTCAATAGATTCAATGAAGTGTAAAAACCCAGAAAAAACTAAAATGTTTAGTTTCCGACGATAGATAAATATATTAAAGATTAGTAAGATTAGTAAGATTATAGCAGGTAAGTAATCTCAGTTAAAATTTGAGAAAAATAGTTTCGATACAGCGATGTTCACAGTGTCAACATCTAACATCGAATGTTTCAATAAATTTTAAATTAACGTGTAAAAACATATATACTATACCTTTATATGTACTTAATGTTTCATCCAAACAGAAAAGACTATCGACAAGTATCAACGAATCAGATGGTATATGTGTTGTAATTTTGCGGGTTGAAGCCATTTTGGTAGTGTGCTTGTGATACGAACCAAGCAAGCTAGTTAGGTGTTAGGTGCATCGGACCTACGATAGTGTGTTTGTGCCTAGCTAGAGTGTGAACAACACTTAGTAGCGATCAGTCGTCATAGACAGTAACACAATAGTTGGTCTAACTGTGGCTATTCAACGCCATGAATAATACAAATATTATTGAAGTGATTACATATCTGAATTTAATAAACTTATTTTAATTAATTACAATAATCGTTTATTCGCTCGTACCCTAACAACCCCAGTAATTACCACCATAAGTGCTAATTACAATAGTATTGGCTAATCTCACAGTTCAGGTGTGGAGTAACCAACAAAAATTTTAATTGAAGTCATATTACGAGAAGTTTAGAAGACGTTATCGCTAGAAATTCAAAACAAATAGGTATTATCGACAAAATAAATATGAGAATCGAATAAGATTCACATAAACGAGTTTATTATAAACCATATAGGCTTTCTTTTTTTAAACGTAAACAAGTTAAAAATATGATAGATGAATTAAAAGAAGCAAATATAATCGAGGATTGCGATTCACCATTTGCAAGCCCTTGCTTAATCGTAAAAAAGAAAACTGGAGATGTAAGATTATGTTTAGATTATAGAGCGTTAAATAAAATAACTGTTAAAAATCATTTTCCCTTACCGAGAATTGATGATCAATTAGATTTATTATACAATCATAAATATTTCACCAGTTTAGATTTATATAGTGGGTACTATCAAATTTCCATGGAGGAAGCTTCAAAACAAAAAACTTGTTTTTTTACACCAGATGGTGCGTATTGCTTTACGCGCATGCCATTTGGACTTTGCAATGCTCCTGCAATTTTTCAAAAATTGATCAATACAATCCTTAAAAATTTAAAATATAGTGTAGCATTAGCGTATTTAGATGATATTATTCTACCATCCAAAGATATAGAATCAGGATTAAGTAATCTAAAAGAAATGTTAGAAACGTTAAGGTCATTTAATTTAACCTTAAGAATCGATAAATGCCAATTTTTCAAAACAAAAATTGAATATTTAGGTTTTGAAATAAGTGAATATGGTATTTCACCAGGAAAATTAAAATTAAATAGTATAATCAATTTTCCCAAACTGATTGATACTAAATCAGTTAGAAGTTTTATTGGACTAGCTAGTTATTTCCGTAGATTTGTGAGAAACTTTGCGTTTATAGCCAGACCATTAACCGATTTACTAAAAAAGGGAATTATTTTCAAATGGACAGCACTAGAAGAAGACGCATTTGTCAAAATAAAATCAATTTTAGTAGCATCACCTGTTTTATCAATTTATAATCCAAGTGCTCGTACCGAATTACATACAGACGGTAGTAAAATTGGATTAGGAAGCGTTCTCTTACAAGAACAAAAGGACGGTAAACTTCACCCTGTAGCATATTATAGTCGAAAAACTACACCCGAAGAATCTGTCTATCACTCTTTCGAATTAGAGGCTCTAGCAATCGTTTGCTCTTGCGAAAGATTCCGAGTGTATTTAATAGGTATACATTTTATAATCAGAACAGATTGTAATAGTTTAAAACTTTTAGAAAATAAACGAGATTTGAATCCAAGAATTGGAAGATGGTTTCTCAAATTATTAGAATTTAATTATAGTATCGAATATCATAAAGGGTCGATAAATCAAGTAGCTGACACATTAAGTCGATATCCTACTGAATCAGCACAAGAAACAAACATTGTGGGATTGCCGGTTCTACGATTAAAAATTAATACAGATTGGGTAGCCGCACTTCAGCGTACTAACCAAGAAATTTTAAATGTTCGTAATAAATTAGAAGACGGAGATTCTGTCATTCACATAAAAATGTATTTAAAGAGTTTAATTTACTTTGTTTAATTTTAAAAGAAAAATATAATGTTCAATATTATTATTTTTAAAAGAAAAAGAAATAAATTATTTCACATAAAAATGTATTTAAAGAGTTTAATTTACTTTGTTTAATTTTAAAAGAAAAATATAATGTTCAATATTATTATTTTTTGTTGTCTATTTGTTAAAAGTTATGTTATTTATAAGGGTATTCAAAATGTATAAATAAAAGAAAAGTTTTTCTTTTTGGATTTCAGGCATATAAACTGTAAAATTTAACGAGGTCGCCAAATAGTCACAGGAAGGCCGAACTGTTGTAATTTATCGGGTTGAAACCATTTTAGTAGTGTGCTTGTGGTACGAACCAAGCAAGCTAGTTAGGTGTTAGATGCATCAGACCTACGATAGTGTGTTTGTGCCTAGCTAGAGTGTGAACAACACTTAGTAGCGATCAGTCGTCATAGACAGTAACACAATAGTTGGTCTAACTGTGGCTATTCAACGCCATGAATAATACAAATATTATTGAAGTGATTACATATCTGAATTTAATAAACTTATTTTAATTAATTACAATAATCGTTTATTCGCTCGTACCCTAACAACCCCAGTAATTACCACAATAAGTGCTAATTACAATATATGCTTTACAATGTTAAATTTATATAAACAAAAATTGTAAAAATTTTGTCTTTTCCGATAGAAATTTCTACTTTTTATATTTTTCCCGTTGGTTTGGCCAGTACCCAAATCTACCTGTCTGCTAAATATCAAATTTTAGGGATATTGGGAAGTAGGAGAACATTATGATAAATTATACTTACTTAATGAGAGGCGTTCCCGCTATTTAACGATTTTTGAAGTGAAATAACTTTTTAACGGATAATTCGCTAACGATGATTGAAAAATCTATTTCTTATAATTCCGTACAGTATCTATATTCGAAAACTCACCACTGTAGCTCTTTTCGTTCAAAAGTTATGGTACCTGAAAACCTAAGTTTGAATGAGAATTATCATGAATTGAAATATATATATATATAAATATATATATATATATATCTATATATATATATATATATATCCTGTATATATATATATATATATATATATATATATATATATATATATATATATATATATATATATATATATATATATATATATATATACATTGTTGGGAACCACTGGTTTTACATCCGCCACAGGAAATTTGGAAAAGACTCATCAATTATACAAATTCATCCTCTCCACTTGAACATGCGATCACGTTGATTAATAAATTGCTGATTTTTATTATTTTACTGTATAAACAAATTTTTTTTCAAAATTTGTAACCACTTGGAATACGTAATAATTATTGTTGTAATAATAAAAATTATCATTTTTAATTATTAATAAAAGTCATTAATTTAAAATTATTCAACTTAGTAATTATTAAATTGAAGTCAGTGAAAATAAGTTTGGTAATGCCAGTTGCCTAGTTCCGATTATAATCTCAATATAGCAAAAGTATTATCAATCAACGATGTTCTAGTAGTCTAGTTACCATTAAAAGGACGTTCCTATCAACAATTCCAACGACAACATCTAAGGACGAACATCCAAGGATCATAGATTAATTGCTTATTGTTGGTAAATAAGTTTCGGGATCGTACTTCAAACTATCGACCTGATGACAGCCCTGCCTCAAAACATATCTGTTTCGAAACCAACTCCGGGAATCCAACAATATATATATATATATATATATATATATATATATATATATATATATATATATATATATATATATATATATATATATATATATATATATATTGTTGGATGTATATATATATAGGATCCGGCCCTCAAAAAAGGTTTTGGACGCAGCCACCCGAAAATGGCCAAGTCCCAGTCAGAGTATGAACTCGCTCAAGATCGATATAATGCATTCCTACAAAGGAGATGTTTACAAAATGTATGACATGCTGACCAAGATTTAGTATACAAGTGTATAGTATATATATATATATATGTATAGTAAATTTAATAAATATTTTGTACAACGCATGTTTATTATTTATGAAATTTTCGATATATTTATATATATATATATATATATATATATACTAGCTGACCCGACAGAGTAGTATATATATATATATATATATATATATATATATATATATATATATATATATATATATATATATATATATATATATATATTTATATATATATATATATATATATATATATATATATATATATATTTATATATATATACTAGCTGACCCGACAGACGTTGTCCTATCTTAAATATGAATATTGAATTCTAATTGGTATATTTAATTAAAAATAATAATTATTCCAAAAATATATTGTTTATTATTCTAATGCTTTATTATACACAACATTCTTAGTTTTATTTTCTAACGACTTCATCACTTGTTGGCGCATTAAAATGTCTTGCTTTGATGACAATTTTGTGGTTATCAGATGGCATGCGGTATAATGCGGTCGTGAATAATGCAACCAATTCGTTTTGCTGATTGAAAAACATTTGGAGTTGTTCCATAATTGGTCTTTTCACCGAATTGTTGTGTGCACAACGCTGATCGACTTGTCTTGCTGAATCGCCCATAAAATAAATTTGCAAAAATTTGTAGTCATTATCCCGCGTTCGCAATAAGGAACCTGTTAGATGATATATTTGACCCTGAATCTGTAAAGGTAAAGTAAACAGATATTAAATAGATATAGGATATTGTATAGCAAATTGCCACATTACATGGTGGTAATGTGGCTCTCCCATGTTGTTCTCAAAATACTTTCTCAGCACTCCCATTCCCCCATAAACTTTTTTAAACACACTCACTTCTTTCTGCTTTTGGCAATTTACCGAGCTACAAATGTACTTTCAGCAATTTCAATTGAAAGCTGCCAACGTATTTTGCATCAAGCACGTGGTGGTAAAAGTTTATTGTTTTTCAATATACTTACCTTGAAACTTGGCTTACATTTTTCTCGAATAACTTTTGTCATGACGTCAAAATGACGTCATTTGAAACCAATTATTTTATTGCTCGATATGAGTCAAAAAATGTTTAGAATCTGGTCCATTTCCCGAAACCAATGAATGTAGTGGCTCTTCTGCAAGACAATCGCAACACAATCCAGGGGCTTCATTTTTAAACTTAAATGCCTTTCAATATTGACACACAACGTTCATTGGTCCAATAGTAACGATTTGCTGTGAACTGTACTCGATTTCCACATTATAATTAAATGCAGCTCGATAGGGGTTAAACGCAACATTTCTATGTTGTTGATTTCGATTCCATCGATTCCGTTCAACTTCATTCCGCGTTTCGCGTTGCTCAATAAACATAAACAAGAGCACAGTTTGGCTTGCTCTTGTTTATCATTCACTTCTAGCTTTTCGAGTTCTGCGATTTAAGTTTGTACGTCTAATTGCTAGCATTTTTTAAAACAAAAATTCATTTGAAAAAAAAAAATTCGTTACGCATGAGCTGCTTCAACTTAGCGAATTTCCTAAGAATACATAAATTACTCTCTAGCGGTCATAACTTTAGTGTGATCGAAATGTATGATATCTGATATGATTTTAGTATTTGCAAAAATTAAATTTATTAATAGTGAAAATAGAACGATATATAACGATTATTGTTTCTAGCTATTGTGGAAACGACAATCAAAATTGACATTTCAAAATTAAAACAAAATTTTAATAAAGCGGGTCCGTTTAGCACCGGATTTTCAAACCATCCAGGAACCCATTGAAATATACACACAAAATTTCATCCAATTCGGTACATCCGTTTAGGAGGAGTTAGGTGACACACACACGTACAGAAGAATTATATATATATAGATATATATATATATATATATATATATATATATATATATATATATATATATATGTATAAATATATATATATATATATATATATGTATATATATATATATATATATATATATATATATATGTATAAATATATATATATATATGTATATATATATATATATATATATATATATATATATATATATATATATATATATGTATAAATATATATATATATATATATGTATATATATATATATATATATATATATATATATATATAATAAAGATTATTAAAATAATCAAAGAGAACTCTAGGTTTTTTGAAATTACATTTCAAATTTTGCCCCAATTCTTAGAACATTTATTTGTATTTTATAAATACGTATTTCGACTACAATGTCATCATCAGTATGAATTAGCTAATCGTTACTATCTCTGGAATATGGATTCAGAGATTTGTTGCTACTTTTTACTGATGTTTGATTGTCTTGAACTTTCCTTGTAAAAACTTATAGGAATTGCAAGCCAAATGTTTTATGAAAACTCGTAAAAACTGATAACTTCAAATTCTAACATCAACTTCTTATAGATTCTGATAAAGATTTTTTCCTCCTTCTTTTTATTAGAAAATAGTTTTATGAGATTTTATAAGTTTTTTCAAGGGACAAATGCAGAGCAGTTTCTCATAACTTCTTATTTTATTTGATTTTTTCCACAGGGATATACTATATCAATATGGTAAAGTATTAAATATTATGTAGGTATCTAGTTTGTGATTTTTTTCTGTATCGATCTTTGCTTATTTAATATCATTATACTTTCCTCCTTTAGAGGTGGAAAAACATGAATACCTATTCCTAACAAATAGATAGATCTACCATTGTATATCTTCAATTTAGATTTAAATATCCATCGAAATTGTAAAGGAAGTGAAAATAAAACAAATTATGAAAAGTATGAAGTTTATTTACGAAAATTAAAATGCATACTTTTGATTTTATAAAATATTCATAAAAAAATTTTAAAAACAAATTTATGAATGGTTTCCGGTTCTTTATGAACATTATAATAAATATTTTTAATATAAATTATTTATTGAATAACACAAAAAATAAAAATTAGAACCCGTTTTTGAACAGAAACAACTGTTCAAAATTAAATATTTTTATTAAAAAATAAAATAATTACAAAATACGATATAAGCTTTTTTTTCTTAAGTTTTACTTTTTAAAAAAAAATTAGTAATACAATTATTATATAACATTTTTAAAAATTTTTTATTTACATGCTAAATTATTATTTGTGAATTTTAGGGTCAGATAATTTTAGTTTTACAATGTTTTCGTACCCTTTTTTTTAATAAGTGTGCTTATGTTTTTTAATTTAAAATTTTGTGAATTAATTGATAAAAATAAATTTTCTTAATTGTGGAAATATTGTTAATTTGAAATTTTTTCTTTTTATTGTTTTATGAATAGGGTAGTTACCATGAAGTCTAGAAGAAGGGAGTTATTTTGAAACCTAGTATACGTTGACAAAGGTGTCCGTTAATGGCATCATTGTATGACATGTTAAAAACATGCGCGTAAGAGCCTTATCAAGAAAATGGGTTGTTTAATTTTCTGCAGAAATTACTTGTCAAATCCCAAATGTACATTTTTTTGTTTTCATGATAATAAAATAAAATATACCAGTAAGGTGTAATATTGATTATTGAAAATGTGACCACACCTCTCTGGTTTATTGCTCTGTGGCCATAAAATTCTCATTCAATTATTATTTTAAATTTGAATATGTACTAACCTATTTTATTATCATGATAATGCATATTCTGCACGCTATCTTACCTACGATTTAAAGGCATCCACTGTATATTGTGTTCCGAATTTATTGGGATCTCTGGCAGGGGGTAGTGCTTAATATGTCAACCTAGTACCTACTAACATTAGTAATATTAATTACTTTGTTGTTCACCAAAACGCGACCTCCAAACTCGTAGTCCGAAGGGTATGTCACGAGAGTTGGGATTGGAAACATCAACCTATTAGCTCTATAATAGCCAGCTCTATAATTTACCCACCAGAGAGCATATCTAAGTGCTAGAGTTCCCAATAGCCCTGCATGACATTTGTGTCTTTAAACAACTTTGTGTTTATCATAAAACAAATTCCGAAAATTTAAATTGACAATCATCAATCCACAAAAAAAAAAACCATACCAAATCCACACTAAATAAAATGTTTATTTTAAACTGCTTAATATATGTACTACATATAAAAAGAGATAAAGCAAACGAATTTCACAGATCTATAATTTATGAATACTTTGGTATTTTTAAAAATCCAGTTAAAAGTACAAAAGTATTCTCAAATATTTGTGCTTTTAATTTCATGTATAAAATAATGAATATACGTTCAGAATCGTTTTTCCTACGCAAATTGGTACAATATATGGGAAGAATATTGCGTATTGTTTGGTAAAATTCGACACAAATTATTAAATAGATGAAATGAAAATGCCGTATTATTTTTATTAAAAAAAAAAGAAGAAAATATGTGAAAAACGCAAATTTCATGTGAAGAATTTATGTTAGCAATTTTTTTCAAAAATAATTTTTATATGGCAGCAAAGCATTTTTTTCATATATTTTATTATCACAATGTTTATTTATTCTTAACAGTATTTATTTTTTAAACATCTAACTTCATTGGAATGAATTTTATCTTCAAGAAGTCATTTGTATCCAGAAGACTTAAAAAATTGTTTAACTAAACTTTAGAAAAATTGTAATTTGTATTTAAAATAAAAATGCCATGAATCATAAGCAAAAAAAGTTGAATTAAGCTGGAAATTCACTTCCGAGAAAACCAGATTTTTTAGACCACAAAAGTAGCGCTCATTATACCCGGTATATATAATATATACCAGGGTATATTAAGTTTAGTTCCGACTTTGTAACGGCTGTCTGCCTGTTAATACGATAACTAAAAAACCAAAAGAGATAACGAGCTGAAATTTTGTTTATGTGTATATAATAAGGGGAAAAATATATATCTCTGAAGCCGTAAGAGAAAGAAAAAAAATTTCTAACAAAAAATCTTCCTCTTTTAAAATAAACAACTCTTGTTTGAATCTTTTTTTCATAAACTCAATAGATTTCTCATAATTTATGCTCCAACGTTGACGCGACAGGGGAAAAATTTTAATCTTTGAAACTGTAAGATATAGAATCAAAATTTAAAGACAAATAATGTTCCTTTTTAAAAATAAGCAACTTTTGTTTGAAACATTTTTTGCTTAAACTCCGTATATATCGAGTATTTAAGCAATTCCCTCAGTTAGATGTTATTTTCACTGGTTTCATAATTTATTTGTACCTTATTCAATCGGATTTTGACAAAATGCTTCGAATTAAAGTTGTTCATTATAAATATACTAACAACTTTTATTTGAAATATATTCCCAAAAACCGCGAAATGCAAAAAGTACCTATCAACAAATTTTTTTGAATAATTATCGCTACTTTAGTGGACCATAATAATTAAAACTTTGTTGTTTTATGGAGATATATTGTTATTCTATTCAAAAACACTGTGATATATATCTTAACTCAAAATTCAAATTAGAAAATCTATCGATGATTAATGTTTTGAATACAAATGTCTATTATTCTGGTTACAAATACTATTTTATTTCTTTGAAAATAAAATTTAATAATTTTTGTTTACCACACATTTTATGTGTTTTGTTAGGGAATGTAAGATATTAACTAATAATTAAAATTGTGCACCTTCATTAAAATAAAATTATATAACATCATTTTTATAAAACGATATTATATTAGCACCTAAATAATCAGCTTATTTAAACTATCTAATTACGGTAGTCGGATATTTTATAAATATATGTACTTTTTATTTTTTTTAGTATAGGTTTTTAGTATGTGGTAAAGTCTTTAAGAATGATTATTGTTATTTTATGATTTTTATTTGGCGATGCTAAATCTTGATCTTGATTATTTAAAAAATCAATAAAATATTCAATGATCATCCTGAACAGTTAATTATATATAAAAAACATTCCAGAATAAAAATCCAGAATAAATACTAGAACAAAATATTAATTAATATAACCACAACTAATTTTAAAAATGTCTGTGAAAATGGTACAAGCAATAGAAAAAAGAAAGCCATATGGTCCAAAATTAAATATAACACTTAAAGAGCGGTTCATGATTCTATTTTTTATGAGACAAAACCATGATACATACTTGAACAGAAACAACTGTTCAAGTATGTAATTAGACTTGAGAGACAGTCTGAACAGAATTGATAAACATACAATGGTCCTATAGTTGGCAAGGGTCCTGATCAAACGAAATATATTTTCGGAAACAATATACCTGTATATTTAAGCATAGTATTTATTTATGAAAGTCCTGGTTACATGTTTTCCGATTGGCGATCTCAAACGATAGTGTTGCCAATCTTATCAATTAATGTTTTATATTCACATTTATTACACAAACCTTGATGTTTAGATCTCAAAATAGAAAACAAATAAGTAATACCGCTGCTTAAATTTGTCTGAGATCGTAAAGTTTTTAATTAAAACCTGAATTAAGGAATTCTAAAATGGGTTATCCACATAAATTTCTAATATATTGGCAGTTAAATAAGTAAAAAGCCTTCAAGAAGGGAAATTATTAAATACATTATGAAATAGTATAAAAAAGTATATACTTTCAACGAATTTGGTAATTTTTGATTTATTAATATTTATATATTGAAAACATTCAAAGCGAATTATTTTTTATATATAATTCGGTTTCTGATTTAATGTGCGTTTTAAGACTGTTTAAGTATTAACGAAGTAACACTTTAATTAGGCAATTATTGTCGACACCATTAAGCGAACATTTTAATGATTCGTTTAGTTAATACTTGTACACTCTGTTAAAGACATTGATTATTATGTCAAATGTTAAAGGTTATTTTGTGATCCGAGTATATCCTTCCATGTCATAATTATCATGCCATACATCCGTTATCCATACCAGAGTTATTATAACCTTGTGAATTTTGGCCTGTATTTGTTTCATAATTATGACAATGACTATATTGATATGGAGTATTGGGACTATCCAAATCTGTTAGCTGTTGCGTCGTATAATTATCACTTGTGTCGTTTACAATAATAACCGGTTTTGTATCAGTATATTGATCATCACCATATGAATCTAAATTATGGCTATATGTTAACGGAATGTCAACGGATGATGGACGGGGTATATTGTGATAAGTCGTAAGGGTTGAGTTATCCAAATTTGTATTGGATAAAGTGGCGATGGATGGTATACTTGTGATAATTGTTGCTACTGTTGAATTACAATCATCGGAATGTTGTTGATGTTCGTAACCAGCATGCTGTAAATAATCATTTGAATTTGTGTCGTAATGATGATGCCCTCCAGTTGTTGTTCCATTTGTATTGTTGTTATTATTACGATTTTTAACACATGCCGGTGAATGCATTGATAACATATCAGTAAGTCGACGTCGTTGTGTTTCTAGTTGTTGTATTTGTGTTTTCAATTCAATATTTTGTGTTTCTAATGTTTCTGATTCATGAACAAGATTGACAGTTTTTTCGCGTTTCTTCAATCGACATTTCGTAGCTGCTATTTTGTTTCGTTCGCGACGTCTTCTGCGACGTTCCTCGTCCTCAGGAGTTAACTATAACAATAAAAATAATTTATTAATTTGGTTTTTAATAACGATGATTTGTCTGGTCCCTTCATATGGTACCTAGCACATTATTTACGGAATGTACACTATCAAATTGTGTTTTCGAAAAAATGTTTGGAACAAAAGTTGTTTGTATTTTTATTACGAATAACTTTGATTCGAACAATTTTTTCGGTAAATTTTTTTAATTCTGATAGTTAAGAATAATTTCGTTTGGTTAAATCCTATTCCTATTTATTTCATTTATAGACAGTTATTAACACAGAACAATGGACAATATTTTACATACATTAAATTATTGAATAATTAACGAAACTAAACTAAGTGCGGAACTTAGTCTATTGTGAAATACCAAACAACGTATTTTATTTTTATTCCAATACTATCTATATTGTGTTTATATGTGTAAGATGTTCCAGGATTTTGTCTGATAAGATATGGCAAACAATAGGGTATTTGACAGTAATTAAAAGAAATTATGAAACTCTGTTTTAATGAAAGAAAGATACTTTATAGAATTTCTATTTATGCAATAGCCAATTTTGTTAGAAAACAATCTCAACCGTGCAATAGACAAAAATCATATGTTGCCGGTACATAAAATTTAGTGGCATATTTTTTAAAATTTTGTTTAAATATGTAATGGCATATTTTGTTTAAATATGTAAAACGCATAAATAATTTGCAAATAGAATAATTAACAGGTAATTAATTAAAAATTTTAAACAGACATACATGACAGGAAATTATAGTTAATTATTACTTTATACGATATTAATATACAAGCTATTAATATCTTAATATTTTGTATAGTATCCAATAAAATATTAATTACTTGATTGATTGAATTGGTATTATACAATACCTTCCTTCTTTGTATATATAGAAAAATATACCGGTAAATATAAATTACATAATACCTACATGCAAATGTAGTCGTTTATTTATCGTTTTATCAACATATAATTCTTTCTGTAATGTTTTGTGAAATAACTTTTTCACATTTTGATTCACATTTTGTTGAGTGGAGCCCGGGGACAAAAGTAACAGCGTTACAAAAGTAACAAGCCATATTTTACTACCTATAAGATTTGATACATGACAGAAGAGTTAGTGTTTTTTTGTGCTTTTAGTTAGTTTATCTGGGTCTCGCTTTTTGATTTGTAAGTAGGAGCGATTTTAAGATTCCATATTAAACAATAATCGAAGCTATAATTATCACAAAACTACACGCGCATCATCTTAAAATATTTCTAATTTTAAAAACAAACACAGCAAGTTTAAGTTTTGAATTAGAGCAATTAAATATAATAGAAAATTCTATTATATTTCATTTTTTTCCATAATACGCATTTGGGTTAGTGGTGACATAAATTAACTTAACAGGGAAATGTGTGGTTTAATGATATAATTTTAAACAATATTATTCTCGACGGAACATTTTTTGTGTGTTATAATATAAAACTTTTGCTAGGTCAGGTATAGTTAATTTAAAAAAACGCTGGTTTCTTAATTCAAATCTTAAATCTTAAATAGATTTTATTATGTAGCGAACGTTGGTATTTAATAATGCTTCCATCTGTAACAGGGTCGTAGCACAGGAACGCCAGGTCAGGCTGAGATTGCTGTGGTAAATTTTGTGCCTATTCCATGAAAAACATTTATATCCGAAAATGTAGGTCTGAATATATTCTAAGAATATATTCCAGGATATTATCTTTGAGATATACTTTCATATTACAGATCGAATTATAAGTTCAGGATATAATTGCAAATTATAATTCAAATTATAGTTTCAGGATAGTTCACGCGGTGAAACTATATCTATTTATATCTACACTAGCTGCGGCTAGTGAAGATATAAATGTGGAAAAATTAGAATTCGGCCTGCCCTGATTTCTTTTAACCTTTCCTGATTTCACAGTCTGGCTACGGTCCTGACCTGTATAAATTGACGTATGTATATGTGTATATTCTATCATACTTCTAGAATGCCTAGACCAATTTACATTAAACGTTGTATACAAATGATTTGCTATGCATACGAATTTTTGCCGCATGCAATGTAATCAAATGACGCTATTAACACGCAGTGTGATCTGGGTTTTTTTTGCCGTTCCTATTTTACTAAGTTAATTGTGTAAATCGTTACTTTCTAACAATCGATTGTAAATAAATCTTAAAAACTTTAGTGGATTATCCACAATTAAAAAATATATATCAGTATATATATATATATTTATAATATATAATATATATCAGTATTGTTGTAATTTACCTATTTTATTATATTGTACTTGGGGCCAATGGCGGTACCACCGGTAGAAAACAAAGTGGCCGACAAAGTCGCTGTATGAGCCCTTAGGTTAAGACAGATTAATTACACCTGAAAATGAGGTTGCCAACAGTAAAGAGATAATTCAAGAAAGTCTAACCGTATTTATGACATGTATATGAACTAATACTCAAACTGATCAACCAAATCCACTTTGAAATTCGAAAACTCAAATGGACTTGGTTGTGCCACATTACGAGAGTGGTACCAGCTAAAGAATCTAATAGAAGAATCATGGAATTTTAGATTAGAGAGACTTTAGCATTTAGATAAGAAATTAAAAGTCATTTACCCCTGGTGGTGATATTAATGCATCATATTCATCTTCACTACCACTCATTTCACCTTTGATACTTCCTAATTTACGCTTTTTCGCATTACTTGCATCCAAATCAAGTAAATCCCCACCACTGGTACTACCACAGCCACTACCACCACCACCATTACCACCTCCTGAATCACCACTAAATTTTCGTTTCGATTGTATAGATAATTTAAGACCAGCTTTAATTAATTGTGAACATGTATGTTGTACGCTGGCCTGTGATGTCGGTGACTCCGTTTGACTCCCGGATGAATTACTCGAATCATTATTCGCAAATGCTGGATTATATGTTGATGATTTATTGTTATGAATTGGTTTTGTTGAATGTGATGTATCATTAAAATCATAATTATCTAATGGATTTGTTAATGCAATTAATGTGTTTAATATTTCTGGTGTACGTGGTGTATTTGTAGTATTTTCAACAGCTAATAAACTATTTACAGCTGATAAATTGTTGGTGGTGTTTATACTACCACTACTACTAACATTTACATTTAAATTATACATTTTTATAAAAATTTTATAAAATTTTCTTTTACAAAACTAGAAAATTAGGCACTCAATATAATATCACTAGCAATAAAGATATTTAATTATTGTTTATTACTTAAGAGAGGAGTTTTATGTTTGTGTATAAATATATATTCAAAGATTATAAAAGTTTTCTTATAACACAAAATTTTATTATATATCTTCTGTTTATTCACAATAAGGAAAGGCAGGGACATTTAAATTTTAAATTATTATGTAATATACTTTCACAGCTTTATCTGACTGTTCGTCCAATAGTGCTCATGTACATCGACGAATCTCTTAGAATAGGCGACGTTCTGCAACAAAAAGAGAAAAATAAACATTAATATGTGTGATATAGGTATCATAATTTGATCAAAAATATAATGTAACACTGGCCAATTTATCGGGGTAATCCTTAATATAATATTTTTTCCTTAAAAGGGGAGCAAGTATTACGAACCCCTTTCAAAAAAGAATGAAATACGAGATTTAAAAAAAAACGAGCCACATTTACTTATCAAATGTCATTTTATTAACATTACGTAGGCTTTTAAAACATATAATAGAATGAATATAATAAAATAACTGGATTTTATTCTCGGTGTGCTCCTGTTACACCACGTATGGTATAGATGAATGAGTCAATTTTTTCATATCATTGACAGTATTACTTTGAAGTCAACATTAACTTATTATTCCACATATGTATTTGAATATGAGGCATAATGAGTTAATGTTGACTTTAGTAGCGGAAACGCTACTAAAATTAAATTGACTTCCTTTTAGAAACCTATGCTCCTCAACTACATTTCTCCCTGAGTTATCACGGAAATTATTATTATTTATTACTTTGGTAACTTTCAATAAAGTCATTTATACATTTTTCGATATTTCCATTCATTACTGGTCATTTAACTGGAATTAGATGTTACATATTTTTTGTATATTAAATTACACCACCCACAACATCTCAAAGATAAGTCTTTTTTTCTGTTAAAACACTTATTTTTTTCTTTACGCTTGTAAATACTTCGATTTCTAGAAAAATATTTTTACTTTTTTTTTTTGACATTTCATTTTTATTCAATTTGTCAATCTTAAGATTTTAATATGCCTGCTAGAAATCGAATAAAGTTATTGAATTTGCAAGCACCTCCAATAATTCTTCCAAATTTACCAAAATTGCCAGAATTTAATGTGACAGACATTGAATTATGGATAATTCACGTTTCTCGTTTCTTTAGTATACCTGTCGATTATTCTATACCTGTCGATTATATTTTTTATGTTAGAAATATCATTATCAATCCACCTCATAATTTAAATTTGAATCATTCAAAAATATTCTTAAAGAATCATTTGGACTTTCTTATAAAGATCGTCAAAATAAATTATTGAGTTTATCTGAAAATAATTTCGATTCTTGCCAATTATTATATAATACAATGATACTCCTATCAAGTGCTCTAAATCTTGATTCACGCTTCACGTGAATTATTCATTGGTAAATTGGATGCTCGATTTCAGATTCAACTTGTCACTATTGACGATAATGTTGATCTGAAGTCAGTCGTAAAATTTGCTAATGGTATTCATAAAATTAATTCTATATCTAATAATTTTTAGAATTTCTTACTGTTCAAAAAATTTATTTTTTCTTCTATAGAACAACTAGCAATTATTTGGTTCTTCATCAGATTCTTCACACCTGATCGTGACTTCGAAACTCATTGGAATATCCAACTTCCCAGCCTCACATCAGTGAAGTACAACTTTGTTTTTGGAAAGCTTCTCCTCCTTCTCGGCCATACATCATTGAAGGATATCTTCACATCTGATCTGACCTTGAAGCTGTCTGAAAATTTATCCATTTTCATAACCATTCTTCAGTGAAGTACATCTATGATATATAATTTTTATACTCGTTGTACATTTTTGTAAAAAATAAAATAATTTTTTTTAAATTTTCCTAGAAACCTTATATTTTTATATAAGGTTGTTCACCACTGAAAAAGTTTTTTTCCTCTGAACTAGTTTGTTTAGTGTTTCAACTTTTTCTTAGGTTTTTTTTGAATGGTGAGGGGAAGTTTGTAGCGAAAACGCTACTAAAATTAAATTTACATCTTTTAGAAACCCATGCTCCTCAACTACGTTTCCCTGAGTTATCACGGTAAATATTATTATTTATTACTTTGGTAACTATCAACAAAGCCATTTTGACATTATTCGATACTTTCATTTAATACAGATTATTTATAGCTTTCAAAGTATCTTTTCATTTATTATTTGTGGGATTATTAATTATTGGATTTTTTATATTCTTCTATCATCCTACACCTTCAAAGTCGGCAAATGTACAGGGTTGACAAATTTTGATCGTTTACACTAGATATAACGCTATTTGATCAGAAATAGTATTGTTATTTCAAAGCGTACAAGCCTGATACATTATTGAATCGTTGAAAATTAATTAATTAATTTTTTTAATATTCTCTTTTAAAAATCGCGAATTTACAATCAACCAAATCTAATTAACAACGATTGGCAAGCGAAGTGCTTTCATTCCAACTTCTAGAGTTTTCGGCGATGCCGTCAAAACTGATCACGTGTCCGACGATATATATATATATATACATATATATATATATATATATATATATATATATATATATATATATATGTATATATGTATATATATATATATAAAGTAATAATACATCGACATTAAGATCGTGAAAAATTATGCGTATCCCACCAATAGTTGCTACTAGTATCTGGTAGCTTAGAGTTAGAGCACTGATTTAGAAAGAATTCCAGAAGTCGTGGGTTCGATTTCCATCCAAGATGTGTCATATCAATCATTTGATATATATACACTCTAGATGCAACAATTTTTGCCCGATCGGAATGAAAAATGGTATGCGATATTCTTTTCGTATTTGAAAAGTTCCTTGATGGGTAAAATCGGTTAAGGAGATAAAATGGGAGGGGGGGGGTGGCTTAGTAAAAAGGGAAGCAAAATTTGATATGAGTAAAATAGGAGAATTTATAATAAGTGATGGTAAATAAACTTTTCTTCAATTTTTTCTGACCTTTTTTTAGCGAATTTCCTCCAAAGGAAATGCAGCTATTGTTATTGCACCAATGTTGGAATTTCATAAAAATTTCTTATCATTTTTCTGTTACACTAATATTTACAGAAATATTTACAACTAAAGATTGTTTAAAATGTCTGTGGACTCTCTAACGGTCACAGTTTTATTCCGATTGGAATGAAATTTGGTATTTGAGGTGCTTTTGGTATTCTAAAGGTCAAGTTCGTTAATGGGTAAAATCGGACGCGGGGAAAGGGGGGCTTAGAGGGAGGGGGAAACACAAAATTTGATTATCTTCCTTAATATTTGCAAAATTTATCAGGAGTTAAGTTGTAGGTACTAAGTTTTACTGTAATTTTGTTTCTTATCATTTTTCTGTTACACTAATATTTACAGAAATATTTACAATTAAAGATTGAAAGTTAAAATTCTAAATATCTCTGTTTACATTAGAGTTTGAGAAAAATGATAAGGTGATGAATTGTAGTAAACTTGATTTTCTACAACTTTACTCTTATAATTTTTCGATTATTCTAATATTAAGAGAATTATTTAATATTTTGTGCTTGTTTGACACGAATACATAAAATATATTTTATTGTAAAAAATTTTGATTGTTGTTTCCATAGTAACTATAAACTATAATCGTTATACATCGATTTATTTTGGCTGTTAATAAATTTAATTTTGGCAAATACTAAAGTCATATCAAATATTATATTTCATTTTGGTCACACTAAAATTATGACCGCTAGAGAGTGATTTATGTATTCTAAGGAATTTTCGCTATGATTCATTCCTCTGAGAAAATTCGCCAGTCTATGTAAATCCTACATGACGGATTTTTTGTTGAGTAGTAAATTATTTTCAAATCTGATTGGCATGGCATAATAATAATAATAATTGGCATTTTCTTCATAATACTTTATTATGTTAGTCACCTCAGAACTCCGTCATTTATGAACCGATTTTGAATTTTTGTTTTCAAGGGTTTGATTTCAGATTGGTCCCATTGTCACCAAATCGCATTCTGGTGAGGGGATCCCCTTGAAATCGAGGAAAATTCTCATTTTATATGTGGTAACCGATTTTTGCGAATTTTTTTTTTTAAAAGGGTATGCTCATTCATAATGGGAAAATAAGAAAATTTTTTTAAAAACTGACTTTAAAAAAATTTTTTACAAAAAAAAACCGACCCCAAAAAAAAAATTTTTACAAAAAAAAAAAGCAAAATGCATGTAAAAATAAAACCTATTTTGACAAAATGGAAACTCGACTTCAAAAATCAAATATTCTATAACAAAATATGCACTAAAAAGTAAAAAAATAACTGCATATTCTTGTGCCAATTTTAGTTCACCTAAGCAAAATTTTTTAAATATATATGTACAATTATTGATATTTTTGGAGTTGGTATCAGCATAGAGAAATTCACATAACTTTTGGACATCGCCTCCAAAAATAACATTAATTGTACATATATATTTAAAAATTTTTTGCTTAGGTAAACTAAAATTGGCACAAGAATATGCAATAATTTTTTTACTTTTTAGTGCATATTTTGTTAAAGAATATTTGATTTTTGAAGTCGGGTTTCCATTTTGTTAAAATAGGTTTTACTTTTTTTTTAATATTCAATATCCATAATTACAATCACGGTATTAATCAATTTAGATAGTTATTAGACATAGGTGTATTCTATTTTTCTTACATACATTTACAATCTTCCTTCAATATTAATTTGTTTCAATGCAAAAATATTTCTTTACAACGTATATGGAATCAAATAAAATATTGTTGGGCTTGTTTGATTGTAATTCATATTAAAATGAATTTTAAATTGAAGTAGGTTATTATATGTATACTTAGCACACTTTTATAGTGGTTAGCTCAATGATTTACTAGCGTAATACGATCGTCTGGAATACAATATGTAAGGAGACAATTATAGTATTGAGGAAAGTTCATGAAATCAACAGTAATCAACAATAAGAATAAAATATTAATATTACAATCAGTTTCCAAAATTTTAAAATATTGTAAAGTGGATTATATTGATAAACTGCTTGTATTTAATAATTTTTATTCAATACTAGCTTATATAGAAAAGTCAACATGTGCCTTTTTTCGAATTCCACTTCGCCTTCTCAGAAAACTATGACCAAGGTGCCATACGATTCGTAATGGCATCTAGAAAGTTTTTGAAAAAGATGAAGTCCCGCATAAAAAAATTGCAAAGGTTATATTTTAGTAAAAAAGGAGGTTTCGTCTTTTGCAAATATCTCAAAAACTCTTGTAGATATCGGAAATCGAAAAAAAGATTCTTAAAAAGCAGGAAAAGTCTTCCCTCCCGGAACTGTACCACTAATATTTATAATTTTGATTGAGAGATGAAAATAGGGCTTGAAAACGGATGATTCGGCTCCACTTGAACAAAAAAAATAATTTTTTGCCAATCTGAATAACCTCGATAATTTTTAAAATAAAAGTCTGGAATTTTTTTACATCTGGGAGCTATTCTTTGAAGGATTTAAAAAAGATCCCCGTTGGAAAATTTAAAAATTTTTATTTTCCATTTTTTTATTATCAAACAAAGAAGATACGGAAAAATTCAAACAAACAATGATACGGAAAATTCAAAACATAAATAAAGTATTGTGACTTTAAAATTTAAATATCGTTTAAACTATTAAAGATTACGATAAGACCACTTCAAGTCTTTTTTATTTTTCATTAACCAAGGAACAAATTGAGCTTTTAAACGAAGCTCAAACTGAAATTTTTAATAAATTACGAATGAAAATAATGGATCATTACTTTATTTATGTTTTGAAAATTTTCCGTATTTTGTTTTTAATAAAAAACTGGAAAATCATAATTTTTTAAATTTTCCAACGGGGTCTTTTTTAAATCCTTCAAAGAATGGCTCCCAGAAAAAAATTCCAGACTTTTATTAAAAAAATTATCGGTGTTATCCATATTGGAAAATTATTTTAATCAACAAAAGCATAGTTAATGAAAAAATTGGGGTAAAAATTTTTTACCTGCGGATTATTGTTTGTTTAAGTACCCGAGTAAAAAAGATTATATATAATCATATATAACCATATATAACTCATATATAGTTATATATAATTCATATATAATTATATATGAATTATATATAATTATATATGGTTATATATAAAGTTTTTTGTTATTTCGTATAATTATATATAATTATATACAATTATATATAATTATATATAAAGTTTTTTGGATTTATATATAATTATATATAATTATATGTAATTATATATAATGACTTTTGTGATTTCGTATAATTATATATAACTATATATAATTTATATATAATTATATATAATTATGTATAAAGTTATTTGTGGTTTCGTATAATTATATATAAATATATATAATTATATATAGTTATACATAAATCTCTCGACAGATGTATATATAGTTATATATAATTATATATAACTATATGTAATTATATAAAATTATATATAACTATATATACTTCTCTCAAGAGTCATGTACAACTATATATAATTATATATAGTTATATACAACTATATATAATCATACATAATTTTCTTTATTGCCACCTTATCTATAGCGATCAATATTTATATTAAATTTCTATATTATTGTATCAAATGTACTATCGCATCAGACGACATTTTTTATTATGAAAGCTTTCAATATAAATATTCATAAAATGTAAAAAGTACAGAACTAAAATACTTTTTATAATCACAGCTTTAATATACTTCAATTGACTTTGTAATACCAAAAAAATATAAATAAAAATTATTGTAACCACGTGGAACAGATGTACACAAATTTCCAGACGTACAACAAATATATGCAATATATATGTAGCTGCTTGTGTTGAAGAATGACAATCGATTTTTTAGTGTCACAAATCGATATTTTTTCAGAAATAAATGGAATTTTTTTTTTTTTTAATTTTATAAATTTATATTAATAATAATTTTGAAATATTTCAATGAATGTATTGAAAACTCATTTAAAGCAAATTTTTTTTTTCACTAGCAGCAACACGTGTGTGATCACGAGTATGTGCGCATGAGCGTGTAGGACAACACCGCCATCACCCGGCAGGTTGTAATGTTTACTACATTTTGTGCAAATGGCGTTATAGCGTCTTTTTTTCTATTGTGTGTAGTTCATTGTGAAAAATTGTGCCTCATCCTAAGATCAAGTATTGCTGTTAATGTGAAGTTTTTTATTACTTTGTATATTCTAATAATGAATATAACAAAAAAACCTATTGCATCATAGTAAATAACTTAAAAATTAATAATATTTTTTATAATAGTTAATGTGTAATGAGTAATTGCAATAATTAATAAAAAAATAAATACTAAGTTCATATTATAAATAATATAAATACTAGGACGCACTGCATTATTTATAATCCTATATGCACATATCAAGATCTTTTCAATAGCAGGAAGTGTTAAACTAAAAAGAACATCCACGTCAGTATATAAATGATACCTAAAAAAGTGAAATTCTATCTAATCATTCTAAAGAAATATTAATGTATAATCATCAAGGACAGAATTTTTACCGCAATTTCAAAATAAATGGTTAAAATTTTTGATATGGTGAAAATATTAGTCCTACAAAAAATTTTTCAAACAAAAGTTGTAAGAAATTTAATTTTCTACAAAAAACGTTTCTTATACAGTTTAAAAGAAACTAATATTTTTCCTGTAATTACAAAATTAAAGTTCATAATCAATATATAGTTTAAATTTTATAATAATTATATATAAATATTACTTATGAAATTACGGTGAAATTATTAGTCCTATGAAACATCATATTAAGAGATATTTTTTGCATAAATTTAAGCTTTTTACAACTTTTGTCTAAAAATTTTTTTTAACCACCAATACTTTGGCCGCAATATCAAAAATTTGAATTGTTATTTTGAAATTAAGGGAAAAATCTGGGTACTTATAATCATACATAGTCATATATAACTATATATAAGCATATATAGTTATATATAATTATATATAATGATATATAGAAAATGGCCATATATAATTATATATAATTATATGTACCTATATATGTTTATATATAATTATATATGCTTATATATAATTATATATGCTTATATATAATTGTATATAACTATATATAATTATATATGGCCATTTTCTATATATAAATTATATATAAATTATGTATAATTATATATAATCTTTTTTACTCGGGTATTCAGTAAGTACTTGAATTTTTCCTTTCCTTAATATTCATATTTAATGGGTTAAAAAATATTTTTTGTTCAACTATCGGAATCAAGCGGAGCCAAATCACCCATTTTCAAGCCCTATTTTCATTTCTCAATCAAAATTATAAATATTAGTGCTACAGTCCCGGGATGTGAGACTTTTTTCAAAGGAAATTTCCTGCTCTTTAAGAATCTTTTTTCGATTTCCGATATCTACAATAGTTTTTGAGATTTTTGCAAAAAACGAGACCCCCTTTTTTACTAAATTATATATAACTTTAGCAAAAACTTTCAAGATGCCATTACGTATCGAATGACACCTTGGTCATAATTTTCTTACTAGTTAAGTAGTATGTTATTGCCATCGTAGCGGATAATATACATACCTATTTCTAAGTCTATTCATACGTTTGTTAACAATTAAATCATCAAAATCGGTTAAGTAGTTTTTACGTTATGCTCGAACAAACAAACAAACAAATAAACAGATATGTACAATTTTGTAATAGTATAGATATGTTAACGTCGATGGAATTAAATTTGGGATATTTCTAAATTTCAGCAACGTACTTCAGCTATTTCTTTCTTCTAATTTTGTACATAAAAGCCAACAATTTGAATTATGTGTGTAGTAATATTATCAATTCTATTTAAAAAAAATGGATAAAAATTATTCATTATGAGCATAATAATAGCTGTAATTCAAAATATTTTCTCAGAAATCGAATGGGTAAGGAAAAGAACAATTTTTCTCCGATTTTTAAAACGTGGGCGCCCAAGGTTTTTTTCTATATTCGCATATGATTTGGAGAAACATGTATTTTCTACTTTTAATCATTACATAAAAGCATGTTTAGAAAAAAATTATTTTTATTATTAACTAGTTGATTACGATTATATCAAGTGATTATCAATTAATTTTTCATAGATAGAAGAAAGTTAATACTCTTTATAAATTATGAATTTATATATATTCGATATGAGATATTGTGAAATGATTTTGGTTTGTTACCTCAAAACTTCCTCAAGTGACAATAAAAAATTTATGCCGCAAAAATACATTCTTTATATAAATTCTAATATTTTCGTTCTAAATAACTTCTAAACATCTAATCGCAGAAGTTTTCTCTGTGAATGGTAAATATTTTATTTTTTAAGATTTTCCATCGAAATCATTTTATCTGCTTGTTCCGAGAGAAGAATCCAAGATATACCACATATCCCCATTTGGTAAAAGTATTGTCAAATTTTTGTAATGCACATCTGAATAATCTTACAAAAATGTCGTATTTATTAAAATTAATCCGATTTCAACACAGAATCAATAATAGATCAATAATTGCCTAGGCAACCCATAACTACGTTCTTGCCAGTTTTATTAAATACTATACATTAAATTACAAAAGATGTCAAGGTAAGAAAAATTACAATAAAAAGCAAGATGAAGAAAACAGCTTATAACAACTACAATACTCATCTTCTTGATAAACCTATAAAATATTGTTAATTAAAATTGAAGAAAAAACAACATAAAATTTAAATTAATGACTGTATGTATTCATATACATGTACATATGTAAGTATGTATGTATAAATAAGTTATAAATACCGTGAATATTATTGGTGCTTTAAATTTCAGTATTTATCCTTGGAATTTTCCTAAGAAACATCATATATGCTATTTTCGTGAATAAGACATCAAAAAATAATGTATAGAGATCTGGGGATAAATTATATTAGAGATCTGGTTATAGCCGTCAGAAATTTATTTTCTACAACGTTACTCTTGATAGCACAATTTGCGTTTCCCCTCCCTTCAAGCTCACTCCCCCTTGACTAATTTTTCTCTTTAAAGAATTTGTTCATTCGACTTACAGAAACCACCTGATGTACCAAATTTAATTCCGACCAGATTAAAATTGTAGCCTTCAAAGGGCAGGCACAAAAAATTAGCATCATCTCAGTAAACATTATATTATCGAATGATAATTTTTGAGAACTCTAGGTTTTTGAAAAAAATTTCAAATTCGCCTCCTTTACCTTGATCAGTTTTTTGTATTATAAATACGTATTTCGACTACAATGTAGCCATCATCAGTATAAAATAGCTAGTCGTACTTTACTCTTTGACAATGTGACGAAATGTTTTTCGCCACATAAAATATCTAACATCCAAGTGCCTCAAATAAAAAATAAATTACAAAACATTTTTTAACAAACAAAATTCACCACTGACGACAACAACAAAACAACATAGAAGACAACAACAAAGGTGTAATGGACGGTGGAGAATTATAATAAGTTAGTTCACTTACTTTTGGATAGTCGAGCGGTCGAATGCATTCGTCATCAACATAATCAATAATTATCTTGAAACTCGAATCCAATTCGATTCAGTGAGTAATCACAAGAATTTGATTCTGTTGTCAGACGATTGTATTCGATTGTGAGATTTATCCAAATTAACTATGTATTTACATCTTTACATCAAATTATAAAAAAAATAATAAATAAATAACTATATAGTTGATTACAATTTTTACTATATATTATATTAAAAAACCCAACAATTTGACAATTGGAACTTGAACAAGGAAATTAAAATTTATAAAAAGTAGGTTAGAAAATTTTCGTTTCAACAATTAGAAATAGATATAAAGTCGAGATCAATAGACAAAAATAAACATAAATAGAAAATTAACTAAATTAAAATATACTGGATTTAAAATATAATACATTTTAAATTATATTGAAATTACTCTTGTTAAAATTTCCTTCATTCACATTTATTCCTGCTAATTTCACTACTAATGTCATTCGACGTTAAAGCTTTATACCCCAGTGTACCAATCCCAGAAACCATAAAGATATTGGAAAAATGGCTAAATACTCAGGATATACCCAAAGAGGAAATAACAGAACTACTAAAACTAACACGCCTTTGAATGAAATAAAATGTCTTTACATTTGAAGAAAAATTCTACAGGCAAACATTCGGGACAAGGATGGGTAATCCACTATCACCTTTCCTAAGCAATCTCTTTATAAACGACTTAGAAGCAAAAGCCAAGAACAGCTTCGAATACTTTCCAACGGTTCTGGTACAGGTACGTTGATGAAATTTTTACGATTTTTGACACAGACAAAGAAAATCCGAAAAATTTTCTAAAAAAGCTCAACAAAATGAACCCATCTATAGAGTTCACAACAGAAGTCGAAAAGGAAGGCTCGATCCCCTTTTTAGATTTAAAAATCAGCAGGAACAAGGGCACAGATAAATTAGATTTTGACATATACAGAAAACCGACCCACACAGAAAGATACATCACTCCAGATTCAAATAGTCCACCTCAACACAAACTAGCCATATTTAACTTTCTAATAAATAGACTACTAAAAGTGCCAATGTCTAGAAAAAATTATTTTAAAGAAGCCCAACATATTAAACAAATTGCAATATTTAACGGTTACACTTCAAAATTAATAAATAACATGATCCGTAAAATTAAATTTAAAATTCTAAAAAGAAACACTACGACACTAGAACAAAACAAAACACCAGAACGGGCCGACAACGAACAAAAGAAATGGTGCAAGATAACGTACTTTCCACCTTGTACGAACAAAATTAAAAAAGAAATGGAGGATCATAATATAAATAGCTCTCGTGAGCAAATGTAAAATTAAACAGATCCTCGGTAGCCCAAAAGACAAAATAGTAGACGAACGAAAATCGGGAATCTATAGCATAGAGTGTCCTTCGTGTTCACAAACATACATAGGCCAAAGCCGTAGACAAATTGGAACCCGATTCAAAGAACATATGGCTCATACGAAATACGGCAGATTAGAAAAATCCTGTGTAGCTGCACACATTATAGAGAATGACCATAAAATAGACAAATCCAATTTAAAACTTGTTAAGGCTGTACAAAATCCCTCAGAGCTGGATGCATACGAAAGCATATACATTCAGAAATTCAAAAGCAATATTATGAATCTAGACAATGGACCGGTACCAAATTCAGATTTAATCAAAATCTTACCGTAAAATCAAGTGCCAATATGTCCATCTCTCTCTAAAGATGTCAAAATACAAAAACGTGTTCACTGCGCAAGGCATAACTCAGCACCAATCAGGTGCGGTCTTAGAATAGCATCTAAAGTCGGGCGAACATATATAAGTAGCGTAAAACCAAGATAGATTGTGAAATTGTCACCAAATTAGTTACAAGTAACATAGCCTGCGACAATATAAGAGTAATTTTAATCCGACCAAAAACATAAATGTAAGAAAGGGCCGAGTTTTCGGGAAAATCCTTAATGTAATAGTTCCTTCTTAAAAAGTGATGATATCAGAGTAAGCATCGAGCTATTTACAAAGTAAATAGCTCTAGACTTTATATAATAGTTCCTTCTTAAAAAGTGATGATATGGAAGAAAGGACCGAGCTATTTACAAAGTAAATAGCTCCAGACTTCATATAATAGTTGCTCTTTAAAAAGTGATGATATCCCATTAAAGAGCCGAGCTATTTAGAAAGTAAATAGCTCGGTAAACTATTAACTAAAACAATTAATGAGGGGTAAATTGATTAAATGTAAGAAAAAATTTGCTTGAAATTTATTTCGTAAGTTTTCCCTTAGTATGTTTTTAAAATTTTATATAACGTGGCAAGTTATTTTTTCTGATGATTTCAAATATTTTATAATTCCCACGGGATGATCAGGCAATGGTTTAAATAACTCATGGATACTGTCTTTTCGAATTTTAATTGCACTGATGATACCTTGTATAACTTTGGTAGTCAATTTTACACACTTTGAACTTTCACATTCAAAGCACAAGATATAGTTCATGTTTCCCATTTTCTATTTTTAGAAGACATCGCTGAAAGAAATCACCAAAAACTGATGATATTTGTGCTTTTCCATATTATAAATTACACTATTGACAATACAAAAAAAAAACGCAAAACTTTTTCCCGCCATTCGAGTACATACATCCTTACTGCGCTCCGCACCGACCTCTACGGTACAATAGGTTTTTTTTTATATTCTGCCAAAAATAATCTTATTGATAAAACTTTTTAAATTATTATACAGCCTATAATTTTTATATTATATTAATATAATTAAAAATATTCATGAATTTAATATGCTTTTCATTTATAAAACGTATTTTGATGTGTAAAACTATAATAGTTTAGTTTAGTTTTCAATGTACAAAATAATTTTCTACATTGAAAAATCTTTCAGTTTTTCAGCTATCACTTTGTTATTTATTTTTATTTTATAAAATGAACCTCATAACCTTTTTTAGTGTGTAATTTCTTGTAATTCGATACCACACACGATTTTTAATATTTTTTTGAATTTTTCAAATTTCAAATTTTAGGCGGTTAAAAAACGCGTTTTGCACACTTATATTTTTCTATATTTTTAGTATGTCAAAAAGATACACACAAAAAACTAAAAACATCAAACCCCGTCTTTGTGGGAATTATTTTGACCCCAAAGGCTATATCTCCTCTACTAAAAAGGCCACAAATTAGTGTGAAATAAGAGTGATATATTTTTATTAAAATAACTATATAAAATTTAGTATATATAAGATGTTACTTGATTTGTTTCGATTATAACTTCTAAAATAATCGATTTTTTCTTCTTCAAATAATTGATCACAAACGTAACAGTCTTTGAACAATTATATTCCACAACAACGTGCTGCATGCAATAGTTTTGATATATAACAAAGATAATAGTTTTGATATATATAACAAAGATAATACGGCGATTGGCAGCTCGGATTCGAAGAAATGACTTGACCCGTTGGCTCCGCATAACAAAAAAAGTTCGTTACGCAGGAGCTGCGTCAACTTAGCAAATTTCCTTAGAATACATAAATCACTCTCTAGCGGTCATATTTTTAGTCTTATCAAAATGCCTTAAGGTAATATGCTATAAATGCCTTAAAATGCTATAGGTAATGACATTTTTTCAAAGTAATCTGTTAATTTGACTTTATAAAGAAGTGAAATGGCAATTTTACTTCAATTAATTGGGGAGGAGGGGGTGGAATGCGATGTAGGTAATGAAATTTTCCAAAGAATTCTGTTAACTTGACTTTATTTCGGGTCGATTGGTGAAAATTCCATCATTTCAGCATGTATAGAACTGAAAAACGTAATTTTGGGGGGTGTTTTTTTCGATTTTTCGGGAGGTTGCAATAAAAAATATTAAGTTTTTCGAAATAACTTCCTAATTTGTAGCTATTAAGCGTCGATTGGAAAAAACTGCATCTTGTTGCATGTATAGAACAAAAAGGTTGGTTTTGGTAGTGTTTTTCCCAAGTTCGAAGGGTTGTGATGGAAAAATTTTCTTCCTTCAAATAATTCTGTTATTTTGAACCTGTTCTACGTCGAATGGAAAAAAACCGATCTTTCTATCGTGAATAGAAGTGAAAAGGTCAGTTTTAGGGATGTTTTTCTCATTTTCGGTATGTTTGCGATGTAGGTAATGAAATTTTTCAAAATATTATGTTAATTTGACGTAATTTTGGGTCGATTAGTAAAAATTTCATCTTTTTAGCATTTATAGAACAGAAAAACGTAATTTTGGAGGATGTTTTTCCGATTTTCCGGGGGGTTCCACTGAAAAAATGGAAGTTTACCAATTTTTCTCGTCAGTTTGAAGCAATTTCACGTCGAATACAAAAAACCGCATCATTCTAGCATAAGGGCTTTAAAAAATTTAATTTAACAAAAAAATGTTAAATTTTCCGCTTTTCCGATACAAATTTCCAGTTTTCGCAATTTTCCCGTCGGTTTGTGTACTACAGCTACCTGTTATGTCAAACATAAATTTTACAGCATATCTGGAAGTATCGTAGAATATTGATCTATTAGTTACCAAGAATTGTGGGCGTTCCCGCGAATTTTGCGTTTTTGAAGTGAAATAACTTTTTAACGGTTAATTATTCGTTAACGTTGATTGAAAAAACTGTTTCTTGTAGTTCCGTAAAGTATCTAAATTCGAAATATCAACACTGTAGCTCTTTTCGTTCAAAAGATACAGCACCTAAAAAATGAGCCTAAATTAAGGTGTAGTAATAGCACTGTAGTGAAAAGTCCGAATGTGTCCCTTAAAACTCGGCCTTACGCACTACCGTGCTCTAGATAAGAGTAAAATTAACAGGAATAAATGTGAATGAAGGAAATTTTAACAAGAGTAATTTCAATATAATTTCAAATTTATTATATTTTAAATCCAGTATATTTTAATTTAGTTAATTTTCTATTTATTTTTATTTTTGTCTATTGATCTCGACTTTATATCTATTTCTAATTGTCAAAGAGTAAAGTACAACTAGCTAATTTATACTGATGATGACTACATTGTAGTCGAAAAACGTATTTAAAATACAAAAAACTGATCTAGTATGTTTTCCAGATATTATAAATATGAAATTCTGTTATAGCAAAATAACCTATAGGACGTCGATTTTCACTTCTATTTCTCGTATATCGATATGAAATCATATGAATAATAACCATATATATACACCACGAAATAGAAATTTGGTGGCGGCGCTGGGAATTGCAATAAACTGTAGTAGCCACTGAAATGTGACAAATAATAATATCTAACTCGTTTCGAAAACCTAACAAATATATATTCATTGATAATCCACTACAATGCAAGGAATAATTAAAGAGCTAATTATGAAACAAAGCTTCAGATGCTTTCTGGTTACATTATTTTTTTTAAAAAGATAAGTATAATGGTTTGGCGTCTTTTAATTGTGAAGCGAGATATGCGCAATCAAAGTAGGGATTTTTAAAGTAGGGAACATTCACAGAATCACTAAACGGATTACGCATACATTATATTTTTTACTCATGCGTGGACAGTACTATCTTACCGCTCGCTTTTCCGTTCGGTAAATAATTGTTTGTCTATTCAATTATTACCACAATACTTAGATGCATTGTAAATATTTATTTGCATACGGAAAGTTTATTTTTCACACTACAATACAATAATTAATAGCCAAACAGCCATTTAACGCCCGAACGAAGGGGCGCTAAAATAGAACTATCCCCGCATTAGTAAAAAAAATAGTATCTGCATCTCGTGCGGTGTTGTTGACCCACTCGAGCGAATGAGTGGACAATATCACTAGTTGCACAATATACTATTACAAAACAGGAAAACTTACAAATTTCTTTCAAAAACAATACCTATACCTTACATATACCTTATAAAATTGAAATTGACCAAATGGGCACCCAAAACAATGAATAATTACTATCAAGGAAAGTCTTGCTAGTACAAGATTTAATATTTTGAATCAAGAATGTAAAAACACTATATATGTTATACTAGGCATGTTGAAATGGCATAGTTGTAACAAGTAAATTTATTATACAGTATTTTATACTTTTTGCTTGGACTGTCACGAGTGACTACCTTAAATACCATTTAAATTTTCGAATGGTTGAAATTTCATTCTACAAAAGTTTATAATAATTTGTATCGTATACTTGACCAAGGAATGAAATATTTTTGTAGGACAAAACTGAGGTCTTGTGAGGTAGAGAACTGATCTGGAAAGCTAGAGGGTTCGTTGTCCATCTAAGATGTGTATGTTTTTCACATCGAATATTTGATGTGAAATTATGTTACCACTGTTCAGAGAAAAACTTAAATATCAAAGTAAGTAAATGCTAGTCACTTTCGTTTATATCAGGGATGTCAAAGATACGGCCCGCGATCGCAATGTGTGACAGACAGAAGAATCATGACTTCACTCGATTCCTCTACGGAAGTTTTAAAATGCGCACAGTACAATATTTATAAGTAATTTCAAGGGCAGCGCGTGCCTAGACAAGCGAGAGAGATAGGCAGTAACGCCATCTCTTAGCAACAAGCGGAAATACCACGAAGGCTAGAATATTCCACGCGCTTCGAGTCTAGACTAGTACCTTCCATATTGATATAAAAGGAGTGCGTCGGCACGAAGTTAGTCAGTTGAGTCGAGTAATCGAAGCGATACGGTCGGAGAAAGATTTTAGTTAATTTAGTTGTACTGCGACATAGTGATTGTGAAGTCCATTGATTGTGAAGGTATTGTGCATTTGTTTGTGTCGTGCGCATGCGATATCCATAATTGTTGTGTCGAGTTCCATAATTGTTACGATTTTGGCATAATGTCACAAAAACGTAAAGTTGATAGTGAGTTCAGAGTTTTTCAGTCTAAATGGGAAATTGCATATTTTTTCATAGAATGGAGTATAACTTGAAGAGACACTATGATACGAATCATAAATCAAAAGTCGATTGTTACACTGAAAAAATAAGAATGGACACATTGTCATCTTTAAAATCTAAACTTCAAGGTCAACAATCGATGTTTACTAAAGCTAATACTGAGAGCGAAGATGCCCTGAAATCAAGTTTTATTATTGCATTAGAAATCGCGAAGAGATCAAAACCTTTCACTGATGGTGAGTTTATTAAAGACTGCATGTTGAAAGTAGCCGATGTTTCATTTCCATTTCAAAAGTCAATAATTAAAAATATTTCGCTGTCAAGAAACACTGTTGCTTCAAGAATAAATGATTTATCTCAAAATTTGGTTCTTCAACTGAAGGAGAAAATTAAGGAATTTACAAACTTTTCACTAGCTGTTGACGAGAGCACTGATACTGAGGATACAGCTCAACTTGCTGTTTTTATACGAGATATTAACAGTAACTTTGAAATAACTGAAGAACTATTAAAGTGTGTCCCATTGACAGGTACTTCAAGAGCAAATGATATTTATTCTGCAATTGAGCATTTGATAGCAGAATATGAACTCGACTGGAATATACTTAGCAGCACAACTACGGATGGCACTCCTGCCATGGCTGGCAAACATTCGGGCGTTGTAACTAAGTTAAAACAGAAAACATCAGGGAATTTTGTGGGATTTCACTGTATAATTCATCAGGAATCATTGGCATCCAAACATTTAAAAATGGACCATGTCATGCAACCTATAATTAAAATAGTACATTTTATAAGGAGCAGAGGGCTAAATCACCGACAGTTCAGGCAGTGTTTACAAGATTTGGACGAAAAGTTTTCTGATGTCCCTTATTTCACCGAAGTTCGTTGGCTCAGTCGAGGAGTAGTTTTAGAAAGATTTTTTCCATTACGTGACCCTATTCAAGCTTTCATGTTAGAAAAAGGCAACCCAATTGATTATGACAATGACTGGTGGGTTGATTGTGCCTTTTTAGTAGATGTGAATAAACACTTGACTGATCTGAATGTAGAGTTACAGAGTAAAAATCTGATTGTCACTCAAATGTATTCATGTATTCAAGCCTTTGAAACAAAGTTGAGGCTGTGGGAAAATCAGGTAAAAAATCAAACTTTGGATCATTTCCCTCATTTAAAATCATTTGGCACGGTGAACCAAAATAAATTGGATCAATATTCTCAACTTCTGCAAAATCTGATCACGGAATTCAACAATCGTTTTGAAGACTTCCACAAAATGAATGAAATGGAATTCCCAATTTTCAACAATCCATTCAATTTTGAAGCTTCACAGGCACCAGTTCATTTGCAAATGGAGTTGAAAGATCTTCAATCAGACAGTTTTTGAAAGAAAAATTTATAGAGGTTAACGCTCTTACATTTTATACACAATATTTCAAGAGTTTGGATAACTACCCGCAATTAAAAAAGCATGCACCCCGCATTCTGTGCATGTTTGGTAGCACCTATTTATGTGAGCAGATGTTTTCCGTTATGAAAATAAATAAGAACAAACATCGCACAACACTTACGAATGAACATCTCCAATCAATTCTTAAAATAATTACAACGAATATGATACCTGACATCAATGAGCTTGTCAAAACAAGAGAAGTCAGGTATCTGGATCCTCGAGCTCAAAATAATTACCCTCTTTTATAACTTTGATATGATTTTTAACTACCGTATATTATATACTATAGAATTAAGTAAATAAAATGTTATAATAATTTAGTACATTTTTTTTTATTTGAATCTGGCCCGCCTACACATTCTAAATTTAATATATGGCCCTCTGCAAAATTGAGTTTGACACCCCTGGTTTATATACATCATAACCGTGCAGGCAACCATACTAACAATGGATGGACAAATGCAAGTTTACAAAGACAATTAAAATATTGTTGATATTATTTAGTTTTATATCAACAAGATTAACTCAATCGAGTTTTCTTGGTGTGCACAATTCTTAATCAACAATAATTCTTGTTTTAAATAATATATTAGATTCAATTAAGTGTGTGAAAATTAAACATTTAATTTAAAAAACTAGAATATCTACTTAAAGTAATAATGTATTTACATTTTATTTAAATTATTATTTTTTTATATTACTATTGCGGTAAGTACACACTTAAATACAAAAGATTTGTCGATGTGTTTGATTAATCTCACAAAAACTAGGTACACCTCTTTGAAAAAAACATAATTTTTAAAAATAAATCACCTTCATTTCATTTAATATTCACACATTAATAGATTCTTAAAGTAAATTGTTTAAGGACAGTAGGTCAATATATAATTGACCTAATGTTATTTAATTGTTTAGTTGCTTAAGTATGTACGAGCGCTGATGTATCCATTTATAAAATTTTTCAAAATCTTATATAGTATAGTAAGTTCAAACCTAAATGAGACAGTCGCAGAAACACATTTTTTTTGGACCTAGTCTATATGATATTTAAGGTGAAGTAGTATATCATTATCATTCTACACTTCTGTGTGTTAACAACTAATCCAGTGAATCTCAAACAGTTTCGTGTGTGTGGTATTTTGGAAGTTTTTATATTTTTTTAAATATTTAAATACAATGGAATGTACGGCATCTACTTCTTTTGAAGAATCGAATCAAAATATTGAAGAGAGTGTAAGTTTTTTAAATATGTAAATTATATTAAAATTATTAATACTTAAGGCTCATTTCTTATCGGTATTTCAATATCTGCAAATTGGCAAATTTTTTATCCTAAATTACATATTAAAGAATAAATAATACATATTAAAGAATATTAACTTTGCGATGTTATACCCAAAATAAATGGAGCAGCATTCTGCATTATAATTCTCACCTTGTTTGAATTTTATACGTTTAATGTTTTTATTATTATTTATATTTCAATTTTTTTTATTCTTTATTTGTAGGTGCGTGTTCATACCCCTAGGAAACAATTACATAGCCAAACAAAAGAAATAATATATAAAGTGTATAGTTTCTTTAAAAAAGAGGCTGATGAAAAACCAGAACTTCATAATTTTTTAAAACGAACAATCGACGCTGTAGGTTTATCGAAACCGACCGTTTGTCGTGTAATCCGTGAAATGAAGAAAACTGGTCATGTATCATCACCCAAGAGGAAAATAACACCTGACAAACCGAAAACCAATGTCGACGGTTTTTCCCAGGAGGTAATTCGGCGTACCATCCATAATTTTAATATTACAGAGGGTTGTCGGCCAACAATAAAAACCGTCTTCGAAAAATTGAAAGAAGACATTGAGTTTAAGGGAAAACTAAGCTCGTTTAGATCAATTATTAAAAGAATGGGGTTTAAATGGCGCAAAACATCTGATAACAGATGTCTTCTTCTTGAAAAAGAAGATATAAGAAGAAAGCGGGTACAATTTTTAAGGAAGATAACTTCCTATCGACAACAAGGACGCCCAATTGTGTATATTGATGAAACCTATATACATTCATCTCACACCACCCCATATGAGTGGACAGACAGCTCAAATTTGGGATTAAAGAAGCCAATATCAAAGGGACGCCGATTAATAATAGTACATGCCGGTGGTGAAATGGGCTTCATACCAAATGGTCTATTAATTTTCCAATCAGGGAAAAAAACTGGGGATTACCACGACGACATGAATTATGAGAATTTTTCTAAATGGCTTCGGGAGCAATTGATTCCGAACTTGCCAAAAAATTCTGTCGTGGTAATCGACAATGCCACTTATCACAATAAAAGTGATGACAGGCCCCCGAATTTTGGTTCGAAAAAGGAAGAAATGCAACGGTGGTTATCTGACAGAAATATTTTCTTCGACAGCAAAATGTTGAAGATCGAGCTATACGGCTTGATCAAGTTACATAAACCGAGCTGTATAAAGTATAACATTGATACTTTGTTAGGGGCTTATGGTCATACCGCCTTGAGGCTACCACCTTACCACCCGGAGTTAAATCCAATTGAAAAAATTTGGGCTCTAGTCAAAAATTGGGTAGCGACACATAATGTAACCTTTAAACTTGACGATGTTGAGAAACTGGCTAGAACCAAATTTGAAAATGTCAGTCAAGAAGAATGGATACGCATTTGTAATCATTGCAAGCAAACAGAAGAAGATTTCATCACAAAAGAACATATTGTGGATGATGTGAGTGAAAAAATAGTCATATCGCTAGAAAGTGACGAATCGAGTGATGAGTCGGAAAGTGATAGTGAGATTGACTAATAATATTTTATTAAACACTTGTGAATCCACAAATAAATTTTTTTTTTTTCTGTTTACGCTTCAGCTACTGAGGCTATTTGCGTTTTAAAGTTAACAATTTGATTTTTGACTAATTTCTAAATTTCTAAATACTATTTTCACGTTAGTCACACTATCACCAATAAGATTTTTCAAATCACTTTCACTAGTTGACACTCCACAAGAATATGCTTGACAGTTAAATTCACTTGACACTTCTCGCAAAGAGGTCGGTTCTGGCGTTCAAAAATAAATTTGTGTGTTAAACATGTATGTCCGGTTCTTAGTCTAGCTAATACTACTTCCTCTCGTCTTGTACGTATGTATGATGACTCCCATTCGCCAATTGTATTTTTAATCTCAATTAATTTTTCATTGGATTTCAACCATCTTTCTTGCCATGAGTTCTTGAGCAAATTCTTTATGTTATGTACCTCATCTTCTATAGGTATCTGCAAAATAAGTTGTCCATTATCTACAACTTCGTTGGCTAATCGGTCAGCTTCCTCATTTCCATGTATACTAGCATGGCCTGTTATCCAAGCAAATACCAATTCATAGCCCTGTTCCAAGAGCTGCTCACTCAATTTTTTTATGTCACAGATGATAGGGTCTCTTGTGTTGTCATTTGATTTTAAGGCATTTATGGTACTACGCGGCTTCCGCCGTATAAACAAAAAAATAAAATTAAAATAATAATTAATAATAATAATTATCAAATAAAATTTAATGAATTTAATGAATGTTTGAAAAATTCAAACATTTGTTTTTACTTATACTCCGCTTCAAAAAAAAAAAATTATTTTTCTTTAATTCAGGTAAAATTTGTAGTCATAATTTTTTGGTTAAATTATGATTGTCGGCTTTATTCAATAAAAATCGCCTAACCAAAATTATTCTTTAATGAATTTTAATTATTTTATTAAGAATTTTTTAATCCTGTTATAATAATAATATTTTTAATCCTGTCATATAATATAATATAATAGAATTATATTTCCTTGTTACAAAAACATGGGCAGACCTTAGGCCAAGAAGCAACCATATGTTTCGGTTTTATGTTTTATTACAAGTAATTAAAATTCTATTATATTACAACAGGATTAACAAATTCTTAATAAAAGAATTGAAATTTATCAAAGAATAATTTTGGCTAGCCGATTTTTATTTAATATAGCCGACAATCATAATGGGTTAAAGCCCGGTAAATTATGATAATAATTTAAAGGTAATGTAATAGAATTTTAAGTACTTGTACTTAAACGTAGGCCTGAGGTCTGCACAGTTATAGTATTAATTTAATTGCTTGTTCAAAAACATTTTATTTAATAACAAATCCGAAAATTTTATTGAATATCAATTCTATAATTTATTTTCATACTATTTACATCATTGATTCACTTGCATTTTGTTTGATGTCCACTGGTATATAAATAAATATAATCTTTTATTGATAATAGCCATCTCGTTCTTACTATGATGGTTGCATATGTGAATATCTTTGTCGATGGCCATAGCCAATAGAAATAAAATATAAGATAAGTATATTATAATGCCATTTCTTTTTATATAATTGATAAAGTGTATCTTTTCCCTTTATTGAATTATTATATTAAATTCCCCTTTTTCATATATTAAATAGCATTAGTGTATTTTTACCCATTCCAATTTTTTATTTCTGCGCAAAAGGGGAATGGTGTCTCATTTAAGTTTGAACTTACTATACATTCATAAAAGTACACAATAATGTTTGTTATTTTTTGTCGTAAATTAAAATTAAAATTTAATTTAGGCCCGTCATACGGGCCTAACAAAAAATATATTTAAGAAAAAAACCTGTGATTTCGGGTAATTAAGCTACCGCCGACAGAAGTTTTACCCAAAATCTCAGTTGTTTTCTTAAGTATCTTTCTTTTAGGCCCGTCATACCGGAATTTTATTGGATCAATCTCTTTATTATTAATATTTCTATTTTATGGTGCGTAGTTTTTATATCCAGTATATTGTTGTAATGAAAATTATTGAGTATAATTTTTTTTTGATCCAACACACATTTTAATTATGAAATAGAAAAATATTAAGTAAAATACTACGGAAAATATTTTAAATAACAATATTTTTCTCCTTGCAAAAAGAAGGAGTTTTTTTTTTTAGAAGTACAAAAAGAAAATAATATAGCTCGATTTATTTTTTTTCTTAAACTAAGTTTTTTTTTAAGTCGAAAAATGATAATAAGATTAATTGTTGCTTTTGATTTAAAGTTTTTTCTATTTAAAAAAAATCAAAACTTTAAATAAAATTATTACATTTAATTTTAATCAAAAGTCATACAAATTGAATGTTTTTCAAAATAACAGATCACAAATAAATAATTTTGTAAAAACAAGATAATTTTTGTAAAACAAATAAACAGAAGTAAGCTAGCTTACAGTTATGAATGTATCATAAAATTTGTATATAGATTTTGAATTGACACTGGCCGTGTCCATTAAGTCTCTGCTTAAATATCAACCAAGCGGGGTATGACTATGGGTCAAACCCAAGGAGAGGTATAATTTTTAATTAATTTTATATATAATCTGAACACTCCGACTACGTCCATGGGTGTTGATATACTAAAATATTCTAGAAGCCTCCATGCGAAAATATATTGTCAAAAACAAAATATTTATTCAAAAACACAATCATATTCTAGAACGACCCATGGTGGGTATATAAACCGGTGACCAGTGTTGATTCAAATCAGTTTTTAATCGTGTCTGATTAAAGTTTTTAAATCGATCATTGTGCGATTAGTATCAAAGTTTAATATCGAAGTATTGTCTGATAAGTTCAAAGTATATAATTGTTGTTCAATCCAGATCAAGTTAAAGTTGGAATTTCTACAAGTAATTTGATCAAGTAATTCAAAGTTTGACATTGTGTGGAAAAAAATTAAAATAATTGTTGAAAAAGAAATTGGATAATTTTTTTTTTTAAGCAATAAAATCAGGTTTTTTTTTGTTTCGTAAAAAACTTGTGTTTAATTTAATTTTTTTTTTCTTTTCTTTAAACAAAAACGTGCGTGTTGTTTCAATTACAAAATATTTAGTAATATCGTTTACTAATATATTTTTTTTTGTTTTTGTCGAGTATCGGAATCATTGCAGGTTCGGGCAGCGCTCCTTTGAGGATAAAGAGAGCCAGGATACCGCGACAAGTGGCGACCGTGACAGGACCAGGAGACGTACGGAAGAAGAAAAGAATTACAATGGCAAGCCGCAGCATCCCCATGCCACGATTGCGTGAGATGATGGAGTCCGAAGGGCTGGAAAGCACTGGCACTAGAGAGGTCTTACAGGCAAGATGGGAGGAGCACCAATCTAGGCAACAAGGAACACCGACGTCAAGGACTCAAGTACCACTCATTCCCACATCAGAACGGCGTAGAAGTGTAGTTTCCAACCCGGAAGAACCAGCTGCTGCGACAATGGAGATGATGTTTGCGACAATAATGTCCAACTTCAAGAATTTGGATGAGAGAATGGGTGATCGATTGGAGAAGATGGCCGACAAACTCAAAGGATCCGAAGAGAGGATGAGTAATCAACTTCAAGAGTCCGAAGAGAGGATGGGCAACAGACTTCAAGGATCGAATGAGCAAATGGGCAACCAATTAGAAGAAAGAATACAAACCATACAATACGAATTGGGGGAGCGAATGGTGGATCTGAGGGACGCGTGCATACAGCGGATCGACCAAATAACCACGGATGTCGAAACTGTGAAAACCGACATCGTTAACATTAAAGCCGATGTCATTGAGAATCGCACGCAAATCAAAGGCTTGGAGGAGAAGATGCACGATCAATACAACAAAGTCGTGGATGACATCATACGGATCGAAGAGCGACAGACACAACAACTGCGCGACATGCGTATTGATCCGCAAGAAGTTAATACAGTCATTCGCTCCGCCACATTGGACACAACGACGCTTCTGTCCATCATGCCGGAGTTCAGTGGTAGACCGGCCGAAGATCCAGTAGTTTTTTTGAAAAGAGCAACGACATTACTACGACAAACGCATCTGCCCGTAGATTGTTGGATTGAGATGGTCACAAAAAAATTAACAGGACCAGCCAGAGATTGGGCATTAATGAATCGTGGGTTGGGCTACACCTTCGACGAATGGAAGTGGCAGTTGGAAAGCTTCTTTAACAGTGTCGGAAGAAAAGCCAAAGCCGAACTGGAACTGATGACCGTTTCCCAACCCACAGGATTGAAGACAGAAGCGTTCGTAAATATGAAGGTGCAGCTGTTCAAAAGAGTGCACGCCGACAGGAACATTGATGACGTGGTGCCCATAATATTGAATTTACTACGCAACAACATACGTCCACTAGTAAAAATTTCGAATCCAAGATCGGTGGACGAGTTACGCACCACGGTTCGGACACTGGACGAAGAGCCAGGATCAATAATGGAGAGAGATTGGTTCTGAAGAAAATATTAACCTCCACAAAACCACTCAACATCGGCGTGAACACCAACAATTACCGGGCCATTTAACAATAATGGAGACCAAGAACTCACACCAGAATGGGCCAATTGTGGAAGTTGATGTGCGTGGAAGATCAATATTGGCACTGATCGATAGTCAAGCATCACACAATTTCATAAGTGAAGAATTGGCAAGAAGTATTGGTATATGGCACCCTGTCAGAGATAGTACAGGGAGTGGAGCCACAAGCAATAATACTTTCAAGATTCTTGGGAAAATGTGCATGGATGTGATGATATCAAGAATGAAGTTCAATATTGAAGTGATGGTTGTACCTGGCCTACGGAACCACTTAATACTTGGTCATGAATTTTTAACAAAAAATGGTGTGAGCATTGATTACCGAAGTGGTATAATTTACTTGGGGTGTGATAAGAGAGTCCGCATTGCATGGAGAAAACCAGATGGAGCCCATAGAGAAATGGCAGCAATTAACGATGCATTGGGCGAGTTACAAATTAAACTCCTTGAGAACCAAGAGCAGTTAAAAGATGTCATTCGGCGACATCCCAGCGTTTTCGGCAAAGTTGGAAGGACAAAAACGATCACACACAAAATTGAGATCACGAAGAATTCCCCCATTAAATTGAGACCATACCCGTACAACAATGAGAAGCAACGGATATTAGAAGAGACGATTGAAGAGATGGAGGGCGATGGCATTATAGAACCATCCACATCGCCTTGGGCCGCACCCGTCGTATTGCCGAAGAAGAAAGATGGTACTTTTCGATTGTGCGTCGATTACAGAAAATTGAACGATATCACAAAGAGCAATGCGTTTCCGATTCCAGATCTGCAGGAGATGTTGAGAAAAGTCAATGGAGCAAAAACATTTTCTACATTGGATCTTCAGACTGGTTATTGGCAAATTGAGATGGAGCCACAATCGAAAGAGTACACAGCATTTATCACCCCAAGAGGTCTCTATCAATTTCGCGTCATGCCGTTTGGACTGAAGAATGCTCCAGCTACGTTCCAGAGTTTAATGAACGAAGTTTTATCTGGATACATCGAAGATTTCTGCCAAGTTTACCTGGATGACATATTAATCTACAGTCAATCAGTCAAGGAACATTTACACCACCTGGATCTTGTACTTGAAAGACTAGAACAACATGGATTAACTTGTAAACCAAGCAAATGTGTCATTGGCAGCAACAAAGTTAAATACCTGGGACACATATTGAGCGAAGATGGCATTGACAGAGAGGAAGAGAAGAATGAAGCTATCAGTAATCACCCTGTACCAAGAACACGACGACAATTACGACAATTTTTGGGATTATGTGATTGGTACAGGAGCTTCGTGAAGAACTACGAAGATATAGCTGCACCTCTAAGCGAAATGCTCAAGAAGAACATAAAGTGGCGCTGGCTAACATTGCATCATAAGGCGTTCGAAAATCTGAAATCATCGATTGTGAATGCACCGAAACTAGCACATCCAGATTTTAAGAAGACGTTTTGTTTAAACACGGATGCTAGTGACGTCGGATTGGGTGCAATATTATTTCAAATGGAAGATAATAGCAAGACAAGACGAATAATAAACTACGCCAGCAAGAAACTTGGACCCACAGAAAGAAAGTACGCCACGACAGAAAAGGAATGTCTCTCGATAATCTGGGCATTGAGGAAGTTTCGAGGATATCTTGAATCAGCTCCAATGGCTGAACAAAACTAAAGGTAGTCGAGCAAAATTAACAAGATGGGCATTGACATTGGGAGCCTATGATTTTGAGATAATTCACGTCCCCGGAAAAGATAATCAAGCCGCCGACTCCTTGTCCAGACAACCACAGGGCAAGGCAGAAGATGAAGAAGTGGAGGACATTCCAGAGTGGGTGATTGAAAAGAGGGCAAAAACACCAATAACCCTCTACGTAATTGAAGTGGAACCACCCACACTCGACGATATTCGACGATGGCAGGATGAAGATCGTGATGTGACTGCCATCAGAAGATATATCAATGATCATAATAGTCCACTGAGAAGCAACCTACGTCGACGAGTGGACAGAACAAGAGCTAACTACACCGTAGCTGACGGGATCCTCTGGTACTATAGTCAACAGATGGTACAAGAAGTGCCAGTGGTTCCCGAAGAACGCCGACTTGGTTTTCTGAGAAAATATCACGACAGTGATGTAGCAGCACACCCTGGATGGAGAGAAACGTATCGTCAGATCCGTAACCGCGTGTATTGGTATGGGATGCAAGATGACATACGCAGATATGTAAAAGGGTGTGATACGTGTGCTAGAGTGAAGCCACTGAATAAGAAACCAAGTTCAGCAATGAGAAGTCGAAGACCTACTTCACCATGGGAGGTAGTCAGCATCGACTTGATGGGTCCATACCCACGCAAATCACGTGGAAAAACAAATATATTGGTTGTGACTGATCTTTTCACTAGATGGATCGAAGCATTTCCATTGGGGGCCACGTCGACCTCGAAGATAGCCCAAGTACTGAAAGACGAAGTATTTAGTCGTTATGGATATCCAAGAGCAGTACTTAGTGATAATGGTCCCCAGTTCAGATCAAAGGAATGGAAAGCAGTGAATAGAGATTGGCACACAGAAATATGGACAACGCCAATATACCATCCACGAGCCAACTCCACGGAAAGACAGAACCAGGAATTGAAGAAGTTGTTGCGTTTAAATTTGTTGAATCAAGCACACAAGAATTGGGACCAACAACTACACAAATCATTGTTCGCAATACGTAACAGAGCAAATAGAACAACTGGTTTTTCGCCCGCCAAATTGTTACTGGGGGCTGAAATGAAGAAGCCTGGGGATTGGCAAATTCAAGTCAATGAAGAGCCTCAAGAAATTCAAGATTGGGTCAACGAGAGAGGCCAAGAACGCACTGATAATGTTGAAAGAGCTCGGCAAACAATATTGGCCAATGCCGAAGAAAATGACCAAGTGGAGACGGGACTCAGTTATCAACCAGGAGAGTCCGTCTGGATGCGCAACCAAGTGCTCAGCAGTAAGGTGGAGGGTGTCCATAGTGGATTGGCACCAAAGTGGAAAGGGCCTTACAGAGTGCTGAGGAGTTTACCAGCTGGAATATATGTTGTGGATACAGTGCCTCCCACGAAGATACATGGAGGTCTCTTGAAGCCGGCCAGTGCAAGGACCGCCGCCAATGGGAATCTGGGAAGATTGAGTGTGGGGAACGAGGTGTTCGGCCAACTACTTCCAGTACGATTGGGGGGTCAAAGGCATGGAGGTGATGGAAGACGACGGGATGTACCAAGTGTGGACGAGCCAGAGGCCAGAGCAATAGAGCCAGGGTACAACTTGCGGCCCAGACGACCGGTAATCAACAACAGGCGCCGTTGAAGAGTGAAGAACTAATGTGTACGTACACTTTTAAGTTTAGCTAGCTAGCTAAATGTACTAGTACAATTGAAATAGTTCAATTAGTTCTTAAGTCAAAAATTGGTCGACCAAATATAATTAGCAAATTAGAAAGTGTGTGTTGGAATCTAGAGGGGGAGATTTTGTTGTAATGAAAATTATTGAGTATAATTTTTTTTTGATCCAACACACATTTTAATTATGAAATAGAAAAATATTAAGTAAAATACTACGGAAAATATTTTAAATAACAATATTTTTCTCCTTGCAAAAAGAAGGAGTTTTTTTTTTTAGAAGTACAAAAAGAAAATAATATAGCTCGATTTATTTTTTTTCTTAAACTAAGTTTTTTTTTAAGTCGAAAAATGATAATAAGATTAATTGTTGCTTTTGATTTAAAGTTTTTTCTATTTAAAAAAAATCAAAACTTTAAATAAAATTATTACATTTAATTTTAATCAAAAGTCATACAAATTGAATGTTTTTCAAAATAACAGATCACAAATAAATAATTTTGTAAAAACAAGATAATTTTTGTAAAACAAATAAACAGAAGTAAGCTAGCTTACAGTTATGAATGTATCATAAAATTTGTATATAGATTTTGAATTGACACTGGCCGTGTCCATTAAGTCTCTGCTTAAATATCAACCAAGCGGGGTATGACTATGGGTCAAACCCAAGGAGAGGTATAATTTTTAATTAATTTTATATATAATCTGAACACTCCGACTACGTCCATGGGTGTTGATATACTAAAATATTCTAGAAGCCTCCATGCGAAAATATATTGTCAAAAACAAAATATTTATTCAAAAACACAATCATATTCTAGAACGACCCATGGTGGGTATATAAACCGGTGACCAGTGTTGATTCAAATCAGTTTTTAATCGTGTCTGATTAAAGTTTTTAAATCGATCATTGTGCGATTAGTATCAAAGTTTAATATCGAAGTATTGTCTGATAAGTTCAAAGTATATAATTGTTGTTCAATCCAGATCAAGTTAAAGTTGGAATTTCTACAAGTAATTTGATCAAGTAATTCAAAGTTTGACATTGTGTGGAAAAAAATTAAAATAATTGTTGAAAAAGAAATTGGATAATTTTTTTTTTTAAGCAATAAAATCAGGTTTTTTTTTGTTTCGTAAAAAACTTGTGTTTAATTTAATTTTTTTTTTCTTTTCTTTAAAAAAAAACGTGCGTGTTGTTTCAATTACAAAATATTTAGTAATATCGTTTACTAATATATTTTTTTTTGTTTTTGTCGAGTATCGGAATCATTGCAGGTTCGGGCAGCGCTCCATTGAGGATAAAGAGAGCCAGGATACCGCGACAATATATATTATTCCCAGTATATATAAATATACAAGGTATATTAAGTTTAGTCCCGACTTTGTAACGCTTGAAAATATTAGTCCTTGACAAAAATGCTTCACAAAGGTATTTATAAAATAGCCTGATACGACCATTTCCGTATGCCTGTCAGTCCGTCTGTGCACACGTTAACTCAAGAACGAAAAGAGATAACGAGCTGATAGTTTTTGTGTGTGTTCTAGAGCAAAAAAGTAAGGTTCGTTAATGGGCAAAATAGGAACGTGTTTCCCCACACCAGGAGAAAAAATTTATATCTTCGAAACCGTAAGAGATTAAAAAAAAAATTGTTAACATGAAAATTTTGTTCATAAACTCAATAATTTTCTCATAATTTGTGCTCAAAGTTCCCCGAAAAGCAAAAAATGGGCCCATTTTAAAAGCCATGAGAGATTTAAAAAAAATTGTGGTGCAAAAAATGTTCTACTTTTCAGAATAAACAACTTTTGTCTCAATCACTTTTCCATAATCTCAATAGATTTCTCTGTTCAAACATAAATAGCAAACAAATGAGACATGCTAATGATAGGCGAACGAAGGCATGTTTGTAGATATTTATCTCCATACATAGCATCTATACATAGGTACTTTTTTTTTTTAAATTTTAATTTTGAGTTTTGTATACCAGGTATATATTATATATATATATATATATATATATATATATATATATATATATATATATATATATATATATATATATATATGATCGAGTGATGATCAAGGCGGAGCGTCAGTCGACGTAGCGTAAGAAAGTCGCGTATATATATTTATATATATATACCTGGTATACAAAACTCAAAATTAAAATTAAAAAAAAAAAAGTACCTATGTATAGATGCTATGTATGGAGATAAACATCTACAAACATGCCTTCGTTCGCCTATCATTAGCATGTCTCATTTGTTTGCTATTTATGTTTCAACAGAGAAATCTATTATATATATATATATATATATATATATATAAGGTATATATATATATATATATATATAAGGTATATATATATATATATATATATATATATATATATATATATATATATATATATATATATAAGGTATATATATATATATATATATATATATATATATATATATATATATATACGCGACTTCCTTACGCTACGTCGACTGACGCTCCGCCTTGATCATCACTCGCGTTATCTAACGCTTCTCATTAGCTTGCCCTTCGCGTTGGCTCACGTTTTTGTTTGCCAACTATTCGAGTCGCATCGTCCAATACATCGCGATGACATTGCTTCAGGTTAACTCATGCTTCGCGTCATCCAACACTTCGCGTTGCCTTATTAACGCTTAGCGTCAACAAACTATTGCGTTGAATAACTAACGCTTCTAAACCAACGCTTCGCGTTGACTAATCACCTCTTCGCGTTAAAACTTCGCGTTGACTAACGCTTCACATCGCCTAACGCTTCGCGTTTGGCTGACTTAGGGTTCGCTTTAACGTGCTTCGCGTTGAATAACTAACACTACGCGTTGACCAATGCTTCGCGTTAGCAGACACTTAGCATTGACTAAATAACGCCTTGACTAACTAAATTACATTTCACATCTTGCCCCAATTCCAAGAACATTTATTTGTATTTTATAAATACGTATTTTGACTACAATGTAGTCATCATCAGTATGAATAAGCTAATCATAACTATCTCTGGGATATGCATTCAGAGATATGTTGCTTGTTGCTAATTTGGTGCGTGTCTCACAATGACATTAAAAAAGTTCTGTCTTTTATACGATTTGACTGAGGGTATAATCTGACCTGAGGATTATTTGAGTTGACTGACTAACGGATTAGGTGTGTGAAGAGCCCCACCTATTTATTGATGGTATCCCCTTGTGACCATGCAGCGTTGTTTTTGTCACTAAAGATATGCAAGAATTCGATTTTTTTTGTAAATGGTTCAATTTTTTAAAATCAGAATTTGAAATTGGGCCATTGTCTAAATTCATTATCTGTTTTCTCAATTTGTATATGTAGATTATTTCGTATGCATCTAATTCTGTGGGGTTTTGTACCGATTTCAGTAGTTTTAGATTCGATTTGTCAATTTTGTGGTTGTTCTCAATAACGTGCGCAGCTATACACTATTTTTCGGTTCTCCCGAATTTCACATGAGCCAGATGTTCTTTGATTCGAATTTCGATTGGGCGACGACTCTGACCAACATACATTTAAACACATTTTTGACAACTGACACCATATATGCCCGATTGTTTTTCGTTACTAATTTTATCCTTAGGATTGCCCAGTAACTCTTTGATTTTATTTTTAATAACAAGCGCTGTTTTAAGGTTGTGGTCCCTTAATTTTCTAGTGATTTTATTTGTGCATGGGCGGAAGTATGTTAGTTTGCACCATTTAGTTTGTTCATCGTTGCCAGTCTCTGGTATTAGTAGGGTAGAATTGTTTCGTAAAATTTTAAATTTAGTTCTGCGGACCAAATTACTTATTATGTCAGAGTCGAGCCCATTAAAGATTGCAACTTGTTTAATGTGGTTTATTTATTTAAAGTAATTTTTCTTGGACAGTGGGACTTTTCAGTAGCCTGTTTACCAAAAAATGGAAAATGGCCATTTTGTGTTGAGGTGGGTTCGAATCGGCTATAATGTATCGATCAGTGTGTGTAGGTTTTCTGTCGATATCGAATTATAATTTATTAGTGTCGTTATTTTCCATAATTTTTACATCTAAACACGGAATCGAGCCTGCTTGTTCTATTTCGGTTGTAAATGATATATAAGGATAAAATTAGTAATGAAAAACAGTCGGGCAAAGTCGCCCAATCGGAATTCGAATCAAAGAACATCTGGCTCATGTGAAATTTGGGAGAACCGAAAAATCATCTATAGATACACACGTTATTGAGAACCACAAAATTGACAAATCGAATCTAAAACTACTGAAATCGGTGAAAACCCCACAGAATTAGATGCATACGAAAGCATCTACATATACAAATTGAGAAAACAGATTATGAATTTAGACAATAGCCCAATTCCCAATTCTGATCTAATAAAACTAAACCATTTTCAAATAAAAATCGAATACCTGCATATCAAGGTTAGCTTAGGATACCGTCAATAAATAGGTGGGGCTCTTCACACACCTAATCCGTTAGCCAGTCAACTTAAATAATCCTCAGGTCAGATTATACCCTCAGCCAAATGTTATAAAAGACAGAATTTTTTTAATATCATTGTGAGACACGCACCAAATTAGCAATAAGCAACATATCTCTGAATCCATATCCCAGAGATATTTACGATTAGCTAATTCATACTGATGATGACTACATTGTAGTCGAAATACGTATTTATAAAATACAAATATAAGTTCTAGGAATTGGAGCAAAATTTGAAATGGAATTTCAAAAAACCTCTTTGATTATTTTAATAATCTTTGTTAAATAAATTATATAACTCTATATAACTCTACTCTATAACTGTATTTAAAATTATAAAAATCGCATGACCAGTAATATTTTTTTAAACGCAATAACATTTTTACTGTTCAATATTATTAACACAAAACAAACATTTACAAATATTTCAGACAATTAAATCAGTTAGTTGTTACATTACTTGTTTTTTTATTCGTCTTATTTTATTCCAAGTGAAAATTATCAAAATACGTCATAATATGTGTAAAAATATGGGTTTCTCCATAAGAGCAATGCATTAAAACTCGAACTTTAACATTAAATAAATAATTTAATCCCCCCCCCCCCCCCCTAAAACTTTTATAATTGATTTATTTAAAACTTTTATAGTTGAATTGCATATTCAACTACATTTTTAAAAAAAATCAAGCCTTATCTTTTTACACCTGTGTCTAAAATAGTCTAGCAGCTATAGACGAGACAAGTGTTATTATCAACAATGGTCGATAATGCTGCTAAATTTTCTTGTGAAGAAGACCGTAAAGTTTTAATGTTGATATCCATTTTTTAATATTTGTTTATTTGTGTATACTTTCGTGTCAACATACGATGTTTGTCCAAATTCCTTTCGGTTACGTATGACAAACTGTAGAAGACTATAGCGTATACTCCGATAAATTTCATTGTCATTGAATTTATAAATTAAATTAAATACTGATATGAAAAAATGAACTGATTAATGATTTCTTCCGAAAAGAAAGGAAGAGTATTAATAATGTCGTTTTTCTCAGCCAAAGGACCGCACTAGAAAAAATGTGAAATTTTGCTTTTCAATATCGTTTGACGATCTAATTGCATTTTGTTCTCAATTTTTACAAACTGTTTGAGAAATATAATTATAATGGGAATTACATTAAGATGTCGTATATATGTGGATATCCCCAAGCAAATTTCGGTTGGGAATATACGCAATTGACAAATGCACTCAGTTTAACATTAGGAGCAACAATTGAAATGGATGCTTTGTGTTTCTCTCCGATAGGTCAGTAGTCTTAAATTCGCTAAGCTTCTACGTTTTCACCTCTAAAACGCCATCACCTCTATTTTGGTAATGTCTTATCAAGGTAAGGAAGATCTAGGCAAGGATAATAAACTGTTCCTCCTAGAAGGAAATGAGTCAGTTGACTGCCCTGGTAAACAAAGGAGCATCATTACGTCATATAAGACTGAAGCCCTTCGGTGGATTTCATGACCACATTAGCGAAAATAGCTCAGAAAAAAAGAAGAAATTAAAAGAGTCTCGCTCTGGAAATGTCTTATGGGACTGAGAATAAAGAAGAATAGACTGCAGTAATTGAAAGATTTTCTCATGGGGCATTGTAAACTCAAGGAATATCTCCGTAAGCTGGGATTAGAACCTGATGACAATTGTATGTTCTGCGAGGAGTCTGGGGAAACTCTGAAACACTTTCTGACAGGCGGTAGCACCGTAAGTAAACTATTCTAAACTCATTCCAGATCCTACACTTCCTCTTGATAAGGAGAAAACAATAGATGTTTCAGATTTTGTGTTTGCACCAAATGGTAATAATGGGTTCTATTTTCACATTTTTCTACCGCTCCCACAAATTATTTATTTCGTAGTACGTTTTTTCTGAATCTACTATCTGAGCGTATTGTTTACGACAAAAAACATATGAAAACTAAAAAGTATAAACATACATTTTTTAGTATAAACATAAATATTTTAAACTTAAATGTTATTGCAGTCGCTAATGATAATTGTAAAATTAAAAAATTATTTAATTACTGCATTACTAGTTACAAAAACAGGTAAGTTTAATTGCACAATTTATACACGGATAATATTAAACAATTATGTGCATATGGATTAACCAAAAATACTAAATTTAATAATAATAATTTTATTATATAAAAATTAATATTTGAATTCGAAAATCGTTGTATGAGGCATCAGACAAGGCATTAGATATCAGTTGGAAATGGCTTCTGTGATAATAAAGAAGGACTAAGGTTAAAATTATAATTGGCAGGAAATGATTTAAGAGACAATTATTAAAAAAAAAATTAAATTATTGTTTGTAAATTCATTGTATATTTTGAAGCTTAATAGTTGTTTTTAAAAAAACTATAAAAAAAAGTTTTTGTTAGTAATGCACTAAAAAATAATCAAAATAAAAAGCCATTTAATTTTTGTTGAAAATGTTTTTATTTTTTAAATATAAAGTAAATATAAATTATTTTGTATTGGACCGTTACTTGACAAAAATCCATAGTGATTATTAAATTAATAATAATAATAATAATAACCCCTCACGGGGACAACTGGCTGCCCCAGTTGTTCGGGAATTAGCGCTCCCGGGGCCCGAGCCAACCCATCTTTATGGTAAAAAACAGCTATAAAAGCCTCGGAAAAAAGCCGCTGCCTGGGGGTTATCGCCAGGGCACATCTGGAGCCACCGCTGGATGTGACAGTGTGCGACCCGGTGGTGATGAGTTGGTGATCAGGCGGGCCAACCATCACTCAAGAAGTTACAGCCGACGACGGACGAGACACCCTTGACGATTTGTCTGCGGATGTTCCATTACCGTAATCGGAAATGACCACCACAGATAATACTTCCAGGCGGCACATGAAGTGGACAGATGAAATGAATTAGTTCATACTGCGAACCTACCTGGAAGTGATCCGACTTGAACAAGACAAAACCGGATACAGACAAACACTACACCAACAATTCACACAAAAATACATCAAACCTTACACACATCACACAACAGCGACTCGCCGATCAACGCCGCACAATCATCACACATACACTCATTCCCCTCACAAAACAAAACCAAATTAGACAACAAGTACACCACCAACTACACATCAAACACAACACAGACATAATACACATGGATACACAGACAACACAAACAGCCGAAAATGACAACAATAATAACACTAGCAACGAAAACACATCCATCACACACATCCAAAATTCACTCAACCAGTCAACATAATTTAGTCACCATAATTAACAGTTACATTTTACCAAAATACTTACCACAGGACACAACATTTACAGACATTCACAACATCATTTACTACGGAGCTGTTGCAGCAGTTAGGTGTAATGGTTTCAAGGTAACATTACCCTTAAACACGCATAACACACGCACTACACAAACACGCACACCGGCTTGGGAAAAATGTTTAAATTCTTGTATTACGAGTATTAGGCAAGACGGCCGGATCACACAATACATACAAGAAACACGTACACAAAAACTCACCAAACACATATAAAACATCAAAACAACATACAAAATACACTCCAAATACGATGAACACAACACAGCTCTAAAGGAGTTTAGGGATACACTGCACTAAAAACTCACAGTATACTCTACAAGACTCAAACGATACAAGCTGCACACACACGCAAAATACACAACACTCAATTCCAACACAACCAAAAATTTTTCTACCTATCACTCACACACAACAACATACCACAACACGATACACAACCACCCACAGAACACTCACTTTTTACATATTGGTCTGGTCTTTGGTCCGAGGGAGTTCAGCACAATGTTGAAACCTATTGGATGGAACACGAGATCCTCAAAACAAACAACATTATACACATGACACAAACAACAATTACTACACGAGACATACACAACACTTACACAATTGGAAGAGCCCTGGAGTGGATCAAATACACAACTATTGGCTGAAACACTTGCACACACGAACACCTCGCACGACATTTTACGCAATTCATACAACACCCTCACACAACACCTCCTTTCTTAATGAAAGGCATCACTTACATGATTCCGAAGGATACGAACACAATAAATCCAACCAAATACAGACCCATCACATGTCTATCTACACTATACAAGTTACTCACTACATGCATCACACAAAAAATTTACACACACATTACAGACAACAACATCCTTGCTGAGGAGCAAAAGGGCTGTCGGAAACTATCGAGAGGCTGTAAGGAGCATCATTGTAGACTCGATGGTGACCGAACATGCTAAACACAACAACAGAAACATGTACACAGCTTACATAGATAACAAAAGAGCATTTGATTCCATGCCGCATTCCTGGCTGCAGAGAATATTGACCTTATACAAAATTGACGCACACATTATACAATTTTTAACACACGCCATGTCATTATGGACAACCACACTACATTTAAAACACAATAACACGACCATTACCACAGACACCATACACATTAGGCGAGGTATCTTCCAAGGAGACTCATTGAGCCCTTTTTGGTTCTACCTCGCTCTTAATCGACTATCACACACACTCACAGATTCGGGATGCGCTTTCAAGGTGAAGTTCGACAAGGAATTCCATAAAATATCACACCTTTTTTACATAGATGACTTGAAACTGTATGCCCCCACAGAAACACAATTAACACATTTAATACGACTGACTGAAATATTCTCTACGGACATCCGTAAGGAATTCGGCACTGACAAATGCAAAACACAACACATACATGCTGACCCAGGAAGGCCTGTTGAATACAACCTACAAAATGGGGAGAATATAACAGGAATCTTGGTGTTCAGCAATCACAAGGCATCCCACACACAGATATAAACAAACACTTACACAACACTACATACAAAGAATACAAAATATACTCAAAAGTGGTCTTTCATCTTTGTGTTGAGGCCATCAACACATACGCTACACCATTTCTCACATATTCCTTCGGAGTCATAAAGTTGATGGTAGAAATACCATTAAGGCCATCAACACATACGCTACACCATTTCTCACATATTCCTTCGGAATCATAAAGTGGACAAACACAGACATTAAAAACATACAAATTAAAACACGAACACTCATGACCAAACACAGGATACACCACATACACTCATCGTCAGCCAGCTTGATCTTGCCACGGTCTCTAGGAGGACGTGGTCTCACAGACATCCGACTATTACTCGAACGCCATTTCTATAGCCTACGCGAGTACTTCCAATCTAAAACACACACCTCACACCCACACAAAGCCATAACATCCGCAGACAAGTCATACACGCCACTTAACATGCACACAATACAACACTCTCCTCCACCCACCAAAGCACAACACACAGCCACAAACATGCAGACATGGAAATCGAAGGGTCTACATGGAAGGTATTTGCATGAGATTAGCCACGACCGTGTTGACCGAGAGGCTTCGCAAGCTTGGTTGACCAAGTGTAATATCTTTCCGGAAGCAGAGCGTTTCATGTTTGCAATACAGGATCAAATCATATATACACTGAACTACAAAAAATACAACTCAAAGACACTGCACAACAAACAGAACTCTGTTGACAATGTCAACAGAAACCAGAAACAATACAACACATTACATCTGCATGCTCACGCCTTACACAAACAGATTACAAACACAGACATGATCAGGTAGCAAAAATAATACATCAAAAACTCGCCATAAAACACAAACTCACAACAGACAACACACCATACTACAAATACACTCCATCTACAATTCTCGAAAACAACACACACAAATTATATTGGGATAGAACAATTATCACAGACAAGACGGTACACTATAACAGACCAGACATTACACTTATACACAAACACACAAAAACCACATTCCTCATAGGCATTGCAGTACCCAACACACACAATCTACAGACTACCCACACTGAAAAACTTACAAAATACACCGATATAGCTGTCGACATGAAGAATCAATGGAAAATGACACGAATTGTTATCGTTCCAGTGGTTCTTAGCTCAATAGACGTCATACCAAAAACACTTCACAACAGTATATATACACTTGAACTACACAAAAACACATACATACAATTACAAAAGGCAGTTATTATTAATACTTGCCATATAGTGAGAAAATTTCTCTCTATGGGGCAAAGCACTCTCCAAACACAAACACCAGCCACTGCTCTACACACAACAACAAACACAACATGCATTCCGACCAATGCAAACACACTTACACCAAACACGGAAACTTCACATCAGCACCCGCACAACACACAGCCACACATGCAAAACCCAACACAAGAAATATACACGATACAACACAGCATATCTACAACAACACTCTCACACGCACCATTACCACATTCTCCAAACCAAACACAAAACACTACACAAGAAACTAACCCATCGCCGACAACAGCATCATTACTAAAACAGCACTCATACACGCACCACCCCCGTTACATCGAAACGAAATACATAACTCGTCAAGACCAAATATCAACACCATCAGATATTTCAAAGCAAACACAAAACACTTCACCCATTGTAACACTAACACGACTCACACATGACCAAATAACACACTACTCACAACCGACGGACACCCTTTCGCTCATGGAACACGAAAGCGAACACAACATAAAACAACACCACACAAACCACCCAAAAGCCGATGTCGCTGAAGACAATAAACATACATACATTTATACACAGTACAAGAACACAAACACCCTTACACATATACACGCACACTCACACACATTCTCCGGTTCACATGACAACTGAAACAAAAAAAATAAAAAACACAGTTTACCGTCACTTGACTATGTCCGTGCGGTAAACTAATCGGGCTCAGCCTTGAATTAAAAAAGAAAAGAGAAATAATAATAATAATAATTGAAAAAAAGAAACAATAATAATAATAATAATGGGGTTTAACCTCCTTTTTTGAGACACGCCAGTCTATGACAGAGTCCACTCACATCACTATTTTACAACCTTTATTAATTATTACTTTACATTTTTATGATGTGAGTGGAGGAACAGGAATTCGTATGCAGACTAGGAATTGTTAGGTGTGCGACTGCAGTCGACTTTGATAGGAACTATGCCGATATTCATCTGGAGTTCGTGAAGGGAAACTGCAGAAAACCTTCACAAGCATAGCCGGTTACTTCGTTCTTGTCCATACGCCGACAGTTTAGTTAATTGACACACTGCTGGTATCGGGATTCGAACCTATAGCCTCCAAGTTCGAAATAGATACAACGCCTTAACAAGCGCGGCTACTTGGCTTGGCTGGTAGTGATTATTAAATTAAATAAACATTTCAGATTTTTATTAAAAAAATTTGTTAAATTTCATAAATTATAAGTTTGTTTTTACGCTGCCAAATTGATAATTCGTAAATGCCATATTTTGAGTATTTCGATTGTCGCATATTATTGTGTTATCATCAAACTTGCATACGTTTCCAACGTTTCAAATCCATACGACAATTAGAAGTGGTTGGAAATAAAATTCTAGATTTGTTTGCAAATTTAAATTGTTAGCCAAAAACATATAAGTCAACCTCATAAAAACGTATTAAAAACCAATTTTACTCTACACTATTCAAATCTAAATTGTTCTCGAAAATGTTATAGATAAACCTACTACTCAAAATATTAAGTATATTTAATTTACATACTTGTAGTTACAGACGTCCTGTATCATAACGTTTGCAGTCGAGTTGTGTCGAACTAATTTTGTTTTTGAAAAAATTTTTCAACTAAATGTTGCTCGTTATAAAAATATTCACAACTTGTTATAAATATATTTTCGTAAGCCGAATGGATCTGACATAATTCAACTTTGGGAAAGGAATACTATTTATGAAGTCAAACAAATTTAAATTGTTAGCCAAAAACACATAAGTCAACCTCATAGAAACGTATTAAAAACCAAATTTACTCAACAATATTCTAATCTAAATTGTTCTCGAAAATGCTATAGATAAACCTACTACTCAAAATATTAAGTATATTTAATTTATATACTTGTAGTTACAGACGTCCTGTATCATAACGTTTGCAGTCGAGTTGTGTCGAACTAGTTTTATTTTTAACCCACTTCGAAAAGGAGGATGGTTCTTACGTCTGTTTTTTTTTTTTTTTGTTTTTTTTTTTTTAATGTGTGTCTCCTCAGATCTCCGTTATTTATGAACCGATTTTGAATTTTTTTTTTGTTGGGAAAATAAGAATTTTTTTTTAAAAAACCGACTTCAAAAAAATTTTTTACAAAAAAAAAACCGACCCCAAAAAAAACATTTTTACAAAAAAAAACAAAATGCATGTAAAAAAACACTGAAAATCTGTTATGAAAAAATGCACTAAAAATTAAAAAAAAAAAAAAAAACAACAGATAAAAAAAATGTGTTATAAAGAAATGCACTAAAAGTTAGTAGGTCGTTTAGTTGGTCTACCCATATTTAGACAAATAAAATAAGTTATAGAACTTTAAAGTCTCTAAAAAGCGAGAAATAAAACCTATTTTGACATAATGGAAACCTGACTTCAAAAATCAAATATTCTATAACAAAAAATGCACTAAAAAGAAAAAAAATAATTGCATATTCTTGTGCCAATTTTAGTTCACCTAAGCAAAAATTTTTAAATAAATATGTACAATTATTGTTATTTTTGGAGGCGGTATCCAAAAGTTATGTGAATTTTTCTATGCTGACACCGACTCCAAAAATAACAATAATTGTACATATATATTTAAAAATTTTTGCTTAGGTGAACTAAAATTGGCACAAGAATATGCAATTATTTTTTTACTTTTTAGTGCATTTTTTGCTATAGAATAATTGATTTTTGAAGTCGGGTTTCCATTTTGTCAAAATAGGTTTTATTGAAAAAATGTTTCAATTAAATGCTGCTCGGTATAAAAATATTTACAACTTGTTATGAATATATTTTCGTAAGCCGAATGGATCTGACACAATTCAACTTTGGGAAAGGAATACTATTTATGAAGTCAATAGAATATTTCTGGTGAAACACCAAACTAATAAGTAGTATTAAGGATCGATTCATTGGAACACGAGTTGATCTTTTTCACTGGAACGCGAGCTATTGCACTTGTCCTCAAACGGTGAAACTGAAAATCAGTGTCATACAATTTACCGATTTATTACTAGTCATTTGTTCATTTATCTTATGTTGATATGATTTGAAAATTGATTCAACCTGTCGCGTTTTAGCAACCATAATCAGAAACGAGCCGCGTGGACGGCTTTCAGAAAAATTTTTAATCATAATAAAAACATTAAATTTTAAAATTAAATATATAAAACTAAACAAAAATGTTTAATATTAATTTTGATTAATTTGTCACGTAAAACTATTTTTATTTAATTATTTTAAAACTGTTATTTATGATAATAAAGAGGTATTAAAGCAGACCGGCAGTTGACATTTGGAAAATTACGTGAATAGTCAATGCTGAAAATTTTCGCAGCAATCAGACCTAGTAAAATGTCTTCTTATACATGTATACTTGTATAAAAACATCCTATAGTATACATAAATGTATACGTTTTTTCCCGCGCCAGCTGCTGGTCTATTAGTTTTTAACTTACTATAGTTTTTTTATTGACTTGGAATTTGACGACTGTACTACAGTTATACTTGATAACCTTTTATATTTATTGTACAGGTGTTATAACATTATGTAAATTATTTCAATCTTGCATTATATGGTGGTAATTCAACTTTATTTGCTAACATAGTCCTACGAAGTATACGAAACCGTATATTGATGGTTGGGAATGCGGCGTGAGGGTTAAGAAATTGCCTACTACATTGCTTTCATATATTGGTGGTAATAGTTTTGCATAGTTTTTCGACTGCTTCGGAGACTGAGCATTTAGAGCAGAAATTGTTTGAACAAAACTTGATGAAATGAACAAGCCTAGAAGGTCAGCCGTCAGTCAAAGTTCACTGTAAATCATTGAAGAGCATACTGAACCACCTCCGAATTGTACACTTCCAGTAGTGTTACAATCAAAGTGACGTTCACCTGGACTTCAGTAGACTCTTTGACAGACCATCTGGTACATGCAGTGTATAACGAGACTCTTCTGAAAAGAGGAATCTTTCATTAATTTTAATTCCACATTTTGTACTTTATGCGGGCTCTTAGGTGATTTACAGTAAGCTATGGTGCTAAGGCTGGCCTTCTAGGTTCGTTTCAGAAGATAAACTATTTCGAGGTTTGAATTCAAATAAAACGATCTAAATTCAGATTTTGAGATGGCCAGAAATCCAATGGAACATTTCTAGGATAAACTTGTCAGTCGTATAAGAAGATGAATTAACCCTCCTGATAACTGGAACATACATTAGCTCAGAATAGTTTGACTGGAGAAGTAGGAGGAAATCACGCAAGGTGTCATAGCGAGGTTTATTAAAAGTATGCTTACAAGGGTTGAGGCAGTCATTATAACAAGAGGAGGTAATATTTTCCGCTATTAATTTCCTTTACCTTCAAAAACCTAGAAAAAATACATTTTTTGATTTAGAAAATATATGCAAATTTGTTATATTTAAACAATTTTTTTCCGGAAAACTATATGTAAATAAAATAACTATATGTAAAAACTATATGTATTATATGTAAATTTATGGTCCCTGATGTACTTCTGTTAGAATCGGCAAGCTCCCAATGGACGTTTTGACAAAGTCAATAAGAATACACTGTATAAATAAAACTCCATTTAATAAACACTTGGATATGGAACCCTAAAAATTAACCAAAATATTATTTCCATTAATATTTGTTAGTCTATTTGCTCTTTTAGAAGTAATTTTTAAACTTGACTTATTTGACCTATGTGTAAATGTATATTTCATTATTTTTAATAAAATGTCTTTTTTAAATGATTTATTCTTCTTAATTTATAAAATAATTTAATATTATATCTTCTTAATTTACCAAAATGAAAGTTGGTAAATTGTAAATATATTATTTTAAAAAAAAAAAACTTTCCTTGGTTTTTTTTTTTTTAATTGAGAAAAATTATTGAATTGAGGTGTAATAAATAATCCGACCAAAAACATAAATGTAAGAAAGGGCCGAGTTTTCGGGAAAATCCTTAATGTAATAGTTCCTTCTTAAAAAGTGATGATATGAGAGTAAGGACGGGCTATATACAAAGTAAATAGCTCTAGACTTCATATAATAATAGTTGCTTCTTAAAAAGTGATGATATGAGAGAAAGGACCGAGCTATTTACAAAGTAAATAGCTCTGGACTTCTTATAATAGTTGCTTCTTAAAAATTGATGATATGGAAGAAAGGACCGAGCATGTCTAACTACAACAAGGGCATGTCTAACTACCACCTTTCGTGGGGATATGTTTCATGACATTGGTGATATGACCACTCTTGATACTTTTAATAAGATCATTCACTATGAACACGGAGCACCTTACCTATCAGTTACAAATAAGGATATTTGGGAACTTTCGATTGGGTAGATATGTATGGAAGAATAAGCGTAAGGTAAATGGTGACCGAATATGTGTTCTGTGCAACGGTGTTGAGTCAGGCTACCACTTGTTGTTTGAATGTAGAGGTATAAATGAAGTAATGCGAGAAGATCTATTTGAAAATGAATTACAAACACTAGATCAAGTGCTGAATGTAAGGGATGATCGCAGAGTTAAAATAGTAGGTCGTTTTCTGAAAGATTTGATGGATAGAAGAGCAAATAGGTTATGAATGGTGTGAGTTCTTCTATCTTTATGTGTCTTTGATATATTTATTAATTTTCGATTATTACGTCTGTTTTATGTATTCTTTTTTTTCTTTTTTTTTGTCTTTGTGGAATATGTATTAATTTTTTATTAGAAGATTAGATTTGTAACTTAATTAGCTCATTTGAGCACATCAATAAATAATAATAATTATTATAAAAAAAATTTAAAATTACAAAACTTCACAAAAATTCATGGTTCTCAAACGTAGCTCAAACACGAATAAACTAACTTGTAAACTTGACAAACAACAGTTAGTTTATAACCTAAAAAATGAAAAATTCACAGAATCTGAAACCAATTTATTAAATAAAGGCTTAAATTTTGCAATTCAACAAAAACAATGTCCGTCCGAAAGTCTAGTAGTAGATATCAAAACAGGTATAAAATGGAAAGACAAAGCAACAAAAAAATTAGAAAGAATTGCACAAAAATAATAAAAAGTAGTAAGAATGACAATAATCGCGACAATAACACAAAAACTGTCAAATCACTAAAACAAAGACATGTACACTATCTAAAAGCGGGTAAAGGCAACGCAATTGTAATAATGAGTAAACAGGGTTACTCGGATAAAGTCAACAAAATGCTCGACGAAGGTTCATATCGAATCCACAGAACAGATCCAACGTCTACATTTATAATTGATGTAAAAGATACCATCAAAACAACTGAAATTTCAATTACAATGTTCAAATCCTACAATACCGCGACTATATTGCCTACCAAAAATTTACAAAAAAGATGGATCAATGCGACCAATAGTATCAGGCATAAATTCTCCAACCTACAAAATTTCAAAATGGCTAGTGACCCAATTTCTAGTGACCTAAATCAATTCAATTCATTATCAGTCAAAAAAAGTATCGAATTAATCGAAAAAATCAGAGATATTAATTTACAGCCAGATTCAGTTTTAATGTCTTTTGATGTAAAAGTATTATACCTAAGCGTCCCTATACTAGACGCAATAAAAACACTAGAAAAATGGCTAACAAATAAAGGAATACCCACAGATGAAATAATTGAATATCTGAAACTAACGCGGCTTTCCATGAGACAGAATGTGTTTACTTTCGAAGAGAAATACTACAAGCAAACATTTGGAACAAGTATGGGTAATCCATTATCTCCGTTCCTAAGTAATATCTTTATGACAGATCTAGAAGAAAAAGCCAAAAAAGATTTCAACTATTTTTCAACTGTATGTCACAGATACGTCGAAGATATCTCTACTATTTTTGATACGAACAAAAAAAATTCCCATACATTTTTAGAGAACTTAAATAAAATGTACCCATCGATAGAATTTACAACCGAAATATAACAAGGAGGCTCGATTCCGTTTTTAGATATACAAATTATGAAAAATAAAGACATTAATAAATTAGAATTCGATATTTACAGAAAACCTACACACACTGAACGATACATTACAGCCGATTCGAATAATAAATAATTTAGTCCGCAGAACTAGATTTAAAATTTTACGAAACAATTCCACGATACTATCACCAGTGTAGGGGGAAGAATGGTCATGCATGTGAAGTAAATAAACCTCTGCATGTCTAGCAGAGGTCTAGTCTCAGGAAGCAGTCTAGCCTCGAACCTTCACGCAGGTATGCCTGTTTAAAATTAATCGAGGCTATGGCGTCCGAACTGGCGGAAAACCTTTATTAACCGTAACCCCTTGGCAATGCAGCAGTTATGTTTTGCAGGTGTTCAGGAGAATCGGGTGCTTGGCTTAACCTCCCGGCACTCGAGGATGGGGACCTCTATAAAAAACCTCCCCTAATCCTAAGGTCTGGTATAGTGTCGACGGGATGCATGACTAAAGAAAGCTAGTATTAAGTGATCCCCACCCTGACACCGGGCCGCCTCAGGGTGTAATTTTTGTACTCATGGGATCAAGAATGATAGACGAAACAAAAAATCTCAAGTTGGAAGGAACTGGAAACAGTACACCTCCATTTACTAACACTGTATCTCTAGCCGCAGGGACGCCGCAAGGCCAACCAGCAGGGGAAGGTGAAGTTTCACCGATGAACCTAGTGTCCACATTAGTGGAACCAGGTTCCCAAACAGATACCGAAATCTCGGTGAATCTGCAGACGCTATAGCTGAAAGCTAAACGTCTTGGACCTAAACAATGGCTTAACAAGCAGCTGCAGGAAGGGGTGAAGTTCAAAGCTCACCCCAAACTGCATCTGGCAAGACTATGGTGGAGTCGACCCCTGTCCGTCCGCAGAAACGTGGTAGAATAGTAGGGGACACACCACCACCTGTCACACAGGTACAGAAACGGAGCACGGAACCTACCTCGTGCCGTCATTCGGGACGAGGCCTTGTCCACCGAGTGGACGGCGGAACTGGTCGGAATGCTTTGCGGTGTCCTTGAACGGGCGATCGACGAGTCTTTAGGCAGAAACACGACCATCGTTCCCCACTTTGAAAGTTTCACCTCGGGACCAAATGGACTCGAAGTGGTAGCTACGGACGCTGTTTCCAGGGACTGGCTTATAAAGACAGTACCGGAAATAGCCGCTTGAGAGGGTGCGAGGTTGAGTGCATCCATCCCTTTTCCTCGCATCGTCCTTAAGAAGATGTTCCTCTGGATCCCAGGGGTGCCAGCATCCAGGATGGAGGACGGAATTATCCTGAAGAGGATAACCCACCAACACCAGGGTATCGATACTGGGGACTGGAAAGTGTACGATCGGACTGAACACCCAAAGGGCTACAGACTGGTGCTCGGGGTGCCGGCCCGATCACACGCGGAACTAGCTGGAAGGGGGTTTCGCCACTTTGGTCTGGTTTGTCCCTCTCTGTCTCAAACAGAGCGGCTACTCAGCGGGAGAGGAGGTGTGCCAAACTGCATTTCTATTATATTTAAAATATTTTGATAAAAATTGCATCCGAATACTTTTCGACCCTCATGCGCCGATTCCGTTTGGACTGAGTTTAAAATTGTGTAAACCGATTGTAAGCGTACGTATACACAGATGATCTTTATACCCGGTATATAATATATATAAGGGTATTAAAAGTTATATTATTATTGAAGTATAATTTTTTGGGCACCATTTTTTCTATTTTTGAATAATATTGCCTAAAATATTGACGCTACGAAAAAATTGTTCGTACAAAAAATATGCGCATTTTTATTTCTTACAAAATTGTTCTAAACTACTTTTTCAATAAACTGAACAGTTAGGGGAAAATCAAGGAAACGAAGATACTTATCCTCGTAAAAAACAATGTGGCTCAGGGTAGTTGACCCAAAGTGGTTTTCGCACTTAAGGATTAACCCCGTTGACGATTTCACAAGCTCCCATTGTTATAATAAAAAAAGAGGAGATATCATTAAGTAATTTGAAAAATCAACACACAATTTCTCCGTTGAATGAAGCGCGACAAATTTTTTTTACACAGGTAATTCACGACAAAAATTTTTATTGAGAAAAAAAAGCTGCTTCGCTAAGTTGACTATCAACTTAGCACAACAACAAATTTCTCCATTGGATGAAGAGCGAAGAACTTTTTTTTTTACTCAACTAATTACGACAAAATAACGGCAAATTAGGCGCCTACTTTCGACCTGATTGGAAAATGTTGCTTCGCTAAGTTGACTGTCAACTTAGCACAACAACACATTTCTCTGTTGGATGAAGAGCGACAAATTTGTTTTTATACAACAAAATCTCGACAAAATAGCGGAAAATTAGGCACCTACTTTCAAGCCGACTGGAAAATGTTGCTTCGCTAACTGGACTGTCAACTTAGCATAGAACACATTTCTCCGTTGGATGAAGAGAGACAAAATTTTCGTTTTCTACTTTTGTTTTGATTTGAAAAAATTGTTGTGCTAAGTTGACAGACATAGTTTCTTTTGTTACCAAACTTCGAGATTTTTCTCTACGACATCAAATAAGGCCTAGGCGGAATTGTAATTAAAAATAAAATATCGTTTTCGAAATTTTAATAAAAATATTTAGTAAAAAATAAGTAAACAGTAACAGAAAAAGGCAAACATTTTAAAATATAATGATAATTTTTTGTTTTAATACAATTTGTATTTTGAATAAACCTAACAACGCCCAACCAATTTTCAGCTGAATTTTTGTGTAAAATACATAAATATTAATTTAATAGAACAAATTCTTAAATACAAGTATAAATGTTGCAGGATATAGCCATTGGGTATAGAAAAAGGCTACATTTTAAAACTAGCTCCCGCACTAATAGGCTACACTTTAAAACTAAACTACTTTGTTTGGAAAAATACTGAAAACACTGACAATTTTAAGCTACATGAAGTCGCTGCTCTTCAACAACACGTTCGAGTAAGTATATATATATATATATATATATATATATATATATTCCTTAAAATTGCAACCGAAATACTCATTTAGAAAACAAAAAATGGGAAAAATTGTTGTAATGAAAATTATTGAGAATAATTTTTCTGGATCCAACACACATTTTAATTATGAAATAGAAGAAAATTAAGTAAGATGTTGCGAAAAATATTTAAGAAAACGATATTTTTCTCTTTGGAAAAAGAAGTTATTTTTTTTCAAGTACAAAAAGAAAATAATATAGTTCGATTTATTTTCAAAGTTTTTTTTTTAAGTCGAAAATTGAAAAGTAAATAAATAACTGCTTTTGATTTAAAATAATAACTGTTTTTCTTTTTTAAAAAATAAAAATAAAAAAAAAATTATCAGATATAATTTAATTAAAAAAAATCAAAAGTCATACAAATTGAATGTTTTTGATAAATAACATAAATAGATCACAAATAAATAATTTTGTAAAAACAAGATTAAGTAAACAGAATAAGCAAGCTTATGTATTGTAAAATTGTGTATAGATTTTGAATTCACACTGGCCGTATTCATTAAGTCGGTAGTTAAATATCAACCAAGCGGGGAGTGGTTATGGTTCAAACCTTAGGAAAGGTATTACAATTTTTAATTAATTTTATAAATAATCTGAACACTCCGATTACGTCCATGGTTGTTGATAAACTAAAATATTTTGGAAGCCTCCATCCGAAAATATATTGTCAAAATAAAATATTTATTCAAAAAAACAACCATGTTCTCGAAAGATCTTTGACGGGTATATAAACCGGTGACCAGTGTTGATTCAAGTCACTTTTTATTCGACTATTGTCTGATTAGTTTCAAAGTTTAATATCTACTATTGTCTGATTAGTTTAAAATCGACTATTGTCTGATTAGTTTCAAAGTATATAATTAACTATTGTTCGATTCAGATCAAGTTAAAGTTGGCAGTTGTACAAGTAATTCAAAGTTTGACATTGTGTTGAAAAATTAAAATAATTGTTGAAAAAGAAATTGGATTCTCATTTTTTTAAAGCAATAAAATCAGGTTTTTTTTTGTTTCATAAAAACTTGTGTTTAATTTAATTTAATTTTTTTTTTCTTTTCTTTAAACAAAAAACGTGCGTGTAATTTCAATTATAAAATATTTAGTAAAACCTTTTACTAATATATTTTTTTTGTTTTTGTCGAGTATCGGGACCATTTGCAGGTTCGGGCAGCGCTCCTTTGAGATATAAAGAGAGCCAAGATACCGCGACAAAATGTATGATTAAACTTAGACTCATACAACAAAAGCAGTTAATGAAATTATTTGGAATAAAATTTGTGTATTGTAAACTATTAGGAAGCAATGAAAACTATATTTTACTTATAAATACTGATATACCATTTCAGGATACCGACAATGACGGGCCTTTATTTTTTGAAGTATAATACTGCATATTATAAAAATTTCATTTTTATAAGAAAAAAAACATTTTAAATCTTCTGATGTGACATTTCGTTTTTACACGGCATTGGAGATCTTATATTTAGTTAATAGAAATATTTCTATAATTTATTTTCAAAAAACACATAAAATTTAAAATCTTTGTAATCAATCATTTGTTGTATAAAAATCTTATAAATACAATACCAAATTCATTTCAAGGTTTTTTTTTAAACTGTTATATTGAATGAAATATTTGATGTTGAGAAATTTAATTTTACTAAACATGGCAAATTCGTTCACAAAAATAATTTATATAATATTTTTAATGCCTTAGTTTATAATCAATCTAATTGTAGAATCTATAATAAAAAATATATTGTAAATAATCTGTGTGAACAGCTACACAATCTCCATATACAACATACACATTCGTCTGGGTATAGAGAATGTGTGGTTTAAAATGAAAAAATTATATCATCGGTTGTTGTAATGAAAATTATTGAGAATAATTTTTTTGATCCAACACACATTTTAATTATGAAATAGAAAAATATTAGGTAAAATATTACGAAAAATATTTAACAAAACAATATTTTTCTCCTTGCAAAAAGAAGGAGTTTTTTTTTTTGAAAGAAGTACCAAAAGAAAATAATATAGCTCGATTTATTTTTTTTCTTAAGTTTTCTTAAGTTTTTTTTAAGTCGAAAATAGAAAAAAAGTATAATAGATGCTTTTGATTTAAAGTTTTTCTAATTTGTTTTAAATTAAAAATTGAAAAAAATTATTACATATAATTTAATTTAAAAGAATCAAAAGTCATGCAAATTGAATGTTTTTGATAAAAAACATAAAAAGATACACAAATAAATAATTTTGCAAAAACAAGATGAGTAACCAGAATAAACAGCTTGTTATGAATTTATCATAAAATTTGTGTATAGATTTTGAATTCACCTGGCCGTGTTCATTAAGTCGGTAGTTAAATATCAACCAAGCGAGGTATGACTACGGGTCAAACCTAAGGAGAGGTATTATAATTTTTAATTAATTTTATATCCGACCAAAAATATAAATGTAAGAAAGTTTTCGGGAAAATCCTTAATGTAATAGTTCCTTCTTAAAAAGTGATGATATGAGAGAAAGGATCGAGCTGTTTACAAAGTAAATAGCTCTAGACTTTACATAATAGTTCCTTCTTAAAAAGTGATGATATGGAAGAAAGGACCGAGCTATTTACAAAGTAAATAGCTCGGTAAACTATTAACTAAAAAAATTAATGAGGGGTAAATTGATTAAATGTAAGAAAAAATTTGGTTGAAATTTATTTCGTAAGTTTTCCCTTAGTATGTTTTTAAAATTTTATATAACGCGGCAAGTTATTTTTTCTGATGAGTTCAAATATTTTAAAACTTGCCGCGTTATAAAATTTTAAAAACATACTAAGGGAAAACTTACGAAATAAATTTCAACCAAATTTATTCTTGTGACAATGAGAAATCAAACCCTTTAAAATAAAAAATTCTAAATCGGTTCATAAATGACGGAGTTCTGAGATAAAACAATTAAATGTGTAACACTTGTATGTTTATTGTATAGAATCTCATATATGTTAGGTATTGACCAATAGTATAATAGAAATGTCTTAGAAATTATCCACCAAATGCAAAAAACCCCATCTTTCTACCATGAATGGAACTTTAGGGGGTTGTTTTCCCATCTTTTTAAGGAGTGGTCAGGAAAAGTTTTAAGTTTTTCTAATTACCTTCTTAATTTGTAGCTATTAGGCGTCGAATGCAAGAAACCACATCTTTCTAGCATGTATAGAAGAAAAAGGGTGCTTTTAGGGGTGTTTTTTCCATTTGTGAATTGCGATTGGAAAATTTACTCTAATAAAATAATCCTGTGAATTTCATCCAGTTCCACGTTGAATAAAAAAAACCCGTTCTTTCTAACATGAAAAGAAGTGAAAAGGGCAGTTTTAGGGGTGTTTTTCCTCTTTTTGGAGATTGCGATGTAGGTTATAAAATTTTCGTGGTATTCTGTTAATTTGACTTTATTTTGAGTCGATTGGAGAAAATCCCATCTTTCTGCCATGAATAGAAGTTAAAAGGGTAGCTTCGGGGGTGCTTTTCAGATTTTTTTGGGAGGAAGCGATGTAAGTTTTTAAGTTTTTTGAATAACCTTCTTAATTTGTAGCTGTTTAGCGTCGAATATAAAAATCTCCATCTTCTTAGCATCTATACAAGAAAAGGGGTAGTTTTATGGGTGTTTATCCCATTTTCGAAGGGTAACGATAGAAAAATTTACGTTTTTAAAATAGTCCTACTATTTTAAACCCGGTCCACGTCGAATGAAGAAAACCTGATCTTTCTAACATTAATAGAAGTGAAAAAGACAGTTTAAGGGGTGTTTTCCCATTTTCGGAGGTTTCCGATGTAGATAATGAAATTTTTTAAAGTAATCTATTAATTTGACTTGAAAAAGAAAATCCCATCTCTCTAACTAGAATTGAAGTGAAATGGCAATTTTACGGTTGTTTTCCTTATTTTCAGGGGGGGGGGGGGTTATGGGGTTGCGATGTAGGAAATGAAATTTTTTAAAGTATTCTGTTAACTTGACTTTATTTCGGGTCAATTGGTGAAAATTCCATCATTTCAGTATGTGAAAAACTGAAAAACGTAATTTGGGGGGGTGTTTTTCAATTTTCCGGGAGGTTGTAATGAAAAATTTTAAATTTTTCGAATAAACTTACTAATTTGTAACTATTTAGTGTCAAATGCAAAAAACCTCATCTTTCTAGCATGAATAGAAGGAAAGGGGTTGTTTTACGGGTGTTTTTCCCGATTGCGAAGGATTGTGATGGAAAAATTTACTTTTTTCAAATAATTCTGTTAGCTTGAATCGAATGTCGAATGAAAAAAACCCGATCTTTCTATCATGAATAGAAGTGAAAAGGTCAGTTTTAGGGATGTTTTTCTCATTTTCGGGAGGGTTGCGATGTAGGTAATGAAATTTTTCAAAGTGTTCTGTTAACTTGACTTTATTTCGGGTCGATTGGTGAAAATTCCATCATTTCAGCATATATAGAACTGAAAAACGTAATTTCGGGGGGTGTTTTTTTCGATTTTTCGGGAGGTTGCAATAAAAAATATTAAGTTTTTCGAAACAACTTCCTAATTTGTAGCTATTAAGCGTCGATTGCAAAAAACTGCATCTTGTTGCATGTATAGAACAAAAAGGTTGGTTTTGGGAGTGCTTTTACCAAGTTAGAAGGGTTGTGATGGAAAAATTTGCTTCCTTCAAATAATTCTGTTATTTTGAAATTGTTCCACGTCGAATGGAAAAAAACCGATCTTTCTATCATGAATAGAAGTGAAAAGGTCAGTTTTAGGGATGTTTTTCCCATTTTCGGCGTGGTTGTGATGTAGGTAATGAAATTTTTCAAAATATTCTGTTAATTTGACGTTATTTCGGGTCGATTAGTGAAAATTCCATCTTTATAGCATTTTAAACAGAAAAACGTAGTTTTGGAGGTTGTTTTTCCAATTTTCCGGGGAGTTGCACTGAAAAAATTGAAGTTTACCGATTTTTCTCGTCAGTTTGAAGCAATTTCATGTCGAATACAAAAAACCGCATCATTCTAGCATAAGGGCTTGGTTATAAGGGCTTTAAAAAATTTTTGAAGGCGAAGCTGCAACGGGTAATGCTAGTAATAAATAATAATTGATCAATGCAAAATATAATTAAAAAGTTAAAATAAAATGAGAATATAAATTAATGTTTACAAAATTACAATAAAAAACGTATAAAATAAAAACTATAAAAAAATAATAAATTCACACAGTGTTGGGTCACCCATCCAAAAACTAATTGTAATCATATGTGCTTAACTTTTAATAATAAACGCACACTGCTGTAATCAAATTGCTATGACTGTTTGTGTATGGTAAAGAATTAATAGATATATATCATATTGTTCTTTTTATGTTTTCTACATGGATGTTTAGTATTGATATAGTCTTAATTAAAACAAAAAAATGTTAAATTTTCCACTTTTCCAATACAAATTTCCAGTTTTTGCAATTTTCCCGTCAGTTTGGGTACTATATCTACCTACATGCGAAATATCAACTTTACAGGATATCTGAAAGTAGGATATAATTATGATATCTAATACTTAAGTTTTTAAGGTGTTCCCGCGAATTTTGCGTTTTTGAAGTGAAATAACTTTTTAACGGTTAATTCGTTAACGTTGATTGAAAAAACTGTTTCTTATAATTCCGTAAAGTATCTACATTCGAAATATCAACACTGTAGCTCTTTTCGTTCAAAAGATACAGCACCTAAAAAATGACTCTAAATTAACGTAGTAAAAGCACTGTAGTGAGAAGTCCAATGTGTCTCTTAAATCTCGGCCTTACGCACTACCGTGCTCTAGATATAATCTGAACACTCCGACTACGTCCATGGTTGTTGATAAACTAAAATATTTCTCCATGCGAAAGTATATTGTCAACAAAAAAATATTTATTAAAAAAAAACAATCATATTCTAGAACGACCCATGGCGGGAATATAAACCGGTGACCAGTGTCGATTCAAATCAGTTTTAATTCGGCTATTGTCTGATTAGTTCAAAGTTTAAAATCGACCATTGTCTGATTAGTTCAAAGTATATAATTGTTGTTCAATCCAGATTAAGTTAAAGTTGGAATTTGTACAAGTAATTCAAAGTTTGACATTGTGTTGAAAAATTAAAATAATTGTTGAAAAAGAAATTGGATAATCATTTTTTTTAAGCAATAAAATCATTTTTTTCTTTTGGTTTCGTAAAAACTTGTGTTTAATTTATTTGATTTTTTCTTTCTTTAAAAAAAAACGTGCGTGCCATTCAATTACAAAATATTTAGTAAACTTTTTACTAAAATATTTTGTTTTTGTCGAGTATCGGAATCATTTGCAGGTTCGGGCAGCGCTCCTTTGAGGTATAAAGAGAGCCAAGATACAGCGACAAGTGGGGACCGTGACAGGACCAGGAGACGTACGGAAGAAGAAAGGAATTACAATGGCAAGCCACAGCATTTCCATGCCACGTCTGCTCGAGATGATGGAGGCCGAAGGGCTGGACAGCACTGGCACTAGAGAGGTCCTTCAGGCAAGAGTGGAAGAGCACCAAACTAGGCAACAAGAAACACCGACTTCAAGGACTCAAGGACCAGCCATTCTCACATCAGAATGGCGTAGAAGTGTGGTTTTCAACCCGGAAGTGCCAGCTGCTGCAACAATGGAAATGATGTTTGCTACAATAATGTCCAACTTTATGAACCTGGACGAAAGAATGGGTGATCGATTGGAGAAGATGGCCGACCAACTTCAAAGATCTGAAGCAAGGATGGACGAGCGACTGAGTAATCGACTTCAAGAGTCTGAAGAAAGAGTGGGCGAACAGACATTAAGCATAATGCAACAAGTCCAACAAGAGTTGAAAGAGGACTTGTCGGAGCGAATGGAGAACCTAAGAGAAGTGTGCGTAGGATGTATCGGCCAAATAAACACTGACGTCGAGGCTGTGAAAGCTGACATCACGAACATCAAAGCCGATGTCGCTGTAACCCGCACACAAATCGAAGGCATAGAAAGCAACGTAACCACACGACTTGATGGCATGGAAACGAAGATGAACGAACAATACAATAAAGTCGTGGATGACATTATACGGATCGCACAGCATCAAAGAATTGAATACAGTCATTCGCTCCGCCGCATTGGACACAATGACGCTTCTGTCCATCATGCCGGAGTTCAGTGGTAGACCGGCTGAAGATCCAGTAGTTTTCTTGAACAGAGCCACGGCACTACTACGACAAACGCATCTGCCCGTAGATGTTGGATTGAGATGGTCACAAAAAAATTAACAGGACCAGCCAGAGATTGGGCATTGATGAACCGTGGGTTGGGCTACACCTTCGATGAATGGAAGTGGCAGTTGGAAAGCTTCTTCAACAGTGTCGGAAGAAAAGCTAAAGCCGAACTGGAATTGATGACCGTTTCCCAACCCACAGGATTGAAGACAGAAGCGTTCGTAAACGGAATATTGATGACGTGGTGCCCATAATATTGAATTTACTACGCGACAACGTACGACCGCTGAAGATTTCGAATCCAAAATCATTAGATGAGCTACGTATAACCATCAGAACACTGGATGAAGAGCCAGCGAGGAATCGGCAAGAACCACCAACAAGAGCACCACCACCATCACGTCCAAGCAGCCCAGGAACGTGCTTCGCATGCCACCAAGTGGGGCACATAAGTCGAAACTGTCCCAGAAGGGGACAATAAAATAGCCCTGGGCCGTCCAGGGTCAATAAAATAGCGATGTGCGTGGTAGATCAGTATTGGCACTAATCGATAGTCAAGCATAACACAATTTCATAAGTGAAGAATTGGCAAGAAGTATTGGTAAATGGCACCCTGTCAGAGATAGTACAGGGAGTGTAGCCACAAGCAATAATACTTTCAAGATTCTTGGGAAAATGTGCATGGATGTGATGATATCAAGAATGAATTTCAAAGTTGAAGTAATGGTTGTACCTGGCCTACGGAACCACTTAATACTTGGTCATGCATTTTTAGTGGTATAATTTACTTGGGGTGTGATAAGAGAGTCTGCATTGCATGGAGAAAACCAGATGGAGCCCATAGTGAAGTGGCAACAATTAACAACGCATTTGGCGAGTTACAAATAAAACTCCTTGAGAACCAAGAGCAGTTAAAAGATGTCATTCGGCGACATCCCAGCGTTTTCGCAAAGTTGGAAGGACAAAAACGATCACACACAAGATAGATTCAGATTACGAAGAATTCCCCCATTAAATTACGACCATACCCGTACAACAATGAGAAGCAACGGGTATTAGAAGAGATGATTGAAGAGATGGAAGGCGATGGCATTATAGAACCATCCACATCGCCTTGGGCCGCACCCGTCGTATTACCGAAGAAGAAGGATGGAACCTTTCGATTGTGCGTCGATTATAGAAAATTGAACGACATCACAAAGAGCAATGCGTTTCCGATTCCCGATCGGAAGTCAATGGAGCCAAAATATTTTCTACATTGGATCTTCAGACTGGTTATTCGCAAATTGAGATGAAGCCACAATCGAAAGAGTACACAGCATTTACCACCCCAAGAGGTCTCTATCAATTTCGCGTCATGCCGTTTGGACTGAAGAATGCTCCAGCTACGTTCCAGAGTTTAATGAACGAAGTTTTATCTGGATACATCGAAGATTTCTGTCAAGTTTACCTGGATGACATACTCATATACAGTCGATCAGTCAAGGAACATTTACACCACCTGGATCTTGTACTTGAAAGACTAGAACAACATGGGTTGTCATATAAACCAAACAAATGTGTCATTGGCAGCAACAAAATCAAATACCTGGGACATATTTTGAGCGAAGACGGCATTGACAGAGAGGAAAAGAAGAACGAAGCTATAAGCAATCACCCTATACCGAGAACACGAAGATAACTTCGACAATTTTTGGGAATATGTGGTTGGTACAGGAGCTTCGTGAAGAACTATGAAGATATAGCTGCACCTCTAAGCGAAATGCTCAAAAAGAACATAAAGTGGCGCTGGCTAACATTGCATCAGAAGGCGTTCGAGAATCTCAAGTCATCAATAGTAAATGCACCGAAACTAGCACATCCAGATTTTAAGAAGACGTTTTGTTTAAATACTAGTTTAGATGCTAGTGACGTCGGACTGGGTGCAATATTGTTCCAAATGGAAGATGATGGCAAGACAAGGAGAATAATAAATTACGCCAGCAAGAAGCTTGGACCCACAGAAAGAAAGTACGCCACGACAGAAAAGGAATGTCTCTCGATAATCTGGGCGTTGAGGAAGTTTCGAGGATATCTGGAAGAAAGACACTTCAAATTATATACAGATCATGCAGCGCTCCAATGGCTGAACAAAACTAAAGATAGTCGACAAAATTGACAAGATGGACATTGACATTGGGAGCCTATGATTTTGAGATAATTCACGTCCCCGGAAAAGATAATCAAGCCGCCGACTCCTTGTCCAGACAACCACAGGGCAATGCTGAAGATGAAGAAGTGGAGGAGATTCAAGAATGGGTGTTTGAAAAGAGGGCAAAAACACCGATAACCCTCAACGTCATCGAAGTAGAAACACCCACACTTGATGATATTCGACGATGGCAAGATGAAGATCGTGATGTGACTGCCATCAGAAGATACATCGTAGATAGTAATAGTCCACTGAGAAGCAATCTACGTCGACGAGTGGACAGAACAAGAGCTAATTACACCGTAGCTGACGGGATCCTCTGGTACCATAGTCAACAGATGGTACAAGAAGTGCCAGTGGTTCCCGAAGAACGCCGACTAGGTTACCTGAGAAAATATCACGACAGTGACGAAGCAGCACACCCTGGTTGGAGAGAAACGTATCGTCAAATCCGTAATCGTGTGTATTGGTATGGGATGCAAGATGACATACGCAGATATGTAAAAGATGTATGTATGTGTGATACGTGTGCTAGAGTGAAGCCACTGAATAAGAAACAAAGTTCAGCAATGAGAAGTCGAAGACCTACTTCACCATGGGAGGTAGTCAGCATCGACTTGATGGGTCCATACCCACGCACATCACGTGGAAAAACGAATATATTGGTTGTGACTGATCTTTTCACGAGATGGATCGAAGCATTTCCATTGGGGGCCACGTCGACCTCGAAGATAGCCCAAGTACTGAAAGACGAAGTATTTAGTCGTTATGGATATCCTAGAGCAGTACTTAGTGATAATGGTCCCCAGTTCAGATCAAAAGAATGGAAAGCAGTGAATAGAGATTGGCACACAGAAATATGGACAACGCCAATATACCATCCAAGAGCCAACCCCACGGAAAGACAGAACCAGGAGTTGAAGAAGTGGTTACGATTACATTTGTTTGATCAAGAACATAAAAACTGGGATCAACAACTGCACAAATCATTATTTGCGATACGAAATCATGCGAACAGAACAACTGGTTTTTCGCCTGCCTAATTGTTACTGGGGGCAGAAATGAAGAAGCCTGGGGATTGGCAAATGTAAACAGAAGAAGAGCCTCAAGAAATTCAAGATTGGGCCAATGAGAGAGGCCAAGAACGTCAAGAGAATGAGGAAAGAGCTCGGCAAACAATATTGGCCAATGCCGAAGAAAATGACCAAGTGGAGACGGGACTCAGTTATCAACCTGGAGAGTCCGTCTGGATGCGAAATCAAGTACTCAGCAGTAAGGTGGAGGGTGTCCATAGTGGATTGGCACCAAAATGGAAAGGGCCTTACAGGGTGCTGAGGAGTTTACCAGCTGGAATATATGTTTTGGATACAGTGCCTCCCACGAAAATACATGGAGGTCTCTTGAAGCCGACCAGTGCAAAGACCGCCGCCAATGGGAATCTGGGAAGATTGAGTGTGAGGAACGAGGTGTTCGGCCAACTACTTCCAGTACGATTGGGGGGTCAAAGGCATGGAGGTGATGGAAGACGACGGGATGTACCAAGTGTGGACGAGCCAGAGGCCAGAGCAATAGAGCCAGGGTACAACTTGCGGCCCAGACGACCGACAATCAACATCAGGCGCCGTTGATGAAGAGTGAAGAACTAATGTGTACGTACACTTTTAAGTTTTGCTAGCTAGCTGAAAGTACTAGTACAATTGAAATAGTTCAAATAGTTCTTAAGTCAAAAATTGGTTGACCAAATATAATACGCAAATTAGAAAATGTGTGTTGGAATCTAGAGGGGGAGATTTTGTTGTAATGAAAATTATTGAGAATAATTTTTTTGATCCAACACACATTTTAATTATGAAATAGAAAAATATTAAGTAAAATATTACGAAAAATATTTAACAAAACAATATTTTTCTCCTTGCAAAAAGAAGGAGTTTTTTTTTGAAAGAAGTACAAAAAGAAAATAATATAGCTCGATTTATTTTTTTTCTTAAACTAAGTTTTTTTTTAAGTCGAAAATAGAAAAAAAGATTAATAGATGCTTTTGATTTAAAGTTTTTCTATTTTTTTTTTAAATCAAAAATTGAAAAAAATTATTACATATAATTTAATTTAAAAGAATCAAAAGTCATGCAAATTGAATGTTTTTGATAAAAAACATAAATAGATACACAAATAAATAATTTTGCAAAAACAAGATGAGTAACCAGAATAAACAAGCTTGTTATGAATGTATCATAAAATTTGTGTATAGATTTTGAATTCACACTGGCCGTGTTCATTAAGTCGGTAGTTAAATATCAACCAAGCGGGGTATGACTATGGGACAAACCTAAGGAGAGGTAATATAATTTTTAATTAATTTTATATATAATCTGAACACTCCGATTACGTCCATGGTTGTTGATAAACTAAAATATTCAAGATGCCTCCATGCGAAAGTATATTGTCAACAAAAAAATATTTATTCAAAAAAAGCAATCATATTTTAGAAAGACCCATGGCGGGTATATAAACCGGTGACCAGTGTCGATTCAAATCAGTTTTAATTCGGCTATTGTCTGATTAGTTCAAAGTTTAAAATCGACCATTGTCTGATTAGTTCAAAGTATATAATTGTTGTTCAATCCAGATCAAGTTAAAGTTGGATGTATACTTTCGCGTCAACATAACGATGTTTGTCCAAATGCGAAAGTATACACAAATAAACAAATATTAAATAAATAAATCACTTCAACAGAAGTAATACTGTCTAAATAAATAAAAAATTAGAATAATATGAAAAAGTTGGCTATTACGTCACAATCGTCTTTGGTGTAGCGGAAGCATACTGGACTAGTTATCCAGAGGCCCGAAGTTCGATTCCTGGTTGACGAGTTAATTTTTTCATATCAGTATTTAATTTATATAGTTAATTGTTAAATAGTTAATTGATAATAAATCAATTTGAGAATTAAAAAATTCAATAATTTTTTTGTATGCCAGTATGACACGTGGCTTCGCCCGGAATAATTTTTTACACTTAATAAGTAAATGTAAAGCCCTTTTCTGTAAAGAGTAATATAAGATTTTTTTCCGTCAAGGACTCATTTTCTTAAAATGCTGTTATACATATTTATTTGTTTATTTATAATTTATAGGCTAATATTAATATTCGTGCCTCTATTGTAAATAATAATATATATTTAATATACCGTATGTAACGATACAATGTAAACGGTGTGTACACCTTTTTTTTTTCCATTTTTTTTGTTACAGATTAATTTTGTTTGTTTTTTGATGTTATTAAAATAAAATACATTTTTTGTAGTTAATTTTTATTATATTCACTGACAATAATTATATCAATTTTTAATACAACAATGCGTGTGTTCGGCCGAACTCAGAAGTAAGAAATCTTAGTAAGATGTTCTGAGCATCTGAGTCAGCCAGTTTCGGCCAGGACACACTTTCTTTTTTTTCTTAATCAGTGTTGCCAGATATCTCGTTTAACAGTAGATCTACTGCTATATTAGTATATCTACCTTTTTTTTTGAAAAAATAAAAAAAATTTTGAATTTGTGTCATTTTTTTCAATTTTTTATAATAATAAATTTAAAACTCCCCAGTCGTGCAAATACAAAATCAGTCATTACAGAACATATTTCATTATTTGAAATAATAGAATATGGTTCTGTAATTACTTTAAGGTATTATTTTATAATGGGATTTTAAACAATAAGTAATGCAATATATGACAAATAAAAAGAATTAATATTATTTAATATTTGAAGAAAAAAAATTCTATAATATATTAAATACTAATGTAATATAATTTTAATTATTCTGAATAAAAGTATTTATTTCAAACTATTTAAATTGGAATTTTCACTTTTTGAATCTACCGCTGTATTTTGGTAGATCTACCGCTTTTCAAGAAATCGGACTCGCGACACTGATCATAACCTATTTGTTTATGTATCAAATTCAGAACATTTCTCATGTGTTGACAATTTTTATTATTGTAATAAGTGAGATAAATATTTAATAAAATGGATAATTTTATAAGGAGTATTTTAATGGAGGAACTTCTATATGACCCAGCCGATTTCTTAAAAAGCGGAAGATTAAGAAAAAAAGCGGTAGATTCAAAAAGTGAAAATTCCAATTTAAATAGTTTGAAATAAATACTTTTATTCAGAATAATTAAAATTATATTACATTAGTATTTATTATATTATAGAATTTATTTTCTTCAAATATTAAATTATTTTAATTCTTTTTATTTGTCATATATTGCATTACTTATTGTTTAAAATCCCATTATAAAATAATACCTTAAAGTAATTACAGAACCATATTCTATTATTTCAAATAATGGAATATGTTCTGTAATGACTGATTTTGTATTTGCACGACTGGGGAGTTTTAAATTTATTATTATTATAAAAAATTGAAAAAAATGACACAAATTCAAAAATTTTTTTATTTATTCAAAAAAAAAGGTAGATATACTAACAAAACAGTAGATCTACTGTTAAACGAGATATCTGGCAACACAGATTAAGAAAAAAAAGAAAGTGTGTCCTGGCCGAAACTGGCTGACCCAGATGCTCAGAACATCTTACTAAGATTACTTCGGCCGAACACGGCCATTATCTTCATAGTTTATTACAATTCTGTCCCAATTTCATGTCCACTCATGTCTATCGTTAGTTTTTGAATCCCTCTAATGTCTGCTGTTAGTTTTTGAATCACTCGCTTTTTTTTGCGTCTTAACTAATTCATATATGTTTGACTCCAAATATCTGACTCCCTCGAGTGACATAGCTAATTAATCTTCAAACCCGACAGAATGAAACAAGATTCACAATACACATTCAAGGACATTTTATAACTATGACTAATCAAAAGACAGCTTTGATTCATGTTCGCATATATAAAAACAAAACAAAACATGGCCACTATTTTTAAAAGAACAAATATGCAAAAATTAAATTAATCAACATGCTACACTAGATCAAATTACATTTCAATTTCACTTTAATGAGTGAAATTTAAAACAAAAAATTATTTTCAATAAGCCACTTCACCCTTCAATACTTTAAAATAAATTTTCATTTTTGATAATAAATATACTACGCTTTTTTTTACATCGTATGGTACCCTAAGATGTAGGCAATACTCTTATATTACCTCGACCTAAAGAATCAAAAATGCAAATTTATTACCAACAAAAACATTTACATAATTATTTAGATTAATTTTTTCAGTTAAAATTTACAAAAAATAATAATAATTTTTTATTTAATACATTTTTTATACAGATATTTTTTAGTTGCTAATAATTGACATTGATATTTATTACATGATACATAAGATTTTCGAATTCATTGTGACAAATTTTTTACTTATTTTTTCATATTTATTTTTTATTTAAAGATTTTGAATTTTCATTTAGTTATTTCAATATAATTTTACATAACAAAGATTGTATATTTAAATTTTAATATGTCGACGTTATTTATGTCTTTTTAATTTTTTAATGAACAAGAATAGCAAAACAAAATTCCTTTTTACCACCAATCAATTTGACCCAACTGTACCCAAAACCTTACAAAAATGAATTCAATCTACTATTTTCTAATCAAATTGCATTAATCTAGCACTTTTATTATTCTTCGATAATATTCAAAATTATAAAGTATGATAGTTATTATTAAAAATTGTTTGTTAAATAAATTGTTTTTCTATAATACATAATCAAAAACAGAATTTGAATTACAATTTTCATAAAAAAGAATTATCTGAGAAAAACGATAGCAAATTTATTGTATCCTAATTCATCGAACACCTTGTACTTGAAACACACTGCAAAATTAAAGAAAAAATAAAAAGTTTGAAAAATTAAAAGGTTTTCCATACCTTCATATACACCCCACTAAAACCAAAGTTATTTATTCATTAATAATTTTGTTTTAGTCACAAAATTCATCGCCGTATTACTTTATTTTTTGCTGATGATTTATAATGTGTTCTAATGCAACACTAAGCCTACTTTACAAACTACTAACTTTGACCCTTGATCATGTCTTTTTTTTACTACGCGCTTTCTTTAATAATTGAGCTTTTGTCTTTTCTATTTTTTCTTTTAAACTTTCATCTTCGCCTTCTGGAAATTTTGTAAGTTTTTCTATTGGGTTTTTTGGTTTTTTACCTTTGAACAATTCTACCGGAGTATAACCTGTACTATCGTGTATAGTGTTATTAATACAAAGTTCGATAAGTGATATATATTCTACCCAACTTGTATGTTTTTCATGACAATAGTGCCTCAACAACCTACTTAATTCTCTGTTCACCCTTTCTTCGGGGTTGCTCGCGGGATGATAGACTGACGTTAAACTAACTTTTATTCCTGCTTCCTGTAGTTTACTTTGCCATAGTTTCGAAATAAATTGCGGACCATGATCAGAAATGATTTCTTTCATTTTTGCATTTTCCGGAACATATTGATTTATTACTTTATTTACTAAATTTTTACTATTTGGACTTTTAAAAGGATATATTTTTACATATTTACTAAAATTATCCAAGAGGATAAACAGTGTATCATAACCGAATTGACCTGTAGTTAACGGGCCAAATAAATCACAAAAAACATGTTGTAGTTTTTCGGTTGAAATAACATTTTTCATAGGACCTTTACTAGTTTGAGTATTGACTTTGGTTTCTTAACATATAAGACACGCAGTTACTAATTCTTTTACTTTTCTAAACATATTATTAAATTTATATTTTTTATCAAAGCATGATAACATTTTTTCGACCCAAAATGACCGTAGTATTCATGATAATATAAAATTGTTTGATCAACTATACTTTTTGGTAAACATACCACCCAATCACTTACTAACACCTACTTTACTTTTGGTAAACAAAATATCATTTATAATTTTATAATTCTCCTTTACTTTCACACTTTCCACTATTTCTTGGTTGTAAATATTTATAACATAATTTAAAACTTCATCTTCCTTTTGCAATCTTGCTATATCTATCATATTTTCCTTAAACATACTTTCACCTAACAATCTTATATTATTTATTTGTATAAATTCTGGGCCCATCTTTTCTACTACATCTATTGGATAGCGGGATAGCGGATCTGCTATAACATTTTCTTTACCTTAAATATATTCAACTTCATAATTGTAATCTTGCAATGCCAAAGTCCAACGCAATAATTTTTTACTTAAAATCTTACAATTTCCCAAAAATGATAAACATCTATGATCTGAACGCAAAATAGTTTTGTGTCTTATAATATAACTACTTAAAAATTTTTTCCCATGAAACTTATCTAATACATATTCTACTTGTAATGGTGCTTCCCTATCTGTTAACAGTACTTTATTCAAAAACCTTGCATCAAGAACTAGACGAACGGCTCCGTTTTTCTTCAGCACAGTTAATAACGGACTATTATATTCTGATCGACATCTTTCAATAATTCCCCAATCTAACATTTTTGTTAATTCTATGTTTACTGCACCAATTCTTGCATGAGGAATTGGATAGCTTCTCACTGCAAAAGGTGTATGTTCCTTTAATTGTAATTTACATTCAACATTCTTTATTAAACCTGGCCTTTTCGAAAATACTGATTTGTAATGATTAATCATTTGAAGTAATTCAATACGATCTTTTTCTTGCAAATAATTTACTTTATTAATTGTTTTTAAAATTTCTTCCTTACTAACCTTAATATCTTCATTATTTATTATCGAATTTAAATATCTACGATTTTTTTCACCCCTTACCCTTTTTACCGCCGAAACTAATTGCAAACTGTTTAATTGATTTAACCGATTACTGAAAATTTTTTGGAAAAAGAAATTTTTATACTCATTCATAATCTTTAATTTCAGTGATTTGTCACTGAAATCTATATGAGCTTCATATTCTTTTAAAAAGTCACAACCTAATATTATTTGACAACTTAAACTTTCTATCACCAGACAAATAGCATTGACTGGCACACCCTGTATTTTTATGTCTAAAAGATTTGTTTAGTATTTATTTTACTTTTCCTACCTGCAGCAGTAATTATTTGCATACTTTTAATCGGTATTTCATGAATTTCGTAAGTTTTTTCCAAACAAAATTTTTCATATAATTTTTTATCAATAGCGCTGATTTCCGAACCTGAATCTATCAACATATCTACATTATCATCAAAAATATTACCACTTATTATCGGTAATCTAAAATTTTCTTCTACTTTTTCTATTTGCGATTCTTTTTCCCGTGAATTTTCTATGATATCATATGTTAAATCTTCTATTGGATTTGTAAACAGAGCTTGAATGAAAGTATTATCTAATTCTACTATTCTGTCATGAGATTTTACTTTTGAATTTTCCTTGAAATTAACATTCTTACTTTGTTTATCTGAACTAGAATTTTTTTTGAAATTTTTATTGGGTATGGTACTTTTGATTGTTGAATTATGATTTGATTGTTGTCATTTATAGTTTGAGTCCTTATCGAACACGACAACGATTGTTGACAGGGGTTTTTTAGTTTAAATGTTTTGGTTCGTGTATAATTACATTGCTATCATCTAAAGTAGTCACATTCATGACGACAGGTACTTCCGATTTATTTTGCCAACTTACATCATTTGACCTTTGGGATCTATCTAAATTATCATTGTTTGAGCTAAAAAGATGATTATTTGAATTACTATAATTATTATCAGTCAAAGTTCTATTAATCATTACTTGGTTTGGTTTATTGTTATTATCATTTGGTACATTTCTATAGTTTTGATTAGTACGACTTTGGTAATTATTTTGGCCACCATTCGAATAATTGTGGTTTCGATAATTGTTATGATAGTTATTATAATTTTGATTTCTGTACTTATTTTTATTAGAATGATTATAATAATTTTGATTTGGTGTACTGGTTACATGATTATTTATTACTTGATTTTGGTTATTACTAGGAGAAGCTTGGATTCGATCAATGCTAGTATTATTTTGATTATAAAAATTTTGATGATTTTGATGATTTCTATTATAATGATTATTTGTATTTAGGTTAAAATTTTCATAATTTTCCATTCTTTGGAAAGAATTATTGTTTAATATTATGATGATATTGTTTAATATTATTATAAAAAATAGGTAGATTTTTTAACGCTGTTTCTACCAGATTATTATTAGTAACTTCAAAGTTATGATCAGTAGAACAAATTGGTGGTAATCGGAAATTTTGATTTTTAATATCGAGTTTAATATTAGTTATTTCATTATTTTGTTGCTCATAATATTTTTTGATTAACATGATTTCAATAACCTGTTGTTCATTTGATTGCTTTAATAAATGAAATTCATTTTCAATAACCCTAACATCAGATTGTATAATTGTAAAAGATTCAATTTTTTCATTTAACAAATTTTTATTTGTTTCACAATTTTGAGAAATATTTGTACATTTAACATTAAAATCAGATTGTAAATTGGATTCTGAATTCATTAGTTAACTAATTTTTTAATTCGTTATTTTGATTTTTTAATTCGTTATTTTGGATTTGAATATTACGAATTTCATTCAATAAAGTAGCCAATACATTTGAATCATTTACCTGTAAATTTTCATTTTATTGACTTTGCGTTGTTTGTGTTAAACTAAATATTGATTTTGAAATTCCCAGATCAGCTATTCCACTGTCGTTTTGTTGTAAATTCATAGTACCATCCTCAATTGTTTCTTCGATATCGCCAGTTAGTTCCATTTTGTTGTAACGTTATTTTAACTTGTATAGAAATTTATTGTTAAATATTACCAGTGTGTATGTATTGATGAAAATAATTATAAATTTTTATTTTATTTTTAAATGAAGGTTGTATAAATCACTTATTGGGGTCACCATTTTTTCTGTAACGATACAATGTAAACGGTGTGTATACCATTTTTTTTCCATTTCTTTTGTTACAGATTAATTTTGTTTGTTTTTTGATGTTATTAAAATAAAATACATTTTTTGTAGTTAATTTTTATTATATTCACTGACAATAATTATATCAATTTTTAATAAAACAATATCTTCATAGTTCATTATAATTCTGTCCCAATTTCATGTCCACTAATGTCTATCGTTAGTTTTTGAATCCCTCTAATGTCTGCTGTTAGTTTTTGAATCACTCGCTTTTTTTTTGCGTCTTAACTAATTCATATATGTTTGACTCTTCAATACTTTAAAACCACTTTTCATTTTTGATAATAAATATACTACGCTTGATTTACATCTTATGGTACCCTAAGATGTAGGCAATACTCTTACACGTATGTTTTGGAAAGCATTGCTAATAGAGAATCAGTGTTAAATATTATTTCCTATAATAACTACACAATGCTTCATAAAGAAATAAAAATAGTGGAGGTACTCTGTAGTATGTGTGTTGTGTACATAATCTGTATGGTTCCAACAAGATGGTTGCCTTGCACACAATACCATGATATTAAGGCTGTTTCTGGAACAAACTTTCCAGGAACGTCTTATGAATGCTTTTGGAACGTTCAAGTGGCCAGCCAAATTCTCACATCTATCTCCTAACGACAGATCTATTCGCGGAATAGGCCTGAAAATTTGGAACAATAAAGGCAAAGAATTGTTGACAATTGTGTGAATATTCCTCCTCGATTGCTAGAAAATACCTGGGTAGATTTCTATAATCGATTCGGATATTGTTGTGCAAATAATGGAGGAATATTCGAACTGTCGGTTTAACTGTTCTTTTTGTCGGAATTATTATTTTTTCTTTTTGGGGTTTTATTTTTCTTTTAATTTGTGTAGATTGTTGTTTTATGTTATACCGTAAAGAGTACCCCCACTATTTTTATTTCTTTATTAATAATTGTGTATAGTTATTATAGTAAATAATATTTAACATTGATTCTCTATTAGCAATACTTTCCAACACATACTGTATAATTGTAAATAATATATATTTTACACCAGCATTACACGTTGTGGCTTCGCCCGGAAAATTTTATAAAGCCCTTATAACAGAGTAACATAGTAGTTTTTCCCGTCAAGGGCTCATTGGCTTCAATGCTGTTATTATTATTATGCTGTTATTGCTATTATTATTAATTTGTCAATTGACCTACAGAGCCAATAACCAATTGACTTACAGAGCTCCGGTTGGGCTTAGTTTGTCACAAATTTAATGTTCTTAAAAAATGTGTAAAGGTTTCGATGAAAAATGCATGGATTAGGAGATATAGAGCAGAATCTGAAACAAGTCCAAAAATTTCGCGGTTTTTTGTGTGTAAAAATTTTTCCACAACTTTTTGGGAGTTGCAAACTTGAGTATACATAGGCCTAATGGGTCCAAACAACATACTAAAAAATCAAAGATACATCATGCTTTGTTAATTTATTGTTGATTTTGACTGGCGTATATATAAAAAACAAAGTGACATGGCAAAAAACTGAATAATAACAAACTTTGAAGAGCAGCGTATTTAATTGTTTATTGATAACAATTGATCTGGCGCAGTCTGTTAAAGCGCTTGCTGAACGTTTAGCGAATAGAATCTCTGGTTCGAATCTGACACAAGTAATTTGAAATCTGATTTACTTCTAATTGTTTGCTTATATATATTTTTAATTAAAAAGTTTAATAATAAAACAATATTTTTGAAACGCTTAATCTAATTCAGTGTATTAAAGTTTTCAAACGACCATTTAAATAAGCTAAAACTAAAATAATTATTAATCACATCTATACATATTGTTAATTAAATACTTACATAAACAATTCTAACACAGACAAATAAGTAAAGGAACTTTAAATTCTCAAATCATGTCGTTGGAGGAAATATTACGTGGAATAAATGACATCAAAAGCGATATTTCGGTCATAAAATCTGAAATTAAGGATGTTAGAGATGATTTAAATAACAAGTTCGATCAAATAACATCTCGACAAAATCTTATTGAAGACAAAATACTCTACTTAGAGACAAAAGTCAATTTTCTAGAACGGAGCGAAGAAAAAATGTCATAATATATGGAGTAGACGCGCAGACTGAGAATTTTATCGATCTGGAACAAAAAGTAGAGCAAATATTTAAAAATGATTTGCAAGTCATGTTTACCTTGGACCACATCGATTACACTCGTAGAATTGGTAAAAAGATTAATAAACCACGACCTATTATAATAAAATTAATATTAGAACGCAAAAAGCGCGAAATTTTTCAAAAAAGAAAGTTGCTGAAAGAATTAAAAAGTACATTTTCTGATGACCTACCTTTGAACATCCGTGAAAAACGGAAAAGATTAATTCCATATATGATCAATTATCGTCAAGAGGGTAAACACGCTATATTAAAATACGACCAACTGGTTGTAGATGGTCAAATAGTATGGTAACCAGTAAAAACCGATTTTAAAGTGGAAGGCAGCATACTCTCTTCGGATCACCTACCTTGTTTATTGTCTATAAACAATTGAAAAATTAATTTAAATATAAAATCAGGAAACAACACACAAGTAAAACGCAAACCATCTCAGTGCCGTATACTTAAGTGGGACGATGACAAAAAGCATCTATTTCACTCCGAAATGGAAAACATTGAATGCAACTCGGACTATAACTCAGTAGATGACATATATAAATACTTAACAGGTTCTATTCAAAAAGTTGCTCAAAATTTAGAGATGTACTTTAGTAGAAGTATTTTTTCTTCTGAAACAAAGACAAAAGTAAAAAATAAACCATGGTTTGATAAGCACTGCTATACTCTGAAAAAGCAGATACGAGTTACATTTAATACAGCCAAAAAACATTCGTTTGAAAAACACCTTACTAACAAATATATTGAAACGAAAAAAGCGTACAAAATGCTTATAGAATCTACTAAGAACAAATATTTTATCGAAATTAAAGAAAAGCTATCGAATGTCAAAAATAGTGAAGAGTTTTGGAAAACTGTTGGGAAATTTAAGGATTGCGGTGTTCAGGCGAATTTTAGGGCGGTTAGTACTAGCAATTTGAAATCCTATTTTGAAACAATGAGTCCACCCAAAATAACGCATGAAACACTATTTTCTGACGTATCAAACCCTTTTTTAGACCAAGATATTTCTGTTCTGGAATTCCGCAGGTTTTTAAGGGGTTTAAGGCTGGAAAAGCACCAGGGTCTGATCAGATCTCAAACTGTTTAAAAAAAACTTACCTAACGCCTGGCACGACCAACTGTTAATTATGTATAATCTCGCTTTTAACAAAGAGGAAACTCCGGTTGAATGGTCACTTTTAAAGCTAGTTCTAATATACAAGAAAGGAGATAAACAAGATCCAAGGAACTACAGAGGAATTGCACTTTTGAACACAGTAACCAAAGTTTTTACACAAATAATTTACAACCGGTTATTAGCATGGGCTGAAAGTTCAAATATCCTCCCGGAAAATCAGACAGGCATTCGAAAAAATAGGGGATGCCAAGATAATATCTTTGTTTTGAACAGTTTAATCCACTCACACTTGCGACTCCCAAAAAGAAATGCATTTGTGGCTTTTATAGACTTGAAAAAAGCATTCGATTCAGTTTACCACACTCTTTTATGGAAGAAATTATTCTCTCATGGAGTTAGTAGGAAAATAGTTTAGGTTACTCAAAGCCTCTATGATCACGCACGCACTCTGGTAGAAATGACTCCACTCGACCCAATCGAAGTAGCTATATCTCAAGGTGTTCTGTAAGGAGATTCCCTAAGTCCGTTCTTATTCTCAATTTTTATAAGTGATCTAAATGATTTTTTAGAACGAAATAATTGCCCTGGATTGAGTGATAATTCTATAGATACAATCTCTCACATTTTATACGCCGACGACATCGCTCTAATTGCAGACTTACCTTGCAACTTACAAAAATGTTTAGATCTTACAAATAGATATTGCGTCAACAATGGATTCATCAACTCCGAAAAAACCAAAGTCGTTGTGTTCAGAAAGAGTGGTAAGATAAAATCGTTATATAAATTTTATATAGACGACAATCTAATAGAAATTATAAACAAGTTCCAATTCCTAGGAATCTCCTTTACAAATTCTGGTTTATACCTGGAAGCCACCGAACATGCTATCAGGAAAGCTAATATTGCAATCAATGCTACCCGCACCATTCTAGCACAAACAAAATGCAATTCATGGGAAGCCAGGCTAAGAATCTTCAACTCCACTGTTAGCTCCACTCTGCTTTACGGAGCAGAAACATGGAGCCTGAGACATCTGGATCAACTGGACAAAGTTTAGTCCGCGTTATTTTTAAATCAATTCTCTACCTTCGTGGTTCAACGCCGCACTGTATAATCAGAATGGAAATGGGTCGGTTAAACTTAAGCTTTTTGGCTCTAAACTCGATATTGAGTTGGTGGATCAAGATTCCCAAAACTGTGTTATCTGCGTTTGTTAGAATTGGTCGGCTCTCTCAGCAATAGTTTCAAACATAATTGGGTCAGCCAGATAAAAAAGCTGCGAGAGGATGTTGGTTTCAACTCAGTATGGTCATCACAAAATGCACAAATAGTAACAGATGCCAAAAGCAAAATCTTAGACGCCTACCAATTGACTCTTATTTCAAGAGATCGCCCAAACATTCATTTATCAACTTTACATCCTACCTACTAGTTCTTGTTAAACGATAGTTATACTTACCTTCACATCCAAGTGATCATACACAAATCTCGTCTAATTGCTCAATTACGCACAATATCAATTAAGAACGTGAATTTTTTTATAAACGGAACCCTATACAACAGGAGTGCGGACTCAAATTGTAGTTTGTGTATCCTTAACGAACCTTTGCCCATTTCATTTTTAAATGCCCTATTAATAGCAACTCAAGATCTAAATTTATATCGAAACTCCATATGGACACATCTGGTCCCGATCATGCAATATTGTTACAACGCTTGTTGACAAACATAGACAAACAAAAACTGGATCTCATATATTTTTACGTGCTGGGCGCCCTGAAACTCCGATGTTTTATTACAGATGAATAAACTGATTTTCAAGAAAATGTAATAAATAAATACTAAATACCAATAAGTTAATAAATGAATGGTGAATCTTGAATCCTTATCTTACCTAATTTTCCAATAAATCTACTGTATCTTACACACAAAATTTATTATATATATATTTATTTGTGTATACTTAAGCGTCAACAATACGATGTTTGTCCAAATTCCTTTCGGTTACGTAAGGCAAACTGTAGAAGACTAGCGTATACTTATAGACAAATATCATTGTCATTGAAATTTAATTTAAATACTGATAAGAAAAAATTAACTCGTCAACCAGGAATCGAACCTCGGGCCTCTGGATATCTAGTCCAGTATGCTTCTGCTACACCAAAGACGACTGTGACGTAACAGCCAACTTTTTCATACCATTCTTATTTTTTATTTAGACAGTATTACTTCTGTTGAAGTTGTTATTATATATATATATTATTATAGATATATATAAAGTATACACAAATAAATATAATAACAACTTCGCCAGAAGTAATACTGTCTATAATAAAAAAATTATAAAAAAAAAATGTCAATTATAAAAAAAAAAAAAGGGGCGGTTGATTGACTAAACTGTCGGCGTATGGACAAGAACGAAGTAACCGGCTATGCTTGAGAAGGTTTTCTGCAATTTCCTTCACGAGCTCCAGATGAATATCGGCATAGTTCCTATCATAGTCGGCTGCAGCCGCATATCCTACCAATTCCTGGTCTACTCACAAATTCCTTCCACGTCACTCACATCCTCACATCCTCAGGCATCACAATGGACCTTATGGTCGAAGTGTAGCCCGTCCAGGGCAGCCTTTACAATCTACCTCTAACTCTCTCTATGAGTGCTGTTGTATGGTAATGGGTTTGTTTCTTGTGTAGTGTTTTGTGTTTGGTTTGGAGAATGTTGTGATGGTGCGTGTGTGACTGTTGTTGTAGATATGCTGTGTTGTATCGTGTATATTTCTTGTGCTGTCTTTTTGGTATGACGCCTATTGAGCTTAGAACCACTGGAACGATAACAACTCGTGTCATTTTCCACTGATTCCTCAGGTCGACAGCTATATCGGTGTATTTTGTTAGTTTTTCAGTGTATGTAGTCTGTAGATTGTGTGTGTTGGGTACTGCAATGTCTATGAGGAATGTGGTTTTTGTGTGTTTGTGTATAAGTGCAATGTCTGGTCTGTTATAGTGTACCGTCTTGTCTGTGATAATTGTTCTATCCCAATATAATTTGTGTATGTTGTTTTGGAGAATTGTAGATGGATTGTATTTGTAATATGGTGTTTTGTCTGTTGTGAGTTTGTGTTTTATGGCGAGTTTTTGGTGTATTATTTTTGCTACCTGATCGTGTCTGTGTTTGTAATCTGTTTGTGAAAGGCGTGATCATGCAGACAGATGTAATGTGTTGAATTGTTTCTGGTTTCTGCCGTCATTGCCGACAGAGGTCTGTTTGTTGTGCAGTGTCTTTGAGTATGTGTTTTTTTTGTAGTTCAGTGTATGTATGATTTAATCCTGTATTGCAAACATGTAGCTTTCGGTTTCCGGAAAGATATTACACTTGGTCAACTAAGCCTGCGAAGCCTCTCGGTCAATACAGTCGTGGATAATCTCATGCAAATACCTTCCATGTAGTACCTTCGATTTCCATGTCTGCAAATTTAAACGTTTTTCCCAAGCCGGTGTGCGTGTTTGTGTAGTGCGTGTGTTATGCGTGTTCAAGGGCAATGTTGCTTTGAAACCATTACACCTAACTGCTGCAACAGCTCCGTAGTAAATGATGTTGTGAATGTCTGTAAATGTTGTGTTCTGTGATAAGTATTTTGGTAAAATGTAATTGTTAAGTGTGGTGACTATGTTGGTGAGATTGCTTGAATAGTGTTGTTTAGGTAGTTTGTTTTTCTGTGTAGGGTCTAAATGTGTGAATTCCTACAATGCAGTGTTGAGTGAATTTTGGATGTGTGCGATGGATATGTTATCGTCGCCAGTGTTATTATTGTTGTCATTTTCGGCTGTTTGTGTTGTCTGTGTATCCATGTGTATTATGTCTGTGTTGTGTTTGATGTGTAGTTGGTGGTGTACTTGTTGTCTAATTTGGTTTTGTTTTGTGAGGGGAATGAGTGTATGTGTGATGAATGTGCAGCGTTGATCGGCGAGGCGCTGTTCTGTGATGTGTGTAAGGTATATGTATTTTTGTGTGAATTGTTGGTGTAGTGTTTGTCAGTATCCGGTTTTGTCTTGTTCAAGTCGGGTCACTTCCAGGTAGGTTCGCAGTAAAAAACTGATTCATTTCGTCTGTCCACTTCATGCGCCTCCTGGAAGTATTGTCTGTGGTGGCCATTTTCGATTGCGGTAATGGAACATCCACCGACAAATCGTCACGGGTGTCTCGTTCATCGTCGGCGTATTATTAATATTATTATTATATAGCCTACCAAAAATTTACAAAAAAGATGGATCAATACGACTAATAGGATCAGGCATAAATTCTCCAACCTACAAAATTTCAAAATGGCTAATGACCCAATTTCTAGTGACCTAAATCAATTCAATTCACTATCAGTCAAAAATAGTATCGAATTAATCGAAAAAATCAAAGATATTAATTTACAGCCAGATTCAGTTTTAATGTCCCTATACTAAACGCAATCAAAATACTAGAAAAATGGCTAACAAATAAAGGAATACCCATAAATGATATAATTGAATATCTGAAACTAATACGACTTTGCATGAGACAGAATGTGTTTACTTTCGAAGGTAAATACTACAAGCAAACATTTGGAACTAGTATGGGTAATCCATTGTCTCCGTTTCTAAGTAATATCTTCATGACAGATCTTGAAGAAAAAGCCAGAAACGATTTCAACTATTTTCCAAATGTATGGCACAGATTCATCGATGATTTCTTTACTATTTTTGATACGAACAAAGAAAATCCCCAAACATTTATGAGAACTAAAATAAAATGTACCCATCGATAGAATTTACAACCGAAATAGAACAAGGAGGTTCGACTCCGTTTTTAGATACACAAATTATTAAAAACAACGACAGTAATAAATTAGAATTCGATGTCTACAGAAAACCTACACACACTGAACGATGTATTATAGCCGATTCGAACAGCCCACCCTCAACACAAAATGGTTGTTTTAAATTTTTTGGTAAACAGGCAACTGAAAGTCTCACTGTCCAAGAAAAATTACTTTAAAGAAATATACCACATTAAACAAGTTGTAATTTTTAATGGCTTGGATTCTAACATAATAAATAATTTGGTCCGCAGAACTAAATTTAAAATTGCACGAAATAATTCCACCGCACTAACACCAGAAATTGGCAACGTTGAACAAACTAAATGGTGCAAACTAACATACTTCCGTCCATGCACAAATAAAATCACTAGAGAATTAAGGGACCATAACCTAAAAACAGCGCTTGTTAGTAAAAATAAATTCACACAGTTATTGGGCAACCCTAAGGATAAAATTAGTAATGAAAAACAATCGGGCATATATGGTGTAAGTTGTCAAAAGTGTTCGAAAATTTATGTTGGTTAAAGACGTCGGCAATTCGGAACTCGAATCAAAGAACATCTGGCTGATGTTAAATTTGGGAGAACCGAAAAATCATGTAAAACTGCTCACGTTATTGAGAACAACCACAAAATTGACAAATCGAGTTTAAAACAACTGAAATCGGTACAACACCCGACAGAATTAGATGCATACGAAATAGTTTACATACACAGATTTAGAAAACAGATAATGAATTTAGACAATGGCCTAATTCCAAATTCTGATTTATTAAAATTAAATCATTTTCAAAAATTAAATCATTTTAGTGACAAAAACAACGCCGTATAGTCACAAAAGTATACCGTCAATAAATGGGTGGGGTTCTTCACACACCTAATCCTTTAGTCAGTCAACTCAAATAATCCTCAGGTCAGATTATACCCTCAGTTAAATCTTATAAAAGACAGAACTTTTTTAATATCATTGTGAGACACGCATGAAATTAGCGACAAGCATCATATCTCTGAATCCATATCCCAGAGAGAGTTAAGATTAGCTTATTCATACTGATGATGATTACATTCTAGTCGAAATACGTATTTATAAAACACAAATAAATATTCTACGAATTGGGGCAAAATTTGAAATGTAAACGTCCCGTGTTTCACCCACTTGAGGGTCAATTTTCCAAAAAGCCGGATACACGTATTTTATGATAAATAACTGAAATAACTTTCATGTCTCTTATACTACAAAAAAAAAACCGAAACTCTTCCCTACTCTTTAAGGGTAGATTTTTGAAAATCGCTGAAACGTGTATTTATTTTTTTATTATAGATGACCCGCACAGGCTTCGTACTGAGTTTGGACTTGTGTCTAAACTGTTGGTTGTATGAAAAAATATTTTATACAAAAGTTTGTTTTTATTAGATAAACATTTTTATATATTTAAATATTTTCTCTATCTCACATCGTTTAAAATTAGGTTTTTAGCTTGGAGGATTTGAAAATAATTTCAAACAATTAGTTTTTTGCATTTTCACTGTTTCTTTATAATATATATATATATATATATATATTTTAAAAGCCATCTTTTATTAATTGTGCAAGATGCCAAAATAAATTCTTAAAATTATTTCACTGATAGGATGCTACATTATTCCGTGATATGGAATTAGGCTATAAAAAGTTTTTGTTTATGTATCCTTGAAAATAATTTCTTGCTATTTCCTTATATATATATATATATATATATATATATATATATATATATATAGCAATATAGATATATTAATATATATATATATATATATATATATATATATATATATATATATATATATATATATATATTATTTTTCTTTATAATGAAATATGATTATTCTATCTAGCTGTTTTCGAACTTAAAATATGGTACACATATCCATCCATCCAAACAAACCAATGGCCAAAACCAATCTATTTGGTATCAAGGGACCTCAAAACGTAAACATATGTCTCGAACAGAACTGTTGTAGGTTGTATGTAGAGAAGTCATATGATAAACCATATTTTGACAAAATGGAAACCCGACTTCAAAAATAAAATATTCTATAACAAAAAATGCACTAAAAATTAAAAAAATAATTGCATATTCTTGTGCCAATTTTAGTTCACCTAAGCAAAAATTTTTAAATATATATGTACAATTATTGTTATTTTTGGAGGCGGTGTCAGCATAGAGAAATTCACATAATTTTTGGACACCGCCTCCAAAAATACCAATAATTGTACATATATATTTAAAAATTTTTGCTTAGGTGAACTAAAATTGGCACAAGAATATGCAATTATTTTTTTACTTTTTAGTGCATTTTTTGTTATAGAATATTTTATTTTTGAAGTCGGGTTTCCATTTTGTCAAAATATGGTTTATTTCTCGCTTTTTAGTGACTTTGAAGTTCTATAACTAGTTTTATTTGTCTAAATATGGGTAGACCTACTAAACGACTTACTAATTTTTAGTGAATTTTTTTATAACACATTTTTTTTTTACCCGTTTTTTTTTTTTTTATAATTTTAAGAGCATTTTTTTATAACAGATTTTCAATTTTATTTACATGCATTTTGTTTTTTTTTTGTAAAAATTTTTTTTTTTGGGGTCGGTTTTTTTTTTGTAAAAAAATTTTTTGAAGTCGGTTTTTAAAAAAATTTTCCTATTTTCCCATTATGAATGAGTATACCCTTTCAAAAAAAAAAAAAAATTTCGCAGAAATCGGTATCACATATAAAATGAGGATTTTCCTCGATTTTCCGGGGATCCCCTCATCAGAATGCGATTTGGTGCCAATGGGACCAATGGGAAACCAAACCCTTTAAAACAAAAAAAATCGGTTCATAAATGTCGGAGTTCTGAGGTGATACACATAAAAAAAAAAAAAAAAAAATACAGACGAATTGAGAACCATCCTCCTTTCTTGAAGTCGGGTTAAAAAGAGATAAAATTGCTAATCTAGTAGTTTCTCTTAAAATATTTAGAAAGATATTTTTATCCTGAGTTTCTTGAAATCAAGTACATTTTTTTTCTTGTAGCTTTTTCTAGTTTTCGGTAGTTTCTTGAAAACGGATATAGATAACTTTTAACTCTTGATGCAATATAAAAAATATCTAGCACTGATTGTACAAGTTATTGCAAACTTATCGTAAGAGGTGACATATAACTAATTAAAATGCGAAAAAATTTTGTGTGATTATTGATATGGAAATGCTTGGTTTTCAAATTATATTCCAGAGAAATTGTAGCGACAAAATACGGTTTTTATAAATTAGTTAGTAGTCGTATCGTTAATCTTACACACGTCACAAAAGTAGCGCTCATTTTTTCAAAATTCAATTGTATTTTTTCATTCTGTTTTCGAAAAAATGCTTCGGATAAAAGTTATTTTTTACAAATATACTAGCAACTTTTAATCGAAACATTTGACCAAAAAACGAAAGAGTAAGGTCAAATAGCGTCAATAGTCGAGCTATCATTTCAAAATTTTATAATTTTGTTGTGCCTTATTTATAGGGATGTCGGAAAAATGTTTCGAATAAAAGTTTAACTTTTATCCGAAGCATGTTTTCGAAAACCGAATAAATATGACACAAATCAATTATGAAATTTTGAAATGATAGCTCGACTTTTGACGCTATTTGTACAAATAACCTGAAAATTTTTAGAAATTAGCGCTACTTTAGTGGCCCTTAGTACAATTTCAACGCTACAGCATTCGAATCATCCGCATTAGCCCAATTAATCTTACTAATAACCAATGACCTATAAAGCAGCACTAGTAGACTATAAATAAAACCGTGGATTAAAGTACAAGTTGAATTTCTAGTATTAAAATTCAATTTCCTTCAGTTAGCATTTATTCTGCAATTTAATTTTTACTCAACTAAAAATTACTTAAAATTTTTTTTATTTTTAGTACAATTAGAGAAATGAAAGGTTATTGTTTTAAAAATATTTTATTTTCATTTGTTTTCATATTCTATACATTTCGTATCTTTTAACGTAATGAAATGTCGGTGCCAGAATTTACTGAGAAAAATGAGTTTAGAATTCCTCGACGTGAAATAGAAAATCCGATAACCGATATATCGTTAACGTTGATTCGATCCATTGAAACTATTTCTAACTAATCAGCTTAAAGCATTCATTTTCTAATATCAAAATACACTTTTTTTTAAATCATTAATTTGTGGTTTATATAAATCTGCTTTTAGTATAATTTAACGCGTACGGGGAAGCTGGTAATATTTGTACTATTTTGGAAAGATTTTGGAAGCAAGAATGAGAAAGAAACAACATTTCGAAAGCGATGAGTTTGGGACATGTAATTTTTTTAAATGAATACTTTCTCGTAACGTTTATAAAAAATGTTAAAAAACGTCAAATTGGGGGTTTTCCTTATAATCTTGATTTGAGTTAAATGACAGAAATTAAAATGTGCGATGTCCTTGTTTACTTTTAACGACGTGCCGTTAACGAGCATGAAATTAATATTGTAGAAATCTTAAAATCATAAATTGTATCCCACGAACGTATACAATATTTTAACACGTACAAAATGAAAGTAAAATAAAAAAACAAAGCATTAAAGCAATTCTTTTTAAAGCCATATTAGTACTTCGGGGTTTGATGGGTAATAAATTACTTCATTCCACACTTCTTGGTTATGTAATTTATGAAAATTTGTTTAAGGAATCCACAGTAAATGTATGTTTAAGAACATACGGGACACTGTTAATGCACGTTGTTGTTGCTGAAATTTTACTAGATCGTGCTGAGAATTGCAAACTTTTTATTTAACATTAATAGTGTTAATATGTTATAATGTATAGTTTTACTATTTAATTAGTGATTTTATGATTCAGGTCTTGAAGGTTTTGAACTTTTCAATGTTATTAACGTATATTTATATATATATATATATATATGTGTGTGTGTGTGTGTTGATTAAGTAACGACGTTTAATTAATTAAAAATGTTTTAACTATATAAAACCTATTTGGACAAAATGGAAACCTAAAAATCAAATATTCTATAACAAAAAATGCACTAAAAAGTAAAAAAATAATTGCATATTCTTGTGCCAATTTTAGTTCACCTAAGCAAAATTTTTTAAATATATATGTACAATTATTGTTATTTTTGGAGTCGGTGTCAGCATAGAGAAATTCAAATAACTTTTGGACGCCGCCTCCAACAATAACAATAATTGTACATATATATTTAAAAAATTTTGCTTAGGTGAACTAAAATTGGCACAAGAATATGCAATTATTTTTTTACTTTTTAGTGCATTTTTTGTTATAGAATATTTGATTTTTGAAGTCAGGTTTCCATTTTGTCAAAATAGGTTTTATTTCTCGCTTTTTAGTGACTTTGAAGTTCTATAACTGATTTTATTTTACTAAATATGGGTAGACCTACTAATTTTAAGTGCATTTTTTTATAACACCTTTTTTTTTATCCGTTTTTATTTATTTTTTATTTTTAGTGCATTTTTGTATAACAGATTCTGAGTGTATTTTAAATGCAATTTGTTTTTTTTTGTAAAAATTTTTTTTTTTTGGGGTCGGTTTTTTTTGGTAAAAAATTTTTTTGAAGTCGGTATTTAAAAAAATTTTCTTATTTTCCCATTATGAATGAATATACCTCGATTTTCCTCGATTTCCAGGGGATCTCCTCACCAGAATGTGATTTGGTGACAATGGGACCAATCTGAAATCAAACCCTTTATAACAAAAAAAAATTCAAAATCGGTTAATAAATAACGGAGTTCTGAGGTGACAAACATTAAAAAATGAAACCTATTTTGACAAAATGGAAACCCGACTTCTAAAAACAAATATTCTTTAACAAAAGATGCACTAAAAAGGAAAAAAATAATTGCATATTCTTGTGCCAATTTTAGTTCACCTAAGCAAAATTTTTTAAATATATATGTACAATTATTGTTATTTTTGGAGGCGGTGTCAGCATAGAGAAATTCAAATAACTTTTGGACGCCGCCTCCAACAATAACAATAATTGTACATATATATTTAAAAAATTTTGCTTAGGTGAACTAAAATTGGCACAAGAATATGCAATTATTTTTTTACTTTTTAGTGCATTTTTTGTTATAGAATATTTGATTTTTGAAGTCAGGTTTCCATTTTGTCAAAATAGGTTTTATTTCTCGCTTTTTAGTGACACACAACACTTTTTTTTTAACCCGTTTTTTTTTTTTTTATAATTTTTAGTGCATTTTTTTATAACAGATTTTCAGTTTTTTTTACATGTATTTTGTTTTGTTTTTGTAAAAATTTTTTTTTTTGGGGTCGGTTTTTTTTTTTTTGTACAAAATTTTTTTGACGTCGGTTTTTAAAAAATTTTTTTAATTTCCCATTATGAATGAGTATACCCTTAAAAAAAAAAAATTTCGCAGAAATCGGTTATCACATATAAAATGAGGATTTTCCTCGATTTCCCGGACATCCCCTCATCAGAATGCGATTTGTTGACAATGGGACCAATGGGAAGCCAAACCCTTTTAAATAAAAAAAAAATATTCAAAATCGGTTCGTAAATGACGGAGTTCTGAGGTAACACACATAAAAAAAAAATACAGACGAATTGAGAACCATCCTCCTTTTTTGAAGTCGGGTTAAAAATACAGACGAATTGAGAACCATCCTCCTTTTTGAAGTCGGGTTAAAAATTTATATCCATTAAAAACGTTTAGAGTTTGCAAATACCTTGTGTTGCAATTATAGATGTTAAAAGATTCATTTTATAACAACAGGGTGTCCTAAACTCAGTTGTTATTTTCACCTTTGCTGGAAAAAATGTATCAAATCATAAGGAATTTTAGAAGAGAATGCAGCTATTGAGGTTGTACTGCTGAAACGAGTTCGCAAAAATTTCTTCAAATTTTAACAATATCGTGTTTAATTTAAGCAAAACGCTGAGTTGTACGTACCCCACAGAATCTTTGGCAAAATATCAGCCGAAACAGGTTTGAGACAAGTGGAGAGTGGATCAATTTTAATTAATCACTTGAACGACAGATCCGAAGAGCGCAACACATAAAATGTACAATACGTTTCGACGACAAGAATATTAAACAATTTCATTGGGATAATTCCATATTGTAACAATTCAGCCAAGGCCGCAGAATAACATGTTTGGACAATACCAATGCACATTTTAATTATATTTAGTCGCAAACAATCGTAACGTATCACATTAATTTATTATTTTACTGTTGCACATTTTGTCAGAGTTTATTCATTGTTAATTTATTTTCTTATTTATTAATTTGTTAATATTTTGTTTAGAAAGTTTATCCATTTTCACATTTAATTCTTGTTTTTCATCATATTATACTATTTTGTTAAGTTTATCCATTTTCACATTTAATTATTTTTATTCATCACATTATATTATTCTTGTTAATTATTCACAACACGTTTATTATATAAAATAAAGTTATTAGTTAGGTATCTGTTTCACATCTTATCAATCAGAATAATTGCATTACTCTTAAACAAGTTGTTTGCATCTTGATTAATTAAAACTTGACTTAATTAGATTAAAATAATTTCAATTAAATAATTACACTAAAATTAAAATAACTACATTTACAAACAAACACTAAACAGAATCAAACAATCAATTAAATTCATTGACACAAACTTTATAATTAATTAATCGATTTATTTGTTTATCTAATTATATTGAGAAGTATATGACATTAATCGAGCATGACTACTGACTATCACTAAAGGGGCGCTTTCCAGCATAATTTATCTATACATACGAAACTTATGTCCAATTGTTAATTAAAGGGGCCCAGCACAAAAACGACACACAATCAAGCAATTCGCTTATATTAAATCATCAAGCACAGAAATGCACTCAATTACACACTTTCACATATTGGACATATAAAACACACATAAAAGACAGTTTCAAAAGTTAATAAATAAATTTTATAATTGTCGCCGAGGTAACTCATTTTCATATCCTACTAATATTATAAATTTGAAAGTTTAGGAAGTTGTTTGTCTTCGCATCACGTTAAAATGGCTGATCATATAGGTGTTTATATAGGTATTTATTGATATATAGGTGTTTATAAAATCATGTAAATGGTCCATTTCCGTCTATACGCCCGCCCGCCCGTTATCACAGTAACTTAAAAACGGAAAGACATTAAGACCTGAAACTGTATATGTGTGTTCTAGAGATAAAAAGTAAGTTCGTGTTCGTGTAATTTTTAAAGTTCGTGAATGGGCAAAATCGGTGCGTCCTTAAATATCTATCTTTGAAATTGGGTGACTATATCAGTACTTTGTATCAGTACTATAATATAAAATGTCCGAACACATTTCTGAAACTTTTTAGTCTAGAGAAACTGTACAATATTTTCATTATAATCATAGTTTTACGGGTTGGTGGTAGTTGGCCATGCCTTGCGAAGACTCTGGAGTTTTTGGTAGTAAATGGCAATAAAATATCATGATAATCCATATTTCTACGGGTCAAGTTGTTGGAGGTTGGCCATTTATTTTGGAGGTCCTGAAGATTTTGGTAGTTGGTGGCATTGAATTATCGTTATAGCTCATTGTTCTATGGATCGAATTTGTGAACGTTTGCCAAGGCTTGTGGAGGCTTTGATTACTGATATTATATACCACAGAGGCACTTTTGAGGAGATAATTAAGTGTGAGATATAATTGTATAATAATGATATTTATTTATCCTGAGATATGATTGTCCGAGATGTTTTAGTAGAAATTTTTTGGGGATAATACTAAGTTGGTAAGTTGATAATATTAAGTTGGTACAATCGTAAGTTGGTCTGGAATCGTTAAAATGTGGCGTAGCAGTAAAAAATAACTATATTATACGCTTTGACAGTTAAGAATGAACTACTTAAAAATCAATGAGCATGTTTACAGCACCCACAGAAGGACAAAAATGTCTTCGCCAAAATGTAAGTGAAAATCGGTAATAAATTGAAAATTACAAAAAATTAAAAATTTCGTTTCATACGGCTCGTAAATACGCTCGGAATTATAGAAAATGTATCAGAAAACATATATCAAAAAGCTCGTGTCAAAGAATCCAACGAGCCTCAAAGTCCAGCATCATACTAATGCAAGAACTACAACAGCGTCGAAAAGAAATGAAAAAAGGTACCATTACGTAGCTGGTACATCGGGCATACTGCGGCAAGCGATAGTCCAAACGGATCTACGGATCAGTTGCAGGACGTTTTTACGAAAAATCAACGGCACGGGCCCGAACTGCACCTGTCTTCTTTTTTTCGACCATTGTCAATAAAAATTTGCTAAGTATACCTTAAAATCTATTATTATTTAACTGTAAATTTACCTGTGTGCTGAATTCCTTAAGATATCCATAATATTGATACTTCGTTCAAGTTTTGTGTCGATGTTCCAAGCTATTGATTAAATTTATTATTTGTGTATAGACACTATGTGAGTGTTTCACATTATAACTTTTATTGACAGTATTTATCATACTTATTAAAAATATAATACAACGGTTCTCCTGATTCAATTGGTAAAAAAAGGCGGGGCATGCATATTAATAATTATGCGATCAAAAACATAAATGTAAAATAGGGCCGAGTTTTTGGGGAGATACTTCATATAATAGTTGTTTCTTAAAAAGTGATGATATCCCAATTAAAGAGCCGAGCTATTAATTAAAGTAAATAGTTAAAACTAAAATGTAAGAATATAAGTGCAAAGTAAAATGAAAAAAAAAAATTTGGTTGAATTTTATTTCGTAAGTTTTCTTTAGTATGTTTTTAAAATTTTATAATTTAAAATTTTATAACGCGACAAGTTTTAAAATATTTGAAATCAACAGAAAAAATAACTTGCCGCGTTATAAAATTTTAAATTTTAAAATTTTAAAAACATACTAAAGAAAACTTACGAAATAAAAATCAAACAAATTTTTTTTTTCATTTTACTTTGCACTTATATTCGTACATTTTAGTTTTAACTATTTACTTTATTAATAGCTCAGCTCTTTAATTGGAATATCATCACTTTTTAAGGAGCAACTATTATATAAAGTATCTCCCCGAAAAGTCGGCCCTTTTTTACATTTATATTTTTGATCGGATATCACTACTTTTTGAAAGGTAAATAAATAAATATATATATATATATTTATATATATATATATATATATATATATATATATATATATATATATATATATATATATATATATATAGTAAAACACAATAAGTAAAGTGATGTCATTCCAAATCCAATATGGCCACCGCCGCAAATGGAGATTAACAATTTCCACATTAACCCCTATGGTATGGGTATCAAATGAAAGGGCTTGATGAGTGGAACACAATAACTAAAGTGAAGTCATTCTAAATCCAATACGGCGGCCGCCGCAAGTGGCGATTTATAATTTCCACAATAACCTATATGATATGGGTATCAAATGAAACGGCTTGATGAGCGAAGCACAGAATATAAAGTGACGTTATTCTAAATCCAATATGGCGGCCGCCGCAAATGGAGTTTTATTTTGATCAGTGATGAGAAGAGTGATTTATATATATGTATATATATATATAGGTTATTATGGAAATTATAAATCGCCACTTGCGGCGGCCGCCATATTGGATTTAGAATGACTTCACTTTAGTTATAATGTTTCACTCATCAAGCCCTTTCATTTGATACCCATACTATGAAATTGTAAATGTCCATTTGCGGCGGCGGCCATATTGGATTTAGAATGACATCGCTTTACTTATTGTGTTTTGCTCATCAAGCCCTTTCATTTGATACCCATATCATGGTGGTTAATGTGGAAATTGTAAATATCCATTTGCGGCGGCCGCCATATTGGATTTCGAATAACGTCACTTTATATACTGTGTTTCGTTCATCAAGCCCTTTTATTTGATACCCATACCATAACGGTTAATGTGGAAATTAAAAATCGCTATTTGCGGAGGCCGCCATATTGGATTTAGAATGACGTCATCAAGCCCTTTTATTTGATACCCATATCATAGGGGTGAATTTGGAAATTTTAAATCGCTATTTGCAGTGGCCGCCATATTCGATTTAAGATGTTGACACACAAATTAGCTGTTTATCTGTTTTCGTTCTTAAGTTATTGCGTCCACAGACAGACGGACGGACATGCGGAAATAGCCGAAATGGTCCATTTTATAAACAAGGATTAATATTTTAAAACGTTACAAAGTCGGGACTAAACTTAATATACCATCTATATTTATACATATACTGGGAATAAAAAGGTAATTTTTTGTGTTCAAATTGTTCTATTGTTCTAATATTAAGAGAGATATTTTATATTTTGTGTTTGTGTATTTTTTATATGAAAACCGATCTTATTTGCATCTTACTGTGCAAGCAATTGCTGTAATTTGATTGGTTCAGATAAATTAGTTTTATCTGAACCAATCAGTTTACAGTAATTGCTTGCACATAAGATGCAAATAAGATCGGTTTTCATATAAAAAATATACAAACACAAAATATAAAATATCTCTCTTAATATTAGAACAATCGAAAAATACGTAAGTATATAGTTGTAGGAAATCAAGTTTGCTACAATTCATCACCTTAACATTTTTGCTCAAGCTCTAATGTGTACAGAGATATTAAGGAATTTAATTTTCAATCTTAAACACACAAATTTAATTTTTGATTTTCCATATATTCCGTTGGAAAAATTAAATTTTCCCACAGATTCTTATTTCAAGTATTAAAAATTCCGCGTCGAATGCAAAAGACCGCACCCTTCTAGCATTTCTGGAAGTGGAGCAACAAAGTTTTAAAAATCGCACACACCTCTCACTAGTGGTATGTGCTAACATTTTACTATAAATATAGAAATATGGACCAATCATAGAGCAGCAATATTTCCTATGTTAATGTTATCAAAACAAAAAAAAGTTTTCCCATTTCCCGATATAAATTTCGTGATTTCATAATTTGCCCTGTGCCTTGGGTACTATACCTAACTATATGCCTAATATCATATTCAGGATATCTATCAGGATATCTGGTGTAGGCCCTACGTTTTTATCCTGTCTAATGAAAACTGTGGGCGTACCCGCTATTTTACGGTTTTTGAACCGAAATAACTTTTTAACTGTTTATTTCTTAACGAAAAGCAAAAACTTGTTCTCTTTTAATTCCCTAAATAGCTTATATTTGAAAAACCAGCACTGTATGTCGTTTCGTTCAGGAGATATTTTGAGGCCAAATCGGCTATGATATTTCGTGTAGTAATAGTACTGTAAGCGCGAAGGCAAAAAAACTCTTAAACTCGGCCTATCGTACTACCGTGCTCTAGATATTTAAAAAATATTAATAACAGAAACGAATTATGGATTTAGTTTGTGAACTATATATGAATATGCCTACGTTAGTCATAAGTTTGAAACAAAATAAAGCACTTGTGTGTATAATTACTTATAAAAAAATAAAAATTAATTAATTTTGACCTAAATTGTATTTTGACAGTTTTATATAAATATTAAGCTGTAAAAATATTTCAATATACTTTTTACACTATTAAGTGCTTATTTTTTTGACATACATCAATTTTTTTTCTTAATTTTTCAAATTGATTTTTATTTTGTTAGAAATTTATTATGTCTTCACAAACATGGTAAAGTTCTGGCGTACCGTGGATATAAATCAATGAGATTAATATTATATGAAATTAAAAAAAAAAATTATTATAAAATTACAAAATTTACAAAGTATATAATTATTTCGTAAGTAATATTAATACATATAGAAGGTTTTTAAATACCCTATGGACTCTATCCGACATCTTCAGTCCCGTCAAAAATTTTTCTAAAATTAGATGGCCAAAGAAATTTTAATATTGCATTTGTAACATTTATGACATATTCTGGAGGATATATCATATAAATATAAGTAAGCGGAGTTATTCCCTATTAAATTTAAGGAAAAATCAATATATTTAAGCTCCGATTAACTAGAATTAATAATTTTTATAAATATATTTCTGAGTAATATATGTTCTATTTGAGCATGTCGGCACGTGTACCGAGTATTTTTCTGTTTATATATACAATTTTGTCGAATATCCTCTGTGTGATGCTCGGCCAAGAATTCTTCAAAAATTGACAAAGTTGAGCTTTTACATGCAGGTAGATATTAAAAAGCGAGTATGATGTATTTTAACACAATATACTCAAGAGGAAAAAAACTATTCCCTGTTAAATTTTAGGAATAATCAACCCTTAAAAAATCATAAATGTGTTTTAGTTCAAATTATTTTTATAAATGTATATAAAAAATAGGATCTTATTAGAAAAACATTTTTTTTACAATATTAAATTGTCGGGGGGTTGCACACCCTGAGCTCCCCGCCCCGCTTAATTACTATTATATTAAAATCGCAAAAAGTTTTGTGAATAATAGAGGTAACGAAAAAATGATAAGATGATAAATTGAAGTGAAATTAGTTTCCTACAACTTTACACATGTTGAATTTACAATTTCACCAATATAGAGACATAATTGAAATTTTGAGTTTCCCTCTTCCTCTGTTACCTGTAGAGTGCATATAGTTTTTCACCCATTTTCACCCATTCCACCCATTTTCAACAATTCTTACTGAGGGAGGGGGGAGGGTATGTACACTCCCGCTCAATAAAATTGAACATATCTGAACCGAATCAGTCTCTCACAATTTTGATTATTCTTGTAGTAACTGTTTTTGTTCACATAAATTATTTACATAAATAAATAATATAAAACTTCCATTTCTTTTTTCACATTTAAAACATATACTACTTATCTTTGTTTATAAATAAATAATATACAGAGAGTTGCAGAAGTGTTGGGTTTTATGAAATGTAAGCAAATTGATATTTCAGGTCTGTTCACTTTTTTTAACGGGAGTGTACGTTTCATATTTACAGGAAATTGAAAAATATGTATGCTACTTATGGTAGTTTGGAACTAGCTTTGGTAATATATAAACATAATGCAAGTGAGATAGGATTCTTACACAAATATGAATGGATTCTTAATATTAAATAAATAATAAAATAAGAAAAACATACATAGGCGCATAGGTTTGACTTAACTCAGCTCTGAGTGAGAGGTAGGAAGAGAGATAGAGTAAGTACAGGGTATCCTCCTACCAATTATTATTATTTTCCTTTTATGATTAAAACATTTTCTAAAAAAAATATAGTAATACCAACTCTTTTTTATGATCACTATTGTACAAAGTATCCAATACATACAATACATTGAATACATACTCTGGAAGTTTGGGCTGGTAATTTCGGGCATAAAATGTACCTTTTTAATATATTTGTGTATGAATAAAATATAAATGTTAAATAAAAATAAATCTTTTGATCCTTTACCGATTGACCGTTATAATAAAAGAGGTAAATTTTTGACTTTTCGAGAAATTTTTTTGATGGTTTAGATTTTTGGAAATTCCGAATAATTTGCCTAAACTATTCATATCGGAGAACTAATCAATAATTATTTACCTGATTTTATTATTTTTTCTTCGTAGGGGGTATAGTGTCAAGGGAATTTGATAACACTGGATACAATAAACATGCCAATGATAAAGCTGGGGGGGGGGGTAATTTGTTACTGATTTCTCAAAGGTTAAATGTTACATAAAGTGGAAATTTTTTGTTAGCTTACTCAACCTGACCTTCTTACTCAACCTGAGTTTCTTCGAGCTAGTCTACTTTGGATTAAAAAAGTGAAATGTACTATTCGTGCTTGTGAAAATTTCGCATAATTTATTTATTCAAAAAAAATAAATGTAGTGATTTTAATAATGGAGAATACATCGCAAGCAGTCTTGAATGAGTTCAGCACTGGAGGTGGGGCACCGTCTGCGCAGAAAAGGAGTATATTTTTTGGCATCAACGAGTGGGAGCATCATTTTGATATATTTAACAAAACTGATAAAGAGGTAATTTGCCTATTTTGTGGTAAAACGTTTATTTGTTTAAAAAGAAGTAATTTCCAACGTCATTATACCTCGAAACATTCTGAGTTTGATAAATTAGGAATAGGGACCGCAGAACGCTGTTTGTAATTGCTGTTTAAAAAAATACTTATTTTGAATCATCATCCGCCAAAAAATTTTATATTAATAATGATGAATTCACAAAAACCTCGTTATCATTCGAAAACGCGAATAGAATCGCGAAATCACGAAAGCTATTTAGTGAATGTGACTTTATGTAGACTGTAGTAGAAGATTATGTGGATTCAATGTTCAGTGAGACCGAACTTGAAGAAGCATCTAAAAAATTCGTTTAAGAAGTCCCAATATCACGTCAAACAATATCACGACGAGTCAAAGCAATTGATGATGACATGACAAGTCCATTAAATGAAGACATAAAGTCTTGTTATTGCTATTCATTGCAGTTGCGCAAATGTTAATTTATATTCATATGGTTTTCGATGATTTATTTGTTAAAGAAGAACTCTTTGCGATGATTTCCCTACATCGTGAAACGACCGCCGAAAATCTCTATGCCGGAGTACCAAGTTGAAGAAAAGTATTGTTAAAAGTACAGTATTTAAAAAAGTTGATCAGATGAATCGTTTTAAAGATAATGCAGGTACTGGTGGTGTTAATAGTGTATCAGCTAAAACATTTAAATTAAAAGCAGGCGATATACCGCAAGATAGCAGGATAGAATTCCCAATTTTGAACTTTAATATGGTGAAAGAAACGTTATGAAATATAGACTGATTACTGAAGAAGTGACAACTTTAAACGTTATTATGCAAAATCGACTTTTTTAAATAAATAGTGTCGCGGTATCCTGGCTCTCTTTTATCCTCAAAGGAGCGCTGCCCGAACCTGCAATGATTCCGATACTCGACAAAACAAAAAAAAATATATTAGTAAACGATATTACTAAATATTTTGTAATTGGAACAACACGCACGTTTTTGTTTAAAGAAAAGAGAAAAAAAAAAATTAAATTAAACACAAGTTTTTACGAAACAAAAAAAAACCTGATTTTATTGCTTTAAAAAAAAAATGATTATCCAATTTCTTTTTCAACAATTATTTTAATTCTTTTTCACACAATGTTAAATTTCGAATTACTTGATCAAATTACTTGTACAAATTCCAACTTATACTTTGATCTGGATTGAACAACAATCGATATTAAACTTTGATACTAACAGACAATACTTGATATTAAACTTTTATACTAATCGCACAATGATCGATTTCAAACTCTGAACGAATCGCACAATGGCTGATTAAAAAACTGATTTGAATCGACACTGGTCACGGTTTATATACCCACCATGGGTCGTTCTAGAATATTATTGTTTTTTTGAATAAATATTTTGTTTTTGACAATATATTTTTGCATGGAGGCTTCTAGAATATTTTAGTATATCAACACCCATGGACGTAGTCGGAGTGTTCAGATTATTTATAAAATTAATTAAAAATTATACCTCTCCTTGGGTTTGACCCATAGTCATACCCCGCTTGGTTGATATTTAAGCAGAGACTTAATGCACCGGGCCAGTGTCAATTTTAAAATCTATACACAAATTGTATGATACATTCATAACTGTAAGCTAGCTTACGTCTGTTTACAAAAATTGTCTTGTTTTTACAAAATTATTTATGATCTGTATGTTATTGGTGATCTGTTTATGTTATTTTGTAAAACATTCAATTTGTATAACTTTTGATTCTCTTAAATTAAATTATGCAATAATTTTTTTCAATTTTTGATTTTTTTCTTTCTAAATAGAAAAACTTTAAATCAAAAGTATCTATTAATCTTATTATCATTTTTCGACTTAAAAAAAAAACTTAGTTTAAGAAAAAAAAATAAATCGAGCTATATTATTTTCTTTTTGTACTTTCAATTAAAAAAAACTCTTTTTTTTTTCTAAGGAGAAAAATATTATTTTGTTAAATATTTTTCTTAATATTTTACTTTCATAATTAAAATGTGTGTTGAATCAAAAAAATTATTCTTAATAAGAATAATTTTAACAAGAAATAGGAGAATGTGCGGATTTATTATATCCAAATTAGGTGTGTTTGTATGTCCCTAATGGCATTCTTAAGGGTTTGATTTTCGATTTTCACAAACGTGTTATCGTTTGATTTTCGATCTTTGATATTTATTCTCAATCAAAGGAAGGTATAGTATGTATGTATTTAAGGACGTTTCCAAAGAGCAGTCGTGTTCCATTCCATTATGTAAACTACAATAGATTAAATGAAATATAGTACACATATATATATTGAAGTACAGTGTTATATTTTGTCGCTGCTTGCATGCGTAAATAAAAAATTAATTTTTATAATAAATCAAATATTCTGTGTTATTAATTAAATAAAATACTGATATGAAAAAATTAACTCGTCAACCAGGAATCGAACCTCGGGCCTCTGGATAACTAGTTCAGTATGCTTCCTCTACACCAAAGACGATTGTGATGCAACCAATTATTATAAATTCTATTCTAATTATTTTTTGAAAACATATTATTTAAATATTTAAATAAATGTACCCTTATTAATACAAACTAAATAATGACAGGAAATTTTTATTCGAATTGTTCAACCGAAATGACATATTCGATTTGCTAAAACTCTTATTTTGCCTAAGTAATGTCAAACTTCCATATAGAAAACACTATAATTAGATAAAAAAAAAAGGAAATTTTTGTGTTTTTTCCCATTTTTCGGGATGTTGGGTTGGGAAAATTAAAGTTTTCCAATTTTCTTATAAGTTTCAGGTTAGTTCGGATTGAATGCAAAAAATCGCATGCCTAGAAGTGGGTTAAATTTTTTTAAACAAATTTACTTATATAAATATTAGATCCAAACATGAACTTCTATTTTTTTTTTTTTTAATTTTGAAAAAGTTACTTTGTTAAATTATAAAAATTAGTGTTTCCCCATTGGAATAAAGATAACGTTTGGTTTTCAAATAAAGCTGTTAAAAATATATATACTTTTTTAAATACTACGCGATTTATGTGTCAACCAATCAGAACGTACTATCAACCAATCAGAATGTACTATGTAAGGTATATGTTTCACAATGTTAAATTTATGAAAACGAAATATGCAAAAATTTTCTATTTCGGGATAAAAATTTCGAGTTTTCATAATTTTCCTGTCGGTTTGGGATTAGATCTAACTGTATGCCAAATAGAAGTAGGGTAGAATATCGATCGGTGATACGTGGCAAATTACCGGCGTTCTCGCTAATTTTGCATTTTTGAATTAAAATAACTTTTTAACTGTTTATTCCTTGACGATGATTGAAAAAATATTCTCTTATAATTCCGTAAAATTTCGATACTCGAAGACTCACCACTGTAATATTTCGTGTAGATATAGCTGTAAGCACGTAAGACAAAAAAAACCCTTAAACTCGGCCTTACGCACTTCCGTATTCAATTGGTTTTTAATATTCATAACTTGGTTTAAATATTATTTTCAAGTAATTTGTAGCATAATAGGTGAAAATTAATTTACTTTTAAAAACAAATAATTTACTTTTAAATATAATTCTATAATAGTGAATTTTAATTCCACTTTAAACTTTACACTACTTCCAATGAATTATGTATAATCGACTTCAAAAATAGGTTTCCTTTTCCAAACCTTACATTTGATCTAATGGCGCCTTAATCCCTTATTTTTATATTATTGATGCATAATATATTATAATTTAAAAATTTTTTGTTTTTTCACATGGTTTAAAAAAAAATTACATCATTTTTGAAGAATTTATAATGGAAAAATTAAATATTTTCGGATTTTGATTTTTTTTATGAGAACTACTAAGCTCAGAATTGGCCTAAAACTTGATGTTTTCTGAATTAACTGAAACTCTAAATTTTAATTCAATTCTACATACATTTTTCTGCAAAAAATTTAATCATTCCTTGTGTTCCAATTGAAACATTCCTTGTGTTAATGTATGTAATATTATATTAATATAACAGTATTATTTACGCTTAGAAGGTGACTTAGTGTTTCAAATATGAACGAAAAAAATATAATATTCTTTGAAGCACCAACCACAAAATAACTTTACTCAAGAAAATTTTAGTAGCTTCTCAAACTTTGGCGCCTCCCAAATTTTACAGGCCCTAGGCCCAGATCTAACGGGACTAAGCCTAACTCCGACACTTCATAAACTATACTTAAGAAGTGATTTTTTAGAAGTGATAGATAATTCCTGGGTTAAGAAAAATATTGCAATTGGCCTTAATGCCAATTGTGCTCCCCCTTCAATTCAGCTCAATCATATATACGGGGTGAGATGCATTAAATATATTGTATCTGCTGAAATCCAGAGATTCGCAGTTAAAGAGGATGTGGCTGTATGTTTCTTCCACCTCGCCTCGCAGTCGGCACATAATGGATCCATTGTGTGTCGGTGCTTCCGTAAGTGATAATGTCCGGTGATGAATCCGGTTTGAATTGGTGATGAATTTCGAAGTTGTATCCTGTTCAGATTGAGTGCATCCAGGGACAGCCTCTTGGATACATTCCGAAACAGTAGTTTTTTAGTAGATTAAGTTGTTGCTGCGGTATATATTCCCAGTGATCACAGTGTTTAAAGTCTTTACATTCGTTGATCACTTACTTTCATGCTGTTTTTGGAATTCGTAATATAGGTTCCAGACCTAGGAAAAGTATTCCGAGTTCCTTCTTAGTTAAGATATTCTCTTTTTCGTTTCCTTCCAAACCACTATGACCTGGTATCTGGATCAATTTAACGTTGTTTCGTTTTGCCAGGTCTAGTAGTTCCTCTAGGTAATCCCTGAGTATCACTGAAGAAATTCATTAAAATTTTTTCTTAATGTGTTTGTTGAAAACTTCCCAAAAATTATCCATACAAATGGATAATACGGATTAATAGCACCTTCATCTAATAGTGACCTGCTTCTAACAGATTTTTTCCATTTTAATATAATCATTAACCATTATCATACATACAATGTATATGAATAAAGATAGGTTGTTGTATTGAAAATTATTAAGAATAATTTTTTTTGGACCCAACACATATTTAAAGTATATACAGTAAAATATTTAAGATGAAAATATTTTTCTCTTCTGGAGAAAGGAGTTTTTATTATATAATTGCAAAAAACGAGAATGATAAGATCTAGTTCGATTTTTTTTTAATCTTTAAAAGTTATTTTTTTAAATCAAATATTTGCAAATATATTACATATTGATTTTAAATCTTTCTTTTCTCTCAAAAGAAAAGTTTTTTTTTTTTTTTTTTTTAAATAAAATCAATCTACATTGAAAAAAGTTAAAAACAATAAATAAGTCAATTTATTTTATAAAAATACAAATATGATTTTATTCAAAAACAAATATATGCATAAATAAATTTTTTTAAATAATTTTTATGAAAACAAGTCGAGGCGAGACAGTAAGCTTACTGAAGGAAATAATTTTGTAAATTTTATATGAATTTTAAATTGGCAATGGCCGTATGTGACAAATGAACATTATAACATCAAACATGAGGGGTGTTGTACTGGTACGATTCCACGTGGGCCAAAATAATTTTTAATAAGTTTTATTAATCATCAGTTCTTCTGAGTGCGCCCATGGTGTTGAGAAACTGAACTGTTCTAGAGAAGTATATGCAAAAATATGTTCAAAAAATAATATTTCTAAAGCGTCAACAACCATGGTTCTAGAAAGGTGTATGATGGGTATAAAAGCCACCCACGGCCATTGCTAATGCATATTCAGTTAAAAACAAGCTATTGTTTGAGTATATGCAGTTTTTAAATTGACACTGTTCGATTAAGATCAAAGTTTAAATTTGAAATTTGTTGGATTATTCTCATCAGTTAGAAGTTTATATTGTTCGAGTATCAAAGTTATAGATTAATCATTGTTATATTAAACAGAGATAAAAGACTCAATTACAATAAAAGAAAAAAATTTTAAAATTAAAATCCATTTTTAGTGAATTTCCTCCAAAGGAAATGCAGCTATTGTTCTTCAAATGTCCATCAATCCTACCTATTAGATGTTAAAAAATACTATCGCTAAAATTTGTAAATATGTATATATATATATATATATATATATACATACATATATACATATATACATTTATACATATATATATATATATATATACATATATACATATATACATATATACATATGTATATATATATATATATATATATATATATATATATATATATATATATATATATATATATACATATATACATATATACATATATACATATATACATATATACATATATACATATATACATATATACATATGTACTTTTTTTAAATTTCTGGGGACTCTCAGTGGTCACAGTATTATTCCCATTGGAATGAAATTTGGTATTTGAGTCGCTTTTGCTATTCTAAAGGTCAAGTTCATAATGGGTAAAATCGGACGAGGGGAAAGGGGGTTTAGAGGGAGGGGAAAACACAAAATTTGACTATCTCCCTTAGTATTTGAAAAATCGGAAAATTTATCAGGAGTTAAGTTGTAGGTCTAAAGTCTTTTTAAATCTATTGGTATTATCAATTGTGGTATTTTTTTGTAAGAGCTAAATTATGAGTTATTTTGTTTCGAGTATTGTGGTATAAGTTTTATTAGTTTAATAACTTGTTTCAACTCGAAATCAACCGTAATGATACTAATATTTCTTAAAAGCACTTGAATCCATATCCCAGAGATAGTTACGATTAGCTAATTCATACTGATGATGACTATTGATGACTATTGTAGTCGAAATACGCATTTATAAAATACAAACAAATGTTATAGGAATAGGGGCTAAATTGGAAAAAACCTAGAGTTCTCTTTGATTATTTTAATAATCTTTAACTAAACAGAACTTTTATTAATTATAAGGCGGTACGAAGTTCGCCGGGTCAGGTAGTATATATATATATATATATATAAGGGTATTATAAGCTATATTAACATATAAAGTATTATAAGCTATATTAAGTATCATTTTCGAAGCCCGATTTTTTCTATTTTTGACTAATATTGCCTAAACTATTGAAACTATGAAAAAATTGTTTATAAAAAAAATATGTGCCTTTTATTTCTTACCAAATTCATATGAAAAACTTCTTCAATAAACTGAATAGTTAGGGGGATATCAAGGAAACAAAGATACTTATCCCCGTAAAAAACAATGTGGCTGAGGGTAGTTAATCCAAAGTGGTTTTCGCACTTGGTTATTAACCCCATTTACGTTCCTACAAGCTGCCATTGACATTATAGTTTTTTAAGATGAGATCTCATTCAAGAACTTTGGAAAAAGCAACACACAATTTCTCCGTTAAAGAAGAGCGACAAAATTTTGTTTTATACAACTAATACACGATAAAATATCGGCAAATTAGGCGACTACTTTCGACTGGATTTGAAAAAGTTGTTGTGCTAGGTTGACAGATATTAATTCATTGCGCAAAAAAGAAATTATAATAATATAGTAATATTAAGCCGTTATGAAGTCATCTGCAAGGAACTGACCTCATCCAACAAACTCCCATCATATTGGTAAGAATATTTGAAATAAAATATAAATGTATTTATGAATAATTATAAATTCTGGGTAGTAAAATTATTGATTGCTAGCTATACCTAGTACATACTACGGAACCCAAAGTTTAGAAGTGTACGACACGCATCATTTTTTATTGTATATTAAAGTATGTAAGAAATTTGCAAGAATCTCAAATTATTGTAACAAATAACTTTTGGGAAAATTATTAGATATTTTGAAGATAGTTTTTTGATTATAATTGGAACGGAAATTTTTGGAATAAGGACAATGCAATCATATAGGTCACAATTTAAGATGATTGACCGACAACCATTTTAATGAATTTTTTTACTTGCAAGACCGGCAATTAATAATAAAAATGCAGTAAACGAAAATAAATGAGTAAACTATATCCAAGTGTGTCAAAAAAGGTTATAAAAAAAGAAGGTATTTCTCATGTGTTTGAAGAGCTAAATTTTTTCTGTTATGTATCCGAAGTGCTATGTAGGGACAATTTTGGGTCATATTAAATAAAGGGCATCATAGAAAGAATATTTTGGCCAAAAATTTTGTTTCTAGCCTGATCCGAAATGGTTAAAAAACCAACCTTTAATATCTCCCTTATTTGAAGAGATATTCTTATGTTGTTTGCGGATTTACGGGGTACAATTTTGGTATAATTATTTTACATTTTCCGTTTTTCACTAGGTGTGTGCGAGATGGGCGAAACAGAAAAACTGATTTTTCTCTCTTATTTAAAAGATACAATTTTTTTGTTTCATGCAAACATTATCCTCTAGTAAAAGACCATCTTGTGCCATAGAGACATTTTCCCAAAAAGTGTCCCAAAGGGCAAAAACTTCCAAAATTTAGTTTATTTTGGTACAATTTCGTTAATTTCGCCCCTTATACAAATGGTACAATTTTTGTTTTATATGGCTTGTTAAAGTGTACCATGGACAGAATATTTTAGCCAAAAAACTTTTTTTCTGGCCAGGTCCGAAATGGGTCTAATAACCAACCTTTAATATCTCAGTTATTAGAAGAGATATTCTTTTGATGTTTGCAGATTTACGGGGTACAATTTTGGTACAATTATTTAACATTTTCAGTTTTTCGCTAGGAGTGTCCGAAATGGGTGAAACAGAAAAACTGATTTTTCTTCCTTATTTAAAAGTAAAAATTTTTGTCTCTCATGCAACCATTATCCTCTAGTAAAAGGTCATTTTGTGCCATTGAGACATTTTCCCAAAAAGTGTCCCAAAATGGTCAAATTTCCAAAATTTAGTTTATTTTGGTACAATTTCGTTAATTTCGCCCCTTATACAAGAGGTACAATTTTTGTTTTATATGGCTTATCAAAGTGTACCATGGACAGAATATTTTGGTCAAAAAACTTTTTTTCTGGCCAGGTCTGAAATGGGTCTAATAACCAACCTTTAATATCTCAGTTATTAGAATAGAGATTCTATTGCTGCTTGCGGAATTACGGGGTACAATTTTGGTACAATTATTTTATATTTTCAGTTTTTCGCTAGGAGTGTCCGAAATGGGCTAAACAGAAAAATTGATTTTTCTCCCTTATTTAAAAGGTAGAATTCTTTTGTTTTCATTTTCTCAAAAAGCGTCACAAAAGGGTCAAATCCCTAAAAATATGTCTATATGGTTAATTTCTTCGTTATCGAGGAGGTACAATTTTTGGGTTGAATAGTATGTCAAAATACTCTTCAAACATAATATTTTGGCAACGTTAAATTTTTATAGAATGTCCTATAGTTAGCTTTAATTTTGGTTGAAATTGTATGCCCAGTTCACGGAGGTCAAATTATTAATTATAAATTATAGAAACCGAACACTCAGGAGTGAAAAGACATTGCTAATTATGTGTTTGAATGGAGAATGGAAGGATAACCTGAATAAATTTTTGAATGAAAAGGGTATAAGTGAGTTGAACGACAAAAACAGCAAGTCATGTGTGAAACAGAGAATGTCAGAATGCAGTTTGAAAGAGAGTATGAATGACATTAGAATGAAAGATAGCCTTAGGTTCTTTGCAACTCTGGATCACTATAAGCAAGGAGCTAAGTATCTAAATATGTGTGACAGAGGTGCAAGGCACTTAATTGCAAAATTTCGTATGTACGGATTTAAGTGGAAAAGCAAGAAAGAGGATGGGGTCAAGATATGTGTACTGTGTGATAGAAACGAGAGTATTGAGCATTTGATAGAAGGCTGTCCTGGAACCGCAGGTCCAGAGAGAGACTTCGAATGAGAGATTTTGAATGTGTCGAGACCTGAACTAGTTAGGCCAGTTTCACAATACATGAAATACATAGTAGATCAAACTGACCATAACTGACCATAATTTGAATTTATTGATTTTATTTATTTATTTATTTTTTTCATTTATTTTTATTGAATTAGTTTTCTTTTTTTAAAATTATTAAACTGTTATTATTATTTTTTAATTTGCTTCTTCTATTTTGTAATTTAAAATTGTAAAATGGTTATTTTTTGATTTATGTCAAATAAAGTTATATTATTATTATTATTATTATTAATTAATAATTGCTTTATATAAGTAATAATTAATATACATTATTATAATATATTTTCTAATAATAATTAGTTTGATTAATAGGTACTTAGCTCTTGAGTAGTTAATGAATATTTACTTAATTCATTACCTAGAGATACTAATCGAGCTAACATAAACAAAACAATCTGTAATATCGTCTATCTAGACATTTTTTTAATACAAAAAAAAATAAAAGATAATAATGGATGTTTTTATCCAGGCAACGCTACGTATTTCAATTAGTAAGGTCAAATAAATAAATTTATTACTTTGCATATTTGACAACACGTATTTCTGAAAACTAGAGCGTATGATGATAGATTTTCGTTCAATGTATTAATTTCATAGTTTTACTGTACAGAAATAACTTTTATTTTTAATTAAAAATTACATTCACTAGGTTTGAATAGTGCACGCTATTTTTGTTATTTATTCATTGCGTTTTTTCATTTATATATTTTCCCAATGGTTAAATGATATTTTTTTAAATGCAATTCCAGCAATTAGGTACATTATAGGAAAAGCATCTAAGTAAAATTACATCTAGGCAAACAAGCAGCATCTAGATAAACAATTTTACGGTAAAATTACTACCGATGAAGAGAGTCGAGCTCTAGTGGACGAGCTGTTAAAGGCGCTCTGCTCGGAACTGAGAGGTTACTGGTTCGGTTCCTAACGGTGACAGTTTGTCAAATAAAATAATTTAAAAAAATAATAGCTCGGTTAATTGAATTCACTGTCGGCGTATGGACAAGAACGAAATATAAATATCACCATAGTTCCTATCAAAGTCGGCTGCATTCGGACAACCTACCAATAAAAGGGGCCTAGATAGGCCTACTTGCCAGGCGTCGACCTACCCTCCGCTACTACTACTATTACCGTTGAAAAATATGAAATTAGATCCACTGACAACTATATGAATTGCCAAAAGAAAGAAATACGTAAAACCAAAAATGGTTGACAGAAAAGATTGTAATATCTACTCGAAAAATACATGAAATATAATTTACAAACAAATGCTATAAACTTTTCTCCAATTATAAAATTTGGATTTAATTGATGATTTGGATTTAGTTTTCTTTAGTTCATAAGCAATAGCCCTGGAACTTGGTACTATTAGTACACCTTAGAAACCAAATCAACCTGTGGATTCTGTTATCGAACTATATTTCCCATCACAAATAAAATTCAATTACTTTCAAATTTTCATATGTAGAATTTATTGGATAACAAAAATCAGTATGTTTTTTTGTTAGATATAATGGGTTAAATTTCCAGAGATGCATAGATTATTGAATAATTGACACAATCCGACCAAAAACATAAATGTAAGAAAGGGCCGAGTTTTCGGGAAAATCCTTAATGTAATAGTTCCTTCTTAAAAATTGATGATATGAGAGTAAGGACCGAGCTATTTACAAAATAAATAGCTCTAGACTTTATATAATAGTTCCTTCTTAAAAAGTGATGATATGGAAGAAAGGACCGAGCTATTTACAAAGTAAATAGCTCCAGACTTCATATAAAATTTTTAAAATTTTGTAACGCGGCAAGTTTTAAAATATTTGAAATCATCAGAAAAAATACTTGCCGCGTTATATAAAATTTTAAAAACATACTAAGGGAAAATTTACGAAATAAATTTCAACCAAATTTTTTCTTACATTTAATCAATTTACCCCTCATTAATTTTTTTAGTTAATAGTTTACCGAGCTATTTACTTTGTAAATAGCTCGGCTCTTTAATGGGATATCATCACTTTTTAAAGAGCAACTATTATATGAAATCTGGAGCTATTTACTTTGTAAATAGCTCGGTCCTTTCTCCCATATCATCACTTTTTAAGAAGCAACATTTATTATATGAAGTCTGGAGCTATTTACTTTGTAAATAGCTCGGTCCTATCTTCCATATCATCACTTTTTAAGAAGGAACTGTTATATAAAGTCTAGAGCTATTTACTTTGTAAATAGCTCGGTCCTTACTCTCATATCATCACTTTTTAAGAAGGAACTATTACATTAAGAATTTTCCCGAAAACTCGGCCCTTTCTTACATTTATGTTTTTGGTCGGATATCAATCCTTTTTGTAAGGCTTAAATATACGAAACCCAAGCCTTCGCACAAAACGCTACGCGTTTTGTTACACTTCACGTATGCTTTGCGTTTTTTTACGCTTCGCGATACTTTACTCTTTTTAGAATCACATATACAAAGGAGACCGCTTCGCGTTATATAACGTCAACTGGCTCTGCTCGCTTTTTGAAAGGCTTAAATATCAATATAGTATGGTTGTTATATAATAATGGTGACAATGAGAAATCAAACCCTTTAAAACAAAAAATTCTAAATCGGTTCATGAATGACGGAGTTCTGAGATAAAACAATTAAATGTGTAACACTTGAATGTTTATTGTATAGAATCTCATATATGTTAGGTATTGGCCAATAGTATAATAGAAATGTCTTAGAAATTATCCACCAAATGCAATAAACCCCATCTTTCTACCATGAATGTAACTTTAGGGGGTTGTTTTCCCATCTTTTTAGGGAGTGGTGAGGAAAAGTTTTAAGTTTTTCTAATTACCTTCTTAATTTGTAGCTATTAAGCGTCGAATGCAAGAAACCACATCTTTCTAGCATGTATAGAAGAAAAAGATGCTTTTAGGGGTGTTTTTTCCATTTTTGAATGGTTGCGATTGGAAAATTTACTCTAATAAAATAATCTTTTGAATTTAATCCAGTTCCACGTTGAACAAAAAAAACCCGTTCTTTCTAACATGAAAAGAAGTGAAAAGGGCAGTTTTAGGGGTGTTTTTCCTCTTTTTGGAGATTGCGATGTAGGTTATAAAATTTTCGTGGTATTCGGTTAATTTGACTTTATTTTGATTCGATTGGTGAAAATCCCATCTTTCTGCCATGAATAGAAGTTAAAAGGGTAGCTTCGGGGGTGCTTTTCAGATTTTTTTTGGGAGGAAGCGATGTAAGCTTTTAAGTTTTTTGAATAACCTTCTTAATTTGTAGCTGTTTAGCGTCGAATATAAAAAACTCCATCTTCCTAGCATGTATAGAAGAAAAGGGGTAGTTTTATGGGTGTTTATCCCATTTTCGAAGGGTAACGATAGGAAAATTTACATTTTTAAAAAAGTCCTACTATTTTAAATCCGGTCCACGTCAAATGAAAAAAACCTGATCTTTCTAACATTAATAGAAGTGAAAAAGGCAGTTTAAGGGGTGTTTTTCCATTTTCGGAGGTTTCCGATGTAGATAATGAAATTTTTTAAAGTAATCTATTAATTTGACTTTAAAAAGAAAATCCCATCTCTCTAACTAGAATTGAAGTGAAATGGCAATTTTACGGTTGTTTTCCATATTTTCGGGAGGGGGGGGGTGGCGATGTAGGAAATGAAATTTTTTAAAGTATTCTGTTAACTTGACTTTATTTCGGGTCAATTGTTGAAAATTCCATCATTTCAGTATGTAAAGAACTGAAAAACGTAATTTTGCGGGGTGTTTTTCGATTTTCCGGGAGATTGTAATGAAAAATTTTAAATTTTTCGAATAAACTTACTAATTTGTAACTATTTAGTGTCAAATGCAAAAAACTTTATCTTTCTAGCATGAATAGAAGGAAAGGGGTTGTTTTACGGGTGTTTTTCCCGATTGCAAAGGGTTGTGATAGAAAAATTTATTTTTTTCAAATATTTCTGTTAGCTTGAACTTGTTTCACGACGAATGGAAAAAACCAAGTGAAAAGGTCAGTTTTAGGGATGTTTTTCTCATTTTCGGGAGGGTTGCGATGTAGGGGGCGGAATGCGATGTAGGTAATGAAATTTTTCAAAGTGTTCTGTTAACTTGACTTTATTTTGGGTCGATTGGTGAAAATTCCATCATTTCAGCATATATAGAACTGAAAAACGTAATTTCGGGGGGTGTTTTTTCGATTTTTCGGGAGGTTGCAATAAAAAATATTAAGTTTTTCGAAATTACTTCCTAATTTGTAGCTATTAAGCGTCGATTGCAAAAAACTGCATCTTGTTGCATGTATAGAACAAAAAGGTTGGTTTTGGGGGTGTTTTTACCTAGTTCGAAGGGTTGTGATGGAAAAACTTTCTTCCTTCAAATAATTCTGTGATTTTGAAACTGTTCCACGTCGAATGGAAAAAAAACCGATCTTACTATCATGAATAGAAGTGAAAATGTCAGTTTTAGGGATGTTTTTCCCATTTTCGGTGTGGTTGCGATGTAGGTAATGAAATTTTTCAGAATATTCTGTTAATTTGACGTTATTTCGGATCGATTAGTGAAAATTCCATCTTTATAGCATTTTTAACAGAAAAACGTAATTTTGGAGGTTGTTTTTCCAATTTTCCAGGGAGTTGCACTGAAAAAATTGAACTTTACCGATTTTTCTCGTCAGTTTGAAGCAATTTCACGTCGAATACAAAAAACCATTCGAATACAAAATCATTCTAGCATTAGAGCTTGGTTATAAGGGCTTTAAAGAATTTTGGCAGGCGAAGCTAGTAATAAGCTAGTAATAAATAATAATTGATCAATGCAAAATATAATAAAAAAGTTAAAATAAAATGAGAATATAAATTAATGTTTACAAAATTACAATAAAAAACGTATAAAATAAAAACAAATTCACACAGTGTTGGGTCACCCATCCAAAAACTAATTGTAATCATATGTGCTTAACTTTTAATAATAAACGCACACGGCTGTATTCAAATTGCTATGACTGTTTGTATATGGTAAAGAATTAATAGATATATATCATATTGTTCTTTTTATGTTTTCTACATGGATGTTTAGTATTGACACAGTCTTAAGTTTAATTAAAACAAAAAAATGTTAAATTTTCCACTTTTCCGATACAAATTTCCAGTTTTCGCAATTTTCCCGTCGGTGGGTATTATATCTACCTATATGCGAAATATCAACTTTACAGGATATCTGGAAGTATCGTAGAATATTGATCTATTAGTTACCAAGAATTGTAGGCGTTCCCGCGTCGGTTTGGGTACTACAGCTATAGAGAATATAAATTAATGTTTAAAAAATTACAAAAAAAAAACAACTGCACACAGTGTCCACCAGACGAAAACTGCTGTATTCGACAACAACTGCTGTATATAAATTTTACAGATGGTGATTTTCGGCATCACGACAAAAATTTTTCATGAAAATGCATCCAAAAAAATTCAAATATTTAAATAAATGTACCCTTATAGAGACAAACTAAATAATGGATGAAAATTTTTATTCAAGAATAAATTATCGTTAAAAAATGGAAAAGTATTCTTAAAAATATCATTGATTGCATTTTTGAATTATAATTAAATGGATAGATAATCACATATTCGATTTGCAAAATCTATTGCCTATTGATGTTTTCCGATTTTTTCCGTCGGTTTCAAGCAAGTGCGTGTCGAGTGCCAAAAACCGCAACTTTCTAGCATGAGTCAGTCAGCTTCACTTTCAGCTTTATAGTATAGCAAAAATGTCCATCGATCATAGAAAATAGATGTCGAAAATCACCATCAGTAAAATTTATATATATATATATATATATATATATATATATATATATATGTATACATATGTATACATATAATTTATATATATATATATATACATATATACATGTAATTTATATATATATACATACATATAATTTATATATATACATATATATATATATATATATATATATATATATATATATATATATATATATATATATATATATATATATGTGACTATCTATTAGTTAATTTGTTAATATAAAAAACAGAAAAATGGAATTTGTTTTTATGTTTTCTATTTATGTTTTCTACAAGGTAGTTTACTTATAAATATAATATTTATATGGCAATTTATATAATTTATGCCATGAATTTATGCCATGAAGCGAATGTCAGCTGATATTCGAGCAAAAGTCACGCGCACCAGAGATGAAATGTGGGACGAGAGGATTTCGGCTCTGACCACTCGTGACAATAATGTATGGAAAATTGCAAAATGTTTGCGTAAACGTTCCAACAGACTGCCCCCTCTCTCGTCAGAAAATGGGTACCTTTACTCAGATTCTGACAAAGCCCAACTTCTTGCTGTCACCTTCTCTAAGGCGCACAGCTTAACTGATGGCGATGAATATCACGACGAAGAAACGGCCCATCTGGTGTCCGAATCCTTGGAAAATGTTCCTTCTTCCGTCATTAACCCCATCGATGTCGAATGCATGCCACCCCATGAGGTTTCAAACAACTTGAGAAATCTTAAGTGTAGGAAGGCTCCTGGTGATGATGGTGTAACTACTGTTGTGCTCCGCTATCTTCCTCGAAAGACGGTAGTGCAGCTCAGTTATATCTATACTGCATGCCTGAGACTTGGTTATTATCCTGACCTCTCGAAATCCGCTAAAGTTTTAGCGCTTCCGAAGCCGGGGAAGCAACTTAAGTCACCTTCAAGCTACCGACCTATCAGTTTGCTGCCATCTCTCAGCAAGGTCATGCAGAAAGTAGTTTTGAACCGGCTGCAGTCGCATGAAGATATCCACAGACAGCTTATCTACCAACAGTTTGGTTTCAGGTCAAACCATTCAACAGTGAGTCAGCTCCCCCGACTCACTGACCACATTGCTACCGGATTTAACTGGAATAAATCCACAGGCATGGTCCTCTTGGACATCGAAAAAGGCTTCGATACGGTTTGGCACGATGGACTTATCCATAAACTATCCAAACTCGATATACCAACCTATATCCTGAAATTCCTTATTTCATATTTTTCAAATAGAAAATCCCAAATTCATATCCAACAAAGTAAATCGAACCAATACCGTGACAAAGCTGATGTCCCTCAAGGATCCCTGCTTGGACCCCGGCTCTTTTTATATTATATCAACGATATCCCGAAGGATCCAGCTACTGAAGCAGCCCTCTTCGCTGACGATACGGTAATCTATTGCTCTTCTTGGCAACCGAAAGCTATTTCGAGTTGCCTCCAATCCTACCTATCCAGGCTTGAAAACTATTTCAAGCTATGGAAAATCAAGACAAATCCACGAAGACTCAGTCCGTTTTGTTTACTAGGAGGAATAAATTTTCCTCCTATCCACTTGAATTGAAGATGTTTAACACTGAAATCCGGCAAACTCAAAGTGTTGAGTATCTAGGAATAACTCTTTAAAGGCAGTTGAATTGGGCACAAGCCACCCAAAGGAAACGCATCCTTTGCAGGACTATACCCGTTACTCAACACCAAGAGCAAGCTGGACGAATGCTTAAAACATCGCCTTTACAAGTCATGTATCCGGCAAGTACTCGCGTTCGCAGCCCCAATATGGTCAAACGTTGCTCCTTCGCACCTTGCGAAACTGCAAAAATTTCAAAATCGTTGTCTTCGGACGATTTCGAAAAAACCCCTAAGATATCCGTCTGAAGCTCTCCACGTTGAAACTGGACATTCTACTATCTGTAAATTTATCCAAACTACCTCCAAATCCTTTTTCCAATCTTCCCGCGAAAATCATTTGCCGGAAATCAACGTACTGGGTCAATTTGACCCGAATACGTTGCTCTTTAGGAAAAGATTCCGCATGCCACATGATCTCGATTACAACTAATACTGTTGTTTTCTAAATTGTACATATTTTCTTTTCGTATTTCTATTTAAGTTTAGTTTTAGGGATGGCTTATCCATCCAATTTAGGTTAAGTTTTATGTCAATGGTTTTGTATTAAATTTTTCCCATTTCTAAACGATGTTAAAACGATTCTATAATCTCGATGTATATAATTTAATAAGATGATATATTATAGGTAAAGCATAGGGTTCCTAGCCTTTATACTTTAAGATGTGTTGTACTACAAGTTATATAAAATATTGATGCAAAAATATACTTATTCTACTACTACTACTACTACTACTACTACTTATATAATTATAATTTCTTATAACATAAATCTACGTAAAATCATTAATTAGGGGTAAATTGTTTAAATGTCAGTAAAAATTTGGTTGAAATTTATTACGTAATAAGTTTTCTTAAAGTAAAATTTTTGTAGTATGTTTCTAAAATTTTACATAACGCGGCAAGTTGTTTAGCGAATTTCATGTAAGGAAATAAAATAGTGACCGCTAGAAAGTGATTTATGTATTTGAAGGAAATTCGCTCGAAGATGAAGCAGCTCCTGCGTAATTTTTGATGATTTCAAATATTTTAAAACTTACCACGTTATAAATAAAATTTTTAATTATAAATTTTTAATAAAAACATACTAAAGAAAACTTACGACATATTATTTCATTTCAACCAAATTTTTTCTTACATTTAATCAATTTACCCCTAAGGATAACAAGAAAACTCGTATTATACCTCGTCATTTACAATTAGCAATTCGTAATGATGCAGATTTAAATAATTTATTATCTGGTGTAACAATCGCCCAAGGTGTGATGTATTACCTAATATACAAGCAGTGTTATTGTCAATGAAAACTGAAAAGAAAGCGTAAATTATTTACATTGGATTATTTCATCGATCATAGGCCTTTTATTAAAACGCCACAAATTAATGTGAAATAAGAGTGATATATTTTTTATTAAAATAACTATATAAAATTTAGTATATATAAGATATTACTTGATTTGTTTCGATTATGACTTCTAAACTAATCGTTTATAACAGATAATTGATTATCAACGTAACAGTCTTTGAGCAATCATATTCCACAACAACGTGCAACGCAGCATGCAATAGTTTTGATACATGTACCAAAGATAATGCGGCGATTGGCAGCTCAGATTCGAAGAAATGACTTGACCCGTTGGCTTGACGTCACAAAAAAAAAAATTCGTTACGCAGGAGTTGCGTCAACTTAGCGAATTTCCTTAGAATATATAAATCACTCTCTAGCGGTCATATTTTTAGTCTGATCAAAATGCCGTAGGGCAGTTTAAGCGGTGTTTTTCCCATTTTCGGAGGTTTTCGTTATAGGTAATGACATTTTTCAAAGTAATCTGTTAATTTGGCTTTATAAAGAAGTGAAATGGCAATTTTACTTCAATTAATTGGGGAGGAGGGGGTTGAATGCGATGTGGGTAATGAAATTGTTCAAAGTGTTCTGTTAACTTGACTTTATTTCGGGTCGATTGGTGAAAATTTCATCATTTCAGCATATATAGAACTGAAAAACGTAATTTCGGGGGGTGTTTTTTCGATTTTTCGGGAGGTTGCAATAAAAAATATTAAGTTTTTCGAAATTACTTCCTAATTTGTAGCTATTAAGCGTCGAATGCAAAAAACTGCATCTTGTTGCATGTATAGAACAAAAAGGTTGGTTTTGGGGGTGTTTTTACCTAGTTCGAAGGGTTGTGATGGAAAAATTTTCTTCCTTCAAATAATTCTGTGATTTTGAAACTGTTCCACGTCGAATGGAAATAAACCGATCTTTCTATCATGAATAGAAGTGAAAAGGTCAGTTTTAGGGATGTTTTCCCCATTTTCGGTGTGGTTGCGATATAGGTAATGAAATTTTTCAAAATATTCTGTTAATTTAACGTTATTTCGGGTCGATTAGTGAAAATTGTATCTTTCTAGCATTTATAAAAAAGAAAAACGTATTTTTGGAGTATGTTTTTTTCCAATTTTCCGGGGGGTTGCACTAAAATAATTGACGTTAATAAATAATAATTGATCAATGCAAAATATAATGAAAAAGTTAAAATGAGAATATAAATTAATGTTTATTACAAAATTACAAAAAAAAATCTGTACACAATGGTCACCCATCCAATTACTGATTTTAACTAACGTTGCATAACTTTTAAATGCTATATGCCAACTGCTGTATGACAACAAGCCAATTCACTACTATAGGTTAAACAAATTTTTAGTCATAATATAGTTCATTGTGTTTTCTACATGGGTGTTTAGTTTTAAATGGTCTAATACAATCAATATTAAAATACCTAAGTGTCATCCAATCAGATAGGACTCTATAAAAATATCAACGAATAAGATAAATATATGCGTTCTAATGCTAATTTAATTAAAACGAAAATTGTAAAAATTTCCTTTTTTCCGATACAAATTTCCAGTTTTCGCAATTTTCCCGTCGGTTTGGGTACTACAGCTATCTACATGCCAAATATCAACTATGCAGCATATCTGGAAGTATCGTAGAATATTGATCTATTAGTTACCAAGAATTGTAGGCGTTCCCGCGAATTTTGCGTTTTTGAAGTGAAATAACTTTTTAACGGTTAATTCGTTAACGTTGATTGAAAAAACTATTTCTTATAATTCCGTAAAGTATCTATATTCGAAACATCAACACTGTAGCTCTTTTCGTTCAATAGATACAGCACCTAAAAAATGACTCTAAATTAAGGTGTAGTAATAGCACTGTAGTGAGAAGTCCGAATGTGTCCCTTAAATCTCGGCCTTACTCACTACCGTGCTCTAGATATAATAAATAGTAATGTTAATATATAAAGTATGTAATGATTATTATCGCATTATGCTATTCTTTTAAGTTAGTAGTTTGCTCACTGACAGTTTTTACCTATTACCCTTTCGAATCTTATTTAGTGTAGTTTATGTGTACACTTGGCATAATATTACAGGTTTCTATATAATTAAAACTGATTTTTTTGTCGACGGCGCATAGCAATGAATCTAAATAAATAGGCTAAATAAACAATACAAAAATGTTACACGATACACTGTACTAATTTACTTGTAAAACTAACACCTATCAATCAAGTGACATATTTACATATTAAAAAGATATCATAATCAATAGATCATTAATAATATACATGTATGCAAATACATGTAATATGAGATATAGTAGAGATATACTGTCAGATATAGTATTATGATCAGGACTGCGCCAACCTTTTCTGCACAACTCTTGTGTGCAAAAATTAAGGTTTTTGCCATTATTTTCATGGATGCAGTAAAGAGAGTTTACTTCCGCTTAAAAATTGAGAAAAAACTAAATGTGGGTTTAGAAGCATGAAATTTTGAACATGAGTTTCTTATATAACGTAGGTTATCTAACTAAGATAAAGATTGAGCTGCCTAAGATAAGGCATTTGAAAGTTTTCTAAGGGGGTTAAATAGGGGATGGAAAGTTTGTATGAGAGTTCGTCATTTTTGAAGTGAGAAATAGGCAAAATATTGTTTAGGCTTCTGCTTATAAATAAAAGTCAGTTATATCAGCGTTTTTGGAAATTCATCCCTTAAGGGTGTAAAATAAGGGACGATTTGTATGGTCATTTGGTTATGGATTTGTAATGAAAATTATTGAGAATAATTTTTCTAGATCCAACACATATTTTAATTATGAAATAGAAAAATATTAAGTAAAATATTACGAAAAATATTTATGAAAACTATTTTCTCCTTGGAAAAAGGAGTTTTTTTTTCTAAGTACAAAAAGGAAATAATCTAGTTCGATTTATTTATTTTCTAAAACAAAGTTTTTTCGAAGTCGAAAATTGAAAAGAGATTAATAGATGCTTTTGATTTAAAGTTTTTCTTTTTTTTTTTAATCAAAATTGGAAAAAATTATTAGATATAATCCGACCAAAAACATAAATGTAAGAAAGGGCCGAGTTTTCGGGAAAATCCTTAATGTAATAGTTCCTTCATAAAAAGTGAGAGTAAGGACCGAGCTATTTACAAAGTAAATAGCTCTAGACTTCATATAATAGTTGCTTCTTAAAAAGTGAGGAAATGGAAGAAAGGACCGAGCTATTTACAAAGTAAATGTAAGAAAAAATTTGGTTGAAATTTATTTCGTAAGTTTTCTCTATCTTTCGAAAGTTCTCCCTATGTGCATGTTTATTTTGGGGGGGGGGTTTAGGATGGAGGGTTTGGGGAGACTGGGCATAGATAGGTCTCACATTACGATTTTCAAAGGGTAGCGATGAAAAACATATGGTTTTTCGAATGGGTGATTTTTGGGGACGTTTTTTCCATTTCAAGGGGGTGGTGATGAACAATTAAAGTTTATCGAATGATCCCATTAGTTTTAAGAAATTCTCCACCAAATGAAAAAAATCCCATCTTTCTACCATGAAGAGAAGTTAAAAGAGTAGTTTAAGGGGTTGTTTTCCCATTTTTTTAGGTTTGGTGAGGAAAAATTTTAAATTTTTCTAATTATCTTCTTAATTTGTGGCTAGTAAGCGTCGAATGCAAAAAACCGCATCTTTGTAGTATGCATAGAAGAAAAGAGTGGTTTTAGGGGTGTTTTTTCCATTTGCGAATGGTTGTGATAGGAATATTTACTATTATAAAATAATCCTGTTAATTTAATCCTGTTTCACGTTGAAGAAAAAAAAACCCGATCTTTCTATCATGAATAGAAGTGAAAAAGTAAGTTTTAGGGATGTTTTTCCCATTTTCGGGGGGTTGCAATGGAGGTTATGAAGTTTTCTGTTAATTTGACGTTACATAGAACAGAAAAACGTAATTTTGGGGGATGTTTTTCCTATTTTTTGGGGGGTTGCAATGAAAAAATTGAAGTTTTCCGATTTTTCCCGTTGGTTTCAAGTAATTTCGCGTCGAATGAAAGTGTGACAGTCAGTCAGCTTCATCTTCAGTTTTTTAGTATATTAGACGTGGTTTTAAGGACTTTCCAAATTTTTTCGGGCGAAGCTGCAACGGGTAATGCAGGTAATAAATAATAGTAATAAATAATAATTGATCAATGCAAAATATAATAAAAAAGTTAAAATGAGAATATAAATTAATGTTTACAAAATTAAAAAAAAAGACGTTTGCGCACAATGTGCACCCATCCAAGTACTGATTTTAACCAATGTCGCTTAACTTCAAACTCTAGACGAAAACTGCTGTATTCAACAAGCCATTGCCATTACCAACGGTTAAAGAAATATTTAGGGATCATATAGTTCATTATGTTTTGTACATGGTTCTTTACTATAATATGGTCTAATACAAATCAATATTTAAATAGCTAGTGTCATCCAATCAGATAGGACTCTATAAAAATATCAACGAATAAGATGAATATATGCGTACTAATGCTAATTTGATTAAAACGAAAATTGTAAAAATGTTCTTTTTTCCGATACAAATTTCCAGTTTTCGCAATTTTCCCGTCGGTTTGGGTACTAGATCTACCCGTATGCCAAATATCAACTTTACAGGATATCTGGAAGTAGCGTATAAATATGATAGATCATACTTATGTTTTTAAGGGGTATACCGTGAATTTTGTGTTTTTGAAGTGAAATAACTTTTTAACGGTTAATTCGTTTACGATCATTGATATACCGGTTTCATATAGTTACGTAAAGTATCGATAATTCGAAATATCAACACTGTAGCTTTTTTCGTTTAGAAGATATTTCGTGGTCAAATAATATTCTAATATTTCCTGTAGTAATAGCACTGTAGTGAGAAGTCCAAATGTCGACCTTGCGCACTACCGTGCTCTAGATTTATTAAAAAAATCTAAATCAAAAGTCTAAGTTGAATGTTTTAATAACATAAATACATAAGCAAATAAATAATTTTGTATAAACAAGATTGAGTAAACAAAACAAGCTTGCTTTGAATAATATATGTATCATAAAATTTGTGTAGAAATTTGACATAGCGGTGGCCGTGTCTGCTGAGTCGATACTTAAATGTCAAGCAAGAGGGGTATCATTCGGGTTCAAGCCTCGGAGAAGTATTGTAATTTTTAATTAATTTTATAAATAATCGAAACATCCGAATGCCCAAGGTTGTCGATAAAGTAATAATTCTAGAAACCTCCATGCAAAATATGAAAAAAAAAATCTATATCTTCAAAAATTATATATATTCTAGAAACACCCCTGGCGGGTATAAAAGAGCCACGATCAGCGCTAATCAAATCAGTTTAAAATCGACTGTTGTTTGATTCGGTTAAAAGTATAAAATTAACTATTGTTCGATTCAGATTAAGTTAAAGTTGGCATTTGTACTAGTAGTTCAAAGTTTGAAAATTGACTTGCTGAAAAAGAAATTGGATTCTCTTTTTTTTTGAAAAGCAATAAAATCAGGTTTTTGTTTTGTTTCGTAAAAACTTTTGTTTAATTTAATTTATTTTTTTTCTCCTTTTTTTTTAAAAAAATTGTGCGTGTCATTCCAATTAGAAAATATTTAGTAAAACCTTTTACTAATATATTTTTGTTTTGTTTTTGTCGAGTATCAGAATCTGTTGCAGGTTCGGGCAGCGCTCCTTTGAGGTATAAAGAGAGACAAGGTACCGCGCGACATGGAAGAGCGTCAGTTTTGATGCCAAAAACGTGGAATTTGGTATTTAAACTTTTTACATTTGAAAAAAAATAGAATGCTTCCTAATATGGGAAATCCCCTCGGGTACAAGGCTAGTTTTTTAATAAAATTTTGTTAGTAACAAGACCAAATGGTCTGGATTAGTACTAGTTAAAACAAATTGAAATTTGGATCAGCGTAGACACAATAGGTTTTTAATGATATATGTTAAAGACTTAATATTATATACAGAATGATCAATGTAAATAATAATTAATCATATTATTTGTGTACACTTAAAATGTCAACAACACAATGCTTGTCAAAAGTGTTTACGTTTTTTTGTAACAAAGATAAGACTAGCGTATACTTTCAGACAAATGTCATTTTGAATTTTCAATTAAATGTTGATATGAAAAAATTATTAGTCAGAGTCCTCTTTGGTGTAGCGGTAAGCAAGCTGGACTAGATAGCCAGGGGCCCGAGGTTCGATTCCTGGTTGGCGAGTTAATCTTTTCATATCATCATTTAATAATAATTAATGTTTTAAAAAAAAGCTTTTATGTGCATTGAGAAATCAATCTCGAAAAATCAATCAATGTAAGCCAAAAATTCCCACAACACATTGACATTTCTGAGAAATGTGTGTGGTTTCTTACGTGTGATTCTTAAGATAACCTCAAAAAAAAACCCAACAGTGTCAAGCAAAGGATCTTATCGTTGGAATTTTTTCTTTGTGGATATCTTAAGAGAAATCGTAAATTAATAAATCACAAACAATTTAGGAGCACAAAAAATATACCATAACTTCGCAGCAATTTTGGCGGGAAATTTTTATATAACGCTTATGATCATCTAATTTATGCAAATAAGCCATGAGAGAACGATGATTGGGTCAATGTTTGCTGAGAAACAACTGTGTAGTTAAACGTAGTTAAAAATAATATTATTTTATCGGTGTATACATTAAAAAAAATTATTATTATATACATGATTTCCTTACATAATACATAAAAACAAAAACATGTCTTCAATGATTTATTTCAGCGTGTTGGAAGGCGTTGAATTTATGATAAAATATATTTATATGACCTGTTTAAGCCTCTCATCATACAATACGTCGTTGTTTTATTTGCTATGCAAATTGATGAAAAAACGGTTACATATTTTTTCCGAAAAATATTTTGTAGTACTGTAGAAACATTCATTAAAGTTGTACAATTTGTAAATATGTAATTGATTTTGTCACATTAATATTATTACCGTATGGCCTATGAGGTTGTGTTCAAAAAGTAAATTTCGCGGGATACAAACATTCGATTTTCGATTTCTTGATTTTGTTGTGTTGGTACACTCTCGAACATATGTTCATAGTTTCAGCTATATAGCATTCTTTGTTTGTTTGTGAGAGGCATAAAGGTTAGAAGTATTTAGTGTGCTGGGCGATTTTCTACTGTCGAAAAAAATAGATCAAAGAATTTGCATCAAATTTTGTAAAAAATGGAATTGCTCCAAAGCACACGAAATGTTGTGGCATACGGTGAGTCTACTCTGAGTAACATGTTTAAAAGTTTTACAAGTTCTTCCAAGAAGGCCGAGAGGATGCCAATGGGTCATAACTGGTGACGAATCGTGGGTATATGGTTATGACATCGAAACCAAGATAGATAGATAGATAGATTGTAGAGGTTGTCCTGGACGGGCTACACTTCGACCATAATGTCCATTGTAAGTCGAAACCAAAGTCCATTCGTCCCAATAGAAGAGCCCAGAAGAGCCAAGATCGAAAAAAGCACGCCAAGTTCGATCAAATGTCAAGGTTTTACTCAATGTTTTCTTCGTTTACCGTGTCGTAGTGTATCAGGAGTTCTTACCACAAGGTCGTACAGTAAGTAAGGAGTATTACATTGAAGTTATGCGCCGTTTGCGAGAAGCGATACGAAAAAAACGTTCGAAATTGTGGAAAAACAATTCATGGCTTTTGCATCGCATAATGCACCTGATCACTCATCGTTGCTTGAGCGTGATTTTTTGGTCAAAAACAACACCACAATCATGCCTCAGCCACCATAGTAGCCGGATTCAGCCCCCTGAGACTTTTTCCTATTCCCAAAACTGAAGAGACCCATGAAAGGACGGAGATTTTCAACGATTGAGGAGATAAAAACTTCATCGCTGGAAGAGCTCAAGGCTATACCAAAAAGTGCTTATCAAAAGTGCTTCGAGGATTGGAAAAAGCGTTGGAAAAAGCGTTGGCACAAGTGTATTATATCTGAAAGGTATTACTTTGAAGGAAACAACATGAATATTGATGAATAAAACAGTTTTTGATAAAAATATAAAGTCACCTTACTTTTTGAACACACGTATGTATCTTTATATTGGTTTAATGTATTTTGTACGGGATTCATTTGCAATACTTTTCTAAATAAGCAGTAGAGTCGATTTGATTCCGAATGACACTTTACTAAGTGAGACCTCTTGGTTGTGTCGAAGTTCACACAACCAACTGCCTAGTTTGATCAAACATAATTTATGATTATTTACAGTCAATTTGGAAAATAAAGAAAGATAACTCTTAAACATATTTTGGGTGAATTTTCAGTTGACTGGTCAAGTAATACAACGGCGTATTGTCGATAGACGATCCCACGTTAATCAAAATTTTCCCGTCAGTTAGTCATTATGTTTTACCACTATCTGTTATATTAAACTTGTTTTACTTAATTTAAAATGAAATCTTTACTATTGGTAAACTCACTAATGACGTAATATTCAAAGACGGCGGCTACATGTCAACAATTAGTTATACCTATAATATTATAAATACGTTAATTTTCGTTGATAAAGAAGTTGATTTTCATTAACAAATAATAGTTTTTTGTTTATTTTAATAACATAACCCTATTAACGCATATGTAACTAACAGAATGAGCCTGTCTAATCTATTTCTACTTTTTGTTACCAGATGTCATTTTTATCCTAAGGAACAAATACCAAAACTTATAAGATAATAAATAATAACAATATATAGCATTACTCATTTTTTTAAATTAGAGAACACTAAATCGGCAATATTTCTGTGAATATTTATTAGTTACATAAAAAAAATGTTAGTAGATAAATTTAGTAAAATATATTTACTACGACTTTATTATAAAAAATTTTCCCTTGTTACTAATCATATTCCAGATACAAATTTTCTAAATTTTGTGTTTTCTCAAACCCTGAGCCCCCCTTTCCTCATAATTCATTTAAATTAAATTTCTCCCAGATCAATAAAGATTATTAAAATAATCAAAGAGAACTCTAGGTTTTTTTGAAATTACATTTCAAATTTTTTGCCCCTATTTCTAGAACATTTGTTTTTATTTTATAAATACGCATTTCGACTACAATGTAGTCACCATCAGTATGAATTAGCTGATCGTAACTATCTCTGGGATATGGATTCAGAGATATGATGCTTGTCGCTAATTCCATGCGTGTCTCACAATGACATTAAAAAAGTTCTGTCCTTTTATACGATTTGACTGAGGGTATAATCTGACCTGAGGATTATTTGAGTTGACTGACTAACGAATTAGGTGTGTTGAGAGCCGACCTATTTATTGGCGGTATTCTTTGGTGAGTATGCGGCGTTTGTTTTGTCACTAAAGTGATGGTATGGACGCTAAACTTGACATTCAGGTAATAGATTTTTATTTTTATTTTGAAAATGGTTTAATTTTATTAAATCGGAGTTTGGAATTGGGCCATTGTCTAAATTCATTATCTCTGTTCTCAATTTTTATATGTAGATACTCGTATGCATCTAACTCTGTTGGGTTTTGTACCAATTTCAGTAGTTTCAGATTCAATTTATCAATTTTACTGGTTCTCTCAAGTTTCACATGAGCCAGATGTTCTTTGATTCGAATTCCGACTTGGCGACGACTTTGACCAACATAAATTTTCGAACAGTTTTGACAACTGACACCATATATGCCCGATTGTTTTTCATTACTAATTTTATCCTTAGGGGTGCCCAGTAACTGTTTGATTTTATTTATTTATTTTTTTCTTACTAACAAGGGCTTTTTTTAGGTTGTGGTCCCTTAGTTCTCTAGTGATTTTATTTATTTATTTGTGCATGGGCGGAAGTATGTTAGTTTGCACCATTTAGTTTGGTCAACGTTGTCAGTCTTTTGTGTTACAGCGGTGGAATTGTTTCGTGTAAATTTAAATTTAGTTCTGCGGACCAAATTATTTATTATGTTTGAGTCGAAGCCATTAAAGATTGCAACTTATTTTATGTGGTTTATTTCTTTAAAGTAATTTTTCTTGGACAATATTCCCTTTCAGTAGCCTGTTTACCGAAAAATTGAAAACAGCCATTTTGTGTTGAGGTGGGCTGTTCGAATCGGCTGTAATCTATCGTTAAGTGTGACGATTGTTCTTGACACCGCTAATGTAATTGGATTTAGTTCACGAAAGACAGCGCAAACTGATAATTGAATTTATTAGGTATGTTAGATATGTACTTGTATATATTAATCGAAGTAAACATACTGTCTACCTAATTTTAGAATACTATGTTTCAAATTGTAAATATATGTACATTTTTATTTAAATGTTGTAAATAAATTGCTTTTAGTATAATTTTATTTTTCCTAAACAACATTTAAAATTACTACAATCGTAAGCAGAAGTGAAGAAAGGATTAAAAAGGGGGCTTCGAAGATGCTGTTAACGAAATACGAATCTTTGGGGATACTTTCTTACAACAGTGGGGTGTGAACACCTAATCCAATTTACATAAAAGAATTTTTAATGGGCCAAAAGCACGATTTTTGAATACACTCTGTATTCTTTAAAATACTAAAATTTTAAATTCTTTATCTATATCATTTTCTTTTCTTAACTTCAACTTATTATATCTATGATTTTTCTTTAATCATAATTAATATTAATATTTATATGTTCAACATTTATATTTACCGAAATTAATTGAATCAAAACCAAAATCCAAAAACTCTAATGTAAATTTCTTTTATTTTGAAAAAATTTAATATATAATTAAATTTTTTCAAAATATTTTTCGTTACAAACTCAAATAATCCTCAGGTCGGATTATACTCTCAGTCAAATCGTATTTAAGGACAGAACTTGTTTAATGTCATTGTGAGACACGCACCAAATTAGCAACAAGCAACATATCTCTGAATCCATATCCCAGAGCTAGTTACGATCAGCTAATTCATACTGATGGTGACTCATTGTAGTCGAAATGCGTATTTATAAAATAAAAACAAATGTTCTAGAAATAGGGGCAACAAATTTGAAATGTAATTCTCCCAGATCATATTGACATTAATGCGATTTGATTGATAAACCAACGAAGTGGATATCATTTTGGGTTTGCAAGATTTTCCGTCGGCAAAAAATTTTTACCCCAATTTTTTGCCGACGGATTATTGTTTGTTTAATTGTCTCAATCATGTTGAGTCGAATCACTCGTTTTCAATACCTATTTTTATCTCTCAATTAAAATTATAAATATTAAACGTACAGTTCCAGGAGACGAAACGTTTTTAGGAAATTTCCAGCTCTTTAAGAATCTTTTATCTGATTTTCGATATCTACAATTGGTTTTGAGATATTTGCAAAAAACCAAACCCCCTTTTTTATTTTTTACTAAATTGTTTATAACTTTTGCAATTTTTTTATCCGGGACTTCAACTTTTCAAAAACTTTTTAGATGCAATTACGAATCGCAATTATGACACCTTGATTCTAATTTTCTGAGAGGGCAAAATGGAATCCAAAAAAAAGCCCATTTTTACTAGTCTAATATGTAATATTTTAGTTATCATCGACTTACTTGGAATCTTAAGCGGTACGCCATTTCGTATTAGATATCTACTGATGTAGATGATAGCATGTGAGTGTGTATTCAAATTAAATTCAATTACGATAAATTCTTTACATTGTTTGTTTTTTGATAAACTCTTTGTTATGACATTTTGTAGTTAAATAAACAAATTGATCGTTGTTGAAAATTTTGGCTAATGATGAAACACATCAATGCATTCTAAAATAATTCATGTTAACTAATTCAGTTTCATGTTAAAAACAAATATATTTTAGAATTGATGCGCAACGTGTAATAAGCCCATTTAGTTGATATATTAATCCAAATTTACCTAAAACAAAGAAAAAAAATCTATTAGAAAGAGATCTTTTGTTATAAAAAATGTGAAATACAAATCTCTCCTTTTAAAAAAAGAATAATTATTTCCTTATTCGAAAAAATATTTCAAAAGTGTTAGTAATTTTACCGTAATAAACCGTATTAAACCGTAAAAAACCTTAAAATTGCGAATGGTTGTGGCGTTCACAAGTTCATGAAACAATTTGAATCTTTATCTTATCCAAACAAAAGACGCAAAAATTTTTAAACTTCTCACTCTAGAAAAAGTCACGCGAAAAAAAATTTTGGTACACTGTAATACAATTTACCGTATTTATGTGTCCGCAACCATTGATTTCAGCGAAAAAATTTTAAAGTTAATGGTTCTGAAGTTGTTAGAAAATATTTGCGGTAAATCTTGTAGTGTTCCAGATACCTATTCAAAGTAACGATTCGGAAACAACGATTTTTGTCAAATATCATTTCTCTTTGTGCAGAATAAAAGAATAGTAAATATATATTATAATTTATAATTGATTTCTCAATAACCGTTAAGTGAATGTTAAAAAATTGTGCAAAATTGTTTCTATAGAGTTCAAGTTATATAATTTGAAAATTTGGGACGCTTCGTATCTTTTGTAATCAAACATGAAATGAATTTAATCTATTGAGTGATTCAATCTCTATTAATTAATTTGATCTATTGAGTCAAATTAATCTCCATAACAATAGACTACACGTAAAATTACAGTTTTTAGCGAATTTCCTGAAAGGAAATGCAGCTATTGTATATTTGCACCGATGATATAATTTTGTCCATCTGTCCGTCGTCACTTCCAAATGTCCATCGATTCTACCTATTAGATGTTAAAAAAATTCGTTACGCAGGAGCCGCGTAAAGTTTGCGAATTTGCTTAGAATACATAAATTACTCACTAGCGGCCACAATTATAGTCTAATCAAAATGAAATGTGGTATCTGATATGATTTTGTTATTTGCAAAACCTTAAGACGTAAATTATAGAGCAAACAAATTAAGGTATTCGTGACATTTTGTTGAAAATCTCTCATTTTGCAATGAGAAAATTGTTCAGACATAATCATATGATCATAAAGTTATTTTAAACAAAAAGATAATAGAAATGATTAAAGTTTATAGTGTTCGTTCGAGTTGTTCCAGTCCATTGTTCTGATTTTTTTTACATTAAATTTAGACAACAAATTTTAACATTTATTCAAGGTTAATTATTTTTTATTTTACAAAACTATTGTTATTCTGAAAATGAATGATATGTAAATTGAGTAGATGTAATAAAATTTATAATCATATAAATTTATAATCATTTTACACCTTCAATTTAAATTTTTTATAATAATGTTCAAAGGTTTTAGCAATTAAGTAGTAGCAATACAGTAATAATAATGGTAACCAATTATATTTTCTTTAAATAATTTGTTCTTTGTTTCCTAGTATTTTTTTAGAATGTTACGTTGCAAATATGATAAAGAGATGTCACTTGGTAAGTGGCATTCCTTTTACAAAATTTTGCAGTTGTATGATGATGTCTGATCCACCTTTATCGAGCGTATAACTGTAAAGTGTTTAGGGGATAAATCCGTGCTACCAAATATCGCGAAATCTATGAGGTAAATCGAAAACATTTTTATTGAAAGTGGTTGTTCACTTTTTTCTTTTGGTGTTAAATTAGCAACAAGCAACATATCTCTGAATCCATATCCCAGAGATAGTTACGATTAACTAATTCATACTGATGATGACTACATTGTAGTCGAAATACGTATTTATAAAATACAAACAAATGTTCTAGGAATAGGGGCAAAATTTGAAATTGAATTTCAAAAAACCTAGAGTTCTCTTTGATTATTTTAATAATCTTTAAGAACATTTATTAATTATAAGGCGGTACGAAGTTAGCCGGGTCAGCATTTACTATATATATATATATATATATATATATATATATATATATATATATATATATATATATATATAGAAAGATAGAAAAATAGAAAGGTAGAAAGATAGACAGATAGATAGGTAGATAGATAGAAGACTTGGACCGTAGATTCGTTAGAAGTAGTTATGGAATCGCAAAATTAAAAAAAAGAAAATGTTAAATTTAAAATATCGTATTTAATGTCAAGCTGCTATTCCGGGATTTGTCTCTCATTATTGTTGTGTTTTTTTTTAACTTTAGAAAGATAGATAGATAGATAGATAGATAGATAGATATACAGATAGATAGATACATAGATAGATAGATAGAGGGATAGATACAATTTTAACTTTAATGTAACAAAAAAGTTAATATAACTCGGGTAATAACAAAACACAACATTTATTAATTAGAAGGCGGTACGAAGTTCGCCGGGTCAGCTAGTATTTAATAAATTGTTATTTATTAATTGATTGGTGTTGGAATGAACGACGAAGGAGGATGGAAACACAAAATTTGACATATCTACCTTAATATTTAAAAGATCGAAAAATTTATCAGGAGTTGTAAGTTTTACTGTATTAAGTTTTACTGTAATTTTGTTTCTTATCATTTTTCTGTTACACTAATATTATAGAAATATTTACAATTAAATATTGAAAGTTAAAATTCTTAATATCTCTGTTCACATTAGAGTTTGAGAAAACTGATCACCTAATTAATTGTAACAAACTTGATTTTCTACAACTTTACATGTTATACATTTTTCGATTATTCTATTATTAAGAGAGATATTTAATATTTTGTGTTTGTTTGACACGAATACATGAAATATATTTTATTGTAAAAAACTTTAAAAAAAAATTCAACCGACTTCAAAAAACACAAAAAGTCACTAAAACATTAAAAAGCTAAAATAACAATTTACAGATTTAATCCAAAAGACAATTCTTACCCAAACTTATTACGTATAATTTAGTTCAAGTAAATATACAAGGTATATTAAGTTTGATCACGACTGTAACGCTTACAAATATTGATCGTAGGCATGAATGTTTGGTATATGTGTTCATTAAATTTGGCCATTTCCGCATGTCCGTCTGCCTGGCTGTGGACACGATAACCCAAGAACGAAAAGACATAACGAGCTGAAATGAGTTCTAGAGTTCATACTTTAAGAGTTCGTCAGTTAGTTGTTACATTACTTAACAGTCGAACAAAGAATCTCCTCCTTCTTTTTTTAGAGTTGGTTAAAATTTGTGTTGATTTTGTCATCTGCACAGAAAGTACTTCTATAAGATAACTATAAAATTATTTTATTCAAATTTTGTTTTAATTTTGAATTGTCAATTTTGATTGTCGTTTCCATAGTAACTATAAACTATAATCATTATATATCGTTCTATTTTGGCTATTAATAAATTTAATTTTTGCAAATACTAAAGTCATATCAGATATTATATTTCATTTTGATCACACTAAAATTATGACCGCTAGAGAGTGATACATGCTTTCTAAAGAAATTCGCTAAGTTGACGCAGCTCCTGCGTAACGAATTTTTACAAAATAATTGTATTTAATTATATATATGCTCATTGAATAGGAACATTTTAGATTTAATTGTAGTTTGCAGAATGATTAATATGAACAATTGTCTGTAATTACCTAACTGAAGGCGTCCTTTGAGTAACATCCTTGCACAATTTTTTTTATTGTTTACAAAATAAATTTATATGTTTAAATGTGTCAAAACAAAACAAATAAATAAAAAAGACAGGTAATCATATCTTTCCGGTGCATATAAAAAAAGTATTATTTATTTATATTCATTTGTAGAAGGCATTAAAAAATTTAAAAAAAGATCAGTATCATAAAGTTTAATTAGGTGATATTATTTATTATTTACAATTGTTATAATTAATTGTGAATGTATAGGATGTGCTCTTAACATGATAGGTTTTAAATGATATTGTTGGGTTAATCCGTTTTAAATCAACAATGAGTATGGTCACTGGGAAAATTCATTTCCAAAAATGTGTACTATTTGGGTAGTTGATAGTTATGCCGCAAGAGACAACACAATAGTAGCATGTCTTTTGTATTGACTTGTAAAATTTTCAATCGTCTCGTCTCGTGTCGTCTTTAAAAATAATTATTATTACTGAATTTGAAAATTAATAAAAAATTAAATCATGACTACCCAAAATAATTTGCTGTTTTGATATGAGTACATTTTTGTAGATTAAAAATCTATAAAGATAGAAAGACAGTTTCTCTCGTCTGGTCTCGTTTCGTTGTCTTCTCGCCTCGTTTGTCACTCACGGCATCACATAATTGCAACTTTATTAGGTTCATAAAAATGTAATAAAAGGTATATTTACTAAAAATGGTTTTTGAAGTGAAAATGTCTTTGAACGCATCGTGAACCCGTTGTTTACTGACATCTCTGATATCTCTGAATCCATATTCCAGAGATAGTTACGATTAGCTAATTCATACTGATGATGACTACATTGTAGTCGTAATACGTATTTATAAAATACAAACAAATGTTCGAGGAATTGGGGTAAAAAAATTTGAAATGTAATGTCCAACAAGTCCTAAGGAACATTTTTGGATACCTTACCATATACCAATTTTCAAACATTACTCTGTTAGCGTGAACCTAGAACAACAAATTTTAAAAATGTTCCAACAGCGTCCAACAAACGACTAACAAAGTTGTTGGATGGGTTTGGGAGGGGACTGTTAAAAAGGCTCTGCTAAGTTTCGGGGGTTATAATATCCGGTATATTATGCGTTAATCAAAATATAACAATTTACATTCATCTCAAATTATATAAGTATAATTTCTTTTTTTTTTTTAAATAACAATAATAATGAAAATTTTGTAATTAAATTAAACCTATTTAAATTTTTAATAAATCGAATTCACTCAACAAATCTATTCAATCTATATAATATACAAGATAATATCAAAGAAAATATAAATATATGTATACATATATACTGCTATGTTATATTTGCCCTTCACAGAAATACAATAGATGGATTCCCGCATATGTAAATTTCGCTGGAAAATGTTTGTAAATTATTTAAAAAATACGTTTACATATAAAATGAGACGATGACAAACTTGTATCAGTTTTCTTTTTTTAAACCAATGTTTATTATTCAGCCATATGTTTTAATATGTGGCTGAATGTAGTAATATCTTCTTAACAACAGGTTTTAAATTTTTTTTAATATAATATTCGCGATGAAATGTTTTGTTAACCCTTAACAGTAGTCGCGTTCAATTTTCAGACACCGGTGGTCGTGCGCGCATTGTAAGTTGGTAATAATGAGTAGTTTAAAGCAGCAAGGCATGCATTACAATTATATATATATATATATATATATATATATATATATATATATATATATATATATATATATATATATTATATATATATAATATATATATATATATATAATATATATATATATATATAATATATATATAATATATATATATATATATATATATATATATATATATATATATATATATATATATATATATATATATATATATATATATATATATATATATATATATATATATATATATATATATATATATATATATATATATATATATATATAATAAACCTAATTTTATTCCATAACCCTTAGTAATACATAGTACATTTCAAATGTTAATAAGAATTTTATATGTTTGCTTAATATCTAGTGTTAGTCAGTAAATTAATTTAAATCTATTTAAGGGATATGGACCCCGTTTTGGGTATAGGCCTCCCCCAACCTTTTCCACTTTTCTCTATCCTTGCTCTTGTCGATCCAATCTCTCCCCACTGCCTGCACGATGTCGTCTGCCCATCGCTGATTTGGTCTGCCGGTTTTTCGTTTGCCTGATGGTGCTTTCCATTTGGTGGTCTCTATTGTCCACCTTCTATCTGTGTAGCGAGCAATGTGACCAGCCCATTTCTACTTTGTTGTTAGTGCATGTCTCAGTGTAACCGTAATCTTTGTTCTCTTTCTTATCCCCTCGCTTCGCACCTTTTGTATTTCTCTCATTCGTAGTATACTTCTCTCCATTTCTTTTTGTGTATTCTCTATTTTTTGTTTAATAAGTTTTGTCAATACACATGTTTGACAGCCATATAGGAGGATGCATGGCATAATGCAGGTGTCCATGACAGTTTTTTTCATGCGTAGGCTATAATTGCCATTTAATACTTCTTTTAATGACCAAAACTTTTTCTATGTTAACTTTATTCTTCTCGTCACTTCTTCTAGGTTACTGTTTGTATTCAATGAGATTTTTGTCTTATTTATGTTCATATCAAGTCAGACGTTTTTACTTTCCTGATCGAATACCGTTACCATTTCCTCTAAGTCTTTAGGTGTTTCAGCCAGTATCGCAATGTCGTCTGCAAATCTTCGGTGTTTGAGGTGCTTTCCGTTAATTAGTATGCCTTTTTGTGCCCAATTTAATTTGTTGAAAATGTCTTGAAGAACAGCTACAAAAAGTTTTGGTGACAGAGGTTCACCCTGTCTTACAACTCGTTCTATTTTGAAGGATTCTCCACTGGTCTCAAGTTTTACTTTACTTGCACTGATTTCATACACGGTTTTTATTATATTGATATATTTCTGATCGATTTTTAGCGAGTTAAGTGCCTTCCAGATGGAGCTGTGACTAATGCTGTCGAAGGCTTTGCTGTAATCTATGAACGCTACGTAGAGGGGTCTGTTAAATTTTCTGTATTTTTCTATTATTTGTTCGATTGCCTGTAAGTGATCGACAGTACTGAAACCTGAGCGGAAGCCCGCTTGATCTATAGGTCGTGCGTTGTCAATTTCTTTGGTTATTCGTTTGAGTACTATTGAAGCAAAGAGTTTGTAGGTGCTTGTTAGAAAACTGATTGGCCTGTAGTTTCCTATGTCTTGCGGATTGCCCTTTAAAAAGCAGAATGATGTCTGACGAACACCATTTTTTGGGAACTGTCTCTGTCAGAATCAAATTAAATAATTGAGTAAGATGGTATATTAAGACTGGTGCTCCCACTTTTATAGCTTCATTGCTGATTCCATCTGAGTCAGGGCTTTTCGTTTTTTAATTGTCCTATGTGTGTGTACACCTCTCTTTCATCAATTGGTTGGACAGTGTTGGTTTTTATTTGATTGTTTGTTTGTTTTTCAGTGGTATCGTTATCTTTTCTCTTGTACACGTTTCTATAGAAGTTTATTTCTGGGTTCCTTCCGATATGTGGTAAAGGTTATGTATCCATTTTTTATTTCTGGTCAAAGGAAATTTTTTCCCTTCATCTTTAACTAACTGCAACAATACTCTTTGGGCAAGGAAATGGGCTGGTTATAAGCCACAAGTTACAGTATGCATCTCATACTCAAGAATTTCACAATTCTCGTCAGGTTTTCAAAAAATATGCTGATAAATTCGATCAGCTTTCTATACCAAAATTTGGTGGTACATCATTTTGACGTCAATACATAGGGCAATTTTATGTAATCGAAAGCGATTAATTTAGGCTTTCTACAGTTTTGGACCACGCAGAAGAACGTCATTTAAACTACGACCAACAGTGGATCCAGAGGCTGATGCATTGAAAACCACTCTAATTTTTGTGCTGGAACTGTCTGTTTTATTGACACAATGGTGCGGCAGTAAGTAGTCATTAGGGGTCCTGGCTAGACTTATATGTGACTGAAGAAAACGATTAAAGGGAATTTTAATTCCTTCATTTTGAGATAATTTTTTCTCTGTGAATAAATAAGATTTATAGGCAGCAGGACGATTCTTTAACACACAATTTTTGTCCTTGAAAGGCAGGCTAACAGAATATTTCCCAGAGGCTATAATGTCATACGTACTACAAAATATACTTTCAGCGACTTCATCCTCCGAATTTACCAAAGCAGGCAAGGCAACTTCTTCTTGTTCCTAAAATCTTTTAAGAAAGCACCCAAGGCTAGGAGATTAGGTTAACAAAGAAGTTCAACTTCCAGTTACACTATTAAAGGCCACAGGCCCGGTTACTTCATGACCAAAAATAGTTTTTAGTAAGCTAGGCTCCCCTAATATTACTGATGAATCATAATTAGGTTTTAACAAAAACGGATAGACATCAGACCCTAAAACATTTCAACTTTCTCTGGAAGAAAAAATTCTTTATCGGCTAGGCAAATGTCAGGGAATTTATTTTTCAGTTCAGGCAAGGCATGCTAGGCAAATATTGAACAATAGAGGATAATACAACAGGACATAATGATACAGTACGGTTGCTATGATTAGAAGCAATTACGCAGTTAACTTCACCACAAACCTTAGCACGTTCATTAGTAATCCCCACGACTTCGCAAGAAGAATAGCAAAGCTTTGAGCCCAATCTTTGGACTAAAGATGAGGTTATGGCAGGCATCTGAGAGCCACAATCAAGAACAGCTCTAGCGGGCTGAAATTGTCCCCAAGAATAACGAACTAAAACCACAGCAGTGCCTAATAATACTTGTTTAGGATTTCCAGATTTAGACACTCGACAAGCAAAAACTTGTTAGGCAGGGCTCTACCTGCTGACGTGAGGGGGTTCTGAGCCATTTCGGGCCTACTGTTAGGTGCCTCAGCTTTACTTTCAGGCATTTTAACTCCAGGATGTAATAAACTGTGATGATTATTACTTCTACACTTTCAACAAGATCTATTCGATTCACACAGTGTTCGTAAATGAGGGCCTAAACAATTGAAACATAGATGAGAATGGCGTAATGAATCATATTTTTTATTTAAATTTAAAGCTTGAAATTTGGTGCCGATAGATAAGGTATGAGTTTACTGACAACATGGACAAGATATTGATTTTGACTGAGTTTTTATAGAACCTTCAGGCTTTGGGTCGGTTTGATGGGCAAGAAACGACGTACTAAACTTTCGGACACAATTACCATCTTTGGCAACCGAATTCATCAACTCATTAGTGATGTTCATTAGTAATGATTCATCAACTCAACTCACTGTTCAGTTATAAAATTAATTAAATTTTGATAGCTAGGTATTGAGGAAGATGAATGTTTATATTCAAAAACTTGTTTCATATAGCTTAGATTACAATTTTAGATTCCAAAAAGAGAGTTTTGGAATCTAAATTATGTAATAATAAATGTAAAAACATATAATTAAGTTGATCGGTTAGACCTAAAGACCTAAATTCTCTTCAGACAAATGATATTCAGATATAACACTAATGCTTAACAGTTCTAATCAGTTAACAGTTCTAAGGTACTGAAATTTTTGTATTGCTGATAATAAATTATTATTGTGCACCAAAGACTCAAAAAGCGAAAAAAATGTTGGCCAATCAGGCATCTTATTTGTAAATCGCAGAATGTTCAATTTTGGAAGCAGCATTTGTGTTGCAACGCGAGATGGGGGGGGCTGTGTGCTTGGACCACAGGTTCCTGTTGCTTTTTTAGTTGCATATAAACAGCTCTTGCTTCAAAAACTAAAGTGTCAAAAGATGTTTGCACATCATTAATTATAATTTCATCTTTAGAATCAGTTAAGCATGCATTAAATTCTATAATCTCAACTTGTATATCATGAAAACTTTTCTCATAAGTATTTAATTTTTGAAATCTGGGTAAAAACAATTGTAAATTGGCAAAAGTAAGCGCTTTAGAACAGTCGAACACATGATTAAACACTTGAGAAGATTATTTCTCTACGATCCGTCAACCTTCTAATCTCGACAGGGTGGTCAACCACATCTATATTAGGAGGCATGATTTTCAATAATTTTAATTTAATGTAATAAGTAAACTTTAAATTCAATTTTATTGTTAGAGAACAAAATACTCGAACAATAATTTTACTGATTCAAGTAATCTGATCGTTAACAAAGAATTTTATTAGAAATAAACCGTGAAACTGTCACCAAATTAGCAACAAGTAACATATCCTGCGACAATATAAGAGTAATTTTAATAAGAGTAACATTAACAGGGATAAATGTGAATGATGGAAATTTTAACCAGAGCAATTTCAATATAATTTAAAATTTATTATATTTTAAATCTAGTATACTTGAATCTAATTAATTTTCTATTTATTTTTATTTTTGTCTGTTGATCTCGACTTTATATCTATCTCTAACTGTCAAAGAGTAAAGTACGACTAACTAATTTATACTGATGATGACTACATTGTAGTCGAAATACGTATTTATAATATAAAAAACTGATATAGGTAAAGGGGGCGAATTTGAAATTTTACAATTTTTTATAGTAATAATTGACCGTAAATAAAAGATTTTTATTCGAAATAAACACAATTTTGAAATTTGGTGCCGATAGATAAGGTATGAGTTTACTGACAACATGAACAAGATATTGATTTTGACTGAGTTTTTATAGAACCTTCAGGCTTTGGGTCGGTTTGATGGGCAAGAAACGACGTACTAAACTTTCGGACACAATTACCATCTTTGGCAACCGAATTCATCAACTTATTAGTTCGACACTGTTCAGTTATAAAATTAATTAAATTTTGATAGCTAGGTATTAAGGACGATGAATGTTTATATTCAAAAACTTGTTTCATATAGCTTAGATTCCAATTTTAGATTCCAAAAAGCGAGTTTTGGAATCTAAATTATGTAATAATAAATGTAAAAACAAATAATTAAGTTGATCGGTTAGACCTAAAGCTTTAAATACATTCACAGAACTAGTATGAGTTTTCGAAAATCTATGAATATTTGCAGAATTTCCATTCGAAATTTTACCGAAATTAATATTATCAATATACATTTGTGCTAACCTTCTTTTATTTTGGTTACGATTTTTTAAAGCAGTCAAAGCTAACAGACAATTCTCTTCAGACAAATGATATTCAGAAATAACACTAATGCTTAACAGTTCTAATCAGTTAACAGTTCTAAGGTACTGAAATTTTTGTATTGCTGATAATAAATTATTATTGTGCACCAAAGACTCAAAAAGCGAAAAAAATGTTGGCCAATCAGGCATCTTATTTGTAAATCGCGGAATGTTCAATTTTGGAGGCAGTATTTGTGTTGCAACGCGAGGGGGGGGTGCTTGGACCGCAGGTTCCTGTTGCTTTTTTAATTGCATATAAACAGCTCTTGCTTCAAAAACTAAAGTGTCAAAAGATGTTTGCACATCATTAATTATAATTTCATGTTTAGGATCAGTTAAGGATGCATTAAATTCTATAATCTCAACTTGTATATCATTAAAACTTTTCTCAAAAATATCTAATTTTTGAAATCTGGTAAAAACAATTGTAAATTGGCAGAAGTAAGCGCTTTAGAACAATCGAACACATGATTGAACACTTGAGAAGATTATTTCTCTACGAGCCGTCAACCTTCTAATCTCGACAGGGTGGTCAATCTCATCTATTTTAGGTGGCATGATTTTAAATAATTTTAATTTCATGTAATAAGTAAACTTTAAATTTAATTTTATTGTTAATTAACAAAATACTCGAACAATAATTTTACTGATTCAAGTAATAATTGATCGTAAACTAAGAATTTTATTAGAATAAACACAATTTTTAATAGTAATAATTGACCGTAAATAAAATATTTTTAATCGAAATAAACACAATTTTGTTAATAAAATATATCTACTCTTACTACAAATTATTTTTATTAATAAATTCTATTCATATAAAATTTATTTTAGGCAACAATGCTAGAAAAAGATTAGATCCAAATGTAAAAGAAATCAGAAATATTAAACAAACTAATTATTTATTGCTTATTGTTGAATGTGTTTACAAGAATTACAACTGACTGTAATAGAATTGCGCTCTAGGCAGGGCGTAACGTATGGCATGCGCGATGACTACGTTGACCGGTACAGTATTCGAAATTCAATATGTCCGTCACTTGAATCTATCTAAATTTTTATATTAAATTTAACTTCAAACAGCGATTTTTCGAGCCTAACGGGTCAATTAACCGGCGTCGGAAGACCAATTTTGTTCGGAATTTAACGAAAAGATTGTTTTGAAAAATTATATATATATATATATATATATATATATATATATATATATATATATATATATATATATAGAATAGTACAAATTTAATTTTGTCTGGGTTCGCACGCGGAGTGGCTGACCATGCAAAAAGTGACTGTATGCAGGTACAATAGAGCCTCTAGTTGACAGGACCGGAAGATTTTAAAAAACAAAGCGAAAAATATTTCTATGGGCTCGTCCGCGTGCGTATCTTGTAAGATTAAATGTATTTTATTAGGATTTTAGGATCTAAAATAAATGTAGCTCTCTAAGTTATTTAAGGTATGGTCACCGGCGAATGCAAAAACATTTTGTAATTTCGCCAAACCTATGTATAATAATTTTATAGAACCTTTGAGGATCATAAAATTACCATTAAAATATTTTTTTCTATTCCCAAGATTTTTTGAAAAAATTAATGAAATACTAGTGATAATAATTGAGTTTATTGTTAAATACCCCTTTAACTCGATCTGTCGCACTACCGTGCTTTAGATGTAGGACCAAACCGAAAGGAAAATTGTCAAACCACGAAATTTATAGCGGGAAATGGGAAAACTTTCGGATTTTTGTTTTGATAAAATTTACATAGGAAATATTGCTGCTCTATGATTGGTCCATATTTCTATATTTATAGTAAAATTTTAGCATATATCACTAGTGAGAGGTGTGTGCGATTTTTTAAAACTTTGTTGCTCCACTTCCAGAAATGCTAGAAGGGTGCAGTCTTCTGAATTCGACGCGGAATTTTTGATACTTTAAATAAAAATTTTTGGGAAAAATTAACTTTCCCAACAGAACATATGGAAAATCAAAAATTAAATTTATGTGTTTAAGATTAAAAATTAAATTCCTTAATATCTCTGTACACAATAGAGTTTAAGCAAAAATGATAAGGTGATGAATTGTAGCAAATTTAATTTCCTACAACTGTATTCCTTACGTATTTTTCGATTGTTCTAATATTAAGAGAGATATTTTATATTTTGTGTTTGAATATTTTTTGTATGAAAACCGATTTCGCATTTTATGTGAAATACAATTGCTCTAATTTGATTGGTTCAGATAAATTAGTTTTATCTGAATTTCTATAAATATAGAAATATGGACCAATCATAGAGCAACAATATTTGCTATGTTAATTTTATCAAAACAAAAAAGCAAAAGTTTTCCCATTTCCCGATATAAATTTCGTGATTTCATAATTTTCTCCGTGCCTTGGGTACTAGACCTAACTATATGCTAAATATCATCTGTAAAGGATATCTGGTGTAGGCTCTAAGTTTTTATCCTGTCTATTGAAAATTGTGGGCGTACCCGCTATTTAAGCGCGAAGGCAAAAAACCCCTTAAACTGGGCCTGTCGTACTACCGTGCTGTAGATAGATATATTTTATTAACAAAATTGTGTTTATTTCGAATAAAAATCTTTTATTTACGGTCAATTATTACTATAAAAAATTGTAAAATTTCAAATTCGCCCCCTTTACCTATATCAGTTTTTTATATTATAAATACGTATTTCGACTACAATGTAGTCATCATCAGTATAAATTAGCTAGTCGTACTTTACTCTTTGACAGTTAGAGATAGATATAAAGTCGAGATCAACAGACAAAAATAAAAATAAATAGAAAATTAATTAGATTCAAGTATACTAGATTTAAAATATAATAAATTTTAAATTATATTGAAATTGCTCTGGTTAAAATTTCCATCATTCACATTTATCCCTGTTAATGTTACTCTTATTAAAATTACTCTTATATTGTCGCAGGATATGTTACTTGTTGCTAATTTGGTGACAGTTTCACGGTTTATTTCTAATAAAATTCTTTGTTAACGATCAGATTACTTGAATCAGTAAAATTATTGTTCGAGTATTTTGTTCATTAACAATAAAATTGAATTTAAAGTTTACTTATTACATTAAATTAAAATTATTGAAAATCATGCCTCCTAAAATAGAAGAGGTTGACCACCCTGTCGAGATTAGAAGGTTGACGGATCGTAGAGAAATAATCTTCTCAAGTGTTTAATCATGTGTTCGACTGTTCTAAAGCGCTTACTTTTGCCAATTTACAATTGTTTTTACCCAGATTTCAAAAATTAAATACTTATGAGAAAAGTTTTCATGATATACAAGTTGAGATTATAGAATTTAATGCATGCTTAACTGATTCTAAAGATGAAATTATAATTAATGATGTGCAAACATCTTTTGACACTTTAGTTTTTGAAGCAAGAGCTGTTTATATGCAACTAAAAAAGCAACAGGAACCTGCGATCCAAGCACACAGCCCCCCCATCTCGCGTTGCAACACAAATGCTGCTTCCAAAATTGAACATTCCGCGATTTACAAATAAGATGCCTGATTGGCCAACATTTTTTTCGCTTTTTGAGTCTTTGGTGCACAATAATAATTTATTATCAGCAATACAAAAATTTCAGTACCTTAGAACTGTTAACTGATTAGAACTGCTAAGCATTAGTGTTATATCTGAATATCATTTGTCTGAAGAGAATTTAGGTCTTTAGGTCTAACCGATCAACTTAATTATATGTTTTTACATTTATTATTACATAATTTAGATTCCAAAACTCTCTTTTTGGAATCTAAAATTGTAATCTAAGCTATATGAAACAAGTTTTTGAATATAAACATTCATCTTCCTCAATACCTAGCTATCAAAATTTAATTAATTTTATAACTGAACAGTGAGTTGAGTTGATGAATCATTACTAATGAACATCACTAATGAGTTGATGAATTCGGTTGCCAAAGATGGTAATTGTGTCCGAAAGTTTAGTACGTCGTTTCTTGCCCATCAAACCGACCCAAAGCCTGAAGGTTCTATAAAAACTCAGTCAAAATCAATATCTTGTCCATGTTGTCAGTAAACTCATACCTTATCTATCGGCACCAAATTTCAAGCTTTAAATTTAAATAAAAAATATGATTCATTACGCCATTCTCATCTATGTTTCAATTGTTTAGGCCCTCATTTACGAACACTGTGTGAATCGAATAGATCTTGTTGAAAGTGTAGAAGTAATAAACATCACAGTTTATTACATCCTGGAGTTAAAATGCCTGAAAGTAAAGCTGAGGCACCTAACAGTAGGCCCGAAATGGCTCAAAGCCCCCACACGTCAGCAGGTAGAGCCCTGCCTAACAAGTTTTTGCTTGTCGAGTGTCTAAATCTGGAAAACCTAAACAAGTATTATTAGGCACTGCTGTGGTTTTAGTTCGTTATTCTTGGGGACAATTTCAGCCCGCTAGAGCTGTTCTTGATTGTGGCTCTCAGATGCCTGCCATAACCTGATCTTTAGTCCAAAGATTGGGCTTAAAGTTTTGCTATTCTTCTTGCAAAGTCGCGGGGATAACTAATGAACGTGATAAGGTTTGTGGTGAAGTTAACTGCGTAATTGCCTCTAATCATAGCAACCGTACTGTATCATTATGTCCTGTTTTATTATCCTCTATTGATCAATATTTGCCTAGTATGCCTTGCATGCATGGCTATCCGTTTTTGTTGAAACCTAATTCTGATTCATCAGTAATATTAGGGGAGCCTAGCTTACTAAAAACTATTTTTGGTCATGAAGTAACCGGGCCTGTGGCCTTTAATAGTGTAACTGGAAGTTGAACTTCTATGTTAACCTAATCTCCTAGCCTTGGGTGGTTTCTTAAAAGATTTTGGGAACAAGAAGAAGTTGCCTTGCCTGCTTTGGTAAATCCGGAGGATGAAGTCGCTGAAAGTATATTTTGTAGTACGTATGACATTATAGCCTCTGGGAGATATTTTGTTAGCCTGCCTTTCAAGGACAAAAATTGTGTGTTAAAGAATCATCCTGCTGCCTATAAATCTTATTTATTCCTAGAGAAAAAATTATCTCAAAATGAAGGGATTTAAATTCCCTTTAATCGTTTTCTTCAGGAATATTTAAGCCTGCCATATATAAGTCTAGCCAGGACCCCTAGTGACTACTTACTGCCGCACCATTGTATCACTAAAGCAGACAGTTCCAGCACAAAAATTAGAGTGGTTTTCAATGCAGCAGCCTCTGGATCCACTGTTGGGCGTAGTTTAAATGACGTTCTTCTGCGAGGTCCAAAGCTGCAGACTGCCTAGCCTAATCTGATTAATCGCTTTCGATTACATAAAATTGCCCTATGTATTGACAGCATGATGTACCACCAAATTTTGGTATAGAAAGCTGATCGAATTTATCAGCATATATTTTGGAAACCTGACGATGATTGCGAAATCTTGAGTATGAGATGATTTCTGTAACTTGTGGCTTATAACCAGCCCTTTTCCTTGCCCAAAGAGTATTGTTGCAGTTAGTTAAAGATGAAGGGGAAAAATTTCCTTTGACTAGCCCAGTTATAGATAACCAAACGTATATGGATGATATTCTGGGGGGAGCAGACAGTATTCAGCAAGCTCAGTTATTACAAAAAGAGTTAATTGAATTGTTAGCTTTAGGATGCTTCGAACTAAGAATGTGGTACAGAAACAATGAATATGTTTTGGAATCTGTTCTTACTGAATTTAGAGAAAAAACGTTATTTTTTACGGTCGAAGATAATGTTAAAAAATATTAGGAATAATTTGGGATCCTTACCTACCTCTGATTGTTTTTAATTTAAAATCTCTCCATTTACAGATATTGTGACAAAACGAACAACCCTTTCGTATGTAGACCGGGTATTTGATCCTTTAGGATTAATTTCGCCAGTTGTTCACTATATGAAGTGGTTTTAACAAAAATTGTGGTTTTCTCAACTAGATTGGGACACGCCTCTTGAAGAAACTCTGGCAGACGGTTCGATTAGCTTTGTAACTGATCTCATGAATGTTTCTGTAATCAAAATACCTCGATTCATAGGTCCTGTCAGTTGTGAAAAAATTTTTATGGGTTTTTGTGATGCCAGTGAAAAAAGGTAGCTGCTTGCTTTTACCTTGTGTTAAAAACCTAGTTCCTTGATAGTCTCCATAGTAAAGTTTCACCTTTAAAAGCTTTTCGGATTATTCGCCTAGAACTTTTAGGCGCACACTTGTTAACCCGTTTATTAAAATCGTCAGAAATGGGCTTAAATAATTTAAATTTCCACCAGATTAGATTATATACTGATTCGAAAACAGTATTGTGTTGGTTAAAAACCCCTCCTTACTTGTTAAACACTTATGTATCGAACCACGTCTCTGATATATTAGGGAATACTTCCCCTACTGAATGGAGATATGTTAAATCGTAAGAAAACCCTGCTGACTGTGCCTCGAGAGGTCTGAAAATGTCCAGTTTGTTAAATCATCCGTTATGGCTAACCGGGCCTTCCATTTTAAAGGATCCAACTATTTTCGAAAGTGCACCCTCGTTTCCAGCTCTTAAAAAATAATACTAAAAAATAGCACAGTTTCATTGGTTATTAATATAAATGAACATTCTGTTGTACAAATTATTACTTATTTTAGCTCGTGTTCATGCGATTGCAGTAAACGTTTGTACTGTGTTATATTTCAATTTTACGACGCCGTATAGGTTTGAAATCTGGTAATACTCTTGGTTTTTTGGGCCCTTTAACCACCAAAGAGTTAGAAAGTTCCTTAGTTTATTTAGTGCGAAAAACTCAGAAATTTCGTTTATGACTTTAAATTGTTAGAAAAGGGTAATCTAAAAAATTCCCAGCTTATTAAATTAAAGCTTTTGTGGATGAACTGCTAGCCATACAAAAAATCCGTGAATTCTTCCTAAAAATTGTCATTTGTTCAAAATGATTTGTGTTCATTACCATAAGTTGTGTCTGCATTCTGGCAATTAGTTAGTTCAATCCTTAATATTGCGAAAATTTGGATTGTCTCTTGTCGCATTTCCAAGGCCTATTTGTGTGTGTTTGTGTGTATGGCCACAAAAGCTGTTCACCTGGAGTGTGTTACGGACTTGTCAACCCAATGTTTCCTGGCTGTCCTGGACCGATTTGTGTATTCTGACTGTGTTTATTCTTGTTTATTCTGACTGTGGATGGAACTTTGTCGGAGCAGCTCCATATTTGAATGAAGTAAATACATTCTTAAATTTAATTCGGATACGATTGTTGAGTTCTGTACATCCAAACATATAAACAGGCAGTTTAATCCTGCTCATGGCGCAAACTTTAGTGGCGTGTGGGAGGCGGCTGTAAAATCAGTCAAGAATTTACTTAAGCGACTCATAGTAGACAACATCTTGATATTTGAAGAATATTCCAATATGTATATTAGAATTGAGGCGGTTTTAAATAGTAATCCCAAAATGAGATGGGGTAAAATAAGATTAATAGCCCAAGCGTATTGAGAGCGTTGGTCCCAGGAATATTTAGGAACTCTAAATAAATGTGTAAAATGGTCCATTGATTGACCTATCGAAAAAGATGAGATAGTTTTTGTATCAGATTTTTCTAGTATTCCTCTTTCCTGGCCAATGGGTGTCATCACTGGAATGCACCCGGGTTATGATGGAGTAGCCAGAGTTGCTACTGTTCGCACTGTGCGAGGTAAATATACTCGCCCGAGTAACAAGCTTCTTCGCTTGCCGGACTAGTTTTGTCAAACCTACTTCAGTAAATAATGTTTTATGATTCGTTCCTTTTGTTTTTACTTGTTTATTTATGTTATTATCTGGTGGGTGAAAAATGCGTCTTGTGTTTATTGAGCACTGCGAACTTATAGTTGTTTTTATGTTTCTGCTAAGCTTAACCTTATTCCTTGGTTTCGAAAGTTGTGAAAGCCCTCCGCGCTTTGGTGGGTGGTATTTTGGCGCAAATGCGCAAAACTACAGATTGAGTTAAGTGTAAACAAAATGTAAAGACGAGTCGACACTAAAACAACCCACTAGTGATGTTAAGTTTTTAAGTTGTAATGTAGACACCGCAAAGTGCGGAACCTTGCCTAGTAACCGATTAAATGTCTTTTGAACTAACAGTTTTGAGTTCAATGATATACCATACCGGTCATAATAAAGTCGTATAAGTTATAAATTGTCGCACCTGTGGAAAACTATTGGAAAACCAACAGTTTCGCATTACACGTCGAAATTGCTAGAGGTTTCGTGAGTTCATGTGATACTCAGCAAGGAAGACAGCAAAGGACACGAGGTTAAACGACAGGATTCGTAAGGCGAGTCTATTTTTCCTACCCTTCTATTTGTTTTGAATTGCCCAGCGGCGGTCCTTTTCGTTAAATTCCGAACGTCAACTGTTTATTTATATTTTTACAAACGCACAGATGAGTAAAATACAAAGTAGTTTATGAAAGTGCTAACAAAGTAGTGTATACATATATGCATGCGTAATCAAATGTAATTACAGATGTAAGAGCTGAAATTATCGCAAAACTATTCAGTTTATGAAAAAAAAGTTAAAAAGAGAAAACACTCAATTTATATATTGATATTGGGAGATATACCGATCGATTTTGCCGATTCTTTAACTTGAACATACTTTTTAGCTCTAGATCACACAAACACACACACACACACAAAATTTCAGCTCGTTATCTTTTTTCGTTTTTGGATTATCGTATTGAAAGCACACCCTTACAAAGTCGGGACTAAATTTTTAATACTCTTGTATATATTATATCAATATATACTGGTTACAAAAAACATATCCTACGGCTTATTATGACGCACAAAATACTAAATTACTATTCTGAGATGCTTCCGTGTCTAAGATTTCCGAATCTTTCTTAAATGCATTCATGGTACTGGTAGAATAGCTCCAGATATATTCAGCGAAAAACTGAACCTTTTTTGTTTACCAAATAAATTCTTACAGAATGTCACTCAATTCTCGAGATATTTTGAATTAAGTGACACTTTTACGGTGATAATGATATGAAAAATGTTCTTCCATAGTATACTATAGTGTGAACGAATATGCTAAACGATTTATAATAACAATTCCGAAGAACTCGATGCCAAACGAACTAGATTAGAAGTTCGAATTTTGCTGAATAGTTATATAAAAGGAGTACAAATTTGGTGTATTTGAATATAATCATCATTCGATAATGAAGCTTTTGTTGATGTAGCCGACTTTTTTAATACGTTTTTATTAACTTGTAACAACAATGTATGTAGAATCGATCGCCTTCCAATTTGTAGAATCGATTTAAAAGTTAAAAAATGTATGTAATTCTGATGACAATACAATAAAATGGTACCAATTAGAATCTAGATGATGGGATTCGAAAAAATATCAAAAAATATAAATTCCAAATTTGGTGGTAGCATGGGTAAAATATGAGATATATGTGGTGGGAGGGTCGGTAAAACGCGATAAATAGTAAATTTTTTTAGTATAAAAAAAAGAAGACTTTTATTAGTAGGTAATAATGACGGGGTTGGGGGGGGGGGTGGTATTAAGCCTTGGAAATCATGTTCTCAAAGAATTTTTTTTCTCAAAACACCTCACGCTTTTACAATTTTTTATTTCTTACACTTTATTACGTTACCTACGAATAAAAGCGTGTATTTTATTTTGCTTTTAGGTGTTTTTACACGTGAAATTTTAGATGCAAGTTTTCAATCGATTGTTTTATTGAGCAAGAGCATTATTAACTTTTATTTAAGTTTTAAGTTATAAAAAAATAGAATGTACAAAATAGAGAAGGTTTCTATTTGATGCAACTATACATGCACTTTTACATGTTACTGATATGTAAGTGCAGTATTTTTGTATGTATGATATATCTCCTTTCTTGTTATTGATATGTAACTGATGCGATTGACAAAGAAAGAAATATTAAACAAAAAGGGAATTATAGCTGTCAAAAAACATACGATTGATAACTTTTAAGAGAATGTCATCGTGTGAACAGCAATGTAATTTTTGGTATACCAAATGTTTTTTTTTATATTGCGATTGAAAACTATCATCAAACGTTCACGTGTACAAATTAGTAAGTACTAAGGATTTAAAGATTTACAAATAACTCACTAAACAAACAAAAAATCACGTACTCAATAACTAAACAAAGCATACATTTTAATTTATTATTATATTATTTTTATTATATTAAAACATTTAATATTTGTTTATTTAAGGTGAAGCAATATCAATATTTTTATTATACTTGAAAAAATTTGATAACTATTGTTTTTTTAAAAGTATTTTAACGTACTTAATTAAGCCACCAGTAGTCTACAGCAAATAATAAGTGGTTTATTTAAAGTGATTTGATTTGAAATCAGAGCCAGCAACAAAAATTGTTTCAAACGGATTATCTAACATGACGTTGCGTATATTTTAGCAGTGTGTTTCAAAAGTGCCATAAGTCACTTTTTCAAAAAGAATTCAAATTAATGATAATATTCATTATAATTAAACGGTATGTGAAAATAACAACAGAGTTAACTTCTTAAATACCCGGTATATACTGAATTTATGAAAACACGTTTCAAACAAAAGTTGTTTATTTTAAAAAAGGGGCATTTTTTGTTTTTAATTTTTTTATCTATCTCTTACAGTTTCAACGGTGGGCAGTTTAGACAAACATGGTCCGATTTTCCCGAGCTTGACGAACTTTAGCTTATATTTTAGCTCTAAAAAATACAAATATTTGCTGCAACAAATATTTTCAACCGTTACAAAGTCGGAACTAAACTTAATATACCCTGATACATATTATATACCGGGTATAATACCATTCTGTGGGTGTTTTTATACATGCAACTTTTAATGAAAAGTGGTTATTTCTTTTAAGATTTTTTTTCTTCATATTTTAATCAGTTCTAACGTCATTGGTGGTCATTGTCATGCGCTTTGTACCGCTTAATAAAGAACACCTTATATACCATATAAATTACAAAATTAGGAAGTAGGACGTAGGAAGTTTTTATGTTTTATTTGAAGAAAAAAAAATTGAAGAACCAGTTTTGCTTTTGTATGTTTAAGTATATAAAATATTTTGCAATATCTTGTATAATTACATATAGTACATATAGTACAGAAGAATTTTCTAATCAAAGTTTAGTGTTCCATTTTGTCTTTCCATTTTGATTTGTGTGTTGTATGTACACAAATCAAGCGTAAAAACTTTAGGTAAAACTAGAAAAATTTGGGGAAAATATAGGTTTTTCATAATTATTGCTGTTCGACAAGATTTTACAAAAATTCATAAATGTAACAAAAAAATGTACTTTAAATCACATGTCATTATGTATTTTTGTTTTTACCGTAATTTTCACCGTAATACTGCCGTGATTAGATAAAAGGCAGTATACTTCATGTATTTCTTTTTATTAATTTTGATGCTAATTTTTAATTTTTTCGATGATTCTCTTCATATAACTTACAAAATGAATCATTAAGAATGTTATTTCATTAAGATAATAATTTTTAAGTTTTGCAAATATATTTAATTAGTTACATTTCCTAAATATAAAAGCAGTAAATTAATTTTTCAAAGTAGAAAAGCAATAGTTTTCAAATTGTAATGCTTTTATTCATCGAAAAATATAAGTACTGCTGTTATTACTCTTTATTACCTGTTATGATTATACTTTCTCCAAATAATAATATTAGAGATAAGTGTATTTTTGAAAGAAAAATATAATTTGTTAATTTTAACGATTAATATTCATTTTATGATCATAACAGAGTTTTTATACTTTGTAAACTTTAACTTCAACTACTGTTAGTCTTTGACTAATATTTTATATTATTGACTGTACTTTTAGCAATACTTAAATTTTTATTTTTTATTTCTAAAAATTTTATAAATTTTATACATTTGACATTATGATTAGTTTAATTTATGTAACTGTTAGTCTTTGACTAATATTTTATATTATTGACTTAAGTACTTTTAGCAGTACTTAAATTTTTATTTTTTTTCGAAAATTTTATAAGTTTTATACATTTTACACTTTGAGTAGTCAAATTATGTAACTGTAAGTCTTTCACTTATATTTTTATATTTTGACTGTACTTTTAGCAGTACTACTATTTTAATATTAAGACTAATTATTTGATTGCTTTCCTTTTTTCTTTTTTATTTATAATCACTGACCTCCACTATATTTATAATACATGATTTTCTAATTTATTTGTCGCTCTGTTTATGGTTTTCCATGGTTTTACATAAACAAATATTTGAGCGGCTTTATGTAGTCCATGGCGCACTTTAATATGGCTCTCATAATCTCTCATGGGACCATTTTATATATAGAACACATATATATTTTGATTTATTTTTTTCCTTTTGACGCATTCTATACAATGTACAATAGTTTACTGAATAAAATTTATTATTATTATTTTTATTATTATCAATACTTTATAAACATGTTGTATTCGAACGGAATAAACTTTTTTCATATTGTTTGGCTACATTCAAACACAAAATATTTTGTGATTTTTTAAAATAAAATAAATATTTTAGAATGTATAAGTTTTTAAGTATCAAAAAGTCACAAATTTGACCATTTTCTACCCATTAAACATCCACCAAAATGCGATTTACGAAGGGTTTTCAGATTCAACATTATAAAGATAAACCCATAATCTCAAATATTTATATTGTAAAGAATATGAATATAAATTTTTTCGTACGAAAATAATCATTTTTTGATAGTATTTAGACAATTTCGCTTTAAAAAAATGGAATAAAATTACACTGTGCAAAAATTGCATTTTTACAATTCGTGCAAGGAACAAAGAAAAAATCAATAAGAAAAATCGTATCAGAATAATTTTTGATACAATCTGTCAGTATCATTCTATTCTATAAGAAAATATTAAAAAACCTGTTATATATATTTACGATGACTCATTGATTTGTAGAATATATGAACAATAAAATTATTATTACATTTCAAATTTTGCCCCTATTCCTAGAACATTTTTTTGTATTTTATAAATACGTATTTCGAGTACAATGTAGTCATCATCAGTATGAATTAGCTAATCGTAACTATCTCTGGGATATGGATTCAGAGATCTAGAGCACGGTAGTGCGTAAGGCCGAGTTTTAAGCGACACATTGGACTTCTCATTACAGTGCAATTACTTATGGTTAATTTAGGCTCATTTTTTGGGTGCTGTATCTTTTGAACGGAAAGAGCTACAGGGTTGATATTTCGAATATAGATACTTTACGGAATTATAAGAACCAATGTTTTCAATCAATGTTAACGAATTAACCGTTAAAAAGTTATTTCACCCGCGAATTTTCGTAAGTTTTCCCTTAGTATGTTTTTAAAATTTTATAACGCGGCAAGTTTTAAAATATTTGAAATCAGAAAAAATAACTTGCCGCGTTATATAAAATTTTAAAAACATACTAAGGGAAAACTTATGAAATAAATTTAAACCAAATTTTTTCTTACATTTAATCAATTTACCCCTCATTATTTTTTTTAGTTAATAGTTTACCGAGCTATTTACTTTGTAAATAGCTCGGCTCTTTAATGGGATATCATCACTTTTCAAAGAGCAACTATTATCTGAAGTCTAGAGCTATTTACTTTGTAAATAGCTCGGTCTTTTCTTCCATATCATCACTTTTTAAGAAGCAACTATTATATGAAGTCTAGAGCTATTTACTTTGTAAATAGCTCGGTCCTTACTCTCATATCATCACTTTTTAAGAAGGAACTATTACATTAAGGATTTTCCCGAAAACTCGGCCCTTTCTTACATTTATGTTTTTGGTCGGATATGTTGCTTGTTGCTAATTTGGTGCGTGCCTCACAATGATATTAAAAAAGTTCTGTCTTTTATATGATTTGACTAAGGGTATGATCTGACTTGAGGATTGTGAGACATGCACCAAATTAGCTAATACGATTAGCTAATTCATACTGATGATGATTACATTGTAGTCGAGATACGCATTTATAAAATACAAACAAATGTTCTAGGAATAGGGGCAAAATTTGCAAGGTAATTTCAAAATCCTAGAGTTCTCTATGATTATTTTAATAATCTTTAAAAATTATTATTATTATTGTTGTATCTTTTTTCTTTTTTTCAAGGCTGAGCCCGATTAGTTTACCGCACGGGCATACTCAAGTGACGGTAAACTGTGTTTTTATTTTTTGTTTTTGTCTGTCATGTGAACCGGAGAATGTGTGTGAGTGTGCGTGTATATTTGTAAGGGTGTTGGTGTTCTTGTAGTGTGTATAAATGTGTGTATGTTTATTGTGATCTGCGACATCAACTTTTGGATGATTTGTGTTGTGTTCGCTTTCGTGTTCGAAGCGAATGGGGTGTTGTCCGTCGATTGCGAGTATTGTGTTATTTGGTCATGTGTGAGTCGTGTTAGTGTTACAATGGGTGAAGTGTTTTGTGTTTGCTTTGAAATATCTGATGGTGTTGATATTTGGTCTTGTATGAGGCTTGTTAACCGAGCAACGTGTAGCGTGTTATGTGTTTCGTTTCAATGTAATGGGGGTGGTGCGTGTATTAGTGCTGTTGTAGTAATGATGCTGTATGGTGATGGGTTGGTGGCTGTGTGTTATGCTGTGGTTGGTGGAGGAGTGTGTTGTGTTAAGTGTATGTTAAGTGGCGTGTATGACTTGCCTGCGGATATTATGGCTTTGTGTAAGTGTGAGGTGTGTGTTTTAGACTGGAAGTACTACCTAGGCTATGGAGTTGGCGATCGTATTATTATTATTATTATTATATTTTCTAAGCAAGGCTGAGCCCGATTGAGTTTACCGCACGGTCATAGTCAAGTGAAGGTAAACTGTGTCTTTTATTTATTTAATGTTCTAGTCTGTCATTTTAACCGAAAAATGTGTTTGAGTGTGCACGTATATTTGTAAGGGTGTTTGTGTTCTTGTAGTGTGCATAAATGTATGTATGTTTATTGTGTTCTGCGATATCGCGACATTATTATTATTTTTATTTTTTCGTTTTTTCTTTTTTTATTCAAGGCTGTATTATTATTATTATTATTAAAATATTATATCCTAAAGAAATTTGATATAGTGTTGCTCTTGGTATAGATACGCGCAGGGAATGATTTTCCAGAACTACTTTTAAAAAAATTAAACATATTTCTTTTAACTTTTTGATGAATAGATTTCAGAAATTACCCGAATAAAAGTAGTTTTATTCTTAGAAGGATATCTTGTGGTGATCTTATTTTTCACCCAGACCATTTCCAGATAATATTTCAAGTTGTTTAGAAAAATATCTATGAATAAAACAAAGTATTGTTTAGCTAAACCACTATTTATTAAAAAATATTAATTTAAAAAATGTTTATAAATAAAAATTTTATGGCGACCAACATGGCCATCATTAGAAATACTAACAATAATTTTACGAAAAACGAATATATATAGCAATCGAGTTTTAATAATTTTTGTCTAAAAAATAAAAATTATCAACAACATCATAGTGTAAAACAATTCAATTGTCTTGTCAAGTTGAAAACATAATAAAAATAAATATGATTTTTTACAATAAAAAACCCTTGGTCATACAAAAATTTTTTAAATTTCTTTGGTAACAAACTTACACAAAATAATTAAAAAAGGGCAAACAATTTGGAAAAAATTCTTTGTTAAATGGAGGTTAAAAACCCGTTAAATTCTTGAGAATAACGGCGAGTAGTACAAATCAGTTTGGTCATTCAAAACTGTTTCATGCGAATTATTCTGGCTCTTGTATATTTCCAAAGATTTCAAAATATTCATTTTTAGACCTTTTTTTGCTGTATATAAATCTCCACTTTTGCTTTTGGATTATGGCCTGATACTAAAAGGTGTTTCGTAAAAGACGATGGTTCATTTTCCTTTTTATCTCTTTTTCTAAGCGGAGCTAGATGTTCACGTTTTCTGACTTGAAACGATCTCCCAGTCTGTCCAATATAAACACCAAAACAATCCTCACACCCCATTTTGTAAATACCTGAGTTAGGAATACAAAAAATAATCTCGCGAAAGAATGAATAAAGGATAAGTTATCTTCGAACATTCCATTACCAAAAAAAACAATAGTTCCTGAAGTTATAAAATCCATAAAGAACAAAATTGAAGTCAACAATATAACAGTTAGCAGGGCAGATAAAAGTAATTCGATAATAATAATGAAGAAACAAGAATATGTTAACAAGATTGCAGATTTCATTGACAAGGAGAAAATACAGCGACTACAGTGTGATCCCACTAATAAATACCAAACCGATATAAGAAAGGTTGTCCATAATTCTACATCCTTATTTTCGGACTTTGAAAAACACACCATCTTGGAGATCAACCTAGAGCTCCACGTTTATATGGTTTACAAAAGATCCACAAAGAAGATAGGCCTATAAGACGGGTAGTGTCTTATGTTGGATGTCCGGCTCACGGGCTTGTCAGAAAATTAAACTACATAATTAAAAACTACATATTGAAAATATCTAGGTATCACAAATTGCACAAATATGTAAATTTTCAAATAAATAACACTTATTAAACTTAATGTTAATTGTCCATTTGAATGAGATTTGTTAAGATGATCCCTAGATTATTTATCTGTACGAGATGGTAGTTTAAACGATTTCAAACAATTTCAAGGTTTTCACTTTTTTAATGTTTTAAATATTATAAAAATTCGTTACGCAGGAGTTGCGTCAACATAGCAAATTTCCTTTGAATGCATAAATCACTCTCTAGCGGTCATAATTTTAGTGTGATCAAAATGAAATATAATATCTGATATGATCTTAGTATTTGCAAAAATTAAATTTATTAATAGCCAAAATAGAACGCTATATAACGATTATAGTTTATAGTTACTATGGAAACGACAATCAAAATTGACAATTCAAAATTAAAACAAAATTTGAATAAAATAATTTTATAGTTATCTTATAGAAGTAGAGTTTCTTTGGAAATGACTAATTCAACACAAGTTTTAACCAACTCCAAAAAAAGAAGGAGCAGATTCTATGATCGACTGTTAAGTAAAGTAACAACTAACTGACTTAAATGTTTGAATACCCAGTATTTACTGAGTATATCAATCATTAAATTGTTAACAATTCTGCGTATTCGAAATGCTAACAACTCTTTCCGAGGAACATATAATCACAAATTATGAGAAAACTATTGAGTATATGAAAATCTTTTTCAAACAAAACTTGTTTATTTAAAAAAAAAGATTTTTTGTTAACAAATTTTTTGTTAACAAAACCATTGAAACACGTTCCAATGGTTTCAAAGATAAGCAGTTTTGCCAAAATATAGTCCGATTTTGCCCATTAACGAACTTCTTTGTTCTAGAACACATTTTAGCTCGTTATCTCTTTTCGTTCTTGGGTTATCGTGCCCACAGACAGACAGACAGACGGCCATGCGAAAATGGCCAAATTTTATGAACACATACCAAACATTCATGCCTACGATCAATATTTTTAAGCGTTACAGTCGTGATCAAACTTAATGTACCTCGTAATACATATACTAAATTATACGTATTAGGTTTGGGCAAGAGTTGTATTTTGGATTAAATCTGTAAATTGTTATTTTTAGCTTTTTAATACAGTGAAATAAAATTACAATAAAATATATTTCATGTATTCGTGTCAAAGAAACACAAAACATAAAATATATCTCTTAATATTAGAATAATCGAAAAATGTATAAGAAGTAAAGTTGTAGAAAATCAAGTTTGATACAATTCATTAAATGATCATTTTTCTCAAACTCTACTGTGAACCGAGATATTTACAATTTTAACTTTCAATCTTTAATTGTAAATATTTCTGTAAATATTAGTGTAACAGAAAAATAATAAGAAACAAAATTACAGTAAAACTTAGTACCTTCAACTTAACTCCTGATCAATTTTTCGATCTTTCAAATATTAAGAGAGATATGTAAAATTGTGTGCATCCCCCTCCCTATAAACCCCCTTTTCCCTTTTGCCGATTTTACCCATTAACGAACTTGACCTTTAGAATACCAAAGGCGCCTCAAATACCAAATTTCGTATAATATATAAAATATGTATAATATACGTATATACAAATTATACCGATAGTGATTTTTAACATCTAGTAGGTAGGATCGATGGACATTTGAAGAAATTTTTACGAAATTCCAACATTGGTACAAATATAAGAGCTGCATTTCCTTTGGAGGAAATTCGCTAAAAGTATGCATATATATATATATATATATATATATATATATATATATATATATACATTTATATATATATATGTATATGTATATATATATATATATATATATATATATATATATATATATATATATATATATATATATATATATATATATATATATATTGTAACGGTTGAAATGAATCCAACCGTCATGGATTTATTTTTATTTTTTCTATTTGACGTGGATTCGACACGACTGGTCGTTGGTGCCACCTGAAGGACATCGGGGCCAGAAGCGAAACAAACGGCTTCGAAATCCGATGTCACTGTTGACATTATTTATTTCATTTAGCACACATTAACTAATTACCGATCTCGCTCCATCATCGATCGTCGACATGGAGGTTGGAATGGTGTACGAGAAGCCGACCGTTTGTATTGAGGTCTGTAACATCCTTTACCGCTCGTCAACTGTTTGCTGTATTTTTAAGGCTTAATTAAATAGGCCTGTATTATGAACTTGTTGAAGTGGTGATCGTTAAGTGTATGATTGTTTGGGACTCATTTTGTTTACGATGAACGGTGTAAATTAATAAATTAATAATTAAAATAACGCCATAAAATTGGAAATAGTACGTCGTTATGTTGGGTTGTTGGATGGATTTTGGAAGTATATGTGAATTCGATATTATTCAAACTTGAAAAAGCATATTTTATATTGGATCAATTAATGATGGGTGGTGAAACACAAAATAGCGTCAGCAACATCACACTAAATGAAATATTAAATCAAGTAAAATTATAAAAAAATTCATAACTCAAAACCCAATCCTGGTGTTAAAATTGCTTAGTGACAAACAATTTTAAAGAATTTAAAATATGTGAAAAACAGTGTTGTTTTTGTGTTGTTTTCGTGTGACGGACTTTGTGAGGGACAAGAAATAAACGATTGATTATTTAAAAAAAAAGATTCTGATTTCGAAAGCCGGACGATTCGCATCGTATTGAAATTTGTTGAGCATATTTGTTTTTTTACGGTTAAAGATACTTTTTGTTTAATTTTGAAAAAATTTGTAAAATATTGATTTAAAACTGTTGAAGATTATTATTTTTTTTTGTAAATTTTAATCGTGATTTTGGATTCATTATTTTTGTTCACCGAAAACGTGGATCGAGCGAGGTTTGGAGGTAAATTTTTGCATGTGAGCGAGTTTATGTTAGGTATATTCGTTTTAATCGTTGTTGCGAAGTAAATTTCCTTTTTTTTTCCCGAATTGTTTAATTTCATTATTTTTTGTTGTTGTTTTTTTTTAATCGATTCACGAAAACACGTTGTCGGTCAGTCATTACCTCGTTGATTCCGAGGTGGTGTAACTACCGTTACAATATATATATATATATATATATATATATACATATATATATATATATATATATATATATATATATATATATATATATATATATATATATATATATATATATATATACATATATATATATATACATATATATATATATAATTCTCTAACGCTTCATAAGAGCTAAATGGTAAATATTTTAACTAAACTGAATTTGCATCGACCTATCAGTGTATACACTACCTCACAGGTAGTGTGGAAATGTGTGCATATCATGTAATGTAACTCCTTCAACTTTTAGAATGACGATATCTTAGGAATGGTGATTTTTAGGAAAAAAAGTATAAGGACAATTTTTGTTGACAACAATTGTTGTTATGATCTCCAATTTTTGTTTGGGCTATATTTTTGATAAAACTTACCGTTTTCGAGAAAAATCCAAAATACAGAAAATTTTTACCTTTGACCTTGAATAACTTTCTTAGCACACATGGGATCTATGGGGACTTTGGGCACTTTATTTTTACTGGTGTACCCAAGGTCTCTACCAAAAATCAGCTCTGCTGGAATTTTTGTTATTTGAAATGTCTATTTTTACCGGACTATAAGAAATGTTGCTACTAGCATACATAATACAATTGCTAGTATTTCAAATAAAATAAAAATATCAAAACAAAAACAAAAATGTTCATTTACTTAGTAAAAACTCTTTAAAATTTTAAAATATACTTTTTAATTATAATCCAAGAATACTTTTGTGTAAAAAACAATAATCTATTATAAAAAAAAATTAATTTTTATAAAAAACATTAATGAAATAAAAAAAAAATTGCTTGAAAAATAATATTTTTAATGTTAATAACATTTTTTTTTAATTTAAAAAAAAACTGAAATTCCGCCTAAGAGTGTCACTCTCACATAATAATACCTATATATCACCATTGACAAACAAGGACACGATTATATGAGGAGACCACGTGCGTTATAGCTGACAACGTAAAGCAAAATACGCCATAAGAGCATACTTGTCACTCACATAATATTCCCTATATATTGCCGTTCAGTAATAAAAATAGTCTTATGCGCGAAGACTCATAGTATTTGGAAGGAGAACCGATGACAACATGTAGGAAAAAACTCATAAGAGTATCTCTGTTACTCTAACAGCCGCCGCTTTTCGCCGTTAAGGTGTCGTTCTTTTTCAGTGCTCAAAACTTGCCTCACATTTTAGTATAGGCATGATCGATCTCTCTACTAATCTCTGGTTATACCAAAGAATAGCATATTGGAGAATAATTTTTTTTTAGTACTCCACTGTTTAAAATTTATTTTGTTTTCATATATTTATTATTCAAAAAATAATAATTTATATAATTATTGGTTCATGCGAGTTGAGAATTTACATAATTTCAACAAGCATTTACTTAGATCGGATGTGACTTGCATATATCCAAGCTTACTTCGATATTTCTGCACATATTTCAAATCAGTTACTAAAAGTGCTTCTCTCAGTACAGTTACTAAAAGTACTTCTCTCAGACAGTTACTAAAAGTAATTGTCTCACATGAATTGGTCAGATGGTGTTTTGAATTTTTGTTTCTTCAATTTACAAGTTGAATATTTGTTATGGATTGTGCTGAAGTATCGAATGGGCGAATTAATGGTTTCTATCTGATTGTATCTAAGTATATTTTTTTTTGTATAATTTATTTAATTCACTATTCCGAAACTTGTGGTCTCTCAAACTTGTCACAATTCAATACACATTCTATACACATTTTTGCTGTACAATTTATATTTTATGTGAATATGCAATGACTTTTTCAATTTATAACTATATTGTTTGTATACGCTTGGCGTTTTCGGCCGTGTATTTTTTTTTTACAGAAGCGTAATGTCTCTTTTATATACAACTATGTATCTGAATTAAATTTGTAGTCCATATTTATATTTTTGCAAATCAGACATATTTGAACATATTTTTTTTTACTGTAGTGTCGTTTTTTTTTATATACGATATTTCTTTTACTACAGTTCAATCTAGCACATATTCATGTAATCTTTTTTTTTATAACTTGTACAACCAAACTTAGTATTTTAAGGATAGTTATACTATCAACATATTAAATTAAAAATTATTTATTTCAAATATATTTTATTTTAACATATATTTTGTTTTGTTCTTTTTTTTGTACTTTTTTATTTTCAGTATTTCAGATTCGAATCACTTGTCGATAACTTAGACACTTACTGGATAGTAAAGATCTTACTACCTCAATATTATCTTTTTTAATGGGCCCAGCTTTTATTGAAAGACTTTCGGTTCAACGTGTTATTTTTTTTATATTTACGTGTATCGCGTTAGCACCGATCGTTTTCCAATTTTCATAATTCCACATACAATACTCTGCTTTGGATTTTTTTTTCTAAAGTACCGTATATTTAGTTTTCATTATTTTTTTTTACATCATAATACCTCTTTTAATTAAAATTACTAAATTAACTTAATTTCATATTTATGAAAATAATTGATAATTCAATTATTTTCTATAAAGTGTTTAGTTTTTTTTTAAAACTAAACACCGAATATTTTTTTTTTTTTTTTTAAATACACATATATGTGTATTTTTAAAAAAAAAACTTTAAAAAAAAATACACATATTATTTTCTATAAAGTGTTTAGTTTTTTTTTAAAACTAAACACCGAATATTTTTTTTTTTTTTTTAAATACACATATATGTGTATTTAAAAAAAAAAAAAAAATATTCGGTGTTTAGTTTTAAAAAAAAACTAAACACTTTATAGAAAATAATTGAATTATCAATTATTTTCATAAATATGAAATTAAGTTAATTTAGTAATTTTAATTAAAAGAGGTATTATGATGTATTACGAATATTTTTTTTTTTTTTTTTAAATACACATATATGTGTATTTAAAAAAAAAAAAAAATATTCGGTGTTTAGTTTTAAAAAAAAACTAAACACTTTATAGAAAATAATTGAATTATCAATTATTTTCATAAATATGAAATTAAGTTAATTTAGTAATTTTAATTAAAAGAGGTATTATGATGTAAAAAAAAATAATGAAAACTAAATATACGGTACTTTAGAAAAAAAAATCCAAAGCAGAGTATTGTATGTGGAATTATGAAAATTGGAAAACGATCGGTGCTAACGCGATACACGTAAATATAAAAAAAATAACACGTTGAACCGAAAGTCTTTCAATAAAAGCTGGGCCCATTAAAAAAGATAATATTGAGGTAGTAAGATCTTTACTATCCAGTAAGTGTCTAAGTTATCGACAAGTGATTCGAATCTGAAATACTGAAAATAAAAAAGTACAAAAAAAAGAACAAAACAAAATATATGTTAAAATAAAATATATTTGAAATAAATAATTTTTAATTTAATATGTTGATAGTATAACTATCCTTAAAATACTAAGTTTGGTTGTACAAGTTATAAAAAAAAAGATTACATGAATATGTGCTAGATTGAACTGTAGTAAAAGAAATATCGTATATAAAAAAAAACGACACTACAGTAAAAAAAAATATGTTCAAATATGTCTGATTTGCAAAAATATAAATATGGACTACAAATTTAATTCAGATACATAGTTGTATATAAAAGAGACATTACGCTTCTGTAAAAAAAAAAATACACGGCCGAAAACGCCAAGCGTATACAAACAATATAGTTATAAATTGAAAAAGTCATTGCATATTCACATAAAATATAAATTGTACAGCAAAAATGTGTATAGAATGTGTATTGAATTGTGACAAGTTTGAGAGACCACAAGTTTCGGAATAGTGAATTAAATAAATTATACAAAAAAAAATATACTTAGATACAATCAGATAGAAACCATTAATTCGCCCATTCGATACTTCAGCACAATCCATAACAAATATTCAACTTGTAAATTGAAGAAACAAAAATTCAAAACACCATCTGACCAATTCATGTGAGACAATTACTTTTAGTAACTGTCTGAGAGAAGTACTTTTAGTAACTGTACTGAGAGAAGCACTTTTAGTAACTGATTTGAAATATGTGCAGAAATATCGAAGTAAGCTTGGATATACGCAAGTCACATCCGATCTAAGTAAATGCTTGTTGAAATTATGTAAATTCTCAACTCGCATAAACCAATAATTATATAAATTATTATTTTTTGAATAATAAATATATGAAAACAAAATAAATTTTAAACAGTGGAGTACTAAAAAAAAATTATTCTCCAATATACATAGAAGCGAAGTACGATTTTTGTGTCACCTAAAATTTTTAGTACCTATGCTGACCACTAAATGACAATAGCTGTTCGATTTCGGTATTTAGTGCCATTACCAGCACAACCAACTGTATTCTTTGGCAGAACTTAGTACCAGTTGGCCGGATCACATCGAAGCAGGGATGTACTTCAAATTTATATTAAAAGCGAATCCACCAATATTAATGAAATTTTTATGAATTTTTAGAATTAATTAGTGAAAATTTTCTTTTTACAAGTTGTATAAATTATTAATATTTGTTTTTGTAGTTTTAGTTGCTATTTTAAAAGAAAACACTTTAAATATAAGTTTTTTAAATATAACAAATATTAATATTTTATACAGCTTGTAAAAAGAATTAAAAAATTTTGACTAATTAATTCTTAAAATTCATAAAAATTTCATTAATATTAGTGTATTCGCTTTTAATAGAAATTTGAAGTACATACCCGCTTCGATGTGATCCGGGCAACCGGTACTTTGATGTGATCCGGGCAAGTTCTGCCAAAGTACAGTTGGTTGTTCTGATAATGGCACTAAATACCGAAATCGAACAGCCATTGTCATCTAGTGGTCAGCATGGGTACTAAAAATTTTAGGTGACACAAAAATTGTACTTATACGCTTCTATGTATATTGTATTCTTTGGTTATACGCAGAATTATAGCTCAACATATTTCTTGTAAACGACTTAGAGGGAATATTTGTGTGTCTTTATACCTATTTGACATTTGTGTCAACATCAGCCGGTATCTTACTTACCAATTCAGTCATCATTGAAAGAATATATGGAAATAGACTAGATTATTATTACACAAACATGAATTATTTAATTTAATATTTTTTAGATTAATTAATATTGATATGAATTGATTAAAAAATTTTGTAGATGGTTTAAAAAATGAAGAAACTATTTATTTATTTAATTGAAATTTCATCAATCGTATTTACCTTACTACTCTTTTTTGATCTGCTTGTTTACAGTTATTAGCATGCACATTATTCCAAACCAAAATTTTAATCATACTAAAATGTATAACTTCTTATTCGCGTACATATGTACTATGACCATGTTGATGTCAGTTTTTAAAATTTTATTATTGTTTTGTGCCTTATTGATTCGGTTGAATAAAGCATAAATCAATTATAAAATTTCAAAAACTAACATCAACTTTTGACGCCCAGTGTACACATACCCATTTTTTGTGTATAGAACACCTACAGAGATGTTTGAAATAGTGTTTCATACGGTCTGTAGGATTGTTTGCAAGTTTAATTGTGATCCGATAATAGATTGGAGTTCTTCAAAGGCGAAAGACGACTGTGATTCATTTCTGTGTCTGTGATTCAATGCAAAAAATGATATTTTTGGTATCAAAATAAAATTTATCCATCCGGTGAAAATAAGGTTTTCGATGTTTAACAAACAATCTCTGTATCAATTTTACGTTGTAGTCTGTAAAGAAGTAAACATACAATATTGCAGACTGTATGTAGAGGTAACCATATATGTTTTTACAATGGGAGTCAAAATTTGATATTAGTTTTTAAAATTTTATAATTGATTTGTGCCTTGTTTATTCGGTTTTCGAATAAATGCTTCGGATAAAAATTGTTCATTTTAAATATAGTAACAATTTTTATTCGAGAATTTTTTTCGAAAACCGAATGAACAAGGCACACATCAATAATAAATTTTTAAAAACTAACATTAACTTTTGACGCAAATTGTACCACGCTGTAGGATAGAGATAACAAGTTAAGCTACTGAAAACCTCATCTTACATATTATAAAACAAAGTCCTCCGCCGCGTCTGTCTGTCTGCCTGTTCGCGATAAACTCAAAAACTACTGCACCGATTTTCATGCTATTTTCACCAATGGATAGAGTTATATTTCAAATTTTGCCCCTATTCCAAGAACATTTGTTTGTATTTTATAAATACGTATTTTGACTACAATACAGTCATCATCAGTAGAATTAGCTAATCGTAACTATCTCTGGGATATGGATTCATAGGTATGTTGCATGTTGCGAATTTGGTGCGTGTCTTCCTAGGAATAGGGGTAAAATTTGAAATATAATTTCAAAAAACCTAGAGTTCTCTTTGATTATTTCAATAATCTTTAATGGATAGAGTGGGTCTTGAGGAAGGTTTTTGTATTATATATATATATATATATACTTATTTGAAAAAATATATAAATGGATCGCTTTCGAAACATTGCGATATTTTTATAATATAAAAAATATTATTAAAATATAACATACCCAAACATGAGCCATAAATATAATATTATAAAGTAGTTTTGTTTCTAATAGATCGGACAAAAGGTCAGTGGCGAGTTATAAGAAAATACAGTAAATAGTGTTTATTTACTGAAAAATTTATTTACTTAAAGAATCTGTTCTTTTGTGCTTTTTTATATGATGGTCAAGCTAATTAATCTTATCAAAACTTATCAATATTCGCTAAAATACTCCAAAAAAACTTTGGGATGTCTCCAGCACAATTTAAAATTTTTGCTTCTTTTGGCTTTATTTCTGTATATATCATGTTTGTGCTGACACATTTCGCAACAGTGTTGTCTTCCGTGTGGTCTCCAGCAACAGCCAAGTGGTCATTAACTCCTATGAACTTTTCGAAGGTTGGCGATTCCATGTTTATGTACAAGTAGAGACTGTTGTTGTTTATAGAGATGTAACGAAAGAGGGTTAGTCACCCAAATATGTTTTTGGGGGTAAAAATGACGGTACATAAGTATCCAGGTTTGACTGTATTATATACATTTACTATAGGCAATACTACAATTGTCTAGTATATCAATTAAATTGTGGTTTGTATAAATAAATAGAAAATCGGATGAATATTTACCCGATTGTGCGCTAGAAGAAGTGTACTAAAATATAACATATTTGAAACTGTCACATTCTAAGTGTACACATTGTATTTGACCAGAGTATCCTTTAGGATGTTTCAACTGGTTTAAATTTCTTGCTTCTAAGGACGCATTATATACGGGCGTTCACAATAATAACTTTATTCTGTCCACCCAAAAATGGGCTAAAATGCATCCAAATTATAGAATTTCGCCTATTAGTCCAATAAAACGGAGGTTTAATTTACAATACAAAAAGCAAGGCTGCATTTTTTAATGTAAGTTCATTTGAGTTCATTTAAAGTATTAAAAGTTAAAAAATATAAAATCCTTTTTAGGGGGTAGAAAAAAAATAAAAACTACCTCCAAAATCAGTTTTTTGAAAAAGTCTCGAAAATATAAGAAGATATGAAAACAAGTCCTCAACGAAAAATGTAAATAATAAAATTGTCTATAAAATTCTCCTGTATCACTTTTGACATATTTGAAATAGAAACCGAGATATTTGCAACAATTCTGCCAGACGGTTATAGCTCAGTCACATGACATATTAAAAAATTTATAAAAAAAACGAAAAATGTAAATTTTTTAACTTTTTAGCGAATTTTCTCCAAAGGAAATGCAGCTATTGTTTGTGTACCTCTCCTAGGCATGGTAGGACTTTGTAGTTAGTGGAGAGGCTTAAGTGCAGTGCATCGATGAAGGGCTGTGCTACGCCGTCGGTAACCATGTTACTGGCAGGAATACCCACACCGGACACGATAGCCTTGAGAAGCACGACCAAGAAACCATGCAAAAACCCAAGTTACGGTTCGAGACATTGTGCCAAGAGATCTAGCCGAAGGCTAGGGCAGCAGGGTTAAATGCTGTCATAAACAATCCCCTTGGAGCAACTGGCGAACTCTACTGTATCAATGCCCTCCCCATCAAGTGGCCAATGGGGTAGTTCATGGCCCGATTTTTATCGTGGGATCAAAATGGATAATCACAATTAAAAAAATAAAAACTCTGGAGATCAACTCCCCTCAAAAAGTGAATCAACCGAGGCTGCACAGACAAACCTCGCGGAGAATCTTTCCTGAAGGTGGAAATGGAAAATCTCTCGGGTGCAACCCAGAGAAAAGCAGTTGAAGATAAAGTCAGAGCTGAGGAGAAACCGATTCCTCCGATAAAGAGCTCGGACAAAACGGACAAAAAACCCTACAGCCTCGTTTTTCACAGGAGAGTGAAACCTGTGGGGTCCGACTCAGGGAATCAACCCTTGAAAAACCCACAGAAAACAGGTCGAGATCTGAAGATGGGACTCCAAGCCCGCAATAGATCTCGAAAAAACGTAGAAAGAGGGAACAGGCAAGTGCTATTACCTTTGCTGAACCCGCCGCAATAACAAAGATGTACATTGCATTGCGGGGTATCCTGAGGTAAAATTGACTCAGGAACAATCCGGAGAGGTGCAACTATGGATGCTACAAACCCTCATTAGCCAAGAGCTCGTTGAGGGGCCACAATATCGGGGTTGCCACCTGGACAGGGGGTCCTCGTAGTGCGGTGCATAGTAACAACAGCCTTAAACTGGCTCATGGAGAACATCCCAAATATCAGACCATGGGACGGAGCGGAACTAGTCGTCGGAGATGCAAGAGACCTGATGAACACATCAAAAGTTCTGCTGTATGCTCCCCAGATCTATAACTCCGTTGAAACGGGCAAAATAATCAAACCTCTTGAAGCGCAGAATGCAAATCTGCACACTCAGGAGTGGCGAATTATGAACAGCACGAGGACCAATGCGGGACACACCATCGTGCTGGAAGTGAGTGCAGCGGATCTGGGGGGTTTAAATTATACCTCGGGCTTGGTCAAGTCAACCTTAGACCACTGAATACATCAAAGAGAAAAAAGAATGTCTGATCTTCGGATGCTTCAGGTAAACCTCCAGCACAGTAAAGTGGCCTCCGCTGTCTTCTGTCAAAATGTGCTGAAAAGGGGAATTTCCATAGCTCTGATCCAGGAACCTTGGGATGTGAACCATAAGATTCTTCGACTAGGAGATACTATTTATTACGATTAGAGGACAAATTATTTACGATAAAACCTCGGAGAGACCCAGAACTTGCATCTGTGCAAGAAAGGGCATCAATGTCTTGCCGTTGTTAAAGTTTTGTCAGAAAGATTTAACAGCAGTAAAAGTAAAATACAACATGGGGAACGAAACTGAAGTGGTAATCATCGCTTCGGTCTACCTACTCTATGATGCATCTACTCCACCACCATCAACAGAGATGGAAGGCTTGATCCAGTATTGTGAGGGAAAAAGCCACCAACTGCTTCATGGGATGCGATGCAAACGCGAATCACACAGCGTGGGATAGCACAAACACAAATACCAGAGGTGAGTACCTCTTTGATTATATCATAGCTAACAACTTAGATATAGTTAATCAAGGCAACAAGCCGACTTTTATTAACAAAGTTCGGAAGGAAGTCATTGATGTAACACTGAGCACTTATGAAATCAGTGGTAAAATCAAAAAGTGGTAAAATCAAAAAGTGGTAAAATCAGAAATCAGTGGCTAGTATCCGATGAACCATCTGCATCGGATCACAGACAAATCTATTACAATGTGGAGGTGAGAACGGACCAATGTAATATACACTATCGGTATCCGAGGAGAACAAATTGGGACAAATATAATTTGATACTAAAGTTCAAACTCGCCACAATCCCGAAAAAAGTTAAAACAGTTTTGGACATTGAGCTTACTGCAACTGAGCTTCAGCATGCAATAATTAACTCCTTCAAAGAAAACTGCCTGGAGGTCTCAAAAGACATCAGCAAGTCATTTTGTTGGTGGAATGAGGGCCTAAGGAGTCAGAGGCGAAGGGTTCGCCAACTATTTAACAGAGCAAGGAGGTTGGGGAACTGGGATAATTACCATGAAGCCCTTACCGAATACAAAAGGTCTCTGAAGAAAGCCAAATGGACTCATGGAGGAAGCTCTGTCATGATGTTGAAAAGACATCTGAGTTAGCAAGACTCCATCGTATCCTGGCGAAGAAACCCGCACACACCATCGGGTCACTTTGTAAACCCGATGGTGAGCATACTAGCTCCGAGAAGGATACACTCGAGACACTGCTCCGGATTCATTTCCCGGATTTGGACGGTGAAAACCCTTCTCAAGAGCAGCTTAACCAGGGTCTCCCACCGACTGGCGAGGACTGGAGAAGAGCGGCGATTGCCATTAACCGCTCAAACATCGAATGGGCAATAAACTTATTCGACCCCTACAAAGCACCGGGACCAGATGGGTTATACCCAGTGCTTTTACAAAAAGAAGCAGAGAATCTTTTAACTCTGCTTGGTCATATATTCAGGGCAAGCCTGCCTACGGGTTATATTCCAACAGTATGGAAGCCAGTAAGAGTGACCTTCTTGCCAAATCCGGGGAGGCTTAACCACTCCACGGGAAAGGGCTTTAGATCAATTAGTCTGTCATCGTTTCTACTGAAAACAATGGAACGACTAATAGGATTTCATTTGACCCCGGCGGCATTGTCAAGAAATACGCTACATGCCAACCAACACGCGTATTAGGTGGGAAAATCCTATGAATCAGTCCTCCATAACCTAATATACAGGGATTCGCAAGGAAACAAATCACCTTGTGCGTTTTTCTTGAAATTTGACAATGCTTCTTACAATTCCATGGTTAATTCTGCAGGTTGGCATGGAGTAGAAGACACCTTTCGCAGGTGGATAAAATCTATGCTGATAGGAAGAAGAATACAAGCTTCCCTTTTAGGAGAGTCTATCACTGTGAGAGCCATAAAAGGATGTCCACAGGGTGATGTCTTATCCCCACTCCTGTGGTGCCTGACAGTGAACAGCTTACTGACGAACCTCAACCAAAATGCATACTACACACATGGTTACGTGGACGTAACCGTGTGTGTCATTGTATTTGCAATCCAGGGACCCTGTAAAGGCACAATCTCGGAGCTAATGCAAAACACTCTTAGAATCACACAGGATTGGTGTATCAATTAGGGATTGAAAATAAACCCTGGTAAGACCGCACCGTTCACACGTTAAAGGAAGGTGGATAACATAAAACCACCAATCCTCTTCGGTGAAAGATTACAGATCACAAGGGAAGCCAAGTTCTTAGGAGTAATTCTGGACTCCAAACTAACACGGAACCCTCATCTGGAATACATAACAAATAAGAGCAAATCTTCTCTCATGCTTTGCAAGAGAACATGTGGAAAAGTCTGGGGTCTAAAACCCAAAATGATCCACAGGCTAAACACAACAGTAGCCAGGCCCATTATAACCTATGCTGCTCTAGTGTGCTGGCCAAAAGTTAAGCAGATTACTGCGTGCAAAAAGCTGTCCAGGATCCAGAGACTGGCCTGCTTGTGCATCACTGGATCCATGAGCAGTACACTTACAGCTGCCATGGAAGTCATACTGGGGCTACCTCCGCTAAGCATTGTAATAATAGCTAAAGCGAGATCTAGCGCCCTTAAATTATCTTGCAATAACAACTGGATTAATAAAAATCAGGTTGGACATGCAAGTATCGTGAGAACATCAATTATCTGAGACCCCGTCTTTGAAATGGGCACAGATATACTTCCCAAGACATACTCATTCTCAAAATCTGTCACTGTAGTATGGGATGGAGCCATGTGGTCGGAAGGAGAACCACCATACCTCAGGAAAGGAATCGTCTGGTATACAAACGGATCCAAAACTGAAGAAGGAACCAGGGTGGGAATCTACGGTGCGAGACCTAATGCAAACATCAGCCTCAACATGGGGAATTATGTAACGGTCTTCCAAGCAGAAGTCTACGCCATACTGGCTTGTGTCCGTGAGATCCTACGTAGAGGCTACATAAACCAGAACGTATGTATTCTGATGGACAGTCAAGCTGCTTTAAAAGCCTTGTCTGGAACTGAGGTGTACCCTTGAGTGTAGTCAAGGATTGTCTGGAGGAACTTCTGAAACTGACAAAACGGAACAATTTTAAATTGATCTGGGTGCCGGGCCACAGTGGTTTCGATGGAAACGAAAAAGCGGATACCTTAGCAAAGAAGGGAGTCGAAATGCCTTCCATAGGCCCAGATGCTAAACACCGTGATCACTGGGAAAAAGTACCACGGCAAGAGCTCGGGAAGAAACTGCTTCAGAGTGCAACAAAGGGGTTATCTCTCGATGCACTGAGGCTGAACAGGATGCAAACGGGGGGAGGTTAACCAGGTTCATTACCGGGCATTATCCCATGCGGAAGCATCTACACACAATGGGACTCCATAACGGCTCCGTTATGTGCAGATTGTGTGGCGAAGACGAAGAAACTTCCAGCCACATAATCTTTGGCTGCGAACATCTGGGTTACAGCAGATACAGAATTCGGTGCATCTCACCCCGAATATATGAACCTTCGGGAGGACCTGATAAGCAAGCTCCAGGCCATTGCCAACATATGGGAGATGCGAGTCTCGTCAGACTGAGGTAGAAGGGGGAGCACAATGGACCATAGGGTCGAAGTGCAATACTTTGTAGACTCCAAGATATATCTATCTATCTATTGTTTTTGTACCAATGTTGAAATTTCGTAAAAATTTCTTCAAATGTCCGTCGATCCTACCTATCATATGTTAAAAATCACTATCGCTAAAATTTGTATATGATATATATATATATATATATATATATATATATATATATATATATATATATATATATATATATATATATATATATCTTAATATATATAATTCTTCTGTATTCTTCTGTACTGTTATTAACTTTTACCACTACGTGCCTGATGCAAAATACGTTGGCAGCTTTCCATTGAGATTGCTTGAAGTACATTTGAAGCTCGGTCCAAAAGCAGAAAGAAGTGAGTGTGTTTAAAAAAGTTGATGGAGGAATGGGAGTGCTGAGAAAGTATTCTGAGAGCAACATGGGAGAGCCACATGGAGGTACAAACAATTCGCTATACAATATCCCATATTACATCTATTTATTTTCTGTTAACCTTTGCAGATTCAGGGTCAAATATATCATCTAGCAGGTTCCTTACTGCGAACGCGGGATAGTGACAACAAATTTTATAAAATTTATTTAATGGGCGATTCAGCAAGACAAGTCGATCAGCGTTGTGCACACAACACTTTGGTGAAAAGACTAATTGTGGAACAACTCCAAATGTTTTTCCATCAGCACAACGAATTAGTTGCATTATTCACGACTGCATTAGACCGCATGTCATCAAAGCCGATAAGACGCCTGCAGGACAACACGCAAGACGTTTTAATTCGCCAACAATTAATTGATGAAGTCGCTAGAAAATAAAACTGAGAATGCTGTGTATCATAAAGCATTATAATAATAAACAATATGCTTTTGGAATAATTATTAATTTGGAATAATAATTATTAATTAATTACATATACCAATTCGAATTCAATATTCATAGTTCAGACAGGACAACGTCTGTCGGGTCAGCTAGTGTATATATATATAAATATATATATATACATATATATAGGAACTTTTTTTTTCATATTCAATTTATCTGCTATGATGAGTGATGAGTGATGATGAGTGATACTGGGAATTTGAGGAAGTAAGTAATAAACTCTATTTGAAACGTTCGTGAGCTAGAAGACATTTGGCTGGATATGTATCCAATTTCTTTAACATAAAAACTCATTAAGAAAAACCGGCAAATAAAAATTAATAAAATTATATACCTCATATAAATTACAAATTAGTGAAATAATAATCACTCATACAAAAGTATGTAAAAGAAGCGCTCAATTTTTAAAATTTTATATTTAATTTGTGCCCTATTCATTCGATTTTCGAAAAAATGCTTCAGAAATAGTTTAAAAAGAAAATATACTAACAACTTGTATTCGAAATATTTTCCCAAAAACCGCATGAATAAAGTACAAATCAACTATGTAATTTTGAAAAATGAGCTCTGTTTTTGTGGATCATAGTGCACATAATACCTAGGCACTTAAAATAAAAAGGGACTAGGTACACGTAAAGGTATATTTAGTACTTTTGGTGTACCTAGGTATGGTACCTAGCTACTTCTATCTGGAACATTACAACACTGGGTCGATCCACACTATAGTGCCGATCACGGTTCGTTTTCGGTCTGGTAAAATATTATCAAGTTCATGTTCACATTATAATGCCGATCACGGTTCGTTCTCAGTCCGATGTCGGTCTGATAATATTAAGCGGTAGCATACGCTTCATTGGGTAATAGCTGACTAAATCGGGAACAGAGAACATTCACATGCCGTTAAAAGTTCGATCTCACTCAACAATATTTTTATTCTTCGTGACTGCAGTATGATTGGACCGGGCATTGTTTCTTAACTTGATAATTTTTTACCAGACCGAGATCAAACCGTGATCGGCACTATAGTGTGGATCGACCCTAAAAAGTATTTTTTATTTTTATTTATTCATGGTTCTTAGATAACAATTAATGCTGACAAATAGTCTACGAGTCAAACGGCTGTGCCCTACAGACGGACATTATTTACTAGCCATATAAATAAATATCAAATAAGAAGTGTTAAATTGATAATTAATTTTTGTGTAAAATATGTAAAAATTTAAATATTGGCAAAATAACATCTAAATTTTTACATAATTTCGTAAAAATATACATACACAATTATTAAAATATCAAAATGTATTTACATAAAAGGTGCGCTCTAATATAAACTATGTACAATTTTTTTGATCGTTTTTAAAAAACACATTAACCTTAAATAATAATAATTGTTCGTTGAATTATTTGTTAAAAATTTTTATTTCAATTTTTTAAATTATCAACTTAACACTTGATTTATGAAAAATATTTAAGGTAATCATTTGTTAACATATTTTTAAGAATTTCATAATATACTTTTAAAGTGAGTGTTCTTTATTTTAATTTAAAATATCAAAATTTAACTGATTTTAAAGCAAGATATTCACAATCAAAATTAAGATTTTTTGCACACGCATTACGCTATTAGAGATGCTCCGACAGACGAGAGAAACGAGACCAGGCGAAAATAAGTCAGCTGAAGACGAGATGAAAATTGAAATCACGATTTTTGATTAATATTTGAGAGACAGACGATAGTATTCTCTTTCAATCTCTACTAATCACAAAAGAGCAGATCATTATAGGTGGTAAATATTTCATTTTAGTTTTTTTTTTTTCCTAAACAATGGTTGCTATCAATAATTGTTTTAATTTACAAAAAAGGCGATATAAAGTGTATAGACAACTATACACTTTACTACAGACCTATTTGTTTAACATCCAATGTATATAAAGTCTTTTCTAAAATAATTTTAAAACGAATAGAGAGAGTTCTAGATTTTATCCAGCCTTCTGTACAAGCTGGCTTCCGGCACGGATTTTCGACGCATGATCACCTGCAGGTTATCACTCAAATAATCGAAAAATGTCAAGGATATAAAAAATCTTTAATATTGTTTTCATTGATTTTAACTAAAGGCTTTAACAGTTTAGAGTAATGCTATATATGGCGGTCCCTTGACTTCTTCTGAGTAGCACCAAAATACATAAGCATAATAAGGAAAATATACGAAAATAGTTCAGGCCAGGTTCGGTTGGAGAGTCTGGACCTAAAATTCCCCATCAATAAAGGCGTAAAACAAGGTGACCCACTTTCACCAAAACTATTTAATGCAGTTTTAGAATACAAACTCTCTGAATTGCACTGAAAAAATCTTGGCTTGGAGATCGACAGCGTCAGGCTTTCCAATCTACGTTTTGCGGACAATTTGGCTTAGTTTTCAGATAACCCAAAGGATTCACAAACTATGGTCAATCAAGTGAATTTCTCCTGCAAGGAAATAGGGTTGAACATAAATCGTAGTAGTAGCCAAGTTAACGTCAAATACCCAAATGGCTTCGATTTACTTAAACGGAGTCGCTCTTGAAAGTGTGCACCAATACAAATACCTCGGGAAAATAATAACGATCCAAAAAAATTCAGACGAAATCTAAGTGAGAATTTCTAATGCGTGGAAAAAGTTTTGGTCTTTAAAACACATATTCAAGGGCTGCATTCCAATAAGTTAAAAGAGAAGGGTGATAGATGCCTGTGTGCCACCAGTTCTAACGTACGCCTCCCAGGTTTCGACACTAACAAAACAAAAGATTACATAAAACTCCGCTCATGTCAACGTGCACTAGAACGAAGCTTGCTTAAAAAATCTCAAAAACATGCATGCTTAACATTAAATACCATCTCGAGATAAAAGAAACAGAATAAAAGTAAAAGATGTGACTTTAAAAATTAAAAAGTTGAAGTAGCAATGGGCATGACATGTGTCGAGAATGGAAGGTGGGCGTTGGACTTTCACTGTATGGACACCGATTAATTGTAAAAGGAGAAGAGGGCGCCAGGTTAAACGATGGAGGGATGAGATTTTGGAATTTGCAGGTGAACAATGGATGCGTGAGGCCGAAGATAGAAAAAATTGGAAACTATTAGGGGAGGCCTTTGCTCAAGCAGTGGGCTGATTATGGCTCTTATTATTAATATTATGTTTAAATAAGTGATGAATTTTGTTTTAAATTGTATTATTTTATTACCATCTCAAGTATATAACCATGAGATGCTGATATTTCACCTTCTCATAACTACGAGATATCTGAAATATCAGCATCCCATTGTTCTATACTTGAGATGGTAATAAAAAAATTGTTACTCAATATTAAGGGATAGTAAGATACCGGAACATTTTTCGATGGTGTTCAGGAATGCTTGAACTGTAGATTGCCTCCTTCAAAAAGTCCAGAACATGGTTATATATTTGGGATGGTAATAAAATATTGTTAATAATTATTTAGGGATAGTGAGTGACTCTGTTTATTGCACCCTGACATAGATAACACTGACGAAAGGATAACTTTTTGGTTTTTGCTGGGATATCATTACTTTTTGTATGCGAAAACTTGGAAAAACCCTATCTCATTTTTGTTTTTGGTCGGATCTTAATTACTTAGTTTAATTCCAAAAACTAAGTAGAAGGTATATTATTATTTAAAAAAAAAATTTTCAATAGAATTATTAAATAGAATTAAATAAATTATTTCAAACAAATGTAATATATATTTTTTATATTTCAAGGTTTTTACGTGGGCGAGGTCAATTTAATATATTGTTTTCAAGTAAAATACATAAAATAAAGTTTAATATACTGTGTATATATTTTAAAGCGATTGTTTGGATATAAATATATCCAGTTTTTATAAAAACCGATTGATTATAGGCTAATAGGTTAGCCGTTGAATTATTATTATGTTAAAATTTCAAGAATAAATTTCATTTTAGCAAAATTTATTTTATGAGAGTTTAAAGTGTTTGATATATGTTAAAAATTAGTTTGGTTGTTCTTTCTTACCCGATGATGGTAATGGCCATCTCCCATCAATTGAGAGATGCGCTGTATGAATTGTAATTTTTTATTTATGTATGTTACATAGGATGTCCGATTTTTTATGTATTTCCATAAAAACGGTTATACTTAAGCTAATTTGTAATAAATTTGACATTGTAAAACAAGACTCGGAGTTTTAACTTTCATTAAGTTTTAAGGCTTTTTAAGCCTTTTTATCAGGGCAAATAATTGAATTTTTCGTAACAGCTTACAAATACCTAAGCGATTACTTAAATTAAAATTATATCCCCCACAGTGTTACAACGTTGAAAAAAAATTGCCTCCCTCAATTTCCCTTTACTATTTCCACATTTTTCAAGAAAGATATCTATCAAGAATTTATTTAGGAATTATATAGCATATACATTGCCGACAGGCGTGTCAAAAGTATTATTAAAAAAATACCTAGAAAAGTTTTAATAATTTTTAAAATATATCTAAAACGATATTCTTATCTAAGCATTTTTCATTGAAAAAACAGAATAATTACAATTCAACAATTATAAGAAAAAATTAACTCGTCAATCAGGAATCAAACCTCGGTCCTCTGGATATCTAGACAAGCGCTTACCGCTACACCAAAGACGATTCTGACGTAAGAGCCAACTTTTACATATCATTTAGAGTATTAATTTTGTTGTCAAATATCAACATTATTATTCATATATTTATTCTTTGTGTATACTGGAGAATAATTTTTTTTACTACTCCACTGTATAAAATTTATTATTGATATTTTTTCATATTTTTATTATTCAAAAAAAAGTAATTTATATAATTGTTGGTTTATGCTAGTTGAGAATTTACATAATTTCAACAAACATTTACTTAGATCAGAAATGACTTGCGTATATACAAGCTTACTTCGATATTTCAGCACATATTTCAAATCAGTTACAAAAATTAGTTGGCTCAGTAGAGTCACAAAAAAAAAAATAGTTACAAAGAGTATTTCTCTCTGGGAGTTACAAAAATTACTTCTCTCTGTGAAGTTACAAAAAGAAAGCAGTTACAAAAAATACTTGTCTCAAGACAGTTACTAAAATTAGTTGATTCACATGAATTAATCAGATGGTATTTAAAATTTTTATTACTTCAATTTACAAATTGAATATTTTTTATGGACTGTGCTGAAGTATCGAATGGGCGAATTAATGGTTTCTATCTGATTGTATCTAAGTATATTTTTTTTTTTGTATAATTTATTTAATTCACTATTCCGAAACTTGTGGTCTCTCAAACTTGTAACAATTCAATACACATTCTATACACACTTTTGCTGTACAATTTATATTTTATGTGAATATGCATTGACTTTTTCAATTTATAACTATATTGTTTGTATACGCTTGGTTTTTTTTGGCCGTGTATTTTTTCTTTACAGAAGCGTAATGTCTCTTTATATACAACTATGTATCTGAATTAAATTTGTAATCCATATTTATATTTTTGCAAATCAGACATATTTGAACATATTTTTTTTTTTCCCGTAGTTTTCTTTTACTACAGTTCAATCTAGCACATATTCACGTAATCCCTTTTTTTCATAACTTGTACAACCAATGTTAGTATTTTAAGGATAGTTGTACTATCAGCGTATTAGATTAAAAATTATTTATTTCAAATATATTTTATTTTAACATATATTTTGTTTTGTTCCCTTTTTTGTACCTTTTTATTTTTTTCAGATTCGAATCACTTGTCGATAACTAAGACACTTACTGGATAGTAAAGATCTTACTACCTCAATATTATCTTTTTAATGAGCCCAGCTTTTATTGAAAGACTTTCGGTTCAACGTGTTATTTTTTTATATTTACGTGTATGGCGTTAGCACCGATCGTTTTCTAATTTTTATAATTCCACATACAATACTCTGCTTTGGATTTTTTTTCTAAAGTACCGTATATTTAGTTTTCATTATTTTTTTTTTACATCATAATACCTCTTTTAATTAAAATTACTAAATTAACTTAATTTCATATTTATGAAAATAATTGATAGTTCAATTATTTTCTATAAAGTGTTTAGTCTTTTTTTTTAAAACTAAACACCCCAATTTTTTTTTAAATTAAACTCTAATCTAATTTTTTACATACACATATGGAAGCAGAGCAAATATCCATATGTGTCTTTTGTTTTCGATAGTTTTCACAAAGCTCGACTTGTGATTCTGAAATTCTTTTTGAAAGTTGAAATGATTATAATTTTTTCTTTATATTTATACATTTATATCTTTTACATTTTCTTTAATTCTATAATTATATTTAACTTAGTACTAATTTTTTTTCTCTATTTTGTTTGTGGTTTAAATTTTCATTATGCCGAGAACAACTCGTAATACACCAGGTACCCCAGGAGATGACGATCCTCCAGCTGCACCAGATGACTTATCCATCACGCCTCATCAAGTATCAGCGGTTAACTTAGCGGCTATAACTACGCAGATGCGGACTACAGCTCAACAGTTCCATGCGTCAGTGCTGCACGTTTCAGATGTACAGCAACAAGTACAACAGCAAAGCAAGCAGATAAGTAGCATTACCGATGCCTTGGCAACAATAACGGCTACTCTATCAAGTAATAACACTGGTTCAAATCAATTAACTTCAAATTTTAGTTTTTTTGCAAAACCGAGTATAGATTCCTTTATAAATAAAATCACTATTCTGGACATTTCGGTTCCAGAAAATATTATACAGTTTATTGTCGATACTCAACATTTAATTGATATTAATTTTTTACCTATAGACGTTCTTTTGAAATCTTTAATCAATAGGTGTGCTTCGAACGCACAAACATTTTGGTCTACTTGTTTGGCTGACTCTTTGTCTTGGCAAAATATTAAACATAATTTATTACAAGTTTATATTCCACCTTTGACTAGGCAGATATTAATTGATAGATTGGTCCGGCGAAATCAGCCTGACACTGAAAAATTTTCGACATTTGTTCCTTCAATAATAAAATTCGCGAACGTCCTACTTAATGATTCATCTGAATCCGAAATCATACAAATTATTTTTGCTCATGCCAATAATTCTGTACTATCTATTCTTGGTTTATATCAAATTCCCGATACTTATAAAGATTTGTATCAGCTAATCACTAAAATTGAGGAGGTTCAAGCGCGAATAACTACAACACCCGTCAGTGTAAACGTTACTTCAATTCAAAATACGCATAATGACTCTAAATTTTTTTGTACCTTCTGTAAAGGTACTAATCACAATTTTAAATATTGTTTTAAAAGAAAGAAGGATAATATAAATGTTAGTACTACGGTTCCAAAAAACTCGCAATAGACCCCAAGTTTCTTATTAATGATGTTATTTTAAATTATACTATTTTACCTCTACAAACCATTTTCATTCAAGGTTATCCTTTATTAACACTTTTTGATTCCGGTGCTACTGTTAATGCTATTAAAACTGCGACTTTTAACAAGTTAAAATCTAACAATAGAAACATCGTCACCGAATCAATTGATAAAACTATTTCTTTGCCGGGAAATAATTTTTTAAAATGTAATTTAACTGCGAAACTTCATTTTAAATTGGCTAATTTTTCATGGACTCAAACTTTTTTTATAGTAGATTCATTACCGTTTGAGGTAATTTTAGGTGTTGCCACACTTAAAAATTGCAACATCATTTTGGACTTCTTTAAGTCGACGATCAAATTTTATTTTCATCCTAATGTTGAAATACCGTTTTCGGATTTTTGTAATAATAATCGAATTATTAATACCATTGTCGAAGCGAAAGTAAATCTTAATAGCAAACAAACCAAAGTGTTGCAAACACTTCTTCAAAACTTTAAGTCGATTTTTTCTGACATTCCTGGTCTTGCCAAGGGTTTTGAATATAAAATTAAGTTAATCGATAACATTCCGGTTTGTAAAGCTCCTTACTATCTAGCACCCGATAAAGCCAGACTTTTGGACGAGCATGTTCAAGAGCTTGTTACACAAGGGGTACTTTCTCCCTCGAACTCTAATTATAGCTCACCCGTCTTCTTTGTTAAAAAGAAAGACGATTCTTATCGGCTAGTCGCTGACTATAGGTTTGTTAACAAACATATAGAGTTTGATCCGATGAGTTCAGCCAGTATGGCTCATATTTTCGGTAGCTTAGGTAATTCGAAAGTGTTTACACTCCTCGACATGAAATCCAGTTTTCATCAGATAAAATTATCAGATGACTCGAAACATGTCACCGCGATCGTCACACAGTATGGTCTGTTTGAGTACAATACCATGCCTTTCGGGCTAAAGGTGGCTAGTCAATCATTGGCTCGTTTTTTAAATTCCAGTCTCGCAGAATTTCGTCATAAATTTCTTCTTATTTATTATGACGATTTAATTGTACATTCGCCCGACATTGAATCACATTTAAATCACCTGAATCTCTTGTTCACTAAAATAAAGTCTATCGGTATCACTATTAATCCTTCTAAGGCTCGATTTTGTATGTCGAGGGTACGTTTGTTGGGTAGCGTAATATCCGCTGAGGGACGCTTTATAGACCCTATTAAGGTGCAAGCAATCAATGACATGCCAACTCCAAAAAACGTCAAAGAAGTTATGCGTCTAGTTGGGGCTGCGGCTTTTTACTCCCGCTATATTCCCATGTTCAGTCAGATTGTAGCTCCGTTAAACGATTTAAAAAAGAAAGGTGTTAGGTTCAAAATTACTAAGGTTCATCTTGATGCAATCTCTACTTTAAAAAAATCTTTAGTAAGTGCGCCTGTCTTAAAATTTCCTAATTTTGACAAACCTTTTGTGCTACAAACTGACGGATCAGCTACAGGTCTGGGCGCGGTATTACTTCAAAAATATGATGACGGTTTGCACCCCATTATGTACTGTTCTCGAAAATTGAATCCAGCCGAATTAAAATATAACAGTCATGAATTAGAACTTCTCGCAGTAGTAACGGCCCTAGATAAATTTAAAGATTTTTTAACCGACCGCAAGTTTACTCTACAGACTGACTGCAGGTCGTTATTGTGGATTTTTAATACCCCCAATAAATTTAATAAATTATCTAGGTGGATCCTTAAAATTTCGAGATATGACTTTACCCCGGAACATATTAAGGGCAAATTGAACAATATGGCCGATTTTCTATCTAGGTTATACGAAACTGACCATATGTTAGTGAACAAATTTTCTGATTCAAATCAAGATTCAGGCAAAAATTTCATTAAAGTTAAAGAGTTGCATAGCAATGATCCAGGTTATGCAAACCTTTTAAAAAAGATAACCAATACTTTGGATCAAACTGACTTAGAATCGGTGAATGAAGAAATCAGGAACAATGCGCAACTGAACTTTATTAACGTTTTAGCTAATACAAATTTTGATTACCTTTCTGTTAAAAGCGAGCAACGTAACTCTCCCGAATGTAAAATCATTTATCAAAACCTTAAGGCTCAGATGAATGTCCCTAATTTTTGCATAAAGGATGGGTTATTTTATAAGTTCGTCGGAAGGAATCGACTAAAACGTATATTTTTACCAGATAATTTACTCGATTACGTTCTTCGATATTATCATGATTCCAAGTATGCTGCGCATAATTCAGTAATTAAAACATTCCGTGAAATTAGTAAAATATTTTACTACAAAAACCTCTATGCAAAAGTAAGGGACTATGTCAGAACCTGTAAAGTGTGCCAGGCTATAAGGCCATATACACGTAACGATAAGGTTCAGTTGAGTAGTTCCGTGCCGGAGTATACCCTACATACTTTGTACGTCGACTTTATCGGTCCTATTATTAGATCAAGTGAAGGTTTTAAATATATTTTTTCTATTGTAGATGGATTTTCAAAATTTGCTTTCGCCTTTCCATGTAAAAGGCAGACCAGTGACGTTGCCATTTCACTGATACAGAAGATTTTCCTGCAAAACGGATATCCGACGGTTGTTGTAGCCGACAACGGACCAGCCTTTGCGTCGATCAAGTGGAAAACCTTCTTATTTAATAATGGTATTAGAGCTGCCTACTGTTCGAGCTATACACCATCTTCGAACAAGAGCGAGTGCCTCAATCGACAGATAAAATATAATTTAGGATGCATTCTCAAAGAATATTCTGTAGACCATAAAAATTGGTCAAAATTTTTGAGTTTTGTAATTTTCAATTACAACAACTCCTACAAAAGTACAATCGACTCAACACCAGCTGAAGTTTATTTTGGTAGAAAGTTAATGACGCCGTTTGTGATTATAAACGAATTAACTGAGTTAATCACGAGTTCTGCTAAACCATCACAAGCACATATACAAGATGCGTTAAAGATTGCTCACCAACAACGAGTCAACCAAACTTTAAATAAACCAACGCTGTCTAAATATAAAGTGGGTCAATTGGTCATGGTTAAAAACTTGGCCCCGAATATGAACAAGAATATCGCACCTAAATTCGCTTCAAAATTCAATGGACCGTACAAGATAATAAAGTTCACTACACCAACTTCAGTTAGGCTAAAAGCTCCAAAATCTAATAAGAAAACCTTCGGCATGTCGATATACAACATTCGGCCATACTATCTCAGAGGATATCAAGGGAATGGTAACGTTACTGCATCCTAATTAAACATCTAAATGTATTTAAATCTTCACGTCTAATCCACATTTGTAAGATTTTTCATTCATCTATTCATGTCATTCTTGCTTTAATATTTTCCAATTAGCATGTCGCTAATTTTTTTGGCCCCCTGGAGTGGAGAATAATTTTTTTTACTACTCCACTGTATAAAATTTATTATTGATATTTTTTCATATTTTTATTATTCAAAAAAAAGTAATTTATATAATTGTTGGTTTATGCTAGTTGAGAATTTACATAATTTCAACAAACATTTACTTAGATCAGAAATGACTTGCGTATATACAAGCTTACTTCGATATTTCAGCACATATTTCAAATCAGTTACAAAAATTAGTTGGCTCAGTAGAGTCACAAAAAAAAAATAGTTACAAAGAGTATTTCTCTCTGGGAGTTACAAAAATTACTTCTCTCTGTGAAGTTACAAAAAGAAAGCAGTTACAAAAAATACTTGTCTCAAGACAGTTACTAAAATTAGTTGATTCACATGAATTAATCAGATGGTATTTAAAATTTTTATTACTTCAATTTACAAATTGAATATTTTTTATGGACTGTGCTGAAGTATCGAATGGGCGAATTAATGGTTTCTATCTGATTGTATCTAAGTATATTTTTTTTTTTTGTATAATTTATTTAATTCACTATTCCGAAACTTGTGGTCTCTCAAACTTGTAACAATTCAATACACATTCTATACACACTTTTGCTGTACAATTTATATTTTATGTGAATATGCATTGACTTTTTCAATTTATAACTATATTGTTTGTATACGCTTGGTTTTTTTTGGCCGTGTATTTTTTCTTTACAGAAGCGTAATGTCTCTTTATATACAACTATGTATCTGAATTAAATTTGTAATCCATATTTATATTTTTGCAAATCAGACATATTTGAACATATTTTTTTTTTCCCGTAGTTTTCTTTTACTACAGTTCAATCTAGCACATATTCACGTAATCCCTTTTTTTCATAACTTGTACAACCAATGTTAGTATTTTAAGGATAGTTGTACTATCAGCGTATTAGATTAAAAATTATTTATTTCAAATATATTTTATTTTAACATATATTTTGTTTTGTTCCCTTTTTTGTACCTTTTTATTTTTTTCAGATTCGAATCACTTGTCGATAACTTAGACACTTACTGGATAGTAAAGATCTTACTACCTCAATATTATCTTTTTAATGGGCCCAGCTTTTATTGAAAGACTTTCGGTTCAACGTGTTATTTTTTTATATTTACGTGTATGGCGTTAGCACCGATCGTTTTCTAATTTTTATAATTCCACATACAATACTCTGCTTTGGATTTTTTTTCTAAAGTACCGTATATTTAGTTTTCATTATTTTTTTTTTACATCATAATACCTCTTTTAATTAAAATTACTAAATTAACTTAATTTCATATTTATGAAAATAATTGATAGTTCAATTATTTTCTATAAAGTGTTTAGTCTTTTTTTTTAAAACTAAACACCCCAATTTTTTTTTAAATTAAACTCTAATCTAATTTTTTACATACACAATACTTAGGCATCACAATACAATAAACATGATGAAAATGGAAATAGTAATAAAAAATTTAGTGGAAGCGTTAAAAATATGAGAAGTTAAATATAATCTATAATCTTAAAATAAAAAATAAAAATTCGTTACGCAGGAGCTGCTTCAACTTAGCGAATTTCCTTAGAATACATAAATGACTCTCTAGCGGTCACAATTTTAGTCTGATCAAAATGAAATGTCGTATATGATTTTAGTATTTGCAAGGCCAATCTTATTAATAAATGACATACGTCGAGGGAAATGGAGGGGGAGGGGGAAACACAAAATATAAAATATCTCTCTTAATATTAGAACAATCGAAAAATGCGTAAGAAATACAGTAGTAGAAAATCAAATTTGCTATAATTCATCACCTTATCATTTTTGCTAAAACTCTAATGTGTGCAGAGATATTAAGGAATTTAATTTTCAATCTTAACCGTCACTATTTCTGTAAATATTAGTGTAACAGAAAAAATGATAAGAAACAAAATTATAGTAAAATTTAGTACCTACAACTTTACTTCTTATAAATTTTCGAGTTTTCGAGATATGTCAAATTTTGTGTCTCCCCCTCTCTCTAAACCCCCCTTCCTCTTATCCGATTTTACCCAATAACGAACTTGACATTTTGAATACCAAAAGCGCCTCAAATACCAAATTTCATTCCTATAAAATGAAAACTGTGACCGCTAGAGTGATTACAGACATATATATATATATATATATATATATATATATATATATATATATATATATATATATGTATATATATATATGTCCATAGATATATATATATATATAAATTTTACAGATGGGGATTTTTGACATCTACTAGGTAGGATCGATGGACATTTGAAGAAATTTTTGCGAAATTTTGACTTCCTTTGAATATTTCCTTTCAGGAAATTGGCTAATATAAAGTAGAAAAAATGTATGAGGCTAGTAGTCTAAAGTGATGGGTTTAGCGAACGTGGTCTGTCCAGGATTACCTTTTCTCTTTTCCGGCGATAAATTTCGATAGCATCACAGACGGTTTAGAACCGTTTATTCAATATAATTTAAACCTTCACAAGCATATATTGTCATGTTCCGTTGAAAAATTTAATTTTATAAATAAATTTAATATTGATATGAAAAAACTAACTTCTCCACCAGGAATCGAACCTGGATCTCTGGATTTCTAGCTCAGCTTGCTTACCGTTATACCTCGAATGACTCTGGTAAATAAATCAATGTTTTCATATCATTGACAGCATTTGTTCCCAATATCAACTCCATTGATTATTATTTGTGTATACTTAGGCGTCACAATACTATACTAATGTCAATTTCCATTAAGGTTAAGTAAGATAAAGTATGAAAAAACTAGAGTATACTATATAGACAAACATATCCTTGCATTTTTAATGAAATATAGAAATATAGAGGCCCGGGTACGAAGACTAGATATTCAGCGGTACGAGTTCGATTTCTGTTGGATTAGTTTTTTGCACATCAATATTTAATAAAACATTCAATTACATAGAATTAATGGAAATTGATATTAGTATTGTATTGTGACGCACATAAGTATACACACATAATAATTGTAAAATTAAATTTGTTTTAACAGGCCGGTACATTTGTTTGTATACCTAATTGCTTTTGAAAACACAGATAAAGCAGTTAAAACACATAGATATTGAGACTCTTTATCTTGTAATTAAACATTTTCTTCTCAAAGAAATTGAACACTCAGCCCACAATATTCTTTTACAAAATTTTATTTTGGTTTTCATTTTGTTGCCTACTAAAAAAAGGTATACATTATTTTCATTTTTATCTATACCCAGCATATGTAAATATACAAGGTGTATTAAGTGTGATAACGATTTTGTAACGCTTGCAAATATTAATCCTTGACATAAATGCTTGGAATGGGTGTTCATAAAATGGCCTAATTCGGCCATTTAGGCTAATCCGTCTGTCTGTGGACACGATAACTAAAAAACGAAAAGAGATAACGAGCTGAAATTTTGTATGTGTTCTAGAGCAAAAAAGTAAGGTCAAGTTCTTTAATGGGCAAAATCGGAAAATATATATCTTGAAAACCGTAAGAGATAGAAAAAAATTTGTTAACAAAAAATCTTCTTCTTTTTAAAACAAACAACATTTTTTTGAAAATTTTTTTCATAAACTCAACAGATTTCTCATAGTTTGTGATTAAATGTTCCTCGAAAAGCGAATTGTTAACAATACGAATACGCAGAATTGTTAACAATCATTGATATACAACTCGGTATATACTGGGTATTCAAACAATTAACTCAGTTAGTTTTTATATTACTTGTTTTCAATATTTAGAATTGTGATTGGTAAATTAATTAAGTACACAATAAAGTTGGACCACTGGTAATTCAATAAAAACAGCAAAACAAGAAAATTAAATTATAAATTTGGCTATCAACATTATTAAATTAACGGAATGTGCAAGTAACTATATGTTCTTGTATTAATTTTATTTTTTCAATTTAAAGACCATGATGTGAATAAATTAATTGCATACTAAAATAAATAAATAGTAATATTTACAATCATAAAAATTCATATATATATATATAAATATGTATAAATATATATATATATATATATGCTCTCCCATGTTGCTCTCAGAATACTTTCTCAGCACTCCCATTCCTCCATCAACTTTTTTAAACACACTCACTTCTTTCTGCTTTTGGACCGAGCTTCAAATGTACTTCAAGCAATCTCAATGGAAAGCTGCCAACGTATTTTGCATCAGGCACGTGGTGGTAAAAGTTAATAACAGTACAGAAGAATACAGAAGAATTATATATATTAAGATATATATATATATATATATATATATATATATATATATATATATATATATATATATATATATATATATATATATATATATATATATATATATATATATATATATATATATATATATATATTTATATATAATACATGATCCAAATATATGCATTAGTACAGTAATACGTATTAGTACAGTATGCAGCAAATTATATGGCAAAGGATGTCAATTGTTCAATGGATCAAAATTGTTGTAACTGTTTGAAATGCCTTTAAAATATACTTGTCCCTGGATTTCACGATACTTAATTAAGTACAGAATTTCGCTTTTATACGGTTTCTAAATTAAAACAGCAAACGATTTTTTAAAATTCTATTTTGCATTAAGTATTGTTGAATTATCAATATGCAAAAATGAATCTTATATTTTATTTATTAGATTAACACACATACGGTCAAAACATGCTGGTTTTATTAGAAATAACAAAATATTCTTTTTAGACACATATGGTCACAAGATGTTTTTTTTAAATGTATGTATATATATATATTATTGGATAAAACACACATCTGGTTACAATATGTATTACAGAAAAGGTCGGTCTTTTATGACTTAAAATATGTATATAACCTGACATTCATTTTGATATTTAAAAACTAGTCAAAATAGTATGATATGTATAAGAGTGTCTAATTCGTATAGTTTTTTTTTCTCAAAATTGCAATCTTTAAATAAATTATTAAGTTGTGTTATACTTAAATCAGTGCGTTTTATTTAATTAAATTAAAAATCACAATTACAAAATCCATAATCTGCTATAGGTATGGGCCCAGGTATCGCAAATAAATAAATTGTGTAAAATAAAAATAAAAATTAATTAAGTATTTTAAATTAAAATTTAAAAGTTTGTATAATAAATTATCAAGACTTTTTTAATTGTTTATATGGAAAAAGAGAGTACGTCTACTATTGAAGGAGTATCATATACTTAGCGTTATTGATGAGGAAATTTCTACAATTTTAAATGATGAGTGGAACAAAAATAATGACGTCGCGCACAGCATTGTTGGTTCACTTTTGGTAGATTCATTGCTGCACTTTACAGATGTGACGTATGCTAAGAACATTTTTGATAAAATAGATTCCGTTTTTGATAGCAAAGTCTTCCGATACAGATGGCTATGATGAAACGATTGTCATAGTTAAAATTAACTGCTGATATGTCTCTTATGGAACATTATTCAATTTTCGATACATACATAAATGATCTATTAGCATCTGGATCAAAATTGATCCAGATTACTTTTCAGAAGACCAATTAAATTTAGATTCCGTGAAAACGCGTTTATGGAATCATGAAATTAAAGTGAAAAGACAAAACCGCGATACAAGTACAAAAATGCTAATTGTAAAAAAATAATGATATGACAAGAATGAGAATAAATTTCATTTTCAAAAATTAAACTATAATAAAAAATCGAAATTTAAGAACGGTCAAAAGTTATTTAAAACCTTTAAAAACTCTTTCAAAAGGAAATTTAAGTGCTACCAGTGTGATCGTGAAGGACATGTAAAAAGAAACTGTGTATATTTTAAAAGGAATCAACAATATAATCAACGAAAACTAAATAAGATTGCTCAAACTGTACAAGTAATAGAATCAGAACCCATTCTGTTTATGGCCGGTGAATGTAAATCAACTGAAACCGATAAAAACAAAATTATATTTTTATTGGACTCCGGAGCATCAGTCCATATTATAAATCGGGAAGATATTGCAAGAAACTTTCTGCATCTTGAAAGGCCAATCAAAATTTCGGTTGCTAAAAGTGGAGAGACCATTTCAGCAAAAAAACGAGGTAAAATTGAAGTAATAACAAATAAAGACATCAAGGCGACAATTGGAGAAGTCCTTTATAGTCCAGAAGTACCATATAATTTGCTGTCCGTCTCCAAACTTCAAAAATCTAGAATGATCATTTTATTCGATCAGCAAGGCGTTAAGATAAGTTATAACAATACACTTATTATGCAAGGTAAGCCATTAAATGATTTGATACAAATTGAATTTACAATTCATAATTTTGAAATAAATGCAATTATTAAAATAACCGATAATAAGAAAACAAATTATGATATTTGGCATCAAAGGTTAGGTCATATAAGTAAAGATAAATTTTTTCAACTAAAGAATAATAATATGATAGAGGATTTAGAGCAAATAATAGAAATTAATCCAAATGATAAAATATGTGAAGCATGTTTAAATGCTAAACAAACTCGATTATCGTTTAATAAAGCAAAGAATCGAGAACATGTTAGAAGACCATAATTTATAGTCCATTCTGATGTATGTGGCCCTATTACTCCGACGGCATTGTATGATAAAAATTATTTTGTTTTATTTTTGGATCATTATACACATTATTATGTAGTATATTTACTTAAACATAAATCAGAAGTGTTTTCAGTATTTAACGATTTTGTAGCTAAAAGCGAATCTCATTTGAATCTGAAATTAACTCATTTATACATAGATAACGATAGAGAATATTTGACCAATGAAATGAAAAATTATTGTGAAAATAAGGGCATCACTTATCATTTAACAGTTCCGCGAACCCCTCAATTAAACGGCGCTGCCGAACGTATGGTCAGAACAATCACAGAAAAAGCTCGGTCAATGATAGCCGGATCTTGTTTAGATAAAATTTTCTGGGGTGATGCCGTTCTAACAACAACTTATTTGATTAATATTATTCCAAGTAGGGCATTAAAAATAATGAAAACACCTTATGAATTATGGCATAATAAAAAACCTTTATTTAAATATTTAAAAGTATTTGATTCTACTGTATACGTACATGATAAAATCAACATAAATAAATTTGATAATAAATCTTGGAAAGGTATTCTGGTTGGTTATGAATCAAATGGTTATAGAGTATGGAATATTGAGTCAGAAAAACATACCACTGTTAAAGATGTTATTGTAGAAGAGACAAATTTTCTAGTGTCTCGACCAGGTATGAAATCTGATGGTTCTATAAATGAAACTGATACTTTTGAAGTTTCAGTGATGAAAAATAATAGTTTAGAGACATCGACTGATGATGATGTTCTCTATAAATCTGGCTATGGTATTCCAGATAGATCTGATAAATCTGATATTGAAAATCAGATAAGTTTGAAAACATCGCCTGTTGATGATGTTCTTTGTAAATCTGGCAATGTAATTCCAGATAATTCTGATAAATCTTATATTGAAAAATCAGTTAGGATTTGTAAATCTGGTAATGATAAACCAGACAGTTTTTCTGATAACAAGAAATCAGATGTATATTATAATCCCAGAAATAAATTTCCAAGATTAGAAGTAGAAATAGAAAATGAAAGCAATGACTTTAATAGTCGGAGGGAAAAAAATATCAAATGATGAATCTGTTACTGCAGATGAATGTATGTTATCAGCTCAAGTTATGATAAATGATGTTCCAAATTCTTTTTATGAGATTAAAAATAGAATCGATAAAGTTAAATGGGAGCAGGGTATTCAAAGTGAACTTAATTCACTTAAAATAAATAATACTTGGACATTGGTACCAAGACCAAAAGATAAAAATATTGTAGATTGAGAATGGATATTTACAATTTAAAATGACGAATTTGGCAATCCCTATAAATACAAAGATCGCTTGGTAGCTAGAGGCTTTAGTCAGGAATACATGATAGATTATGATGAAACCTTTGCACCAGTAGCTAGAATATCTAGTTTTAGATTCATAGTTGCATTTGCTAACCAAAATAATCTCTTACTACATCATATGGATGTAAAAACTGCATTTTTAAATGGCAAACTAAAGGAAGAAATGTTTATGAGGGTACCTGAGGGAATTCAATCTAAAAATGATCAAGTTTGTAAATTAAATAAAGCCTTGTACGGTTTGAAACAAGCAGGTCGATGCTAGTTTGAAGTTTTTGAATCAACTTTAAAAGAAATAAATTTTACAAATTCACCAGTAGATCGATGTATTTATATTTTAGACCAAGGCGATAAAACAAAGAATATTTATGTTGTTTATATGTCGACGATCTCGTGATGGCGACTTATAATATATAAACAATGAAAAATTTAAAAAAATATTTAATGCGAAAATATCAAATGACAAATTTAAAAGAATTAAAATTGTTTTCTATAACCCAGTTAATACACTTCTTGAATCTAAAATTAATAAGCCATGTCGTAATATTATTGGCTGTTTAATGTATCTAATGATCTGCACTCGTCCAGATTTAAGTTTTGCAGTTAATATTGTCAGCAGATATATGAATTAATATAATATTGCACTATGGCAGTATTTAAAAATAATTTTAAGATATTTAAAAGGCACTAGTGATATAAAATTAATATATACTCAAAGTAATTATAAAAATACAATAAGTGGTTATGTAGACGCTGATTGGGCCAATGATAAATTGATAAGAAAAGTAAAACAGGTTATATTTTTAAATTGTACGAAAATTGCATAATTTGTTGGGATACGAAACGACAAGCATCTGTGGCTGGTTCTACATCAGAAGCTGAATATGTGGCTCTGTATGAGGCTGCTCGAGAGGCTTTGTGGTTACGATCATTAGTTGAAAGCATAAAATTAATCATTTCAGATGCAATAATTATATATGAAGATAACAATGGTTGTATAAGTATTGCAAATAACCCGTCAAGCCATAAGAGATCAAAAAATATTGATATTAAATATCATTATTCTCGTGATAAAATAGAAAAAGGGCTAATTAAATTAATTTATATGCCTACAGATCAACAAATAGCTGATTCACTAACGAAGTCACTTCCTGGAGTGAAATTTGTGGAATTTAGAACACAAATGGGCTTAAGATAGTTTTAAGTTTTTTTTTGTACAATAACTGTAAATGGTCTGATTAGGTTTTCCCATACGATGTTGAGTTTTTCCTTAATCCGTAAGGAACGAATGTTGGACCTAGTAGAGTCATTTAAAAAGTTATGAGATTGCATTGAGAAAAGAGACAATATGTTTTTAAAATTTAAACAAATGTATTATAAATAAATTAAGATTTTTGCCCCAATTTCCTAGATCAAAATTTTTTGTATTTTATAAATTCGTATTTCGACTACAAAGTTGTCATCATCAATATGAATTAACTAATTGTAATTATTCTCCGAGGAGATGTTACTTGTTGCTAATTTGGTGACGCTCTGCGCACAGATTTTTGGTATGTGCACAATTTATACTTTCTAATAACCTGCCAAATTGTTATGTCAACCAATCAACATCGATCACATTTTAACTGATTGGCCAAAGTTCGGCCAATGATGTTGAAGCATTGGACCACGTGATTTTGATGCATGTCCACAGATAATTAATGAACAAGTAAAATTTCAACTACAATGTTCAAATCCAATTACACCTCGTTTATATTGTTTACCAAAAATTCATAAACAAGACGGATCTATAGTCAACAAATTTTTTTTAATGTCATTTGATGTCAAAGCGTTGTATCCTAATGTTCCAATACCAGATGCAATTAAGGCTTTTGAAAAATGGCTTAAGAATAAAAGATTACACATAGATAAAATAACGGAATTGATAAAACTAACTCGTCTATGCATGAGACAAAACGTATTTACATTCGAAGGTAAATACTATAAACAAGCATTTGGTACATCTATGAGGAACCCGTTATCTCCATTCCTGAGTAACATCTTCATGAATGATCTAGAAGAACAAGCCAAACAAACGTTCAGTTACTTTCCAGCAGTCTGGTTGAGATATATCGATGATATCTTTACAATTTTTGATACAGATAAAGAAAACCCACAGGTTTTTCTTAATCATTTAAACAACATGTATCCATCGATCGAGTTCACAACAGAAATCGAAAAAGACGGCTCGATCTCGTTCTTAGATATAAAAATATCTAAAAACAATAATTCTAGAAAAGTTGAATTCGACATATATAGAAAACCAACACACACTGAAAGATATATCCACAACACAAACTAGCCATCTTCCATTTTTTAGTGAATCGACTATTAAAAATACTATTATCTACTAAAAACTACTACAAAGAGTTGAAGCACATAAAACAAGTTGCAACATTTAACGGGTTTGATCCAAATATAATAGACAATATAATTCGAAAAACGAAATTCAAAATCTTAAGAAATAGTTCAACTTTGACGCAAGAACAAAATAACGCCGAAAAGGAAAAATGGTGCAAATTAACATATTTTGGATCGTGCGTCAATATTATAGCGAAAGAACTCGGAGAACTAATTTAAGAATAGCTCCCATTAGTAAAACTAAAGAAAAACACCTGCTTGGAAATCCAAAGGACAAAATTAACAAAGAACAACAGTCAGGAATTTATTGCATTGGTTGTCAAAATTGCTCGAAGAAATATGTTGGACAAAGTAGACGATAAATTGGTATAAGGTTTAAAGAACATATGGCACACATAAAATTTGGTAGATTAGATAAATCAGGTGTAGCCGCTCACGTTATTGAAAATAATCATAAAATCGACAAATCCAACTTAAAACTTTTTAAATCAGTACCGAGCCCCGCCGAACTAGATGCATATGAAAGCATCTACATTCATAAAATTGGAAATGACACAATGAATTTAGATAAAGGACCTAATCCAAATTCCAATTTGATAAGAATTTCAAAATTAAGATTGAACTGTTAGGATTAAGACTGATTTTGAGATCAAAATTATTTGGTTTCATGATTTAGTTTGGTTTTGTAATTTTTAAATTTTGTTTTTATTTTGAGATTCTTAACTGTCAAAATTATATCCGATTTAACAAAAAATTTCAGAATTAAAATTGAATTGTTGAAGTTAAAACCAATTTACAAAAATTGAAACAATTTGGTTTCTAAAGTCGGCTTTGGAATCTATTATTATTAATTTTGAGATCTTGAACTGTCATAATCACGTGGTCCAATACTTCAACATCATTGCCCGAACTTTGGCCAATCACTTAACACGTGATCGATGTTGATTGGTTGACATAACAATTTGGCAGGTTATTAGAAAGTATAAATTGTGCACATACCAAAAATCTGTCAAGACAAAATTCGAGGTCTGATGTTGTTACAAGCAACATCGCTAATCGGATATTACCACAAATTATACCTGTGATTTATTATTATATTTTTATACCAACAATATTTTCATTTATTGTTGTGAACAATTCTTTGATATTTTATTGTTTTGTGAAATAATCTCTGATAATAGGATTATTTTTAATCTTATTGGACTTTGTTTTACAAAAGAATTAAAGTCAAAATTTGAGTGTAAACTAAAATATATTTTTTGGGTGTACCAAGTGCAATCATCAAGTACTTTTTATTTTACTGAGGCATTTCAAAAATTTTTATTTTTAACTAATGATTGTTTCTTCTGTTTTTTAGATTGGCGGAAAATCAAACCATGGCATCCACCGCCGGCAAGGCGGTGGCAGACATGCAGAAAAGAACACCAACACCAATGGACGAGGACTTCCAGGTGCAACGTGGGAGAAGCGACCTAGACGTGTGGGGATTTCCAAAAAAGTGATTTCCAAAAAAGTTAAAATTGAGCTTAAAAATGCCTTCTCCGTCCTTTAGAACGTGAACGAGTTTGCGTCAGCAACTCCACCCAAACCGAAGAAGCCAAAACCCATTGTTGTTCACATGGGTTTAACCAACTTCGAAAAAGTGGAGGCAGCCATAAAAGCGGCAGCTCGTAGCACTATCCGTTTCGCCTTTTGACCAAAGACTATCAGTGCCCATTGCGAAACGGACAGCGATTACACTAAAACGAAAGAGATGCTGGAAGATATCCAGTTTCCATTCCATTCATTTAGAACAAACGAGGACCACGAACCAAAATACGTAGTCCATGGAACAATGCGCCACCATAATGATGACAGGGTGGCCGAAGACTTAAAACGGCAGGGCTTTAAGCCAAATAAGGTCCAGCTATTGTCAAAGGCGGGAGACGAGAGTGTACGAGTCTCTCGTCTAGTAAAATTCGAAAAGGGGACGCAAGCTAAAAGCGTCCTCAACATACGGTGGTTATGTGGCGTGCCTGTAACCACCCAACGTTTCGAAAATAAAAGAGGGGCCATCCAATGTTACAGATGTCAGTCCTAAGGGCACAGATCACGGTTCTGTCGTGGGGTTCAACACTGCGTGAAGTGTGGCGAAAACCATGCTTCACAGGCTTGTGGGCTCCAGAGATCGGAACCGGCAAAGTGTTGTAATTGCAGCACTTCCCATCCGACCAGTGCCATGAACTGTCCCGAAAGGCTGGCATTTGTGACAAAAATGGCTCCGAGAAGACCCTGCGGCAGCAGAAGAGCGAAGCGCAATGCTGCTCCGGGCGAGCCCCTTCGGCGCCCACCCCCACGTGTTCGGCTAAGGAATACCCAGCCCTCCCTCGTAAAAAGAGGTCAACGAGCCAAGCAGAGGTCCAGCAGCGCAGAGCAGTACATCATCGGCAGCAGCAACATCATCGAAGAAGTTTGTCCCGGCCCCAATTTCAACCGCAAATCCGTGGACAATGAAGAGAGCATCCGAAAAGGAGGTAATAGATATTTTGAGTACCACCCCCATTTCACCCCATAACCCCTTCTTAATTGAAGCCCTCGAAAGACCTCCATCGTCTCCAACTCCATTGGAGTTTGATGCAGGAACTAAATCGACCTTCGACTTCATGACCCTCCTGAAACTCAGGATCGAAGTGGAGAATGCATGGAAATCGTGCAAATCAGATTCAGAAAAACTTCTTGTGTATTTCAGGATGACATCTCATCTCTTTGAAAATGGCGTCCCATCCCTTTTCTAGATCCAACATCCGATTTCTACAATGGAACTCTCAAAGTATCCATCGCAAACTTCCCGAGCTTCACTTATTTTTTCAACAGCATCAGATCCAAATGGCTGCCATCAGCGAAACTTGGTTAAAGCCGGACAAGAGAGCTCGAATTTCTGGGTACTACACCTATCGCCGTGACCGTGCCACCAGAAATGGTGGCGGGGTTGCCCTATACGTTCGACACGATGTCCAAAACTCTCTCTCTTGCCTCCCGAAGACGGTGATATCGAAGCCGTCTCCATTCTAATTTCGGCAAATTGTGGTAATTATAAAGTCACATCTCTATATAATCCCCCCGATAGACTTTTACAGGGAAAAGATACATTTTAAGGACAAATGATCGCGTTGTGATCATGGGTGATTTGAATGCTCGTCATATGTCTTGGAACTGTATGTCTAACAATGCTAGCGGGAACGCACTCTATGCGCATTCCCTCAAACGTAACTCCATTGTTGCGTACCCAGAGGACCCCACTTACCCGCTTATGCTAGGTACTATAGATTCTAAGACGTTTTGTATTATAACTACGAAAAACGACGATATTAATAAATAATTTTCATTCAATCTGTGTGCAGATCGTCACCAAATTAGCAACAAGTAACATCTCCTCGAAGAATAATTAAAATTAGCTAATTCATACTGATGATGACTACTTTGTAGTCGAAATACGTATTAATAAAATAAAAAAAATTTTGATCTAGGAAATTGGGGCAAAAATCGAAATTTTGTTTCAAAAAATCCTAGAGTTCTCTTTAATATTATTTATAAGTGTAATATAATCAATAGCATTTAATTTTTTTTATGGATTCATTTTTGAGAGGGAATGTTGAATTATCAATATGCAAAAATGAATCTTATATTTTATTTATTGAACTAACACACATATGGTCAACACATGTGGGTTTTTATTAGAAATAACAAAATATTCTTTTTAGACACATATGATCACAAGATGTTTTTCTAAAATGTATGTATATATATTATTGGGTAAAATACACAATATGTATTACAGAAAATGTACTACTGTGATACATGTATTACTGGTTACAATATGTATTACAGAAAAGGTCGGTCATTTATGACTTAAAATATGTATATGACCTGACATTCATTTTGATATTTAAAAACTAGTCAAAATAGTATGATATGTATAAGAGTGTCTAATACGTATAGTTTTCTTTCTCAAAATTGCAATCTTTAAATAAAAGATTAAGTTGTGTTAAAATTAAATCAGTGCGTTTATTTTAATTAAATTAAAAATCACAATTACCAAATCCATAATCTCCTATAAGTATATTATATAATCGATCGTGTTGTATCATCGTATATAGATATCATTAAAAGAACTGATTTCTGTATTCCGTGGATAGAGAACAAATTGAAAAACAGAAAGCTTCAAATGTTAGCATTAATGCTTTAAATTAAGATTATTAAAATAATCAAAGAGAACTCTAGGTTTTTATGAAATTATATTTCAAATTTGGAACCTATTCCTAGGACATTTGTTTGTATTTTATAAATACGTGTTTCGACTACAATGTAGTCATCATCAGTATGAATTAGCTAATCGTAACTATCTCTGGGATATGGATTCAGAGATATGTTGCTTGTTGCTAATTTGGTGCGTGTCTCACAGTGATATTTAAAAAGTTCTGTCGTTTTATACGATTTGACGGAGGGTATATTCTGACTTGAGGATTATTTGAGTTGCCTGACTACTGGATTAGGTGTGTGGAAAGCCCCACCTATTTATTGGCGGTATTCTTTGGTGTATCTTATTTTTGAAAATGGTTTAATTTTATTCAATCAGAATTTGGAATTGGGCCATTGTCTAAATTCATTATCTGTTTTCTCAATTTGTATATGTAGATGCTTTCTGTGGGGTTTTCACCGATTTCAGTAGTTTTAGATTCGATTTATCAATTTTGTGGTTGTTCTCAATAAAGTGCGCCGCTATACACGATTTTTCGTTTCTTTCAAATTTCACATGAGCAAGATGTTCTTTGATTCGAATACCGATTTGGCAACGACTATGACCAATATAAATTTTTTATGGTGTCAATTGTCAAAACTGTTTGGAAATTTATGTTGGTCATGGTCGTTGCCAAATCGGTATTCGAATCAAAGAACATCTGGCTCATGTGAAATTTGAGAGAACCGACAAATCGTGTATAGCGGCGCACTTTATTGAGAATAACCACAAAATTGATAAATCGAATCTATAACTACTGAAATCGGTGAAAACCCCACAGAATTAGATGCAAACGAAAGCATCTACATATACAAATTGAGAAAACAGATAATGAATTTAGACAATCGCCCAATTCCAAATTCTGATTTAATAAAATTAAACCGTTTTCAAAAATAAAAATCCAATACCTGAATGTCAAGGTTAACGTAGATACACTCACTTTAGTGACAAAACAAACGCCGCATAGTCACCAAATAATACCGCCAATAAATAGGTGAGGCTTTCCACACACCTAATTCAGTAGTCAGGCAACTCAAATAATCCTCAAGTCAGATTATACCCTCCGTCAAATCGTATAAAAGGATATAACTTTTTTAATATCATTGTAAGACACGCACCAAATTAGCAACAAGCAACATATCTCTGAATCCAAATCCCAGAGATAGTTACGATTAGCTAATTCATACTGATGATGACTACATTGTAGTCGAAATACGTGTTTATAAAATACAAACAAATGATCTAGGAATAGGGGCAAAGTTTGAAATATAATTTCAATGCGTTAAATGTTAGAAATATTTAATGCAAGTGTCGCAAATCCAATTGATATTTAATGTTTATGATTATTTTTAGCGAATTTCCTCCAAAGGAAATAAAAAATGAATTATCAAAAAAATGCACATTTTGCAACTCTGGTTTCACCCTAGTTTCCTTAATTAATTAACAGTGCGTCTAATAAAACAATGTCTCAGAACTTTTAGTTTCAAAATCGTACCCTCTACCTACCCTCTTATGGAACTCGACTACTTACGGGACACCTGTATATTATATTTAGAACTCAATTAATAAATTTGTTCATATTAATTCCAAGTTTTATAAACTTCATTAGCATTGGGATTTTGATTCATACACACTGTATGAGTGTACATAAATGGCACCGTATACAATAATATAAACTGGTATTATTAAGTTGAATTAAAAAATTGGTGCCAACACCAAACGAAAAGAAGTAACCAACACAACAATATACAATTGTTGATGGGATAAATATTATATCCAAATTTGGTATTATGGTCTAAATAACACCTGAAATATAAATGTAGGTATATAATAAATTTAAGCATATCTGATTGTAATCAAAAATTTAAAATTTTCTGTTAATAAAATTTTATTGCTTTGTTTTTGTGTGTTGAAACTTTTGAGAACAAAATTAAAAAAAATTATTCAATAAAATTTTTTGAAATACAAATAGTGTTAGTTTACACTTTACAGCAAGATTTTTTATACATATTAAACTATAAATTATTTTTCCAAATATATGGATTAAGAGTTTAAAGGACAGGGAACTTTTTCTAGCCCTTTTTACACTTAGAGCGTCTTCTCTCACTTGAAACGGAGATAGGTATAAGAAAACACAGGAAGTAGTATATAATTATATATTGACTGAAATTTAAGTAATAGGTATGTCAGTTTTTAGTGTTACGTGCCACAATTGGAAAAATGAAAAACATGGAATCACCTCGGTGCCTGCCTGCCTGTTTGTCACAGACATTTTTTTTAGAGATTATTGCACATCAATGATTACAGTTTGGCATAAGCAGTTGTCCAATTTTTGTGTTTAACTAGTGTATCACCAAAAGTGCATACTTGAAAAAATGGTTGAAAAGATTTATGTGGGTGTCAAATAAATGCGAGCATAGCTTGCACTTGACGATTGTGTGTTTCTGTAATGCTATTTTAAATCTCTGTAGGTTCCTTACAACTCTATAAGTGAGAGTTTGTACTTGCAAGAAAACATATCGAGTTTTCAATGAGCGCTTGCATTTAGCCCAATATCCTGAAGAAAATAACGCTGAATCTGACAGGGTGAAGGTAGCCATGATCCATAAAAACATTTGCCAAACTTTTGTCTAATAACAACGGTGGTAGATTTAATCCAAAGCAAAAAACAGTTTTATATTCGCTAAAGACAATCCCTACTTTTTTAATATTCAACGAATTGATTAGTTACTTTTTGAGTAGATTTGAGATCTTGAAAATCGCCACCGCTCATTGAAAACTCGATATGTTTTCTTGCAAGTACAAACTCTCACTTATAGAGTTGTAAGGAAAACGAGTAACCTCTAAGTAACCTACAGAGATCTTCGAGAGTAAAAATAATGAGGCATAGTATTTAACCTCACTTAAAGAGTTTTTTACTTACTTAGTTCTCGCTTATTCACCTTCGACTGTATCTCAAAAACTAAAGAGTTTCTCTCCTGAATACACATTTATATTATTATACACATCTAAATTTTTGAAACGAAGGGTTTTGTATTCAACTCCAATAGATTTTCCAAAAAACTGTTTCGAATAAAAGTTGTTAGTATATTTATAAGGAACAACTTTGAATTATAAAATTTTCTTAAATCATCTTTCTTAAATAATCATGATGCTATATTTTAATTGGTTGATATTATTCTCATCCGTGCTTGGTTTGGTTTTGTTCTGAATTTCGTTTTGCATGTTAAACACGCCTTACCGCGAACCAATATTTTGTAAGTACGAAGATATAGTTAAATTTATTATTAATTAAACCAAAAAAAATTTGTAAGTGGGTTTTTCGTGATTTTGGCTATATAATTGATTCTTACCACTTAAATTTTTTTTGAAAATTATGGTTTAGTACAGCCAAGCAGAACAAATACATGAATTTGCAACGCATTCTAGCTAGCAAATTTTTATGTTCTCTAATTAGCGAATTTCCTCCAAAGGAAATGCAGCTATTGTTTTTGCACCAAATGTCCATCGATCCTACCTATTAGATGTTAAAAATCACTATCGCTAAAATTGGAATATATGTACATTCAGTGTACAGTACCATACAGTGTGTCTACTTAAGTTGGCTCCATACGGAAAACTTTTTTATTATACGGTTTATACGAAAAAAAAGTTATTCTTTATAAAAATCTCTGCTTTCGAAAATAATAACATTCAACTATTCACTTTTGACATCGAATGTACAGAGTGTCAACAAATTGAAAAAGTTCGATAGAAATGTTTTGACCGCTTCAATTTTTAATTAAATTTTGCAAATCCTACTTATAAACTAAGTTATCTGTTATCCTAGTTAACCAGTCATCGTACTTCAAATGTTTATTCAAATGCTTCTGCGACTTAAGTTTGTGGGTCTAATTGCTGGCATTTATACAAACAAAAATTAATTTGAAAAAACAAACTTATTAGGCAGGAGCTTCTTCAACTTAGCGAATTTCCTAAAAATACATGAATCACTCTCTAGCGATCATAATTTTAGTGTGATCAAATTGAAATATAATAGCTGATATGATTTTAGTATTTGCAAAAAGTAAATTTATTAATAGCCAAAATAGAACGATATATAACGATTATTGTTTATAGTTACTATGGAAACGACAATCAAAATTTTTTACAATAAAATATATTTCATGTATTCGTGTCAAACAATAACAGAATACTACTGAATAACAGAAAAAACTGTAATTGATTGTATAATTTGTTCGATATAAGGGACTAACTGCGTTGTCATGTAAAAATTCATAATTTACGTTTCTGACCGTATTTTTCAATCTGAGCATTTCCAAAATTTTTTTTAGTTTTCTGCTTTTAAAAAAATAATTTCATGAAAGTTGCCAATTGTGCTTATATATTATTATATAGTGTATACGCGATACCGTGATGACATATCTGCAGACAGAGCGACCGCGAAAAAATAAGTGGGTAAAAATAATCGAAAACAATCAAAACAAATAACAATCTGTTTCTTGGGTATAAGACTTAAGTATATTAATGTGTTGACCTGGTTTGCATGTTTGTGGGCCTAGAGTATATCACTAATTAGTATCGGTTGACCGAGGTTATTTTAAAAATACGGTTATTTTGTTAGGTTTATTTTTCTATAGTTAATTTGTAAAGGAGTCGTTTATACAATACCTCCTGAAAAATCATCGCATCGTTTCTGGGTGGAAGACTTCAACTCTTACCACACTGATAATTACACTTTAATTATTAGCTTAATTAGTCCTAACGAATTAAAATTACAACTTCAGAAGTGATGTATACATCAAAAGCTGTAAATGGTTAGATGTATAAACAAATTAGAAGAAGAATCGGTACTTTACGAATTGGGGTTCAAAATTCTAGTTCATAATTTGATTTATGTATAAAAAAAATATTTAATAATATTTACAATCGAATATAGTAATGAACTTTCTTAAACTAAGAAATACTTAGATATCAAGAGCACGGTAGTGCGCAAGGCCGAGTTTAAGGGGCACATCGGACTTTTCACTACAGTGCTATTACTACAGGAAATATTACAACATTGTTTGACCGCGAAATATCTTCTGAACGAAAAGAGCTACAGTGTTGAAATTTCAAATTATCGATACTTTACGTAATTATAAGAAAGCGGGTTTTTCAAGGATCTTTAATGAATTAACCGTTAAAAAGTTATTTCACTTCAAAAACGCAAAATTCACGGTATACGCCTTAAAAACTTAAGTATGGCCAATTATAATTATACGCTACTTCCAGATATCCTGTAAAGTTGATATTTGGCATACGGGTAGATCTAGTACCCAAACCGACGGGAAAAATGCGAAAACTGGAAATTTGTATCGGAAAAACGAACATTTTTGCAATTTTCGTTTTCATTAAATTAGCATTAGAAAACATATATTTATCTTATTCGTTGATATTTTTATAGAGTCCTATCTGATTGGATGACACTTAGGTATTTAAATATTGATTGTATTAGACCATATCAGCGTGAAGAACCATGTAGAAAACACAATGAACTATATTATCTCTAAAAATTTCTTTAACCGATGGCAGAGACAATGGCTTGTTGAATACAGCAGTTGTCGTCTAGTGTTTAAAGTTTAAGTGTTTAAACTTTTTTATTATATTTTGTATTATATTTTGCATTGATCAATTATTATTTATTACTATTATTTATTACTAGCATTACCCGTTGCAGCTTCGCCCCCAAAAATTTTGTAAAGTCCTTATAACCAAGTCTAATATACTATAAAGCTGAAATTGAAGCTGACTGACTCATCTATATAAAACGTAACCCACTTCTAGACATGCTAGAAAGTAGTGTTTTTTGCATTCGACACGAACTTGCTTGAAACTGACGGAAAAAATCGGAAAACTTCAATTTTTTCGTTGCAACCCCCCGGAAAATCGGAAAAACACCCTCCAAAATTACGTTTTTCTGTTCTATATATGCTAGAAAGATGGAATTTTCACCAATAGACCCGAAATAATGTCAAATTAACAGAAAACTTCATTACCTCCATCACAACCCCCCGATAATGGGGAAAACACCCCTAAAACTACCCCATTCACTTCTATTCATGCTAGAATGATGCAGTTTTTGCATTAGACGCGAAATTGTTTCAAACCGACGATAAAAATCGGTAAACTTCAAGTTTTTTAGTGCAATCCTCCGGAAAATCGGAAAAACCTCCTCCAAAATTACGTTTTTCTGTACTTTACATGCTAGAAAGATGGGATTTTCATTAATCGACCCGCAGTAACGTCAAATTAACAGTATATTTTGAAAAATATCATTACCTACATCGCAACCCCCCCGAAAATGAAAAAAACTTCCCTAAAACTGACCTTTTCACTTCTAATCATGATAGAATTATCGGGTTTTTCCATTCGACGTGGAACAGATTCAAGATAACAGAATTATTTGAAAAAAGTAAATTTTCCCATCACAACCCTTCGCAATCGGGAAAAACACCCGTAAAACAACCTCTTTCTTTCAATACTTGCTAGAAAAATGAGGTTTTTTGCATTTGACACTATATAGCTACAAATTAGGAAGTTTATTCGAAAAATTAAAAATTTTTCATTACAACCTCCCAGAAAATCGAAAAAACACCCCCCAAAATTACGTTTTTCAGTTCTTTACATGCTGAAATGATGGGATTTTCACCAATCGACCCGAAATAAAATCAAGTTAACAAAATACTTTGAAAAATTTCATTTCCTACATCGCAAACCCCCCTCCCTCCCGAAAATATAGAAAACAACCGTAAAATTGCCATTTCACTTCAATTCTAGTTAGAGAGATGGGATTTTCTTTTTAAAGTTAAATTAACAGATTACTTTGAAAAATTGCATTACCTACATCGGAAACCTCCGAAAATGGGAAAAACACCCCTAAAACTGCCTTTTTCACTTCTATTCATGTTAGAAAGATCAGGTTTGTTTCATTCGACGTGAACCGGGTTTGAAATAATAGGATTATTTTACAAACGTAAATTTTTCCATCGTTACCCTTCGCAAATGGGATATACACCCCTAAAATTACCCCTTTTCTTGTAAACATGCTAGGAAAATGCAGTTTTTTATATTCGACGCTAAACAGCTACATATTAAGAAGGTTATTCAAAAAACTTAAAAACTTTCATCGCTTCCTCCCAAAAAAATCTAAAGATGGGATTTTCACCAATCGACCCAAAATAAAATCAAATTAACAGAATACCACGAAAATTTCATAACCTACATCGCAATCCCCAAAAAGAGGAAAAACACCTCTAAAACTGCCCTTTTCACTTTTTTTCATATTAGAAAGACCGGGTTTTTTTTATTCAACGTGGAACTAAGAGTAAAAAGAGTAAAGTATCGCGCAGAGTAAAGAAACGCAAAGCATACGCGAAGCGTAACAAAAGGCTCGTATATTTAAGCCTTTCAAAAAGGATTGATATCCGACCAAAAACATAAATGTAGGAAAGGGCCGAGTTTTCGGGAAAATTCTTAATGTAATAGTTCCTTCTTAAAAAGTGATGATATGAGAGTAAGGACCGAGCTATTTACAAAGTAAATAGCTCTAGACTTGATATAATAGTTGCTTCTTAAAAAGTGATGATATGGAAGAAAAGATCGAGCTATTTACAAAGTAAATAGCTCTAGACTTTATATAATAGTTGATATCCCATTTAAAAAGTGATGATATCCCATTAAAGAGCCGAGCTATTTACAAAGTAAATAGCTCGGTAAACTATTAACTAAAAAAAATTAATGAGGGGTAAAAAACGTAATTTTGGAGGAGGTTTTTCCGATTGATTAAATGTAAGAAAAAATTTGGTTGAAATTTATTTCGTAAGTTTTCCCTTAGTATGTTTTTAAAATTTTATATAACGCGGCAAGTTTTTTTTTCTGATGAGTTCAAATATTTTAAAACTATATATCAAGTCTAGAGCTATTATATCAAGTCTAAAGCTATTTACTTTGAAAATAGCTCGGTCCTTACTCTCATATCATCACTTTTTAAGAAGGAACTATTACATTAAGGATTTTCCCGAAAACACGGCCCTTTCATACATTTATGTTTTTGGTCGGATTATTATTTCTATTCATATTTCGAAATACCTTAAAGAGTTTTTAAGGTATTCGTAAAGCCATTTGACATAGGAATTTGATGAAATTGAAAGATGACATTCAGCTCAGTGCTTTTTTAGCGAATTTCCCCAAAGGAAATCAGCTATTGTTTTTGTACCAATGTTGGAATTTCGTAAAAATTTTTAGATATGTATATATATATATATATATATATATATATATATATATATATATAAGCATCTATAAGTTTATGTGTCTGTGGACTCTCTAGTGGTTTCAGTTTCATTCCGATTATTAGCCCAAGTGGCCGAGCGGTCTAAGGCGTTATGTTTGCGCAGTACCTATGCCTACTTGGAAACTGGGAAGTTTTGGGTTCGAATCCCGACATCGGCAGTTTGTCAATTATTAAGATTAAAAAAAGAGGCGGTTAATTGACTAAACTGTCGGCGTAATACTACAGATAATAGGGAATTTTTTCTTGCATTAAATTACAAGAGTTATAAAAAACGATTTATACGACTATTACCATTTGTTTATTGACTTTTGGACCCATATCTCTTCTAATAATTGTTTAAACTCCACTTCGACTCTCGTGCGTTTAGCGGGCGGTGAAGATACAATTATATCCTCCTCTTCATCTTCGTCTTCGTCACCTTCTTCATTTACAACAAAGGATGAAACACCAATATTTCTCAACATACAATATTTTGACATTTGCTCATTTGCTGCTTTCAATTGTTCCCATTGGTTACCAACAACAGTCTATGTATTAAATTATCCAATTCCACATTATTTAAATATTAGGATACATACAAATAAAAATAAAAATAATGATAATTCAATCGTCATAAAAATTTATGATGAAAACAACTAATTTATAAAAAAAATATTTGTTAGTGAGTAACTGATATCATCTTAAATTGTTATAATAATGATTTACATGGATTTTATTCGTAGCAAAATTGGTGAATCATGTCTTGAAGTTGTAGTAAAAACTTTTCACACACCCAGAGTATTAGTCAGCAGAGTTTTAACAAAATTTATTGATTAAGAAAAATAGAGGTTTATATATTTTAGAAAAATCTTTTTATTCCTAAAATTTCACAAGTCAATTTCAATTATGATTATTATTAAGATTCATTACAAATTCCAAAATAATAACTACATTTGTTTGTGCATACAATGCAAATTAATGATCTATTAATCTAATTTCAATAAAAACATATTCGTCGGTTTAAAAACAAATTTGAAACCGTGTGGTTTTCAAAAAATGTGACCCCTGTGTTAGTTGATATAATATTCTTATCATCCCTGTAAGAATTAAGGATATTAATTGTTAAACTTTAAAAAAGAAAACGAATATGCAAAGATACTTTATTTTTGAGTGCCTTGTACATCAGACATCCATCATCTTCAACATACATAGTGTAATATATTCATAAATTAAATCTAGCTTAACAAAATTATTTATATATGTCGTGTTGTGTAGTTTCTATATTTATTTATTTGAAATATGAATAAACTAGGAAACTAAACAAGAATAAAATTTAGAGTTTAAAAAAATTTTAAAAAACATTCTTTTAAATATGAACTAAAAAATGCAAAATAATTTAAAATAGAACAGAATAAAGAGATTGGCAACAAAATTAACTTTAATATAAACAAAAGCATGGAGTGATCTATACTTACTATTGTAAAAGTAAAGCCATTATGAAAACGTAAGTTGGGAGCACCCTATGCTTTACCAGTCGAAGTAGCCGAGCGGTCTAAGGCGTCATGTCTGTGCAGTATGCAGTACTTGGAAACTGGGAGGTTATGGGCTCGAATCCCGACATCGGCAGTTTGTCAATTATAAAAAACAAAAAGGGCACGTTAATTGACTAAACTGTCGGCGTATGGACAAGAACGAAGTAACCGGCTATGCTTGAGAAGGTTTTCTGCAGTTTCCTTCACGAACTCCAGATGAATATCGGCATAGTTCCTATCATAGTCGGCTGCAGCCGTATATCCTACCAACTCCTAGTCTACTCACAAATTCCTTCCACTCCACTCACATCCTCACATCCTAAGGCATCACAATGGACCTTATGGCCGAAGTGTAGCCTGTCCAGCGCAGCCTTTACAATCTATCTCTCATCTACCCTATGCTTTTGTTTACATTAAGCGTAATTTTGTTATCAATCTCTTTATTCTAATTTTTTTTAAATATCATTTTGCACTTTTCAGTTCATTTTTTTCTTTCAAGCAATTTTTTTTTTTGTTGTATTTTTTTTTGTATTGTGGTTTCATTCTTCATTATTATTATTATTCCCACAAGTAATAGAATGAATCAAATTCTTAGCAATGAAAGTTTAGTGCGACAGGCCGAGTTTAAGTGGTTTTTTGCCTTTGTGCTTACAGTACTATTACTACACGAAATATCAGCGACGATTTGAACTCAAAATATCTTTTGAACGAAAAGAGTTAAGAGTGCTAGTTTTTCGAATATAAGCTATTTAGGGAATTATAAGAGAACCATTTTTTGCTTTTCGTTAAGAAATAAACGGTTAAAAAGTTATGTCGGTTCAAAAACCGTAAAATAGACAGGATAAAAACGTAGGGCCTACACCAGATATCCTTTAAAGATGATATTTGGCATATAGTTAGGCCTAGTACCCAAGGCACAGGGAAAATTATGAAATCACGAAATTTATATCGGGAAATGGGAAAACTTTTGCTTTTTTTTTTGGATAAAATTAACATAGGAAATATTGCTGCTCTATGATTGGTTCATATTTCTATATTTAAAGTAAAATTTTAGTACATACCATTAGGAGAGGTGTGTGGGATTTTTTAAAACTTTGTTGCTCCACTTTAAAATTTTATAACGCGGAAATTTTTAAAATATTTGAATCAAAAGAAAAATAAATTACTTTTTAAAGAACAACTATTACATTAAGGATTTTCCCGAAAAATTTGCCCTTTTACTCCAGCCGCTTTTGGTATTCAAAAGTTCAAGTTCGTTAATGGCTAAAACCGGCCAAGGGGAAAGGGGGGCTTAGAGGGAGGGGAAAACACAAAATTTGGCCACTCTTATCTATTTTATATAAGAGTTATAAAATTTTTTTATAATTTTTTATATAAGTAATAATATATATATATATATATATATATATATATATATATATATATATATATATATATATATATATATATATATATATATATATATATATATATATATGTATATATATATATATATATATATATATATATATATATATATATATATATATATATATATATATATATATATATATATATATATATATATATATATATATATATATATATATATATATATATATATATATATTATTACTTATATAAAAAATTATAAAAAAATTTTATAACTCTTATATAAAATAGATAAGAGTGGCCAAATTTTGTGTTTTCCCCTCCCTCTAAACCCCCCTTTCCCCTTGGCCGGTTTTATATAAGTAATATATATATAAGTAATTAAGAATAAGTACATATGTTTTATAGAAATAATATTACAATAGAAACTAAATTAAATAGAAAAATAATCCAGAAGAAGAAAATATATACAATTAAATTAAAATAATATATTTTAATATAATGAAATTATGACATAAATTATGACATAAAATACATAAATTACTCTCAAGAGATCACAATCTTAGTCTGATCAATATATAAATTACTCTCTAGAGGTCACAATCTTAGTCTGATCAAAATGAATTGACGTATGTGATATGATTTTAGTATTTGCAATACCAATATTATTAATAAATGCTATACGTCAAAGTGGCATAAAGAAAGAAGAAAACACAAAATATAAAATGTCTCTCTTAATATTAAATAAAAGAATTGAAAAATGTCAAGGAATAAAATTGTAGAAAATCATGAGAGAACAGTTCATGGCCTTATTTTTTTTGCTCAAACTCTAATGTGGACAGAGATATTTAGAATTTAAACTTTCAATCTTAAACCGTCAATATTTCTGTAAATATAAGTGTAACAGAAAAAATTATAAGTAACAAAATTACAGCAACTTAACTTCTTATACATTTTTCTAATATTAAAGGAGTAATGCCAAATTTTGTGTTTCCCCCTTCCTCTAAATCCCCCTTTCCCCTTGACCGATTTAACCCATTAACGAACTTGACCTTTTGAATACCAAAAGCGGCTAAAAAAAAAGGAAAAAAAGGGCAAAGTTTTCGGGAAAATCCTTAATGTAATAGTTGCTCTTTAAAAAGTAATTTATTTTTCTTTTGATTCAAATATTCTAAAAATTGCCGCATTATATAATTTTAAAAACATACTAAGAGAAAACTTACGAAATAAATTACAACCAAATTTTTTCTTACATTTGATCAATTTACCTGTCATTAATTTTCTAAGGAAAAATTTACATAAGAAATTTATATTCATTTCACTCACACTTGGTAATTAGCTCGGTCCTTTATCCCATATCATCCCTTTTTAAGGAGCAGATATTATACCTTAAGGATTTCCCAGCAAACTCGACCCTTTTTTACATTTATGTTTTTGATCGGATAAATATTTTCTTCTAAATTTTGACAGTTGGAAATGTTGAAGTATTTTTTTATTTTGTCCTTTTTTTAGTTTGTATATTATTGTGTTGCCATTGGTTATTAATACGTCTGCAAAATTTCAGATTGTTCACACGTCCCGAAGTGGTTGAAAACTCACTTACAAAATTTGATTACATTCATACAGACGGACCACTTACAGGTCAAAAAAACTGGAAATGGTTAAAAAACTACAAAAAACCGAATTTATAAACAATATTACTTGAGGATCAATTGACCAAGTGTAGTCTTTTTGTATCATTTTAAAGTTGAAGGATATTGACTTGATTAAAAAATAAGCCCGGAGATAACTAAATAGCAAGTTTAGTTTCAATCAAAATGCAAGTAAAAGTGGTGCTAGTAATATTAAATAGCAAAATCAATTTTAAGTTGTGGTCAAATATCGCGTAGTTTTCAAAGAATACATTATAAAGATTCAAAGTTTGTACTGCTTTTACAAAAAGGAGCAGAGCATATTTTAACTCTGCTTGGTTACATATTCAGGGCAAGCCTAGTTACAGGTTATATCCCAATAGTATGGAGCCAGTAAGAGTGACCTTCTTACCAAAGATGGGGAGGGTCAATCACTCCACGGGAAAGCATTTTAGACCATTTAGTCTGTCATCGTTTCTGTAGGTGGGTAAACTCTATGCTGATAGGTAGAAGAATACAAACCTCCCTTTTTGGAGAGTCTGCCACTGTGAGAGCTACCAAAGGATGTCCATAGAGTGGTGTCTTATCCCTACTCCTGTGGAATCTGACAGTGAACAGCTTACTGATGAACATCAACCAAGGAGCATACTACACACAGGAGTAGATAGGATGTGCTGCTGCAGCCGACTTTGGTAGGAACTATGCCGATCCTCATCTGGAGTTCGTGAAGGAAACTTCCAGTTCCAAGTCCACACAACGCCTTAAAAGCGCGGCTACTTGGCTGCTGTGCGGACGACAAACTACCCAATATACAAGGATATGCGGACGACATTATAATTGCAAGGACCCGGTGAAAGCACAATCTCGGAGCTTTTGCAAAACACTCAATGATTCACACAGGAATGATGTATCAACGAGGGATTAAACATAAACCCTGGTAAATCCACACTAATTCCATTAACACAAAAAAGGAAGGTGAATAAAATAAAATCACCCATCCTCTTTGGTGAAAGACTACAGATCGCAAGGAAAACCAAATTTTTAGGAATGATGTTAGTCTCTAAACTCAAATGGAACCCTCATCTGGAATACATAAAAAACAAGAGCAAAATAAAACCCAAAATGATCCACTGGCTGTACACAGCAGTAGTTAGGCTAATCATAACCTATACTGCTCTATTGTGGCGGTCAAAGGTCTATCAAATAACGGCATGCACAAAGCTGTCCAGGATACAAAGACTGGCCTATTTTTGAATTACTGGATCTATGAGCAGTACACCCACAGTTGCTATGGAAATCTTACTAAGGCTGGCTCCGCTAAACATTATAATAATAGCTAAAGCGAAATTCTATAGACTATCTTGCAGTAATAACTGGATTACAAAAAATGCAGGTTGGACATGCACGAATCGTGGGAACATCAATCATCTCAGACCCCGTTTAGAAATGAGCACAGATTTACTTCTCAAAAGATACTCCTTCTCAAACCTTTGACTGTAGTCTGTGATAGGGATAAGTGGACAGAGGGAGGTCCATCCTACCTAAAGAAAGGAATCGTTTGGTTTACAGGTGGTTCCAAAACTAAGAAAGGGGCCAGGGTGGGAATTCGCGGTGGAAGACCCAAGGCAAACATAAGCTTCAACTTGGGAAAATATGCCACAATCTTTCCGGCGGAAGTCTACGCCATACTGGCTTGCGTCCGTGAGAGCCTACGTAGAGGTTACATAAACCAGAACGTATGTATTCTCTCGGAAAGCTACTATAAAAGCCTTGTCTGCAACTCAGGTTACCTCAGGAGTGGTTGAGGATTGTCTAGAAGAACTGCTGGAGCTGGCAAAACGGAACAATGTTAAATTGATCTGGGTACCAGGCCACAGAGGTTTCGAAGGAAACGAAAAAGAAGATATCTTAGAAAAAAAGGGAATACCCTTCATGGGCCTAGAGCCTATTCTAGGAACTCTAAAGACTGTATATAAACAGGTTATCAACGAGTGGATGAATTCTGAACACCGTAATCACTGGGAAAATACACACAATAGGACTCTATAACGGATCCATTGTGTGCAGATTACGTGGCGAGGAGGCATAAATATCAAGCCACATTATCTTACACTGCGAATCCCTAGATTATAGCAGATATAAGATATTCGGCGCATCTCAACCCGAATATATTAACTTTCAAGAAGATCTGACCAGCAAACTCCTGACTATTGCTAATATACGGGAGAAGCGAATCGTCAGACTGAAGTAGAAGGAGAAGCACAATGGACCATGAGGTCGAAGTGCTGTAATTTTTAGACCCCAAGATTTTGAACAACACCTGTATTTTTGAAACAATATAAAATATTATATATATAAAGAATTATATATAAATATATATATGTATATATATATATATATATATATATATATATATGTATATATATATATATATATATATATGTATATATATATATATATATATATATATATATATATATATATATATATATATATATATGTATAATATGTATATATATATATATATATATATATGTATATATATATATATATGTATATATATATATATATATATATATATATATATATATATATATATATATATGTCGGAGTAGCATTGAGAGCATGGTCGTTTGAACCAGTATATATGTTGTCAGGCATTGTTGTTTTTATAAAATACAATTACTTACCAATTTCCAATAGCACACTGAAAACTGCATTTTCACAAACACTCACTAGTCTACAATAATACTCAGTGTCCCGCACTTTCATAATCAGTAATTACAAATAGTTGGTTCAACCTACGACACAGTAAGTTGGCTCCAGTTAACAATACAGATACAACACGAATAATACTAACAAATGCCATGCCACGGTTATCTCATCAATAAACATAACTAATTATACTAGTCCAAAAGGGCTACCAACAATCCAACCGCTTTCTCCATGTGACCTTTCAGCAGAGTTCAGTTGATACTAATACGCAACTGCACGATACGGTCTGTACTCGGGTGCTGTCCTCTCAGAACTGAAATCCTACTTCCTTTTTGAAACTCACCCCCCTTCCTTGATGTTTGTAAAAATATTGGAAAGTGGTCATTCTATTACTACATTATATTTATGTACCATCTCTGGTATATCACAAAAAATAGGTTTATTAACATCCGTACCGTACAATTTGCGTCTAAGTAGAGGCCACTCGTGCCCCTTCAACCGAACCCTTACTTACTGTGTTAATTGATAATCTTAAAGCAATTATTCTTTATTGCACTTTTAGACAATTTATTTTATTCTAAGAATATATAAGTATCGATAATATCTAATTTCCGGACCTCTATGTCTGGAGGATCCTTTATGTCGGACATACTGTAATAAAATAAACCTTTTCTTAAAAAATAGTTTCTTTGTACTTATAAATGTAAGTGTAAAACTGTAAACATATAGATGGAGAGAAATGTTCGAACAGACGTATCCATAAATAAAAAAACACATTTATTCCTTTGACAAATGTACGATTCCGACATATATATATATATATATATATATATATATATATATATATATATATATATATATATAAGAAACTATATATAAAATATTTTAAAAAACACCTGATTGATATACATATTTGGTTTTCAAACGAATAAAATTTATTCGAAATAGTTTACCAAGTCGAATACAACATACTTTATGATATTACCATTGCCCTAACTATAGAACTAACCAGCTACCCTTTCCTCGGCTAAGCGACTTTTAGAAAATTCTGTACACTTTTCATACACAAATTTTATTGTCTCTTGCATAAATCATTATAACAAACGCTTAAAGTAATATAAATTTTTTATGAAACACTACTAAAAAGACATATCTTCTTGCATATATCTTCATACTTTTCGAGGAAAAAGTTAAATTTAATGTTTTTTTCAAAGATATAAGAAAGACCACGATTTTTAAAGGTTTTCCCTCTTCTACAAAAATACTAATAAAAGAAATTGTTTCATTAGAATCTTTTTTTCTTTCGTTATTAGAAATGATGAGTAACCAAATTTCTGCAGAATTGTTTAAAATATACGGTGCTTTAAAATTTACTTGAAACAAATAAAAATAATTTAGTTAAGAATCCTTAAATTTGAAAACGAAAATTTTATATAATACCTAAATTAATTGCTAATCCGACCAGAAACATAAATGAAAGAAAGGGCCGAGTTTTCGGGAAAATCCTTAATGTAATAGTTATAATCCTTATTTACTTTGTAAATAGCTCGGTCATTTCTTCCATATCATCATTTTTTAAGAAGCAACTATTATATGAAGTCTATTACATTAAGGATTTTCCCGAAATCTCGGCCCTTTCTTACATTTATGTTTTTGGTCGGATATCAATCCTTTTTGTAAGGCTTAAATATACGAAGCCGAAGGCTTCGCACAAAAAGCTACGCGTTTTGTTACTCTTCACGTATGCTTTGCGTTTCTTTACGCTTCGCGATACTTTACTCTTTTTAGATTCCCATATACAAAGGAGACCGCTTCGCGTTATATAACGTCAACTGGCTCTGCTCGCTTTTTGAAAGGCTTAAACATCAATATAGTATGGTTGTTATATAATAATAGTGACAATGAGAAATCAAACCCTTTAAAACAAAAAATTCTAAATCGGTTCATAAATGACGAAGTTCTGAGGTAAAACAGTTAAATGTGTAACACTTGTATGTTTATTGTATAGAATCTCATATATGTTAGGTATTGACCAACAGTATAATACAAATGTCTTAGAAATTCTCCACCAAATGCAAAAAACCCCATCTTTCTACCATGAATAGAACTTTAGGGGGTTGTTTTCCCATCTTTTTTGGGAGTGGTGAGGAAAAGTTTTAAGTTTTTCTAATAACCTTGTTAATTTGGAGCTATTAAGCGTCGAATGCAAAAAAACACATCTTTCTGACATGTATAGAAGAAAAAGGATGCTTTTAGGGGTGTTTTTTCCATTTGTGAATGGTTGCGATTGGAAAATTCACTCTAATAAAATAATCCTGTTATTGTAATCCAGTTCCACGTTGAATAAAAAAAAACGTCCATTCTAACATGAAAAGGGCAGTTTTAGGGGTGTTTTTCCTCTTTTTGGGGATTGCGATGTAAGTTATGAAATTTTCGTGGTATTCTGTTAATTTGACTTTATTTTGGGTCGATTGGTGAAAATCCCATCTTTCTGCCATGAATAGATGTTAAAAGGGTAGCTTCGGGGGTGCTTTAAAGATTTTTTTTTGGAGGAAGCGATGAAAGTTTTTAAGTTTTTTGAATAACCTTCTTAATTTGTAGCTGTTTAGCGTCGAATATAACAAACTCCATTTTCCTAGCATGTATACAAGAAAAGGGGTAGTTTTTGGGGTGTTTATCCGATTTGCGAAGGGTAACGATGGAAAAATTTACGGTTTTAAAATAATCCTATTATTTTAAACCCGTCCACGTAGAATGAAAAAAACCTGATCTTTCTAACATGAATAGAAGTGAAAAAGGCAGTTTAAGGGGTGTTTTTTCGGAGGTTTCCTATGTAGGTAATGAAATTTTTCAAAGTAATCTGTTAATTTGACTTTAAAAAGAAAATCCCATCTCTCTAACTAGAGCTGAAATGAAATGGCAATTTTACGGTTGTTTTCCTTATTTTCAGGAGGGGGAGGGGGTTGCGATGTAGGAAATGAAATTTTTTAAAGTATTCTGTTAACTTGACTTTATTTCGGGTCGATTGGTGAAAATCCCATCATTTCAGTAGGTAAAGAACTGAAAAACGTTATTTTGGGGGGTGTTTTTTCGATTTTTCGGGAGGTTGCAATAAAAAATATTAAGTTTTTCGAAATAACTGCCTAATTTGTAGCTATTAAGCGTCGATTGCAAAAAACTGCATCTTGTTGCATGTATAGAACAAAAATATTGGTTTTGGAGGTGTTTTTCCAATGTTCGAAGGGTTGTGATGGAAAAATTTTATTCCTTCTAATAATTCTGTTATTTTGAACCTGTTCCACGTCGAATGGAAAAAAACCGATCTTTCTATCATGAATAGAAGTGAAAAGGTCAGTTTTAGGGATGTTTTCCCCATTTTCGGTGTGGTTGCGATATAGGTAATACAATTTTTCAAAATATTCTGTTAATTTGACGTTATTTCGGGTCGATTAGTGAATATTCTATCTTTCTAGCATTTATAAAAAAGAAAAACGTAATTTTGGAGTATGTTTTTCCAATTTTCCGGGGGGTTGCACTGAAACAATTGAAGTTAATAAATAATAATTGATCAATGCAAAATATAATAAAAAAGTTAAAATGAGAATATAAATTAATGTTTATTAGAAAATTACAAAAAAAATTACAAAAACTGTACACAATGTTCACCCATCCAAGTACTGATTTTAACTAACGTTGCTAACTTTTAAATGCTATACGACAACTGCTGTATACAACGAGCCATTGTCACTACTATAGGGTAAAGAAATTTTTAGTCATAATATAGTTCATTGTGTTTTCTACATGGTTCTTCACGCTGATATGGTCTAATACAATCAATATTTAAATACCTAAGTGTCATCCAATCAGATAGGACTCTATAAAAATATCAACGAATAAGATAAATATATGCGTTCTAATGCTAATTTAATTAAAACGCAAATTTCCTTTTTTCCGATACAAATTTCCAGTTTTCGCAATTTTCCCGTCGGTTTGGATACTACAGCTACCTACATGCCAAATATCAACTTTACAGCATATCTGGAAGTATCGTAGAATATTGATCTATTAGTTACCAAGAATTGTAGGCGTTCCCGCGAATTTTGCGTTTTTGAAGTGAAATAACTTTTTAATGGTTAATTCGTTAACGTTGATTGAAAAAACTATTTCTTATAATTCCGTAAAGTATCTATATTCGAAATATCAACACTGTAGCTCTTTTCGTTCAAAAGATACAGCACCTAAAAAACGAGTCTAAATAAAGGTGTAGTAATAGCACTGTAGTGAGAAGTCCGAATGTGTCCCTTAAATCTCAGCCTTACGGACTACCGTGCTCTAGAAACAAACCAATTTTAAAAAAAATATGTGTCCAACAAATAATATTAGCGAAATTTGATTTACCTGATACCTAAATAAAGATAAATTTAAAAAAAATTGAAAATACTTATATAAGTAGATTACATTTATGTTAACGTATTAAAAGACACAAAAAGATGACCTGAAGGAAGACTTTTGTTGAATTAAAACATAACAGTCTTCTTATAGGAATTTTCCACACAAACCCCCAACGCATTTGTATTTTATTGCTTTTTAGTGTATAATTATTAATGTATAACGTGTATATAACTTTATTTCTTATATATTACGAACGCTTCCACCAAAATTTTCCCTTGTGTGGCATATTTCCGAATTCCATAGATTGTAAGGTATTCCCGTTCGGTCTTACTGCAATACGCATGATATCCAGACGCCTTGAGTACAATACGCATGTCGTTAGGCTGCACGTCGTAACTCTCAACAAAGTTATATATTCTTAAATATTAACTAAATATAAATTAAATTACTCAAATAATCAGATAAAATAAAAGTTTGATAAAGTCCAGAAATTATATTTTTATTTAATTTTTATAAGAATAGCCTTTATGTTGAATATACCAGGATATCTTGGTATATTCCAAATCCAATGGTACTGTAATACAGTATTGTCGTATATATATATATATATATATATATATATATTTATACATATATATAGAATATATATATATATATATATATATATATATATATATATATATATATATATATATATATATATATATATATATAGATGTATACATATATATATATATATATATAGATTTATATATATACATATATATATATAAATCTCGTGTCACATGTTTGTCGTGAATAGACTCCGAAACTACTAAACCGATTTTGATGACATTTTCTATACTGTGTAATTTGGTCCAACTTTTACAATATTTTTTTAAATTTAAGAAAATTTAACGACCATATTTTTTTGGAGTTGGTTAAAATTTGTATTGATTTTGTCATTTCCACGGAAACTCTACTTCAATAAGATAACTATAAAATTATTTTATTAAAATTTTTGATTGTCGTTTCCATAGTAACTATAAACAATAATCGTTATATATCGTTTTTTTTTTCAAATGAATTTTTGTTTTTATGAATGAATTTGAAAGAACAATTAGACGTACAAACTTAAGTCGCAGAACTCGAAAAGCTAGAAGTGAGATATTTAACCCCTATCGAGCTGCCTTTAATTATAATGTGGAAATCGATTATAGTTCACAGAAAATCGCTGTTATTGGACCAATGAACGTTGTGTGTCAATATTGAAAGGCATTTAAGTTTAAAAATGAAGCCCCTGGATTGTGTTGCGCAAGCGGTCAAGTCAAATTCAAGCGATTGGCACCGCAAGAAGAGCCAGTACATTCATTGGGTTCGGGAAATGGGCCAGATTCTAAACATTCTTTGAGTCATATCGAGCAATAAAATAATTGGTTTCAAATGACGTCATTTGGCGCAACAAAAGTTATTCGATAAAAATTTAAGCAAAGTTTCAAGGTAAGTATATTGAAAAGCAATAAACTTTTACCAAATGGGGTATCAATTGAAATAGCTTAAAGTACATTTGTAGCTTCGTAAATTACCATAAGCAGAAAGAAGTGAGTGTGTTTAAAAAGTTGATGGGGGGAATGGGAGTGCTGAGAAAGAATTTTGAGAGCAACATGGGAGAGCCACATGGTGGTACAAACAATTCGCTATACAATACCCTACATTACATCTATTTAATATCTGTTTACCTTTACAAATTCAGGGTCAAATATATCATCTAACAGGTTCCTTATTGCGAACGAGGGATAATGTTAAGTCGATCAGCGTTGTGCATACAATAATTCGGTGAAAAGACCAATTGTGGAACAACTCCAAATGTTTTACCATCGCACAGCGAATTGGTTGCATTATTCACGACCGCATTAGACCGCATGTCATCAAAGCTGATAAGACGCAAGACGTTTTAATGCGCCAACAATTGATGAAGTCGCTAGAAAATAAAACTAAGAAGGTTGTGTATCATCAGGCATTAGAATAATAATCAATATGATTTTAGAATAGTTATTATTTTTTATTAATTATGCCAAATCGAATTCAATATTCATAGTTAAGACAGGACAACGTCTGTCGGGTCAGCTAGTATATATATATATTATATATATATATATATATATATATATATATATATATATATATATAAATAGTATATATATATATATATATATATATATATATATATAAATAGTATATATATATATATATATATATATATATATAAATAGTATATATATATATATATATATATATACATATATATATATATATATATATATACATATATATATATATATATATATATATATATAATAGATTTGTATACATTTGAAACTATAAATAGAAATCACTATTAGAAGTGGGTGAAAAGTGAAATACACGATTACCTACATAATTTTGAAGTAATTACCATCATGCTAAAAATTTCATTAGGTTTCACAAAAATTTTGTGCTAATACAATATTATATAATTATATAATTTGTATATAATTATATTTAATTACATATTCATATTTAATAAAACCTATTTTGACAAAATGGAAACCCGACTTAATGCACTAAAAAGTAAAAAAATAACTGCATATTCTTGTGCCAATTTTAGTTCACCAAAGCAAAAATTTTTAAATATATATGTACAATTATTGTTATTTTTGGAGGCGGTGTCAACATAGAGAAATTCACATAACTTTTGGACACCGCCTCCAAAAATAACAATAATTGTACATATATATTTAAAAATTTTTGCTTTGGTGAACTAAAATTGGCACAAGAATATGCAATTATTTTTTTACTTTTTAGTGCATCTTTTGTTAAGTCGGGTTTCCATTTTGTCAAAATAGGTTTTATTTCTCGCTTTTTAGTGACTTTGAAGTTCTGTAACTGATTTTATTTGTCTAAATATGGGTAGACCTACTAAACGGCCAACTAATTTTTAGTGAATTTTTTTATAACACATTTTTTTTACCCGTTTTTTTTTTTTTTTTGTAATTTTTAGTGCATTTTTTTATAACAGATTTTCAGTTTTCTTTACAAGCATTTTGTTTTTTTTTTGTAAAAATTTTTTTTTTTGGGGTCGGTTTTTTTTTTGTAAAAAATTTTTTTGAAGTCGGTTTTTAAAAAAATTTTTTTTTTTCCCATTATGAATGAGTATACCTTTTCAAAAAAAAAAAAAAAAAATTTCGCAGAAATCGGTTATCAAATAATGAGGATTTTCCTCAATTTCCCGGAGATCCTCTCATCAGAATGCGATTTGGTGACAATGGGACCAATCGGGAATCAAACCCTTTAAAACAAAAAAAAAAATTCAAAATCGGTTCATAAATGACGGAGTTCTGAGGTAACAAACATAAAAAAAAAAAAAAAATACAGACGAATTGAGAACCATCCTCCTTTTTTGAAGTCGGGTTAAAAATTAAAAAAAACAGATATATAAAAAAAATACACATATAAAAAAATAATTTCATATATATTCAAAATGAACAACAAATAGTTTTTTCAAATTACCCCTTCCTTCAAATACTTTATTATTATATCATATTTATATATATATATATATATATATGACTTTGACATTTAAACTCATTAAATAGTTCGGAAAGTCTTTATAATTATCATATCAGTTCATAAAAGACTTATAAATTATAGACATTAATTATTAACAAATAATTATTTATATATGTATTTATTATTACACATATTATTATTTGTGTATACTTAGGCGTCACAATACAATACTAATGTCAATTTCCATTAATACATAGACAAACAAGTCATTGAATTTTTAATTAAATATTGAGATGACAAAATTAACTCATCTACCAGGAATCGATGTTTAGTTCGCGAGCCAGAGGATATAGTATACGCTAGTTCTTTCGTACTATGTTTGACGTAACCCTTATGGAAATTGATATTAGTTTTGTATTGTGATGCCTAATTATATACAAATAATAATATGTCTTATCAAGTTTAAATTTGGAAATTAAAATGTTTATCCACTCAGCTAAAGAGTCTCATATAATAAAAATTAGTTTCTAAATATTTCTTTACAATAGTCCGTTTTTTGAAAAGTAAGATTTTTTTATGTAATCATTAGAGCCCTAAACTATTATTCCAAACGTCATGCGCAAGTAGAAGTGTGAGTAATACATATTCTGCTTTTTTCTGCTCTGCTGAGAAGTTCAATTTGGACCCCTTATAACTGTAAATGGAGAAGGGGATACCAGATGAGACGATGGAAACATGCTATTTTAAGACTTGTGGGTGGCTGGTGTATGGGCGAAACCAGAAACAGAGTAAAATGTAACCTAATAGGGGAGGCCTCTGCCCAGCCAGTGGGTGGATTAGAGGCTTTATTATCATTGTTATTATTATTAACTGCTTCTTTCATCACTCTAACTTGGAAACAATCTTTATTTACTTTGGCAGTTAAAAAGTCTATATGTTCAAAATTAACTCATCCGCTAGGTATCGAACTCTGGATCTATCGATATCGTGCCAAACGCGTTAACTATTACTTTATAAGACGATTTTTCATAACCATATAAAAATATAAACAGTATTACTTTGGAGTCTACTACAAAATTATTTTTCTAACATATTATTGTGTGTATACTTAAAAGTCGCAACATTATACCAATGTTAATTTCCAGTACGGTTACGAAGACACACGTAAGAAAGAAAAAATGTCAAGTGTATACTATACTAGACAAACACGTCATTGATTTAATTAATATAAATATGAATAAATTAACTCATACGAAAGGTAGAGAACCCTGGACCTCAGGATCACGTCTATTACGATAAACATTAAATCGCGGATGATTAGCAATTTTTTCATGTCATTAACAGTATTACTTTGGAGTAAATTATTAACATATTATGACGTTTAATAAGTATAAATAAAATCAATACAGTATAAGTATACACAAGTCAATATGAGTTTGCCACATCATATTATTATATATTTAATACTACCTAAATATATGGATCAAATGCAATACCCAAGTAGTTTATCAATATGATATACGAATTATTACATTGCAGAATTAAAACCCAAATATATTTATATAAAGCGGTAATACATATTTTATAATTAATGTAAAAAATAATTATTGTTTTGTTGAATGTATGTCTATTTTCACAAATGAAAAAATTAATTACATACCTACATACATTGTTAATTAATTGCATGCATCGTCATGAAAGTGGTCATGATTATCCTCCTCACCATTAGTCACCACTTTTTAAAGAAGATTTAATAATAAGCAGTTCATGAAAATTATGATAATCTTTAGATAATAATAATATGAGAACATTTTCCAGATGCGTATAATGTTCTAAAAATGTAAATTACTAAATATGTAATAAATAAAATTATTTTTATATAAGTAAAAACTTGTTGGAACATCAAACGGTAGAATCATATCGTTTTTTTAAAAGTTATAAATTCTTCTTCGTTTGCTATTAGTTATTTATTTAGCTTTTATTAGCTTCACCTATAACAATCATTTAAGCCCATATTGTTATATCGATTTAAAAGTTTGCAAGTGTATACAATTCTTTTTACAACTCGATAATATGGCACCGTCTATATGAAACCCAACAAGTCCAAGACAAAAAAGTATTTGAAGAATTTCAGGCAAGATGTCAAGATTTTGAAAAAATAAACAAAGGCCTGGTGGAATTTATATCTTTTCCTTTTCAAAAAGATTTAAGAGTGAGTGCATCAGCCAAATTATTAAATCATATGGAGCAAAAGACATTAAAAAATGGAATTATAATTTTACTAACTGATTTAATTTTACAAACCAAAAAATTTGAAGATTTTTGGAAATACGTCAGTGGAGAAAAAAATCCCAATATCACCAAAGGTAGCGAATATATTTATTTTTGTTTCGGATCTACCTACCTGTATCGGCGTTTTCGTATTTAACATTCAGTCCTGACTAATATCCATGCATACTGAAAACTCATTATTATTATCTTTGTAAGGATATACACCTAATTATGATTCCTTGGTTAGAGACATGGAAACTTAATCTTCTTCCAATTGTCTTCCCATTAATGTTAAGGCAATAAAATAAATTCTAAATCTGTCTTTAACTGTAGCAAATTTTAATTAATTTTGACCAGTTAAACAATTATGTTGTTTTTTTACGTAGGTGGATATATGTAAAATTTTCAGTACGAGGTGCACTCCCGCGAGCTCTTTGATACTGTCAGCACTTAAATGCTATTAAATAGTACGTATATTTTTCAGTATCAACAAGGCTAGTAGTAGAAGTTTAAAATAATTTTTACGGCAATGGTACCTTGTGGGCTTGTAAAAGAGATTAATCCTTAACTACGAAAACTACCTTGGGGCAACTATTCCCTGCCTCATTTTTGTTTCCTTGATATCTTTCGGACCGTTCAGTTTATTAAAAAGTAGTTCATAGCAATTTTGTAGCAAATCAAAATTCTCACTTCTTTTAAACATTTTTTCATATCGAAATAGCTTAGACAAAATTAGACCAATGCACCAAAGATGAGGTAATTTTTTGGTGCTCCATTCTCTTCATTTTCGCTATTTATCTTAAGACCACACAAGTTTCTCACCGACATTAAAATTTTTTTAAAGATGTTATAAATTTTATTCAAAGTATGTACTGTAATATGTTAATTTGTTTGTGTTATATATTCAAAAGAGGACAAAAATATCTGGGGAGTAAGGACGGCTTTAACCGTATTCGTAAAATGATATGTTCTTAAAAGTTGCAGGTGAAAATGCGAAATATATCTTTCCTTTTTAATCATAATAGATGTACAATAGATTTATCAAACGTAATTTAATAAATACTATTTGTAAAAATTGAATAAATAATTAAATAATTTACAACGATTAAATAATTAAAACAAAACAGAAAAAATTAAATCTGTCAAAATGAAAAATGATTCATTGGTTGCTCTGCGATAAGTAGATAAAGCTAAACATAAGAAACACTTATACAATACAATAAAAATGTGATGAAGCTAATGCAACAACTGATTTCAAACACAGTCCTTCGTCTATCACGTCTATGGACCTGTTGGCCAATCGCTTTTTATCCAAAATTAAGAACAAATAATAAAATAGATATAACAAAAATTATGAATAATAAAATTGTTTTGTATATAACTGTAGAAACTTATTTGACTGTACTAAAAACATATAAATTGTTTGTAACAATTTCTCGCACTATAATTTTTTTTATCCTGCTAATTTTCGAAGATAAGGGTGAGGGACAGCAATTTTTAACTGTTTTTGTCAAAAAATATATATTGATGAAATCGTGCTTCAATAAGCTTCCGTTAGACAGCTTAAACGATGACCTTAAAAAATTATTTTTTTTACGTTCCAAAAATAACCCAGCAATAATTTACCTGAATTTTTTCTCTGAGATAAACTTTTATGATAGACAGGCAACAGACACGAAGTGATTCTAAAGTGTTCCGTGTTTGGAAGCACGGAACATTAAATTCGGCACTTGCTATCGAAAATAAGGAAGGAATGTAGTAGTCGTTTAGGGTAGGTGGAAGCTCGGTAAGCAGACCTTTCTAGGTCTTACTAGGATATACTTCCCAAGATATACTCCTTCTCAAAACCTTTCACTGTACTCTGTGATAGGGCCATGGGGCCGGGAGGAGAACGACCCTATCTCAAGAAAGTAATCGTCTGGTAAACAGATTGATCCAACACTGAAGAAGGGACCGGGACGGGAATCTACGGTGAGAGACCTAATGCAAACATAAGCGTCAATTTGGAAAAATATGCCACGGTCTTTCAAGAAGAAGTCTACGTCATACTGGCTTGCGAAGCTAATAACCTAAGTAGAGGCTACAACGTATGTATTCTTTCGGACAGTCAAGCTGCTTTAAAAGCCTTGCCTGGAACTGAGGTCACCTCAAGGATAGTCAAAGATTGTCTGGAAGAACTTCTGAAAATGACCAAACGGAACAATGTTAAATTGATCTGGGTGCCGGGTCACAGTGGTTTCGAAGGAACCGAAATAGCAGATACCTTAGCAAAGAAGGGGGTCAGAATACCCTTCATTGGCTCAGAGTCTATTTTAGGATTTCCAAGGACTGCAAGTAAACAGGTGATCAACGAGTGGTCAAATGCTAAACACCGTGATCACTAGGAAAAAGTACCGCGGCTGGAGCTCGGGAATGCACTGCTTCAGAGTGCAAAAAAGAGGCTATCTCTCGATGCACTGAGGCTGAACAGGATACAACTGCGGAAGGTTATTGTATTCATTACCGGGCATTAACCCTTGCAGAAGCATCTGCACACAATGGGACTCCATAACGGGTCCATTATGTGCAGATTGTGTGACGAGGTTCAGTAGATACAGGATATTCGGTGCATCTCACCCCGAATATATGAACCTTCGGGAGGACCTAATAAGCAAGCTCCGGGCTATTGCCAACATATGGGAGAAGCTAATCTCGTCGGACAGAGGTAGAAGGGGGAGCACAATGGACCATTAGATCGAAGTGCAGTACTTTTTAAACCCCAAGATGTAAAAGTAAACAAAATCATGAAATATATTTAAAATTGATAGAAATCAATAGAAATTTACGATTATCATTCTAATAGAATTCAGATATAATTTCTTACCAAATTAGGGAACTATGAAACATTATTAGATCAAATCAAGTTTTACTATTACATAAATATAAAATATATAAACACAATATAAATGACTATTCAAAGCCATAATTTTTAAAATGATTAATTTCGTGTAAAATAACGAAAAAATCTCAAAAACATTGAGGTTTGTATTAGTAGATTTAAAAAAAATGTTTATTTGACGCATATTTAACGCCTTAAAAAGAAATTGAAATATGTAAACAACTTTCCTTTTTAATAAGGTGAATTATTATTAAAAAGAAAAAAGATTAATCTATATGATATCAATTCAATAAATAATATTATAACATAGGTACTGTACTTAAATTTATAAAGTGAACACAATGATTAAGTAAGTGATAACTACACTTATTTCTATATACATTTCTGCTATAGTACAACCACGATTTTAGTATAAACTATAGGTGTACATTTAGACAAAACTGGATTATACATCAAGTGGAGCCTACCTACAATGGACCAATTTTAAAACTTTTTGTGCGTAAAATCGTTTGCTGACGCCAAAGGTATATAATTTATTTTTTTGATTAAACATGTATTAAGATACACTCATGACGGTCAAGAAAAAATTATAAAATGTCCTATAGTCCAATAAAATGAAGGTTTAAATTACAATTCAATGCAATTCAATGCAATTGCAATTCAATGCAAGCCTGCATTTTTGAATATAAGTTCATTTTGACATACATTTTAAGTATTTATAGTTAACAAATATTAAATCCTATTTTGGGGGTAGAAAAAAATTAAAAACTGCCTCCAAAATCAGTTTTTTGAAAATAGGTCGAAAATATAAGAAGATATGAAAACAAGTCCTTAACCAAAAATGTAGATAATAAAATTGTCTATAAAATTCTCCTGAATCACTTTTGCAATATTTGCAATAAACAATTCTAAATTATAGCTCAGTCGCATGAAATATTAAAAAATTTATTAAAAATCGAAAAATGAATTTTGTAACTTTCAGTTTTTTAATCGTATTTACATCGTATATCAATTTTTTTTAAATTTATTTAAAAGTTATAAACATTTTTATTTAAAAAAATTAATTTTTTCTGACTTAAATTCGAAAAAAAAAGTTTTTCACTTCTATTCATCTTAGAAAGATCGAGTTTTTTTCATTCGACGTGTAAAGGTTTCAAATTACAGGATTATTTTATAAACGAAATTTTTTCGTGGCAAATCCTTCGAAAATGGGTTAAACACCCTCTTAAACCACCCCTTTTCTTCTAGACATGCTAGAAAGTTGTGATTTTTTGTATTTGACGCTAAATAGCTGTAAAATAAGAAGATCATTGGATAAAATTGAAATTTTATATGGCTTCCCCCTAAACAATGGCAAATGCACCCCTTAAGCTACCCTTTTAATTTCTATTCATGCTAGAAAGATGGGATTTTCAACAATCAACCCAAAATAAAGTCAAATTACAGATTATTTCAAAAATTTTCATTAGTCACATCGCAACTTCCAAAAAAGGAGAAAAACAACCCTAAAATTGCCTTTTTCACTTATATTCATGTTAGAAAGATCGGGTTTTTTCATTCGACATGGAACAGATTTAAAATAACAGGATTATTTCAAAAACGTGAATTCTTTCATCGCAACCCTTCGCAAATGGGAAAAAAAGCCAAAACAGCTCTTTTTTTTCTGTACATGATAGAAAGATGCGTTTTTTTGCATTCGACGCTAAATAAATATAAATTATGAAGGTAATTCAAAAAACTTAAAAGTTTTCATCTGTATCCTCTAAAAAATTGGAAAAGAAGCCCCTTAGCTACCCTTTTAATTTCTATTCATGGCAGAAAGATGGGATTTTTTGCATTTGTTGGAGAATTTCTTCAAACTAATGAAGTTATTCGATAAACTTTAATTTTTTTATCGCCATCCCCTTGAAAATGGAAAAAACGCTCCAAAAATCACCCATTTACTACCTTCTATGCTAGAAAGATGCGGTTTTTTGCGTTCAACGCAGAATAACTGCAAAATGATCGGTTCATTCGAAAAACGTAATTTTTTTCGTCGCTACCCCTTGAAAATGGTAATGTGATACCTATCTATGCGCAGTCCCCCCAAACCCCCCATCCTAAACCAACTTCCCTCAAAAAATATTCCCCCTGAAAAAACCCTCTAAAAAATTTTGCATCCCAAAAAATACCCCCCTCCATTAATTCTCTAATGGTAAGTACTTTTTGGTAAGTATCTTTTTTTACAAATCATGTGATGTTATCTTGTGACGCGGAGTCACGGGGTCTTTTATAGAGATACAAGCATAGATAGATAGATATATACAATTTTGGGGTCTAGAAATTAATGCACTTCGACCTTATGGTCCGTTGTACCCCTTCTACTTCAGCCCGACGAGATTCGCTTCTCCCATATGTTGGCAATAGCCCGAAGCTTGCTTATCAGGTCCTCCCGAAGGTTCATATATTCGGGGTGAGGTGCACCGAATATCCTGTATCTGCTGTAACGTAGAGGTTCGCAGTCAAAGATAATGTGACTGGATGTTTCCTCCTCCTCGCCACACAATCTGCACATTATAGACTGTTATGGAGTCCCATTGTGTGCAGATGGTTCCGCAGGGGATAATGCCCGGTAATGAATCCGGAACCCCTCCATAGTTGCATTATATTCAGCCTCAGTGCATGAAAGATAGCCTCTTAGTTACACTCTGCAGCAGTACCTTCCCAAGCTCCTGCCCCGGTATTTTTTCCAGTGATCATAGTGTTTAGCATTTGACCAGTCGTTGATCACCTGTTTACATGCAGTCCTTGGAATTCCTAAAATAGGTTCTGAGCCAATGAAGGGTATTCCGACTCCCTTCTTTGCTAAGGTACCTACTTTTTCGTTTCCTTCGAAACCACTGTGACCCGGCATCCAGATAAACTTAACATTGTTCCATTTTGCCAGCTCCAGCAGTCTCTCCAGACAATCTTTAACTACCCTTGAGATGACTTCCGTTCTAGACAAGCTTTTAAAGCAGCTTGACCGTTCTAGACAAGCTTTTAAAGCAGCCACCGAATCCGCAAAATGCATCCGGATCAGTGTCTCGAGTGTACCCTTCACGGAGCTAGTACACTCATAATCGGGTTTACGCAGTGACCCGATGGTGTCAGCGGGTTTTTTCGCTAGGATACGATGGAGTCATGCTCCCTCAGGCATGTTTTCAACATCTTAACATAGCTTCCTCCATGAGTTAATTTTGGCTTTCTTCGTAAAACTTTTGTATTCGGTAAGGGCTCCATGGTAGTTATCCCAGGTCCCTATCCTTTTTGCTCTATTAAATAGTCGGTGAACCTTTTTTCTTTGACTCCTAAGGCGTCATTCCATCAACAAGTTTACTTGCTGATATCTTTTGAGACCTCCGGGCAGTTTTCTTGGAAGAAGTTAATATTGCAGGCTGAAGCTCAGTTGCAGTAAGCTCAGATTCCAATTCTATTTTGATTTTAGAGACAAGCATAGTCTCGTATGTAGAAATTTATAAAAAACTTATATTGACTAATAAAATTTTTTTTTTCTAATTTAATTAAGAAAAAATTAATTTTTTTAAATAAAATTGTTTATAACTTTTAAATAAATAAATAAATAAAAAATTTATATCTCTGAGATGAGTTATTACACTTTGTAGATACGATTAAAAAAAATATATATATATTTTCATGCGACTGAGCTAAAGTTAAGAATTGTTTATTACAATTATCTCGGTTTCTATTACAAATATTTCAACAGTGATTCAGGACAATTTTATAGTTTTTAATTTTTTCCTACCTCCTGAATAGGATTTAATATTTTTTAACTATAAATACTTTAAATGTATGTCAAAATGAACTGACATTAAAAAATGCAGACTTGCTTTTTGAATTGTAATTGAAACCTTCATTTTATTGGACTACTATGATATGCTTACTTATTACAGTTACACCAAGTCAACATATCTAGTATAACATACTCAGTGTTTTAACATTTACGATACGATGTTCTATATGTTGTATACTTAGACTAGGAGATGGTAATAAGTGACGTTCTTCCATATTATTCCGCAAGGTTTTTTCAAGGCTTGATAATTCATCTTAAAATATGAAAGATAGACGGGTTCTTGGCTTCCGCACGCTTGCACGTCATTAGCAAAAGCGCGTATCATTTTGTTGAGAATTTTTGTGTTTTTCCAAGATATTATACTGCATGCCTTTTTAACATAAGCTCGTACAAAGAAATTGAAGCTCTAATACTTGATGGCATGCAATCCGCAACGGCAGAAAATGCTCAATTGGTTACGAAAAAATGAAAAAAATTAAAGGAAAATTCCGTGTTTTCAAATTGCATGCCGATGTAAAGAATTTAAGTTTTAATCACAAAAACACTCTGGGAAAATTTCCATGTACCCCTCCTATGACCAACGGTGAAAAATCTCGGGAAAACTTTGTAAACTTTTAGTTCAGATTTTCCGTGATTTCAAACTACCTTTCTAACTAAGGATAAATATTTAACGAAATAAATATACCCCTAATAAGTTAATCATAGTTTTATAACGAAATAATTCTCGAATGCAAACGGCATGCATGTTAAATAAGACCATCGTATTTTTTTAGTAACCCTTTGATGTTAAAAAGCTTGCAGTATAATATCACGGAAAAACACAAATTCGCAACAAAAAGAAAAGCGCTTTTTCTAATGACGTGCAAGCGAGCGGAAGCCAAGAATAACTTTTTTTCGTAAACCTTATAATAAAAAAGTTTTCCATATGGAGCCAACTTAAGTAGACACACTGTATATATTTTATTATTTGTATAGAATTATTTGTATAGTTTTTACTAGAGATACATACATATAAATAAACTATACAAATTAAATGAGATAGATAGAGACATGATGAGAAATGATTGAATTTTTATGACTAGAGTGATAAAATAATAAAATAAAATTTTATGATCCCAAACTTTGGTTGCAGCGTCTGTACTGAAAATATTTTATAGGCGGAGTTCAATGTTGCTGCAACCATGTTCTGCGTCTATTCTGTACTTTAGGTTGGGGCACATTAGTCACACGTATATGAATCACAGTCGCAAATAATCAAAAAATTGTTGTTGAAGGCATCGGAAATTCCGAAATTAATTTACCAAATGGTCCTGTTAAAGTTAAAAATGTATTATACGTTCCACAATTATCCAATAATTTGCTATCTGTCAGTCAAACCGTCAAGCAGGGTAACTCAGTTCTGTTTGATAATAATGGTTGTCGAATTTTTAACTCAGACGGCTTTATAATCGCCACAGCTAATTTAGTAGATAATATTTATAAATTAAATTGTGAATCCAGAAATACTTTATTATTCACAAGTAAAACAAGCGATTGGAATTTATGGCACCTTAGGTTGGGGCTCATTAGTCACACGTATATGAATTACATTAAACCTAATCTAAATTTGTCTAAAACTATTAATCATAAATGCGTAATATGTTGAAAAGGAAAACAGTCAATTCTACCTTTCAAAAACGTGGGTACTCAAGCATTAAATCCGTTAGAGCTCATTCATTCAGATTTGTGTGGTCCCATGGAGAGAGAGTCTTTAGGAGGGGCGCGTTATTTTCTCACCTTTATCGATGATTTCTCTCTTAAAGTATTTATCTATTTACTTAAATAAAAAAATGAAGTAGAAGAAAATTTAAAAAAATTTAAAACCTATGTAGAACGACAAACTGGGCATAATATTAAAATTTTACGTAGTGATAACCGGGGCGAATATTTTTCAAAATCGTTCACCCAATTTTAGAAAAGTCAGGAATACAACATCAACTCACAGTTCCGTATACTCCGCAGCAAAACGGACTTGCTGAACGTATGAACCGAACGATAGTAGAGAAAGTTTGATGTATGTTGTTAGACTCGGGCCTAGGAAAGGAATTTTGGAGAGAAGCGGTAGCTATGGCAGTTCATTTAATAAATCGCCAACAAAGTTTTTAAAAAACAAAACTTCGGAAGAAATATGGTCTAATAAAAAATCGAATTTTAATTATTTAAAAATTTAAAGCAATTATGCATATTCCTAAACAAAACCGTAAAAAATAAGACGCTAAGTCTAAAGAATGCATTTTTGTAGGATATAGTTCAAATTCAAAACGATATCGCATATTCGATCCTATCTCTAATACTACTCACATAACTCGAGATGTATATTTTTGTAAAAATGAGTTTTTCACACCTAAAATTCAAACCGATAATATTGTAACTTCGGATTTAGTGGGAGATAAAGTTATAGCAACTCCGCGAGTTCACGAAAATACGCTTGAAATGAGAGAGATAGAAAATACTCCTAGAGGAAACAAAAATTCAAGCACATTATCGTAAACTGATTCGAATAACCACGATTTTGCTATTCAAGAAGTTTATTTTCCAGGCAGCGATAACTTAAGCTTATTATCGGAAAATGATTTCAAGTTCAAATGGAACAAGTAGCAGGTGACATGCGTCGATCCGAGAGGGAAAGAAAACCAGTTCAGATGCCAAATTTTCATCATTATACGGTAAAATCAAATAACAATTTTGATCCGATTACTGTTGAAGATGCCTTAAGTCGACAAGATGCTAAATCTTGGAAATAGCTATGAAAGCTGTATATGATTCGCTTATTTCAAATCATACTTGGGATTGAATTGACATTCCAAAAATTTTTACATTATTAAATCCAAATGGGTATTCAAAACAAAAACTAAAGCAAATGGCGAAATTCAATACAAAGCTCGCCTTGTTTCTAAGGGTTGTGCACCGAAAACAGGGATTTTTCATCATACATACAGTTCCATCCGATATCTCTTAGCGTTATCCGTACGGTCCAATATGAATATAGATCAAATGGATGCTGTTAGTGCCTTTTTGCAAGGAGATTTGAAGGAAGAAATTTTTATGACGCAACCTGAACAGTTTGAAATAGGAACTAAAATTCATTCATGTTTATTACAAATAGGTCTAAAAAATAGTAAAACAGATCCTTGTGTATATTTTAAGATTTCAAAGCAAAAAATTACATTTATAGAATATGTAGATGATTTACTAATTTTTTCAAATGACACGGATTTTAAAAATAGTTTAAAAAAGGAACTTATTAATAAATTTAGGAGAAGCCAAATATTGCTTAGGATTCGAAATTAGGAGAAACAAATTGAAAGGGAAACTATCGGTTAATCAGACTAAATATATTAAAGAAATTCTGGATAAACTCAATATGTCCGACTGTAATCCTGTTAGTACTCCTCTAGATCCTAATCAAAAATTATCCTTAGACATGTGTCCTAAAAATTCAGAAGAATTGGTAGAAATGCAAAATATACCTTACCAACAAGCGGTAGGTAGTTAGCTTTATGCTGCACAAAGTACTAGACCCGACATTGTGTTCGCCGTCAGTTTTGTATCGAGATACAATAATAATCCAGGAAAACCACATTGGAATGCAGTTAAACGTATATTAAGATTTTTGAAAAGTACGTCCAAATTTCAAATAGAATTTTCCAAAGATACATACAACAACATAGCATGGTACTGCGATGCAGACTGGGCAGGTGACCCTGATAGCAGAAGGTCCATGACTGGATATATTTTTAAAAATCAAGGGGCTCCTATAATTTGGAATGCAAAGGAACAAGCCACTGTGGCTTTATCCTCAGCTGAGGTTGAATACATGTCACTATCAATGGTTACGCAAGATGCGATGTGGTTACGAAGTATGAACAAAGAATTCGGAATTGAGAAACTTGTTCTTACCACAATATTTTTCGATAGTAAAAGTGCAATTGACCTTGCACATACAACTATCCATCATTCTCGATCGAAGCATATCGATATACGTCATCATTACGTACGGGAGAAAATTACTTCTGGTGATATAGTTCTACAATCCATCAGTACAGACAATATGATAGCCGACGTATTAACGAAAGCACTCGTGTACAATAAACATTATAAGTGTAACTGAAATGGGTTTGAATGATCCAGAAAATTAATTTTAAGTGGGAGTGTTGGAAAGTAAAATTATATAGACAGTCCAATAAATGTTTAATAGGTTCGTGATCAATAGTTTAGTTGGCTAACTACTTATTTATATATTTGGTCAACTGGATATAAAAAGTGATTACGTTATGATCGCTATATTACTAAGATAACTTCCAAGCATATATAACGTGTTGTAATCTTTTCTGAATAAAACTTATATTTATGATCAAATAATTATCGTTTTGTTTATTCATTTGTGCTATAAGTATTAATAAAAGTTAATATCCAAAAGGATCTCCAAAATTTAACTTTCTTTTAAAAAAATTTCTCTTTAAAATTAACAAAATATTTGTTAAGTTTAACTTTATAAGATACTCGTATTCTTCGATTTTGAAAGAAATATTTAAAAAAAATTACCATCTACAAAAAAATTTGGTTTACGCGAAATATTTCACAATAGGCCAAAAAGCATATTTAAAAAATTAAATAATGGACACTAAGCTTAATGTAATATTTCAATTCAATAGAATGTCATCAAACAATGACTCATAACAGTGAAGAAAGAACAAAATTTTTACCTATGCAATTTTTGAATAAATTATTTCTAAGTTTGTATATTATCAGTCTTCCTTTCTTACGAGAACTAACGTTTTCTTATGTGGAAGTAGTAGAGAGCTAGTCGGACACATTTTAGAACTAAATTTTTACCAATGCAATTTTCGAAAAAAATATTTACAAGTGTTTGCAGTCTTTCTGTCTCGCGAGAACTAACGTTTTCTTAGGTGGAAATAGTAGAGAGTCTGTTGAAGACATTTTATACGAATTTCAGATCCAATCAGAAAGTCCAATTAATTTTGGACAAATAATCATAAAAATGTGCCATTATCAAAATCTGAAAGGATGTTACTAAAACTAAATCGAAATATGAAAATGACAATAATTATTGAATGAATCCATAATTATTAATTATGCTGGGTTCTAAGATCTGGTAAAAACAACACGACAAGGAAATTGTATCCAATACAAACGATTCCTTAAGAACTATTCACAATTGAGTGTAAGTTCGTATTCGTAGCCAGGGTGTAGATGATAATAAAGGGCGTGGAAAGTTATCTTAACATAATTAAAATTTCTTTAAAGTTTTGAGACTACCCCTCACATAATTACTGTCCTAGACGTCCAATGCACTTAATATTACTATTCTTCATTCGAGAATATTTCATAAAATCGAGGATAGTAAGTAAAATGTATATTTGTTTTTATGTTTATTTAAGTAAAATAAAAATCAAACACCATATCAGATGCATATGAACAATATTTGTGATGTGACCTAAATGTAAATTAAATAAATATTAAAAATCCGTATATTCATCATATAATTTTTGATCTAGATTCTAGATTGTTAGAGAATTGTTTCTTTCAAAAAGCACTTACGCACTGAATAATTCATAAAATTTTTGTAATTTTTAAAATTACAACAATTTATAAAACAAAAACAGTGTCAGTTTAAAAAAAATTATAAATTTGCTCTCATTAGTAACGTACAGAAAAAAAGAGTTTCGATACCATTTCCAAATTTGCAAATTGAACTAAAGAAATGGTCTAATTATTTGATTTTTGAAGGCATGTGCGACAGCAGCTGTTGAAGATTTGACTAGGTAAATTTCAAATAATCTGTAAGAAAATTATCGAAATTTTTTTTACAGATTTAGCGATAGAATTTCGTAAAAATTTCCACAAATGTCCATCGATCCTACCTACTAGATGTTAAAAACTCATTAGTCCAGCAGATACAAATATGACGTAGCACCTTGTGAACGCCCCTCAGGGTAATCGGGTAACAGAGCCAGGTGGAGGGAAGCAATACCTAAAATTTCTGTTCAGGTAATTTTCTTGTAAAACGAAAGGCCTCAGAGACAAGTTTGACAAAAAAGTGAGGTGAATATCAATTTCCGAAAATTAATTTAGTTAATTTTCGATAGCAAATATCTCAAAAACCGTAGCAGATACAAAAAAAAATTAAAGACATTTATGTAGAAAATATTGTCAGCTTTAATCTTTAATTTTTTCGATACGACTCATCGTTTTCGAGATATAAGTGAACATCCCAAAAAAGGGGTATTCCTCCATTACTTCCAACAAAAAGCGGTAGGGGTAGGAGCGGGTTTTTTTAAGTATGTTTAATTCTTACGTTCCCTTAACAAATTCCAAATTTCAAAAACTTTCCCCCTTCCATGTTGTCTACACCCCCCTTTTGGCCATTCAATGACTATTTAGTCAGTTGACACCATAAAATATGATATATTAAGCGTAAAACTAGAAATTTAAAAAAAATCATAGCTCGTAAACCAGCTCGAACCTAAACTAAAAATTACTAGGGCTGTTTTTAAAACTTAAAGGAGTATATTCCCCGAAAATTTCAAGTAATTTTATATTGGAAGAAAAAAGGTACAGCTATCTGAAAATAGTGATTTTTCAAAAATTGATTGACTTTTAGAGGTCATATTTCAAAAGCGTAAACTAGCTCGAACACAAACTTAAAATTACTAGGGTTGTTTTTACGACTTAAAGGAGTATATTTCCTAAAAATTTCAAGTAATTTTATATTGGAAAAAAAAGTTAGAGCTATCCGAAAATAGTGATTTTTCAAAAATTGATTGAATTTGAGAGGCCATATTTAAAAAGGAAAGAGACGAGAAGGAAAACTAATGATAATTGCCAATAGAGTACGCCAAAACGAAAAATATGAACCCCTATATAGCTTTCTAAATAAAAAACAGTAGACCTAAAACTGTGGAGCTTCAAATTTAGACAAAATTTTGCTAAAACAGTGGGTCAGATAGAGGCTAACTGTGGAACCAGATTTTGGTTTTTAGTCAAGTTTGTATGCTTTTCTTAAAGTGTAAAAAAAGCAAAAAAAATGGCGTTTGTTTCAACGTTATTCAGAGACGGAGATATGAGCTTCTGAAAATGACTAAAAAGATTACATTTTTAAAATTTCCAAAAATTCTACACTCGCCGGATTTGAACGAATGAAGCTCATATTGTGGAAATCGTCTTTTTTTTGTAAGCACTATCGATAAAAAATCGGCTGCCAAATCAATGACATGAGTGTACACCTTTATCGTCATCTTTTTATAGATATTTTACTTTGTTACATTTTTTTAACACTACATAGAATTATTATTATTTTTAATCACTATATTAGTTTTGTTTTACTTATTGATATGTGTCTTTTCTCATAATTTTACTAAAACCCACTTAAACATTTTAACAGTGTTTCTGGTGGTCAGTTTATGATTTTGATTTTCCACATGAAAAATTTTATATTTTTTTCTATATCTCGTTGCATATAATATGTATGATACAATTTGTGTTTTTCTTTAAGTCTGTTTAATTTTATATCACTTAATTCTTGGTTTGTGTGTTTATTTTGTAATGTTTGATGGGTTTTATGGCAGGTGCTTCTTACTATTCAAATCATTAGTTTAATATCATTTTTGACGATAATTTTTGTGACTGTTGTCATGCTAGTGGATCGAGTTCAGCATTCAATGTCAATTTGGTTTTCAGTGAATTTCCTCAAAAGAAAATGCAGCTATTGTTTTTGCACCAATGTTGGAATTTCTTAAAAATTTCTTCAAATGTCCATCGATCCTACCTATTAGATATAAAATCACTATCGCTAAAATTAAATTTTTATATTTGTATATATATATATATATATATATATATATATATATATATATATATATATATATATATATATATATATATACATGTATATATATACACATATATAAATTGTCTCACCAATTCGAAAAAAACAAAAAAAATGTTGGGCGCCAGGTTTTTAAAGAGTACCACTCACGAATACGTTACGGCTCGTCAACCCTTAATCTGGGTGGCAGGTCAGAAAGGTGGACACTCGTATGATTATAAACAAAATTACGAAACAAAAAAAATAAATTATTTATTCACGACAAAACAATATTTATTCAACAACAACAAAAAATAACACACTCGAATTTAACAATAAAAAAATAAATATCGAACAAAAACAAATTATTTAAATACAGTAACAGAACGTGTTAACGAAATTTGATATTAAACAAAAATAAAAATGAACTAATTACAAAAAAAATGTTTCGCAATAATAATTTAAAAAAATCTACTTTCGTGAACACGCTCACACGCAAAAATTTACCACCAAACCTCGCTCGAATCAACGTTTCGGTGAACCAAAATAATTGCAAAAAATCAAACGCGATTAAAATTTACAAAATAAATAATAATAATCTTCAATAAAATAATAATCTTTAACAGTTTCAACAAAATTCAATTCAACAATTTATTAATAATCGCTACTATAAATTAATTAAAACGTTATTTCTTGTTGAACCCAAAATTTCGTCACTCGATAATAAAACAACACAAAACAACACTGTTGTTCACATTCCTTAATATTTGTCACAAAATTTTTAAATCTGAACACCAGGGTTGGATTTAGGAATTTAACATTTCATAATATTCACTTGATTTGCCCATAATGAACGTGGTGGCAATGTGACTGATAATTTTTTGTTTCACCACCCATCATTAATTCATCCAATATCAAATATGCTTTTTCAAGCTTGAATAATATCTAATTCACATAAACTTCCAAAATCCATCCAACAATCTTCATTTTATTTTTTAATGTTGCTTTTTACAAATACAGCAACCAGTTGACTAGCGGTAGTGAATGTTCACTACTTCCATATAGACAAGCGGCTACTAGTACACCATTCCAACCTCCATGTCGACGATCGATGATGGAGCGAGGTCGATAATTAGGTAATGCGTGCGGTTAACTTAACAAAATAAAAAAATAATAAGTACAAAATAATTATGATTATTAATGTCGACAGTGACATTGGATTTCGAAGCCATCTGTTTCGTTTCTGGTCCCGGTGTCCCTTCAGGAGGCACCAGCGACCAGCCGCGTCAATAATAAAAAATAAAAATAAATAAAAGACATTCATACGGTTGAACGGTTGAACTCATTTCAACCGTTACAATATACATATATATATATGTATATATATATATATACGTTTTTTAAATGTCGATGGACTCTTTAGCGGTCACAGTTTTATCCGTTTGGGATGAAATTTGGTATTCTTAAGGTCAAGTTCGTTAATGGGTAAAATTGGACGAGGGGAAAGGGGGTTTAGAGGGAGAGGGAAACACAAAATTTGACTATCTCCCTTAATATTTGAAAAATCGTAAAATTTATCAGGAGTTAAATTGTAGGTACTGTTTTTGTAGGAGTTAAGTTTTACTGTAATTTTGTTTCTTATCATTTTCTGTTACACTTATTAAAGATTAAAAGTTAAAATTCTAAATATCTCTGTTCACATTAGAGTTTGAGCAAAATGATCAAGTAATGAATTGTAGCAAACTTGATTTTCTACAACTTTACTTCTTATACATTTTTAATATTTTGTGTTTGTTTGACACGAATACATGAAATATATTTTATTGTAAAAAACTTTAAAAAAAATTCAACCGACTTCAAAAAACATAAAAAGTCACTTCATTAAAAAGCTAAAAATAACAATTTGCAGATTTAATCCAAAAGGCAATTCTTGCCCAAGCCTTTTATATATAATTTAGTTAATGTAAATATACAAGGTATATTAAGTTTGATCACGATTTGTAACGCTTAAAAATATTGATCGTAGGCATGAATGTTTGATATATGTGTTCATAAAATTTGGCCATTTCCACATGTCCGTCAGTCTGTCTGAGGACACGATAACCCAAGAACGAAAAGAGATAACGATCTGAAATGTGTTCTATAACAAAACAGTAAGGTCAAGTTCGTTAATGGGCAAAATCGAACTATATTTGGGCAAAACTGCTTGTCTTTGAGACCATGGGAACGTGTTTCCATTCGCTTGGTGTGGGGGGGGGTTATATATACATCTTTGAAACCGTAAGAGATAGAAAAAAAATTTGTTAACAAAAAATCTTCTTTTTAAAATAAACAAGTTTTGTTTGAAAAAGATTTTCATAAACTCAATAGTTTTCTCATAATTTGTGATTATATTTTCCTCGGAAAGAATTGTTAACATTTCGAATACGCAGAATTCTTAACAATTAAATCATTGATATACAACTCAGTATATATTGGGTATTCAAACATTTAAGTCAGTTAGTTGTTACATTACTTAACATAGAATCGTCGAACATAGAATCTCCTCCTTCTTTTTTAGGAGTAGGTTAAAATTTGTGTTGAATTAGTCATTTCCAAAGAAACTCTACTTCTATCTAACTATAAAACTATAATATATAAAATTAAAATATTTAGAGCACGGAAGTGCACAAGGACAAGTTTAAGAGGCTTTTGGCCTTCCTTCGTACTTACAGTGCTATTACTATCCTTAATTCAGAGGCGATTTTACCCCCAAATATCTTTTTGTTTTTGCTTTTCGTTAAGAAATAAACAGTTAAAAAGTTATTTCACTTCAAAAATGCAAAATAAGCGGGAACGCCTTATAAAACTTAAGTATAGTCATATTTCTACGCTACTTCCAGATATCCTGTAAAGTTGATATTTGGTATACAGGTAGATCTAGTACCTTAACCGACGGGAAAATTTCGAAAACTGGAAATTTGTATATTTGTCGGGAGTCCTTTCTGATTGGATGACACATTAGCTATATAAATATTGATACGTATATAAGTCTTTACACGCTTAATTGATGAATCAACATTCGATGATGGATGTTGACAGTGTGAACATCGCTATATCGAAACAATTTCTCTCAAATTTTTACTGAGATTTCTTACCTGCTATCATCTTACAATATATTTATTTATTGTCGCAAACAAAAAATTTAGTTTTTTCTGGGTTTTTATAGAATCTATTGATAATACTTTATTATACTGGATTCACGCTGAGTTGACAATTCAGGAAAAACCAAAGAAAGAGTTATCTCGTTCTTTTACGGATTAACACTTGACAATAAAATTTATTTATATTAGATTCTATTGTTGGGGATTTTTGTAACAGAATTAAATTGAAATCTTTTTATTTAAAATAAAATATAATTTCTGGTTTTTCACAATCATAAATTACATTTTATTTTACAAACTAGGCTCTTACACGTTATATATTATCAACTAATGTGTTTTTCTTTTGATATCTAGATTGGAGAAACCCCTAGCAATGCCTACCACCGCCATCAAGGCGGTGGCTCCTAAGCCGAAGATGCGTCAAGCAACTCCAGGCTCAACAACATCATCACCATCAGCGACTTCAGCAACACCAGCACCACCACCAATGCCAGAACCAATGGAAGCAGATTTCCATCTGGTAAAAAACGACAGGAAACGACGACGATGAAGGGTGGAAATCAACGTACTGGGTCAATTTGACCCAAATACGTTGCTCTTCGGGAAAAGATTCCGCATGCCACATGATCTCCATGTGGCATCTCCATGATCTGCCATTACTAAACTATGTTAAAACGATTCTTTAATCTCGATGTATATTATTTAATAAGATGATATATTATACGTAAAGCATAGGCTAGGAACTATAATTTAAGATGTATTGTACTACAAGTTATGTTAAATATTGATGATAAAATATACTTATTCTATTCTATTCTATTATTGATGAATCCGTTTCTATATGATAAAATTCCAAAGAAAGAACACTGATTTTTTGATTGTTATAATAATTTTACAATGAAACTTTTTCAAAATAAAAAATAAAAAGATTTTGTTTTAAAGAATTTGACCCATTTCTAGATATGCTAGGCGGATGCATTTTTTGCATTCAACCCGGATAAACTTGAAATTTATAAGAAAAATGGGAAAACTTTAGTTTTTCAAACGAATAACTCCGGAAATGGGGAAAAACACAAAAAATTACCCTTTTTTATCTAATTATAGTGTTTTCTATATGGAAGTTTAGCATTACCTAGGAAAAATATGACTTTTAGCAAATTGAATATCTGTTTTCGGTTGAACGATTCGAATACATATTTTCATCCATTACTTATATTGACTGTAATAATTTTTAAAAAAAACATACATTTTTAAATGCATTATTCGTGAAAAAAAATGAAATTTTTGCCTAAAAATTGAAATATCTCGTAAACCAGTAAAGATATCAAAAAAAACAAACTAAATCTATAAGAGAAATCGGAAAATTTTAGTTTTCCCAAAACAACAATCCCAAAAATGGGAAAAAAACAAAAATTACCTTTCTAGACATGCTAGGAGGATGCGATTTTTTGCAATCGATTTGAAATACCTTGAAACCTGTAAGAAAAATCAGCAAACTTAAATTTTCCCAACGAAACCTCCCCAAAAATGGGGAAAAAATTTTATTTAAGTGTTTAAATTTTAACCACTTCCAAACATTTTAGAAGAATGTAGTTTTTTGCATTTGACGCGGAATAATCTGAAATAGATAAGAAAATTGGAAAATTTTAATTCTCCCAAAACAACATCCCCAAAAATGGAAAAACAACAAAATTTACCTTTCTAGATATGCTTGGAGGATGCGATTTTTTTAATTCGATTTGATGCAATTTTTTGCTTTCGACTTGGAATACGTCGAAGTATCGGAAAACTTCAATATTCCCAACGCAACATATCCAAAAATGTGAAAAAACTAAAAATTATCTAATACATTTATGTTTGATCTTGTTTTGCTATTATTATATATTTGACCATGTTTCTCATTTATTATAAAGAAAATTAATAATATCTTAATATATTAACTTCATGTTTCCGACTGGAAAATTATGAATAGTGGATATTTGTATATACTAATATAACATTATAAAGCATATATCCATCTGATTCGTTGATATTTGTCGATGTCCCTTCTGATAGGATACACATCATGGTTACACATTATGTTTAAATATAGAGATGTATATATGACGGATTGCACGTTAATGTATAACTAAAAAATAAACTAAACTAAAAAAAACTAAACTAAAAAAAATAAAAGAGTTAGGCTGCCTGAGCATCATGACGCCATGAAGCAAATGTCAGCTGATATTCGAGGAAAAGTCACGCGCACCAGAGATGAAATGTGGGACGAGAGGATTTCGGCTCTGACCACTCGTGACAACAGTGTTTGGACAATTGCTAGAAATTTGCGTAAACGTTCGAACAGACTGCCCCCTATTTTGTCAGAAAATGGGTATCTCTACTCAGATTCAGACAAAGCTCAACTTCTTGCTGACACCTTCTCTAAGGCCCACAGTTTAACATGTGGCGACGAATATCACGATGAAGAAACGGCCCGCTTGGTGTCCGAATCTTTGGAAAATATTCGCTCTTCCATCATTAACCCAACCGAAGTCGAATGCGTATCACCTCAGGAGGTTTCAAACATTTTAAGGAAACTTAAGTGTAGGAAGGCTCCGGCGATGATGGAATAACTAACGTTGTGCTCCGCTATCTTCCCCGGAAGATGGTTGTACAGCTCAGTTACATCTATACTGCGTGCTTGAGACTTGATTATTTTCCTGACCTTTGGAAAGCTGCCAAAGTGCTAGGCCTTCCGAAGCAGGGAAAAAAACTTAAGTCGCCCTTAAGCTACCGACCCATCAGTTTGCTGCCATCTCTCAGCAAGGTCATGGAAAAAGTAGTTTTGAACCGGCTGCAGTCGCATGATGATATCCACGGACAATTGATTCCCCAACAGTTTGGTTTCAGATCGAAACACTCAACAGTGACTCAGCTTCATCGACTCACTGATCATATTTCTTCTGGATTTAACTGGAATAAGTCCACAGGCATGGTCCTTTTGGACATCGAAAAAGCTTTTGATACAGTTTGGCACGATGGACTTATCCACCAACTTTCCAAATTCAACATACCAACCTACATCCTGAAATTCCTGATTTCCTACCTATCTAACCGAAATTCCCGAATTCATCTCCAACAAAGTACATCGAACCAATATCGTGTAAAGGCTGGTATATCTCAAGGCTCCTTGCTATGACCCCGCCTCTTTTTATATTACATAAATGATATCCCGAAAGATCGAGCTACCGAAACGGCCCTCTTTGCTGACGATACAGCAATCTACTGCACTTTCTGGCAGCCGAAACTTATTTCGAGCTCCCTCCAGTCTCGCTTATCCACGCTTGAAAGCTATTTCAAGAAGTGGAAAATCAAAATTAATCCTACGAAGACTCAGTCCGTCTTGTTCACAAAGAAGACTAAATTTTCTTCTTACCCACTTGAACTGAAGATGTTTAACACGGTAATCCAAAAGATTCAAAGTGTTGAGTATCTGGGAGTAACTCTTCAAAGACAGGTGAATTGGACGAAGAACGTTAAAAAACGTCTCGCCCTTGGAAACGCATCCTTTGTGGGGTTGTACCCACTTCTCAACATTAGGAGTAGATTGGACGAACGGTTGAAACATCGACTTTACAAGTCATGTATTCGGCCCGTACTCACATACACTGCCCCAATTCGGTCGAACGTTGCACCATCGCAACTTGCGAAAATGCAAAAATTTCAAAATCGTTGTCTTCGGACGATTTCGAAAGCCCCCCTGCGATATCCGGCTGAAACCCTCCACCGAGAAACTGGGCACCCTACTATCCGAACATTTATCCAAACAACCGCTAAATTCTTCTTCCAATCATCCCGCACAAACCCGTTCCCGGAAATCAACGTACTGGGCCGTTTTGACCCAAATACGTTGCTCTTCAGGAACAGATACTGCATGCCACACGATGTCGATTGCAACTAATTCTGTTTTGTAATATAATTTGTACATACTTATTTATTTATTTATTTACTTATTTATTTATTTTAGGTTTAATTCTTAGGGGCGGCTTATCCACCCAAATTAGGTTAAGTTATGATTTCAATGGTTTTTTATATAAGTTTTTTCCATTAAATTTAAACGATGTATATTCAATTCTACAATAATTCGATGTATTTTATTTATAAAATGATTGTATAGGTAAAGTCTAGACTAGGTACTATAACTTTAAGATGTTTTGTAATAATTAACGGTAAACCGACGATTTAATAAATTCATTTCAAACTTGGAACTTGAATGTATAACTCATTTTTAATCAATGTTTCAAAGAGTGAACACTGATCTTTGATTGTTGTAATTTTTTATTACAAAAACTTTTTCAAAAATTTTCAAAAAAAAAGAGATTTTGTTTTAAAAAATTTGACCCATTTCTAGATATGCTAGACGGATGCATTTTTTTTTCCATTCAACCCGGATTAACTTGAAATTTATAACAAAAATGGGAAAACTTTAGTTTTCTAAACGGAACAACTCCGAAAATGGGAAAAAACACAAAAAATTACCTTTTTTTAACCCGACTTCAAAAAAGGAGAGGGTTATCAATTCGTGTGAATTTTTTTTTTTTAATGTTTGTTACCTCAGAACTTCGTCATTTATTAACCGATTTGGATCACCGATTTCTGCGAAAATTTTATTTTTGTTTGAAAGGGTATACTCATTCATAATGGAAAAATAAGTAACATTTTTTAAAAACCGACTAAAATTTATATATTTTTTACAAGAAAACACCGACTCCAAAAAAACAAACCAAACACATGTAATAAAATCTGAAAATCTGCTATGAAAAAATGCACAAAAAATTTCACAAAAAAAAAACGGATAAAAAAATGTACTATAAAAAATGCACTAAAAAGTAGAAAATAAAAATTTTTTTACAAAAAAACAAAACCCGACTCCAAAAGAGGATCTAAAAAAGTCTGCTATGAAACAATGCACTAAAAAGTAAAAAGTAATTGCGTTATTTATTTACTTCAATTTACTTATAAATATTCATTTTTTCAAATCAAAAATTTTTATGTGTTAGTACGTGATGAGATGAATCGAAACGTAAAAAACAAATCACTGCAATAAAAATATTCAGGACTTCATGTCACTCTCAAAACATGGGATGAAAAGCATGTAGTTTTATTATACCAAAACTACCAACGGAAATATAGATGGATACATTTTAAACATCTGAAAATCTTCAGATAGCAGGTACAAGTCGAAACAATTAAATCAAACGGCGTTTACATGAATCACATTGGAGAAGAAAAAATTATTAAAAATTATCTAAACCTAGTACATTATTATAATATTAGTTTTATAGAAAATTTATTAGATTCATTACCCAATTATTAAAAAACTCAAAGAAAATTATGCATTATACAAATCAAAAATCGTAATTGTTTAATCACATTTGAGTTATTTAAATTAGAAACCAATGAATATTATGATAGGTTTAAAGACTTAGAAAACAGTTATTTCCAAACCCAACGTAAAAAAGCGAAATTCAATACGAACACGGATGGTTTGACGCAAAAGGTAAAACATGGTATAAACTCACTGGTAATCCAGATGCAACAGATTCAGAATTTTTATTCAACAATGTCAATAAGCTAGTTAAAGAACAAAATGATGTAAACGAAATTCTTCAAAGTCAAGTCAGAATCATAACAGATAGTTTAACTCAAGTAAATAAAACTCAAAAACAGTAACGTCTAATGCAAAATAAACTGAATGAAATAACATTGAAAACAAACGGTAACATAAATACAATAGAAGGAAATAAACAAATATTATTTTTAAATCAAATCGAAATTTTATTGAAAGAAAGTTTATCTTTAATCAAATCTCATCTTGATAACTTCGAACAATCAATTACATTAGCCAGACACAATTTAGTTAATTTTGAAATACTACCCCCTCGAGCTTTAATAAAAGGATAACAAAATGCTAGAGATTTAAATTTATCATTTGAACCTTTACACTGCAATATTGAATACTATTACAAAATAATTGATTTAGCACTCTTAAACTTAAAACACACTCTATAGTCTATAGTAAATATAAAAATTCCATTAGTACAACGAATTTACACTTTATCACATATACCCTTTACCACAACCAGATCCTTTGATAAATAACCTCTACGAAATCATACAAATAAATAGACCCTTCCTACTCACAAGCAAAGATCCATTGCATACTTCATTGTCAAAAACTCTTGATGATACCAAAAGAACCAATTTTTATGTAAAAAACAAATAATATACAAACCACATCAGAAGATTGTGAAACACGGCTATTTGAAACTATAACTCACAAGATGCCAATGGAATGTAATGTTATAAAATATTACGCAAAACAAGAAATATGCCAACAAATTCATGACAACCAACGGTTATTATTCAGTTCAAATCCAGTCAAATTATCAATACTTTGCAACGAAGCAATAACAAATTTTGGAAGTCCACAAAGAAATCAAAAATTAACATTGCCAAATTCATGTAAATCAAATTCAAATCAATTCAAGGTAAATCAAAACTATGGAAAAATCAACAAACAAAATTATCTTATCAAGAAACTTCACAGATTTCATGCCAAATTTAAAATTAGAATACTGCGAAATTTGTAGAAACAAAACTCAACGCATAAAGCATATTCTACCAATTCAACTTCAGTACGATTCATTGGAAAAATTATACATGAATAACGATAAACTAATCGAAATGGACCAAAAGCTAAACGAAGAAATTCTTGAACATGTAGAAGTCCTTGGACATACTTTCTCAACTTCAAACTGGTTTTCGAATTCGCCGTATTTTTAATAACATTTTCTATTACATTATTAGGACTTTGGAAATGTGGAATACTATCACTCATCTTATGTTGTTTCTCTGGAAAAAACAAAAACTGCTCAACTATACCCTACATCAAAATCTTCAATCAATGTAATCATAAACGGAAAGTCGAATTCCAGGTAAGCGCTCCATATGCAGAAGAAAATCAATATGCAATTATCCCGAGCCAGAATTCATCACCGGATTATCAAACCATGACCCCAAGAAGAAAGCCCCAGAAAGACTTAAAACCTTTCAGATCCTAGCCTTTTTCTAACAAGGGAGTATTGGCGGAAGTCGATTTCCTATGCATTTACTTTATAAATAAAACATTACTTTTACACGATTTTTTCAGATTCATCAAATTTATTATTATATTATATTATTATTATTGATTATTTGTCAAATTTGTAATAAAAAAATCATATAAATTTGTAACAATTTATATTGTAAATTAAAAATGTTCTGGCAAGAGACTATACTGTCACTAGTACGTTTGAAAGTTAATAAAAATTGATTAAGTGAATTTTTTGAATTATTATTTTTAACAAATAAGTCGTACAACAAGAAGAATATTTTGGATTCAAAGAAGCATTGAGTAAATTAACGTTGAAACACTGGTAAAATTATTAGTTGGAACGCAGTAAGTAATTTATTTGTTATTGACTATAAATAAAAAAAGTTGGCGACCGTAACAATCAGGTATTGTTGAACTTTGTAATTTATTTTAAACACCGATAAATTTGAAGTCACGACAATATTATTTAACAACGTCAAATGCCGCTGGAAACTTTTATCGTAAAAAATCTAATAAAAACTGCATAATTCAGTTAATTAGATTTTTCAGAAAAAAGAGGTTAATTTTTTTTCCAAAATTTTTAAAAATTCGACTATACGAACTATACCGTATTTGAAACGCATCAGGTTGACTCGCTCTACGTTAGTGGGGGGAGAACTCGCTCCCCTCACGTATCTCTAATACATCATTCCCCACCATTTCTTATGCCGTTAACGCGCGTCTCTAATTGGTTACTTTATTTACTTAAAATCTAATTAGCGGTGGGTCAGGTGAAAAAATATCCATGGACTTTTCATCTTAGAATTTCATCCCCTATCCACCCTTTTAACAAACTCCATGACTTTTGACTCATCCTATATATATATTGTCGTCTCTAATTGGTTACTTTATTTACTTAAAATCTAATTAGCGGTGGGCCAGGTGAAAAAATGTCCATGGACTTTTCATCTTAGAATTTCATGCCCTATCCACCCTTTTAACAAACCCCATGACTTTTGACTCATCCTATATATATATATATATATATATATATATATATATATATATATATATATAGGTGAGTCAAAAGTCATGGTGAAAAAATGTCCATGGACTTTTCATCTTAGAATTTCATCCCCTATCCACCCTTTTAACAAACTCCATGACTTTTGACTCATCCTATATATATATATATATATATATATATATATATATATATATATATATATATATATAGGATGAGTCAAAAGTCATGGTGAAAAAATGTCCATGGACTTTTCATCTTAGAATTTCATCCCCTATCCACCCTTTTAACAAACTCCATGACTTTTGACTCATCCTATATATATATAGGATGAGTCAAAAGTCATGGTGAAAAAATGTCCATGGACTTTTCATCTTAGAATTTCATCCCCTATCCACCCTTTTAACAAACTCCATGACTTTTGACTCACCTATATATATATATATATCTGACCTGACCCACCGCTAATTAGATTTTAAGTAAATAAAGTAACCAATTAGAGACGCGCGTTAACGGCATAACAAATGGTGGGGAATGATATATATATATATACATATATATACATATATATGTTTATGTGTCTGTGAACTCTCTAGCGGTCACTGCGTTATTCTGACGGGAATACAATTTTGTATTTGAGGCGCTTTTGGTATTCAAAAGATCAAGTTCGTTAATGGGTAAAATCGGACATGGGGAAAGTGGGGTTTAGAAGGAGGGGAAACACAAAATGTAGATACTTAATTTTACTGTAATTTTGCTTCTTTTCATTCTTTTGTCACACTAATATTCACAGAAATATTTACAATTAAAGATTGAAAGTTTATTCATTGTCAAAAACTCTTGATGATACCAAAAGAACCAATTTTTATGTAAAAAACAAATAATATACAAACCACATCAGAAGATTGTGAAACACGGCTATTTGAAACTATAACTCACAAGATGCCAATGGAATGTAATGTTATAAAATATTACGCAAAACAAGAAATATGCCAACAAATTCATGACAACCAACGGTTATTATTCAGTTCAAATCCAGTCAAATTATCAATACTTTGCAACGAAGCAATAACAAATTTTGGAAGTCCACAAAGAAATCAAAAATTAACATTGCCAAATTCATGTAAATCAAATTCAAATCAATTCAAGGTAAATCAAAACTATGGAAAAATCAACAAACAAAATTATCTTATCAAGAAACTTCACAGATTTCATGCCAAATTTAAAATTAGAATACTGCGAAATTTGTAGAAACAAAACTCAACGCATAAAGCATATTCTACCAATTCAACTTCAGTACGATTCATTGGAAAAATTATACATGAATAACGATAAACTAATCGAAATGGACCAAAAGCTAAACGAAGAAATTCTTGAACATGTAGAAGTCCTTGGACATACTTTCTCAACTTCAAACTGGTTTTCGAATTCGCCGTATTTTTAATAACATTTTCTATTACATTATTAGGACTTTGGAAATGTGGAATACTATCACTCATCTTATGTTGTTTCTCTGGAAAAAACAAAAACTGCTCAACTATACCCTACATCAAAATCTTCAATCAATGTAATCATAAACGGAAAGTCGAATTCCAGGTAAGCGCTCCATATGCAGAAGAAAATCAATATGCAATTATCCCGAGCCAGAATTCATCACCGGATTATCAAACCATGACCCCAAGAAGAAAGCCCCAGAAAGACTTAAAACCTTTCAGATCCTAGCCTTTTTCTAACAAGGGAGTATTGGCGGAAGTCGATTTCCTATGCATTTACTTTATAAATAAAACATTACTTTTACACGATTTTTTCAGATTCATCAAATTTATTATTATATTATATTATTATTATTGATTATTTGTCAAATTTGTAATAAAAAAATCATATAAATTTGTAACAATTTATATTGTAAATTAAAAATGTTCTGGCAAGAGACTATACTGTCACTAGTACGTTTGAAAGTTAATAAAAATTGATTAAGTGAATTTTTTGAATTATTATTTTTAACAAATAAGTCGTACAACAAGAAGAATATTTTGGATTCAAAGAAGCATTGAGTAAATTAACGTTGAAACACTGGTAAAATTATTAGTTGGAACGCAGTAAGTAATTTATTTGTTATTGACTATAAATAAAAAAAGTTGGCGACCGTAACAATCAGGTATTGTTGAACTTTGTAATTTATTTTAAACACCGATAAATTTGAAGTCACGACAATATTATTTAACAACGTCAAATGCCGCTGGAAACTTTTATCGTAAAAAATCTAATAAAAACTGCATAATTCAGTTAATTAGATTTTTCAGAAAAAAGAGGTTAATTTTTTTTCCAAAATTTTTAAAAATTCGACTATACGAACTATACCGTATTTGAAACGCATCAGGTTGACTCGCTCTACGTTAGTGGGGGGAGAACTCGCTCCCCTCACGTATCTCTAATACATCATTCCCCACCATTTCTTATGCCGTTAACGCGCGTCTCTAATTGGTTACTTTATTTACTTAAAATCTAATTAGCGGTGGGTCAGGTGAAAAAATATCCATGGACTTTTCATCTTAGAATTTCATCCCCTATCCACCCTTTTAACAAACTCCATGACTTTTGACTCATCCTATATATATATTGTCGTCTCTAATTGGTTACTTTATTTACTTAAAATCTAATTAGCGGTGGGCCAGGTGAAAAAATGTCCATGGACTTTTCATCTTAGAATTTCATGCCCTATCCACCCTTTTAACAAACCCCATGACTTTTGACTCATCCTATATATATATATATATATATATATATATATATATATATATATATATAGGTGAGTCAAAAGTCATGGTGAAAAAATGTCCATGGACTTTTCATCTTAGAATTTCATCCCCTATCCACCCTTTTAACAAACTCCATGACTTTTGACTCATCCTATATATATATATATATATATATATATATATATATAGGATGAGTCAAAAGTCATGGTGAAAAAATGTCCATGGACTTTTCATCTTAGAATTTCATCCCCTATCCACCCTTTTAACAAACTCCATGACTTTTGACTCATCCTATATATATATAGGATGAGTCAAAAGTCATGGTGAAAAAATGTCCATGGACTTTTCATCTTAGAATTTCATCCCCTATCCACCCTTTTAACAAACTCCATGACTTTTGACTCACCTATATATATATATATATATCTGACCTGACCCACCGCTAATTAGATTTTAAGTAAATAAAGTAACCAATTAGAGACGCGCGTTAACGGCATAACAAATGGTGGGGAATGATATATATATATATACATATATATACATATATATGTTTATGTGTCTGTGAACTCTCTAGCGGTCACTGCGTTATTCTGACGGGAATACAATTTTGTATTTGAGGCGCTTTTGGTATTCAAAAGATCAAGTTCGTTAATGGGTAAAATCGGACATGGGGAAAGTGGGGTTTAGAAGGAGGGGAAACACAAAATGTAGATACTTAATTTTACTGTAATTTTGCTTCTTTTCATTCTTTTGTCACACTAATATTCACAGAAATATTTACAATTAAAGATTGAAAGTTAAAATTCTAAATATCTCTGTACAAATTAGAGTTTGGAAAAATGATTAGGTAATGAATTAGGTAGCAAACTTGATTTTCTACAACTTTACTCCTTATACATTTTACGACTGTTCTAATATTAAGATATCTATTTTATACTTTATGTTTTATTCTCTCTCTTTGCCCCCTTCCTCTTTGACCTATGCCATTAAGTTATAAAATTGTCCTTGAAAATACTAAAATCAAATCAGATATGATATTTCATTTTGATCTCACTAAAATTATGACCCGTAGAGAGTGATTTATGTGTTCTAAGGAAATTCGCTCAGTTGAATCAGCTCCTGCAAAACGCATTTTTAATAATCAGATACGACATTTCATTTTGATTAAACAATAATTGTGGTCGCTAGGGAGTAATGGACGTTTTCTAAGGAAATTCGCAAAGTTGACGCGGCTATTGCGTAACGAATTTTTCTAGTTTAATTTTTAGGAGACCCAGATCTATTTTTACAAAGTAAGCTATTCCGATGCGGTTTAAAATAAAATAATGGTAACAATTCTGATTAAGATCAGCACAACGACATGGAACTTGATGGAACTCAGCAAGTTGGCTATCTTTCTCTTGCTTCTATAGTAGCATGGATGCTGTTATCTTATTTGGCATGGTTATCAGGTATTATCAGGTATTCGTTTGGCATGGTTAAATTTAATTACTCATCTTTAGTTTTCATGTAGTGAAATGCGGGTTTTAAAATAACAGACTATTTGTGAATATGCATTTCTTCAGCCAAGGAAAATAAATAAATTAGAGTTATATTTTCAAACTCGGTAATATCAGTTCAATGTCACCTTGAATTATTTGCATAAATATATCAATCATTCAACTTTATAAAAATTATTAAAAAAACATTTTATCCACCTTATAAAAAAACATCTGAGATACACATCGTATCTAATTATTTTTAATTAAAAGTAATTCAGAATAGCGAAAGAAACGCGACGAGACGATAATAACTCTTTTCTTCTAATAAAATTAGAATCTTGACTGTCGATAAATATACGAGAGACAGACGATAGTACTCTCTTTCAATCGCTAAAGATTTTGAATTTAAAGAAATAAACTAATCACAAAACAGCAAATCAGTTTGGGTAGTAATGATTTAAGTTTTTCTATAGTATATATAGTCTTTATTGTTTCAATTAAAATATTAACAATTAACTAAATAAGGAAAATATGCATTTTATATGAATAGAAGATTTTACAAAGTAATCTTAAAAGATTGTAAAGTAAATTTAGAAGGCTTGTACTTAGAAGATTTATAAGTACAAAAAATTATAATTTTTTTGAATTGTATTTTTTTAAGAAAATTATCAACTGTAGAAGCCGAGACGAGATATATGCATAAACTCGTAGTGTAGTATGTCATATACAAGCAAATATTGCAAAAAGTACATAAAATCTAGCATAGTTCACTCTTAGAGTATATTGCAAAGTTGAAACCCACGAATCACGATATCTTTTTACTGTATATAATCCGACCTGTATAACAGATGAGCATTTAATAATAAAATTAAAAATTATTATGGTTTAATTTTTATTAAATGCTTTTTTAAATTAAAAGAAAAAACACAAAAATATGAGCACTAAAAATAAATGATGATATTATATTTATTTGCCCTTCAAAAGATGTGAAAATTAATATCCGGGTAAGGTAAACCAATATTTTTTTATTGAATCTAATAAAAGTTTCTTTCTAATAAAAGTTTGCTACTATATTTATAATGAACAATTTTTACTCGAAGTATGTTTTCGAAAACCGAATCAATAACGCACAAATCAATTATAAAAAAAAAAAATACAGACGAAGTCGGGTTAAAAAACTGACATCAACTTTTGTGGTCTATAGTACGTATTCATAGATTAATTAAACCCATACCCATAATAATCATTCTTTGGGAAATTTATTTAAACATGTTTTCTACTGTTCTTTACAATGCTTTTATAAAGGTTTACGATTGTTAAATATAAACAGAAATTGTAATTGAAGTTAACAATTATGATATGCCTGTGTCTTATAAACAATTGGAAATATCTCTCTCGAAGCGTTGCAAAAGATGTCAGGTACAGCAGTGGTCGCTAGACAGTAATTTATGTATTTTGAGGAAATTCGCTAATTTGACGCAGCTCCTGCGTAACGTATTTTTTTTACTATAAAGATTTACGCATGAAAAAACTGATGCAAAAAGCTTGTTCAATTGATTACAAATTTACAACAAAGAAAATTAATGGAACTGTAAAAAACGTCTTCCCATTTTAACAAAAATAAGCGGCAAATCAATTTTGGATTTTCACAATAAATTATGAATCACAAATAGCCGTTATCTAACACTTATAACGGGATAGTTTTAACCATAGTGATTATATTGAATTTTTGAATAGCTAGATTCTATAATTTTACTACAATTTTATAAAAAAATTATAGTATATAAAAAATATTAAATTATAATAATCGGATTCAAAATACATGAAATAGAGTTTTGAATTGAACAATTGTTGGGTTTGCCATTAAATTGATTATGACTAGCATAGTTTCGGAGTAATATTATTTACAAGAGAAAAGAACTCCAATGAAATTTCTCAGAATAAATACATCACTCCACTTTTGGAAATAGATAATTATCTTTTCTCTTATTAATTAATGTTTATAGCGACTTTTTTCAATACCAACCATCACAGTATCAGAAAAAATTCCGTATTGCACATACTATTTAGTAAATAAAGTTCCGAAAGAATGACTTGTGAAGAGAATTTTGGGAAAAAATATTTTTTTGAGACTTTCAATAATACGTAGTTCTAAAAGAACGATTGATATCTTCTGTTTCAACTCCATATTTTACGATGGGGGTGCCGAGAAAATGTTGGCTGCAAATGAAAAAAGCGATAATATGAAAACCGTTGCGGTACATACGACAGGACTTGAGGTACAATCAGGTGCAAACGAGGTACAAACGATTGATATTGGTTTCAACTCAAAACATGAAGGTGGGGGTGCTAGCATTTCCACAGAACCCCCAAATGTAAACAGCGACAATTTGAAAACCGTTGAGGTACAAACGACGGGACTTGAGGTACAATCAGGTACTAAAGAGATACAAATGATTGATTTCGGTTTCAACTCGAAATTTGAAGGTGGAAGTGTTTGTATTTCCACAGTACCCGCAAATGTAAATAGCGACAATTTGAAAACTGTTGAGGTACGAACGACGGGACTTGAGGTACAATCAGCTACTAACTTGGTACAAACGATATATATTGGTTTGAAAATGAAAATAGCGATATGAAAACCGTTGCGGTACAAATGACGGAACTCGAGGTACAATCAGATACTAAAGGGTTATAAAATATTGATATCGGTTTCGAGTCGAAATTTGAAGGTGGGGGTGCTGGATTTTTGATAATCTAAAAAACACAAATATATACTCTACTGCACGTCTAAGCTCCTTTCTAGTGTTCTACCAAGAATAAACAAAGCATTCCACGTCACAACACTTTTTCTGAAACCAACTTGTTCTGGGCTGATATGACCTGTACTTTTGTTTTATATTCTATCCAAGATAATGCTGCTTAGTATTTTCATTGAAATATTGATGAGACTTATAGTTCTGTGATTTTCACAGTCCATAGCATTTGGTGTTTTTAGTATCATGAGAAAAGTCGACCGTAGAAGCTATGTTGGCATCCTCCCAGATTCGTAAATACTGCTAAACAGATCCGTGTACTCTATTATGATTTCGTCATATATTTTAAATACCCCAGTAGTAATTTCATCTGGACCCGGAGTCTTGAAGTTTTTAAGTTTATTGATGGCATTTTTTACTCCTTCGTTAATTATTTTTGGTCCAGTTTCATCTTTTGTTTCTGGATCGCTATTTCGATCGTCATCTTGGTATAACTTTTGTACCAAGTGTCCATTATTATGCTATTCTCTTCATCTTTTAGAATGCTTCTTGATATTGGCTTCTTGAGAACAATTATCACAGACAAGACGGTACACTATAACAGACCAGACATTACACTTATACACAAACACACAAAAACCGCATTCTTCATAGACATTGTAGTACCCAACACACACAATCAACAGACTACACACACTGAAAAACTAACAAAATACACCGATATAGCAAAACAAACAACTAACAAAATACACCTGAGGAATCAGTGGAAAATGACACGAGTTGTTATCGTTCCAGTGGTTCTAAGCTCAATAGGCGTCATACTAAAAACACTTCACAACAGTCTACATACACTTGAACTACACAAAAACACATACATATAACTACAAAAGGCAGGTATCTAGAGCACGGTAGTGCGACAGGTCGAGTTTAAGGGGTTTTTTGCCTTCGCGCTTACAGTACTATTACTACAGGAAATTTCAGAGCAGATTTGACCCCGAAACGTCTTCTGAACGAAAAGAGCTACAGTGCTGGTTTTTCGAATACAAGCTATTTAAGGAATTATAAGAGAACACGTTTTTGCTTTTCGTTAAGAAATAAACGGTTAAAAAGTTATTTCGGTTCAAAAACCGTAAAATAGCAGGTACGCCCACAATTTTCATTAAACAGGATAAAAACGTAGGGCCTACACCTACAAACGTAGGTTTAGTACCCAAGGCAAATGGAAAATTATGAAATCACGAAATTTATATTGGGAAATAGGAAAACTTTAGCTTTTTTGTTTTGATAAAATTAACCTAGGAAATATTGCTGCTCTGTGATTGGCTCATATTTCAATATTTATACTAAAATGTTAGTACATACCACTAGTGAGAAGAGTGTGCGATTTTTTAAAACTTTTTGCTCCACTTCCAGAAATGCTAGAAGGGTGCGGTTTTCTTTGCATTCGACGCGGAATTTTTGATACTTTAAATAAGAATACTTGGAAAAATTTAATTTTCGCAACGGAACATATGAAAATTCAAAAATTAAATTTATGTGTTTGAAAATGAAAATTAAATGCCTTAATATATCTGTACACATTAGAGTTTGAGCAAAAATGATAAGTGATGAATTGAAGCAAACTTGATTTCCTACAACTGTATTCCTTACGTATTTTTCGATTGTTCTAATATTAAGAGAGATATTTTCTATTTTGTGTTTGTATATTTACAATTGTGTTATTTTTTTAAAACCGACTTTATGTCATATACAATATCTATACGTTGATTGGTGCAGATAATATAAATTGTATATATATATATGAAAACTGATCTTACATGAAATACAAATCCGACCATAGATAAATGTAAGCAAGGGCCGAGTACTCGGGAAAATCCTTAATGTAATAGTTCCTTCTTAAAAAGTGATGATATGAGAGTAAGGACGAGCTATTTACAAAGTAAATAGCTCTAGACTTCATATAATAGTTGATCTTTAAAAAGTGATGATTTCCATTAAAGAGCCGAGCTATTTACAAAGGAAATAGCTCGGTAAACTATTAACTAATACGATTAATGAGGGGTAAATTGATTAAATGTAAGAAAAAATTTGGTTGAAATCTATTTCGTAAGTTTTCCCTTAGTATGGTTTTAAAATTTTATATAACGCGGCAAGTTATTTTTTCTGATGATTTCAAATATTTTAAAACTTGCCGCGTTATAAAATTTTAAAAACATACTAAGTGAAAATTTACGAAATAAATTTCAACCAAATTTTTTCTTACATTTAATCAATATATCTCTCATTAATTGTATTAGTTAATAGTTTACCGAGCAATTTACTTTGTAAATAGCTCGGCTCTTTAATGGAAATCATCACTTTTAAAAGAGCAACTATTATATGAAGTCTAAAGCTATTTACTTTGTAAAAAGCTCGGTCCTTATCATCACATTTTAAGAAGCAACTATTATATGAAGTCTAGAGCTATTTATCTTGTAAATAGCTCGGTCGTTTTTCCTATATCATAACTTTTTAAGAAGCAACTATTATTATATGAAGTCTAGAGCTATTTACTTTGAAAATAGCCCGTCCTTACTCTCATATCATCACCTTTTAAGAAGGAACTATTACATTAAGGATTTTCCCGAAAACTCGGCCCTTTCTTAAATTTATGTTTTTGGTCGGATATCACTCCTTTTTGAGAGACTTAAATATACAAAGCCGAAGGCTTCGCACAAAACGCTACGCGTTTTGTTACGCTTTGCGTAACAAAAAAGCATACGTTTCGCGTATGGTTTAAAATTTTTTTTCAGGAAATTCGCTAAATTCGATAAACAAATATGCGTTTTGTTACGCTTTGCGTCACAAAAAAGCATACGTTTCGCGTATGGTTTAAAATTTTTTTTCAGGAAATTCGCTAAATTCGATAAATAAATAAGAAGTAAAGTTGTAGAAAATTAGTTTTACTATAATTAAGTTTAAATAAAAGCTTGTTTTGAAAGTATTTTTTTAACTTATCTTGTTTATGTTTATAAATAAAAATCACTACATAGTATAAAACTCCCCCAGCCGCGTCTGTCTGTTCACGATAAACTCAAAAACGACTACACCGATTTTCATGTTGTTTCCAACAATGGATTCAACAGTGGTTCTCGAGGAAGGTTTCAGTATATAATTTATTGAGGTTTTGTGTAAATTGGCTGAAACATGACGATGATAGTTGAAGAAATTGTAAAAAATCAGTTGAATACAATCTTTAAGTATAAAAAATTCGTTACGCAGGAGGATGTATGTAAGTGTATAATTTATCAGTGCATAGTTATAAATAAATAAATAAATAAATACGTGTAGCACTGTTCCAAGACAATCAGTATCCTTGACGAGAGATAATATTATGTTACTCGCTCTGCTCGCAAGGGGGTTCCCCCTTGACCTATTGGCTCCGCGTCACAGAAAATAACATTACATGAATTGTAAAAAAAGTTGAAAAAAATACTTGCCAAAAGAGAATTAATACCATTAGAGAATTAATGAGAGGGGGGTGAAAATTTTTTTGGAAGCGGAATATTTATTGGGAGTATTTGAAGGGTTTGTTGGAGGGGGGGGGGGGGAATTATTTTGGGGGTTGGGTTAAGGATGAGGGGTTTGGGGGGACTGCGCATAGATTGGTCTCACGTCACATTTTTTTTGGGAGGGGAGGGATAATTTTTTGGAGGAGTAGATTTAGGATAGGCGTTTTGGGGGGACTGCGCATAGGTAGGTCTCACATTACAATTTTCAAGGGGTAGCGATGAAAAAAATTTGGTTTTTCGAACTAACCTGTTAATTTGCAGTTATTCTACGTTGAATGAAAAAAAAACGCATCTTTCTAGCATGTAAAGTCGTTGTTTTTCCATTTTCAAGTGTTGAAAAAATTAAAATGTTGAAAGTTTATCGAAAAACCTCATTAGTGTGAAGAAATTCTCCACCAAATGCAAAAAAACCCCATCTTTCTACCATGAATATAACTTAAGGGGGTTGTTTCCCATCATTTTAGGGAGTAGTGAGGAAAAGTTTTAAGTTTTTCTAATTACCTTCTTAACTTGTAGCTATTAAGCGTCGAATGCAAAAAACCGCATCTTTTAGCATGTATAGAAGAAAAAGGGTGCTTTTAGGAGTGTTTTTTCCATTTGTGAATGGTTGCGATTGGAAAATTTACTCTAATTAAATAATCCTATTAACTTAATCCTGTTCCACATTGAATAAAAAAAACCCGGTCTTTCTAACATGAAAAGAAGTGAAAAGGGCAGTTTTAGGGGTGTTTTTCCTCTTTTTGGGGATTGCGATGTAGGTTATGAAATTTTCGAGGTATTCTGTTAATTTGACTTTATTTTGGGTCGATTGGTGAAAATCCCATCTTTCTACCATAAATAGAAGTTAAAAGAGTTGCTTCGGGGGTGCTTTTCAGTTTTTTTTGGGAGGAAGCGATGAAAGTTAGTTGTTAAGTTTTTTGAATAACCTTCTTAATTTTTAGCTGTTTAGCGTCGAATATAAAAAACTGCATCTTTCTAACATGTTTACAAGAAAATGAGTAGTTTTAGGAGCGTTTATCCCATTTGCGAAGGGTAAAGATGGAAACATTTACGTTTTTAAAATAATTCTATTATTTTATACCCGGTCCACGTCGAATGAAAAAAACCTGATCTTTCTAACATGAATAGAAGTGAAAAAGGCAGTTTAAGGGGTGTTTTTCCCATTTTCCGGCAGGTCGTAATGAAAAATTTTAAGTTTTTCGAATAAACTTCCTAATTTGTAGCTATTGAGTGTCAAATGCAAAAAACCTCATCTTTCTAGCATGTATAGAAGGAAAGGGGTTGTTTTACGGGTGTTTTTCCCTATTGCAAAGGGTTGTAATGGAAAAATTTACTTTTTTCAAATAATTCTGTTATCTTGAACCTGTTCCACGTCGAATGGAAAAACCCGATCTTTCTATCATGAATAGAAGTGAAAAGATCAGTTTTAGGGATATTTTTTCCATTTTCGGAGGGTTGCGATGTAGGTAATGAAATTTTTCAAAATATTCTGTTAATTTGACGTCATTGCGGGTCGATTAATGAAAATATCATCTATCTAGCATGTAAAGTACAGAAAAACGTAATTTTGGAGGAGGTTTTTCTGATTTTCCGGAGGATTGCACTAAAAAACTAGAAGTTTACCGATTTTTATCGTCGGTTTGGAGCAATGTCGCGTCGAATGCAAAAAACTACATCATACTAGCATAAATAGAAGTGAATGGGGTAGTTTTAGGGGTTGTTTCCCCATTTTCGGGGGGTTGTGATGGAGGTAATGATGTTTTCTGTTAATTTGACATTATTTCGGGTCAATTGGTAAAAATTCCATTTTTCTAGCATATATAGAACAGAAAAACGTAATTTTGGAGGGTGTTTTTCCGATTTTCCGGGGGGTTGCAACGAAATAGTTAAAGTTTTCTGATTGTTTCCGTCGGTTTCAAGCAAGTTCGTGTCGAATGCAAAAAACCGCAATTTTCTAGATGAGCCAGCTTCACTTTCAGCTTTATAGTATATTAGACTTGGTTATAGGGACTTTACAAAATTTTTGCGGGCGAAGCTGCAACGAGTAATGCTAGTAATAAATAATAGTAATAAATGATAATTGATCAATGCAAAAGATAATGCAAAATATAATAAAAAAGTAAAAATGAGAATATAAATTAATGTTTACAAAATTACGAAAAAAAGCAACTGCACACAATGTCCATCCATCCAAGTACTGACTTCAACAATGTCGCTTAACTCCAAACACTAGACGAAAACTGCTGTATTCAACAAGCCATTGCCATTACCAACGGTTAAAGAAATTTTAAGGGATCATATAGTTCATTGTGTTTTATACATGGTTCTTTACTATGACTAATACCAATCAATATTTAAATAGCTAGTGTCATCCAATCAGATAGGACCCTATAAAAATATCAACGAATAAGATGAAATAAGATGAATATATGCGTTCTAATGCTAATTTGATTAAAACGAATATTGTAAAAATGTTCTTTTTTCCGATACAAATTTCCAATTTTCGCAATTTTCCCGTCGGTTTGGTTACTAGATCTACCCGTATGCCAAATATCAACTTTACAGGATGTCTGGAAGTAGCGTAGAATTTTGATATACATGATGATATACACGTTTTTTTAAGGCGTATACCGCGAATTTTGGGTTTTTGAAGTGAAATAACTTTTAAACGGTTAATTCGTTAACGATCATTGAAAAAACCGGGTTCTTATAATTACGTCGATAATTCGAAATTTCAACACTGTAGCCCTTTTCGTTCAGAAGATATTTCGGGGTCAAATCAACTTCTAATATTTCCTGTAGTAATAGCACTGTAGTGAGAAGTCCAAATGTGTCCCTTAAACTCGGCCTTGCGCACTACCGCGCTCTAGATGCAGGAAGTTGATTGGTTGATATTACACTAATTGTTAAAATTTTTCAACAAAGAAATTTTTGATATTAAATTAAATTATTAAATATTATTATATTTGATATTAATAACAGTTTACTCTTATTTGAAAATATTTGATGGCTTTCTTAAAAAGAGTCAAACTGCATAGTCAAACTGCAGTTTGAATTTCCCGACTGTTGTTGCACGTTTATTATAGTGAGCTAAACGTGATGCTTCAGCAGCAATACGTGCAAAAACATCATTAACAAAACTGTTCATGATACTCAATGCTAGAAGGGTGCGGTTTTTTGCGATCGACGCGGAATTTTTGATACTCTAAATACGAATCTTTGGGAAAATTTAATTTTTCCAACGGGTCATATGGAAAATCAAAAATTAAATTTATGTGTTTAAGATTGAAAATTAAAAGCCTTAATATCTCTGTACACACTAGAGCTTGAGCAAAAATGATAAGGTGATGAATTGTAGCAAACTTGATTTCCTACAACTGTATTCCTTACGTATTTTTCGATTGTTCTAATATTAAGAGAGATATTTTATATTTTGTATTTGTATATTTTTTATATAAAAAACGATTTTATGTGCATCTTATGTGAAATATATTAACAGAGATCTAGAGCACGGTAGTGCGTAAGGCCGAGATTTAAGGGAGACATTCGGACTTTTCACTACAGTGCTATTACTACACCTTATTTTAGCGTCGTTTTTTAGGAGCTGTATCTTTTGAACGAAAAGAGCTACAGTGTTGATATTTCGAATATAGATACTTTACGGAATTATAAGAAACACTTTTTTCAATCAACGTTAACGAATTAACCGTTAAAAAGTTATTTCACTTCAAAACCGCAAAATTCGCGGGAACGCCTACAATTTTTGGTAACTAATAGATCAATATTCTACGATACTCCCAGATATGCTGTAAAGTTGATATTTGGCATGTAGGTAACTGTAGTACCCAAACCGACGGGAAAATTGCGAAAACTGGAAATTTGTATCGGAAAAAAGGAAATTTTTACAATTTTCGTTTTAATTAAATTAGCATTAGAACGCATATATTTATCTTATTCGTTGATATTTTTATAGAGTCCTATCTGATTGGATGACACTTAGGTATTTTAATATTGATTGTATTAGCCCATTTTAAACTAAACATCCATGTAGAAAACACAATGAACTATATTATCACTAAAAATTTCTTTAACCTATAGTAGTGAATTGGCTTGTTGTATACAGCAGTTGGCATATAGCATTTAAAAGTTAAGCAACGTTAGTTGAAATCAGTAATTGGAAGGGTGACCATTGTGTACAGATTTTAATAAACATTAATTTATATTCTCATTTTAACTTTTTGATTATATTTTGCATTGATCAATTATTATTTATTAACGTCAATTGTTTCAGTGCAACCCCCCGGAAAAATGAAAAAACATACTCCAAAATTACGTTCTTCTTTTTTATAAATGCTAGAAAGATAGAATTTTCACTAATCGACCCGAAAAACGTCAAATTAACAGAATATTTTGAAAAATTTCATTACCTATATCGCAACCACATCGAAAATGGGGAAAACATCCCTAAAACTGACCTTTTCACTTCTATTCAAGATAAAAAGATCAGATTTTTTCCATTCGACGTGGAACAGGTTCAAGCTAACAGAATTATTTGAAAAAAGTAAATTATTCCATCACAACCCTTCGCAATCGGGAAAAACACCCGTAAAACAACCCCTTTCCTTCTATTCATGCTGGAAAGATGAGGTTTTTTGCATTTGTCACTAAATAGTAACAAATTAGTAAGTTTATTCGAAAAATTTTAAATTTTTCATTACAACCTCCCGGAAAATCGAAAAACACCCCCCAAAATTACGTTTTTCAGTTCTTTACATACTGAAATGATGGAATTTTCACCAATTGACCCGAAATAATATCAAGTTAACAGAATACTTTAAAAAATTTCATTTCCTACATCGCAACCCCTCCCCCCCTCCCGAAAATAAGGAAAACAACCGTAAAATTGCCATTTCACTTCGATTCTAGTTAGAGAGATGGGATTTTTTTTTAAAAGTCAAATTAATAGATTACTTTAAAAAATTTCATTATCTACATCGGAAACCTCCGAAAATGGGAAAACACCCCTTAAACTGCCTTTTTCACTTCTATTAAGGTTAGAAAGATCAGGTTTTTTTCATTCGACGTGGACCGGGTTTAAAATAGTAGGACTATTTTAAAAACGTAAATTTTTCTATCGTTACCCTTCGAAAATGGGATAAACACCCATAAAACTACCCCTTTTCTAGTATACATGCTAGGAAGACGGAGTTTTTTATATTCGACGCTAAACAGCTACAAATTAAGAAGGTTATTCAAAAAACTTAACAACTAACTTTCATCGCTTCCTCCCAAAGAAAATTGAAAAGCACCACCGAAGCAACCCTTTTAACTTCTATTTATGGTAGAAAGATGGGATTTTCACCAATCAACCCAAAATAAAGTCAAATTGACAGAATACCTCGAAAATTTCATAACCAACATCGCAATCTCCAAAAAGAGGAAAAACACCCCTAAAACTGCCCTTTTCACTTCTTTTCATGTTAGAAAGAACGGTTTTTTTTTATTCAACGTGGAACTGGATTAAATTTACAGGATTATTTTATTAGAGTAAATTTTCCAATCGCAACCATTCATCTGGAAAAAACACCCCTAAAAGCACCCTTTTTCTTCTATACATGCTAGAAAGATGTGGCTTCTTGCATTCGACGCTTAATAGCTACAAATTAAGAAGACAATTAGAAAAACTTAAAGCTTTTCCTCACCACTCCCTAAAAAGATATGAAAACAACCCCCTAAAGTTTCATTCATGGTAGAAAGATGGGGTTTTTTGCATTTGGTGGATAATTTCTAAGACATTTCTATTATACTATTGGTCAGTACCTAACATATATGAGATTCTATACAATAAACATACAAGTGTTACACATTTAATTGTTTTATCTCAGAACTCCGTCATTTATGAACCGATTTTGAATTTTTTGTTTTAAAGGGTTTGATTTCTCATTGTCAACATTATTATATAACAACCATACTATATTGATGTTTAAGCCTTTCAAAAAGCGAGCAGAGCCAGTTGACGTTACAAAACGCGAAGCGGTCTCTTTTGTATATGTGAATCTAAAAGTATCGCGAAGCGTAAAAAAACGCAAAGCATACGTGAAGAGTAACAAAACGCTACGCGTTTTGTGCGAAGCCTTGAGCTTCGTATATTTAAGCCTTACAAAAATAATTGATATCCGACCAAAAACATAAATGTAAGAAAGGGCCGAGTTTTCGGGAAAATCCTTAATGTAATAGTTCCTTCTTAAAAAGTGATGATATGAGAGTAAGGACCGAGCTATTTACAAAGTAAATAGCTCTAGACTTTACATAATAGTTCCTTCTTAAAAAGTGATGATATGGAAGAAAGGACCGAGCTATTTACAAAGTAAATAGCTCTAGACTTCAGATAATAGTTGCTCTTTGAAAAGTGATGATATCCCATTAAAGAGCCGAGCTATTTACAAAGTAAATAGCTCGGTAAACTATTAACTAAAAAAATTAATGAGGGGTAAATTGATTAAATGTAAGAAAAAATTTTGTTGAAATTTATTTAATAAGTTTTCCCTTAGTATGTTTTTAAAATTTTATAACGCGGCAAGTTTTAAAATATTTGAAATCATCAGAAAAAAAAACTTGCCGCGTTATATAAAATTTTAAAAACATACTAAGGGAAAACTTATGTAATAAATTTCAAAAACATTTTTTCTTACATTTGATCAATTTACCCCATTAATTTTTTTAGTTAATAGTTTACGGAGCTATTTACTTTGTAAATAGCTCGGCTCTTTAATGGGATATCATTACTTTTCAAAGAGCAACTATTATCTGAAGTCTAGAGCTATTTACTTTGTAAATAGCTCGGTCCTTTCTTCCATATCATCACTTTTTAAGAAGGAACTATTATGTAAAGTCTAGAGCTATTTATTTTGTAATTAGCTCGGTTCTTACTCTCATATCATCACTTTTTAAGAAGGAACTATTACATTAAGGATTTTCCCGAAAACTCGACCCTTTCTTACATTTATGTTTTTGGTCGGATATTTTATATTTTGTATTTGTATATTTTTTATATAAAAAACGATTTTATGTGCACCTTATGTGAAATACAAAACCTGTTATTTGATTGGTTCAGATAAATTAGTTTTATCTGAACCAATCAAATTAAAGCAATTGTATTTCACATAAGATGCACATAATACAAACACAAAATATCAAATATCTCTCTTTATATTAGAACAATTTGAACACAAAAAATTACGTTTTTATTCCCAGTATATGTAAATATACATGGTATATTAAGTTTAGTCCCAACTTTGTAACGTTTGAAAATATTAGTCCTTGATATAAATGCTTGTTTATAAAATGGCCCATTTCGGCTATTTCCGCAAGTCCGCCCGTCTGTTTGTGGACGCAATAACCCAAGAACGAAAACAGATAAACAGCTAATTTTTGTTTGTGTGTTCTAGAACAAAAAAGTAAGGTCAAATTCGTTAATGGGCAATTTTTACTTTTAACCGAAAATCAGTTCCACCCTTCTTCCATTTCGATGGTGATTTTTTGGCGCCGACTCAAAATTATTAAGATATCTACATTAGTGTAGGATGTCATCTTAAATCGAATATGGCGGCCGTCGCAAATGGCCATTTAAAATTTCCAAATTCACTCTCATGATATGGGTATCAAATAAAAGACCTTGATGACGTCATTCTAAATCCAATATAGCGGCCGCCGCAAATAGTGATTTTAAATTTCCACACTAAACTCTATGGTTTGAGTATCAAATGAAAGGGCTTGATGAGCGAAACACAGTTTATAAAGTGACGTTATTCTAAATCCAATATGGCGGCCGCCGCAAATGGCGAATTATAATTTCCACATTAATCCCAATGATATGGGTATCAAATGAAAGGGCTTGATGAGCAAAACACAATAAGTAAAGTGATGTCATTCTAAATCTAATATGACGGCCACCGCAAATGACGATTTGAAATTTCCAAATTCACCCTCATGATATGGGTATCAAATAAAAGGGCTTGATGAGCGAAACAAATTAATTAAAGTGACGTCATCCTAAATCCAATATGGTGGCCAACAAAAATGGCGATGTATAATTTCCACATTAACCCCTATGATATGGGTATCAAATAAAAGACTTGATGAGCGAAACATAGTATATAAAGTGACGTTATTCTAAATCCAATATGGTGGCCGCCGCAAATGGCGATTTATAACTTTCACATTATCCCCTATGATATGGGTATCAAATGAAAGGGCTTGAGAAGTGAAACACAATAAATAAAGTTAAGTCATTTTAAATACAATATGGCGGCCGCCGAAAGTGGAGTTTTATAATTTCCTCATAAACCCCTATGATATGGGGATCAAATCAAAAGGCTTGATGAGTGATATATATATATATATGTATATATATATATATATATATATATATATATATATATATATATATATATATATATATATATATGTCGTAGTTACATTGGGAGTATAATCGTTTGAACCAGTATATATGTTGTCAGGCATTGTTGTTTTTATAAAATACAAACACTTACCAATTTCCAATAGCACACTGAACACTGCATTTTCACAAACACTCACTAGTCTCCAATAATACCCGGTGTCCCGCACTTTCACAATCAGTAATTACAAATAGTTGGTTCAATCTACGACACAGTAAGTTGACTCCAGTTAACAATACAGATACAACGCGAATAATACTAACAAATGCCATACCACGGTTATCTCATCAATAAACATAATTAATTATACTAGTCCAAAAGGGCTACCAACAATCCAAACGCTTTCTCCATGTGCCCATTCAGCAGAGTTCAGTTGATACTAATACGCAACTGCACGATACGGTCTGTACTGGGGTGCTGTCCTCTCAGGACTCCCTTTCTTGATATCCGTCAAAGATATTGGAAAAACGATCATTACTACCCCTACGTTATGGTTATATTATGTCGCCTGTATAACACCTGGTATAACACAAAAAAGGTCTCTTTTCATTCGTACCGTACAATTTGCGTCTAAGTAGAGACCACATGTGTCCCGTCCAACCGAACCCTTACTTACTGTGATAATTGATAATCTTAAAGCAATTATTCTTTATTGCACTTATAATAGACAATTTATTTTATTCTAAGAATATATAAGTATCGATAATATCTAATTTCCGGGCCTCTATGTCTGGCGGATCCTTTTATGTCGGACATACTGTAATAAATAAACCCTTTTCTTAAAAAAATAGTTTTATAGCACATATAAATGTAAGTGTTTAAAATCTCCAAATGAGAATTTGTCCTTTGCACAAATTCAATCTTCGACATATATATATATATATATATATATATATATATATATATATATATATATATATATATACCTTTCAAAAAGTAATGATATCCGATCAAAAACATAAATATAAAAAAGGGCTGAGTTTGCGGGGAAATGCTTAATCTGTAATAGCTGCTCCGTAAAAAGTGATGATATGGTATGAAGGACCGAGCTAATTACCTTTTGCCTTTTTTTCCTTTTTTGTTCAGCCGCTTTTGGTATTCAAAAGGTCAAATTCGTTAATGGGTAAAATCGGCCAAGGGGAAAGGGGGGTTTAGAAGAAGGCTGAACAAAAAAGGAAAAAAAAGGCAAAATTTTCGGGAAAATCCTTAATGTAATAGTTGCTCTTTAAAAAGTAATTTATTTTTCTTTTGATTCAAATATTTTAAAACTTCTGCGTTATAAAATTTTAAAAACATACTAAGAAAAAACTTACGAAATAAATTACAACCAAATTTTTTCTTACATTTAATCAATTTACCTCTCATTAATTTTCTAAGGAAAAATTTACATAAGAAATTTATATTCATTTTACTCACACTTGGTAATTAGCTCGGTCCTTTATCTCATATCATCACTTTTTAAGGAGCAGCTATTATACATTAAGGATTTCCCCGCAAACTCGGTCCTTTTTTACATTTATGTTTTTATATTCATTTTACTCACACTTGGTAATTAGCTCGGTTCTTTATCTCATATCATCACTTTTTAAGGAGCAGCTATTATACATTAAGGATTTCCCCGCAAACTCGGTCCTTTTCACATTTATGTTTTTGATCGGATTATTAATACTTGCCGTATAGTGAGAAAGTTTCTCTCTATAAGGCAAAGCACTCTCCAAACACAAACACCAACCACTGCTCTACACACAACACAAACACAACATACATTCCGACCAACGCAAACACACTTCTACACCAAACACGAAATTTTCACATCAGCACCCACACAATACACAGTCACACACGCAAAAAACAACACAAAAAATACACACGATACAGCACAGCATATTTACAACAACACTCACACACGCACCAACGCCACATTCTCCAAACCAAACACAAAACACTACACAAGAAACAAACCCATGACCATACAACATCAGTACTTTTTTGTATCAATTTTATTTTAAAAAGTTACAAAATTTATTATGTTTGAATGTAGCCAAACAATGTAAAAAAAGTTTATTCCGTTCGAAAATAATAATGTTTTCAAATTATTAAAAGAAATTTTCTGTAAAAAATTGGGACCAAAGTTCTGCATGGAAAAATGCATTTGTGCAATGAGTGCAGCATGTAGAAAGGATTTATTAAAAAAAATTGCGACAGAACATTTTATGATACTCATCATGGAATTTCCTATGTTATATTTTTAACAAAACAGTGTTAGGCTGACTAACACTGTTTAAACCAATTTTGCTCTTTTGGTGTGCGTTGGCCCTTACATCACGATTAAACATCAATATAGAAATTTCATACAAGATTCAAAGGCATATCCTACAGCTGACTGTGGTAGAGACCATAACCAAGTGATATGCAAAAAAAAAATAAAACTGAAAAATGTTACACTCTCTTAGTTGTGACGCAAGGAGGAGGGGATTTATTTGAAAAAATTATGCTAATCCTGCCGATAAGGTGAGTTTGAGAAAGTAGAGTCTAGGAATACTGTTTCAAAACCATAAAGATATTTATTGCAAGCTTTAGTAAAATAAAGTAGGGGCAAAATTGATTTATGATTTTGATATCGATTACCCATATATTTATATCTGAGATAAATATTTCGAAAAAGGTATAGGAAAAGGAGATATAGGAAAACTTTAAATTCAAATATTGTTCCCTATTAGATTACTTATAATTTTTGTTCAATCCATTCAAATTTTGACGGTCAACTTAACAATATTTCAAGAAATGGAATATTTGAAATTTAAATTTTTATGAGTAATAATATTTTTTGATGGTTTTGTTCGAGTTTTACAAGTATTTTTGTGCTTAGGGAATGCAAAATAACTCTGCAAGTGATTCACGGCAAGTGAAAAATTATTGAATTAAAATAATGTTATTTTTGTTGGTAAATTTGCAGAAACTGTAGAATTTATATTTATATTTATATATATATATATATATATATATATATATACATATATATATATATATGTATATATATATATATATGTATATATATATATATATGTATATATATATACATATATAAATATATATAAATATATATATATATATATATTTATATATATATATATATATATATATATATATATATATCATACTCCAAGATAAAAATATAAAAAACATCTTGGTAATAAATAATTTTCTGCTTGAAAATGTAGTGCACACACTACTTAATTTATGGTTATTAGATCACGTGTCGTTTTTAAAATATGTATCCAAATTATTTCATGATCTGCTGTTTTTACAAATTATTAATAAAGTATTCCTACACTACAATTTGTCCTATCTATCGTTTTTCTGGTGCTTCATCAGATAAATTCGACTAGTTTTAATTAACCTAGAGCTACAAAATTGCGCACTCATGTATAAGTCACTCATTTGGCGGGAGTGTTGACAAATATTGGTAAATAGTGCAATTTTTTTAATAATATTATGCATTAAAATGTTGAAAATAAAGGACTTTTAAGTAGAAAATGATATTTATTCCAATCTGGACGCTCCAATATGTTACAACAAATAAAAACTTGAGGCGTTCATAAAAGCTGAGACGAACTTTTAAAACCGGATCGCCTCAAGCTTTCATTTTTGTCCCATACTGGTGACTCGGGGAAAAATATTTTATTTTTTACTGTCTAGTTCAATAAATAAAAGTTTGCATATAAACAAAATTTTATGTCTATAGTCTCACCTGAGACACGCACCAAATTAGCAACGAGCAACATATGTCTGACTCCATATCCCAGAGATAGTTACGATTAGCTAATTCATACTGATGATGACTACCTTGTAGTCGAATTACGTATTTATAAAATACAAATAATTGTTCTAGGAATTGGGGCAAAATTTGAAAATTAATTTGTAAATGATAAATAAACGTTACTTCAAGGGACAAAGATTTATTGATTCTTCCAATCTAAACAATAAGACAATTATTTATTTCATAATATTTTCTTACAATAATAATATTTCTCTACTTGACACTTTAATATCAACTAGTTTTTTTAAAGCATCAAACATTATTGGTAAAAATAACCTTCGGATAGGTTGGTTTAAAAAACAATATACCGTAAATTGTTTCTGAATAGAAATGATGAATGTAAAGAAAAAAATGTATAGTTATTTGAAAGTACATAGTACATAGTTATTTCATTTTCTTATTTCGGTTTTTTAAATTTACATAAGTTGCTTATCAACACCACTTGTCATGGTTTATTTAAATACGATTAAGGTGCACGTACGCCATCTACCGTAAATTAGAAATATTTAAAAAAAATTTAAAGAACTGCAACAGAAAACAAGCTCAGGTGGAGGGTTTGTATAAGTGATTCGGGGTTGAAATATCGTTTTTCTTTATTTTCCTTAAATAACTAAACAAAACTATGGGATTTATCTCCCACAAGGTGTAACACTAAAATTTAAATGGTAACTGGAGTGGCTGGAATCTTTTTATTCTATGAGTTTGTTCACTATTGTCTAGCAGATTTACTGCCAATGTATTTGTATGTGATTCTAATATTTCTAAATACTTTACACTAGATTTCACTGTCTCACTTTTCACTGTGTTCACTTTAAGGTTTTCACGAACTTCACTATTTGGAATGAGCATCTGTTATAGCACGAAGTATTTTGTATTTATATTTATATAATGGAAAATGGGCACGTACTGATCTGGACAATGCCAACGTTTTTGCACAACATCTGCAAGAGGATTTACACCATTTAAATAGAAGTAAAAGAAGTTGGTAAATGCATAAAGAACGAGTTGGATCTAAATAAATCACCAAGATAAGACCTAATTACTGGGAAAATTATCAAGGATTTGCCTAGAAAGGCTGTTGCCTAGAAAGCTATGCTAACGATGATTTACAATGCTGTGCTCAGGAAAGGATACTTTCCCTGTCAATGGAAAATTGCTCAGGTGATTATGATTCCAAAACCAGCAAAACCACCACACAAAGTAACGTCGAAAGAACGTAGAAAGCTATGCTAACGATGATTTACAATGCTGTGCTCAGGAAAGGATACTTTCCCTGTCAATGGAAAATTGCTCAGGTGATTATGATTCCAAAACCAGCAAAACCACCACACGAAGTAACGTCCTACAGACCAACAAGTCTTCTACCTATACTTGGAAAGTTACTGGAAATAATTTTATTAAAACGCATAAACTATGTTATCGTTAATGAGCAACTAATTTCAGAACATCAGTTTGGTTTTCGCAAAAATCATGGTACTATTGAGCAAGTGTATCGTTTGGTTAAAGTCATAGACCAGACATTTGAAGATAAAAGCTACTGTTCTGCTGCATTTCTTGATGTTAGTCAACCTTTCGACAAAGTTTGGCATGAAAGTTTGCTGTTCAAAATAAAAAGGTTACTCCGCCATACTCTGTGCTGCATCATTAAATCATATATCGAAGAGATATTTTATCAAATCAGGTTTGGTAAAGAAACAAGTCCATCAAATTAAGATCAGATTAATCAAATTAATGTCCCTCAAGGAAGCGTCCTAGGGCCAACTTCATATTTATTATACACTGCCGACTTACTAATCAATAAGAACACGACACTCGCCACATTTGCAGATGATAAGGCTATACTGTCGCAACATTATAGTCCCAGTATAGCAGCAAATCAGCTACAACAACACCTTAACCAAATTTATGAATATGCTAGGAAATCGCGTGTGTCTATCAATGAAACAAAGTCAGCTCACATCGTATTTAGTAAATGCAGAGGTGTTTCTCCGAATGAACACATAAACAGTAAAGTTGATTGTGTAAAGTATCTTAGAATGCATCTAGATAAAACTTTAACTTGGCGTACTCACATTTGAAAAAAACGAAAACAGTTAGGACTTAGTAAGTATTATTGGCTTATAGGCAGAAAATCAAAACTATCACTCAGAAATAAATTATTAGTATACAATACTGCCTTGACGCCAATTTAGACTTATGGAATATAACTTTGGGGTTATATAAATATAAATACAAAATACTTCGTGCTATAACAGATGCTCATTCCAAATAGTGAAGTTCGTGAAAACCTTAAAGTGAACACAGTGAAAAGTGAGACAGTGAAATCTAGTGTAAAGTATTTAGAAATATTAGAATCACATACAAATACATTGGCAGTAAATCTGCTAGACAATAGTGAACAAACTCATAGAATAAAAAGATTCCAGCCACTCCAGTTACCATTTAAATTTTAGTGTGACACCTTGTGGGAGATAAATCCCATAGTTTTGTTTAGTTATTTAAGGAAAATAAAGAAAAACGATATTTCAACCCCAATTCACTTATACAAACCCTCCTCCTGAGCTTGTTTTCTGTTGCAGTTCTTTAAATTTTTTTTAAATATTTCTAATTTACGGTAGATGGCGTACGTGCACCTTAATCGTATTTAAATAAACCATGACAAGTGGTGTTGATAAGCAACTTATGTAAATTTAAAAAACCGACATAAGAAAATGAAATAACTATGTACTATGTACTTTCAAATAACTATACATTTTTTTCTTTACATTCATCTAATCATTTCTATTCAGAAACAATTTACGGTATATTGTTTTTTAAACCAACCTATCCGAAGGTTATTTTTACCAATAATGTTTGATGCTTTAAAAACACTAGTTGATATTAAAGTGTCAAGTAGAGAAATATTATTATTGTAAGAAAATATTATGAAATAAATAATTGTCTTATTGTTTAGATTGGAAGAATCAATAAATCTTTGTCCCTTGAAGTAACGTTTATTTATCATTTACAAATTAAATTTCAAATTTTGCCCCAATTCCTAGAACAATTATTTGTATTTTATAAATACGTAATGCGACTACAAGGTAGTCATCATCAGTATGAATTAGCTAATCGTAACTATCTCTGGGATATGGAGTCAGACATATGTTGCTCGTTGCTAATTTGGTGCGTGTCTCAGGTGAGACTATAGACATAAAATTTTGTTTATATGCAAGCTTTTATTTATTGAACTAGACAGTAAAAAATAAAATATTTTTCCCCGAGTCACCAGTATGGGACAAAAATGAAAGCTTGAGGCGATCAGGTTTTAAAAGTTCGTCTCAGCTTTTATGAACGCCTCAAGCTTTTATTTGTTGTAACATATTGGAGCGTCCAGATTGGAATAAATATCATTTTCTACTTAAAAGTCCTTTATTTTCAACATTTTAATGCATAATATTATTAAAAAAATTGCACTATTTACCAATATTTGTCAACACTCCCGCCAAATGAGTGACTTATACATGAGTGCGCAATTTTGTAGCTCTAGGTTAATTAAAACTAGTCGAATTTATCTGCTTTAACAAATTTTGGAATAAAATTTCAAATTCGCCCCATTTGCCTAGATCAGTTTTTTTCACAATTTCAAGGTGAAATTGTCACCAAATTAGCGACGAGTAACATATCCTGAGACAATATAACAGTAATTTTAATAAGAGTAAAGTTAACAGGAATAAATGTGAATGAAGGAAATTTTAACAAGAGTAATTTCAATATAATTTAAAATTTATTATATTTCAAATCTAGTAAATTTTAATTTAGTTAATTTTCTATTTATTTTTATTTTTGTCTATTGAACATATTATTTTTATTGAACTCGACTTTCAATCCATTTCTAAATGTCAAACAGTGAATTACGACTAGCTAATTTATACTGATGATGACTACATTGTAGTCGAAATACGTATCTAGAGCACGGTAGTGCACAGGGCCGAGTTTAAGAGACACATTTGGCCTTCTCACTTACAGTGCTATTACTACAGCTTAATTTAGGCTCATCTTTTAGGTTCTGTATCTTTTGATCGAAAAGAGCTACAGTGTTGATATTTCGAATATCGATACTTTACGGAATTATAAGAAATCATTTTTTCGATGATCGTTAACGAATTAACCGTTAAAAAGTTTTTTCACTTCAAAAATGCAACATTTTCACCAATCGACCCGAAATAAAGCCAAGTTAACAGATAACTTTGAAAAATTTCATTACCTTCATCGTAAACCTGCGAAAATGGGAAAAACACCCCTTAAACTGCCTTTTTCACTTCTATTCATGTAAGAATGATCAGGTTTCGTTATATAACCCGAGCGATCTCCTTTGTATATGTGAATCTAAAAATAGTAAAGTATCGCGAAGAGTAAAGAAACACAAAGAATACGCGAAGCGTATGCTGTTTTGTTACGCAAGGCGAAACCAAAAGCGTAGCGTTTTGTGCGAAGCTTCATATGTGCGACTTCGTATATTTAAGCTCTTCAAAAAGAAGTGATGTCCGACCAAAAACATAAATGTAAGAAAGGGCCGAGTTTTCGGGAAAATCCTTAATGTAATAGTTCCTTCTTAAAAAGTGAGGATATGAGAGTAAGCACCGAGCTATTCACAAAGTAAATAGTACTAGACTTCATATAATAGTTGTTTCTTAAAAAGTGATGATATGAGAGTAAGGACCAGTATTCCAATAAAATTAATTAATGTACTGACTGTCGAGTCTAGTTTTAGCGTATATTTTGTCAATTGTCCGCCGGTGATATCCAAATGTGTAATTTGGTGACTTGGCTGAATTTTATACAATGTATTCTAGTGGAATCAATAAATGTGTTGTTATCGTCAAGTTCAATGTAATACTGCAGATTAAATGAATGTTGCGCTCTTCGAATCTATTGTACTAGTAGTTCTTCTCCATAACTGCTTCAAAATTGTTGCGGATGAAGTTGCACCTAAATATAATTGTAGTGAGGGGTATGTCGATGTGCGCGCAGTGAATAGTTGTAATTGTGCCAATTTAGCGTTTTACGTTTTAAATTAACGCGGTATTGTTCCAATGAATCTTAATGGTTTAAAAAAAAAAAGGTTTTAAAATAGCAATAAAGCCATTTGTATTTATTTTACATTGTACAATATATGTATGCAATGATTATGATGATGATTATTATTAAGATAATGAAAAAGCAAAAATAATAATTTATCCTTGACTTAGTTTACAACAGTAATTAGGATAAAATATGAATAAATGGTAGGTAAATGATTTGTAAAAAACTTTCACTATAACCAATGCGTATATGTTATATTTAAATTGTCTTTTTTTCGATAGAGTTCTAAAGCTAGGTTTGCGATGACAAAATCTCAAAAATCTAAAATACATGCTTTTTACCCACGATGAAACGATGGTATATACGTTTATGGTAAGAGGTTGTTTGTGAGTTTGTATGCCTGTTATCATTTTTCTCAAAAACGACTGAACTGATTTTGATGTGGTTAGTTAGTTGCATATTCTAAGTAAGACCCTAGAGCAGGTTCTGTGCCATATTTTACAGTTATAAGCCGCCAAGAAACGCCGTAGTAGATGTATTTCTCAATAACTACTGAACCGACTTCGATACAGTTTGTTGCATTACATATAGGTCTTACTTTAGAGCTGGTTCTTTATCATGTTTTACGGTTACAGCCCACCAGAAGCGCTATAGTAGATATTTTTCTCAAAAAATACAGAACCGATTTTGATGCGGTTTGTTGCATTACATATTTGTCACCCTAAAGTAGGTTCTTTGTCATGTTTTACGGTTATAGGCCACCAGGGGAGGTTGAGGTAGATATTTAGGTATTTTATATGTTATAATGAAAAAAAATAATGATAAGGTTAATTATGTAGTGACCAAGGGTAAGATATTTTTTTATTGAAATTATACCAAGATACTTCTTCAAAGCAAAGTACGCTTTTAAAATTAACTTTATATATATATATATATTTTTTAGTACGTTTATATGAAAATAAATTTTTTGTTAGAGTAAAACAAAATTAATTTTAATTATCTATTTTACCCACTTTATCAGCAAATTTTTACTAAAAAACTTTATTTAACTTCATATTTTATTCTTTATATTTTGTGACATATTACACAAGGCTATCTATTTTGATGGCACCAAATTATTATTTACTACCATAAATTTGCAAAGTTTTATTTCATAGGACAATTGGAGGTAGTTAAAAAGTTGAAAAGTGTCCAAAAGGTAAAATTTATATGCATTAATTTTAAACTTTCTAATTCTCTTAAATTTTTAAACTAAACGATAATTTTTATAAACTTTTAAATTTAAAGTTATTAATGTTTTTTCGTAAAGTCCATGTTTGAACAATAAACACCCTGTTAAAAAACGAATATAAAAAAAAATCTGATTATAAATTCGCCAAAATTAAAATATTATTTGAAAAATATTGTATGCTAAATTATTAATAAATATCCCACTAGCGTCAAAAACTTATCCTAAGCATTATAATAAATTGTACAAAAGTTGGCGCGAGAAAACATTTACTGGGGAAATATACATATACATATATACATATATGCATATATATATATATATATATATATATATGCATATATATATATATATATATATATATGTGTATATATATATATATATATATATATATATATATACATGTATATACATATATATATATATATATATATTGTTGCATTTTTCAGTAATTTAATCATTCGTTTATTATTTATTTTAGATATACCTACATCGTCTTACAAGCAGCTTTTCTGCTTTTTTCATTCTGTGATATCTAATAAGGGATATTTCTAAGATAGTTTGCTAATTTTGTTATTATTCTAACTAGACCAGTAGAAATAAGCGTCAGAATTAAGAAAAAAAAAATTCGTTACAGCAATCTGACAGCGGGATATTGTTAAACAAGCTATTGTAAAAGAGGTAAAAATAAATCGAACTATCCGGGGTGGAATGGGGTGGGTTTTTAGGGGTCGAAACCAGTTTTTACCTATTTATGGCTAAACTGTGCATCCTACCGAAAAAAGTTAAATATAAAAGTTGTAGGTTATAAAATGATCTACAACTTTTGTATCTACCATTTTTATCCTAACCTCAAAATTTTTCGAAAAAAAAGCGAAAAACCGGTTTTTCGATTTTTAATTTTTTTGTTTGACAAAAAAAAATCAATCAAGCTCAAACTTTGCCAAAAAATACCTTTTAGTGTCGCAAAAAGGCAGTAATTTTTTCGGACGGAAAAATTTAGAGGTTTTTCTTAAATTTCATTTTTTTGAAAAAAAAGCAAAATTTTCAACTGCGGTTCCTCCTAAAACTACGTCTCCTACAGAGTTCATTTTTGGCTCACTTACTCGTTGTTACGTCTACTTCCGATAAATGGTAAAAAAATGGTATACTTCAATGGAAAAAATGACCGGAAAATTGAAAAAACCGAAAAAATGCCTATTTTTGTGGTAATTTGCATATTTATCGTTAAATAAGTGTTATCAATTGATATAACCATTGGTTTTACATTGAAAATTCTATTCATTGTCACAAAGTTTACAAAATCGGCAGAATCAATAATTGGCAAGGACTTCGGCAGCGTCAAATTCCAACGTAAAAACAAAGTTTTGTCACTAAAAAATGTTGACTCATCGATTAAAGTGAGTGATGAAAAAGTAACAATTAATCATTTACTATTATTTAAAAGAATTTCACTACAGATAAGTAATAAAAATGATATGAAGGATCACCGAAAAGCCCACCCCATTCCACCCCGGATAGCAGCTGTTGGTTCGATTTATTTTTACCTCTTTTACAATAGCTTGTTTAACAATATCCCGCTGTCAGATTGCTGTAACTAATTATTTTTTTGTTTGAACCGTATTTCTACTGGTCTAAACCCTTATGTTTTTGTTTTGGGATTTTTACATTTTGTTTGGTTGTTTTTTCTTTCTTAATCAATCTGAGGTATTTATAATTTTCAACGTTTATCGTTTTATCAATCATCACAGTTTTTCTCTGTGCAATATTTTACTTTATTTTAAATAAATTGTGTGAAAAATTTTTTTTATCAATTACGTTCATTTTTTGTGATGGTTTTTCGAGTTTTGATTATTTTTCTTTTGTTAGTTTTTTCACTTGACAAACCCCTCAACTAATTTCACATTATTTTTAATTTTTCCTCTACTTATTTTGAGAGACTTGTTTTGATATTTTGTGTCATTGATACACAGTATCAATTATTTGTTAAATATCATGTTTTAAATTTATTGTCAGTAGTTTTTCAATTGGTCTCCGATTTCTTAATTAATTAAATTTTCATGTCACATTTTGTTTTTTGTTCTAATCTAACTCAAGGTTCTCGAAACGTCAGGATATTATATATTATATATTCATCATTAGTCTCAAATAAATAAATAAATATCCACATTTATATATATATATATATATATATATATATATATATATATATATATATATATATATATAATCATACATATACATTTATTTATTCAGGGTATACAAATATATGTTGATACGATTTTATTGAAATTATTGTACAATGGTAATAAAATATGCATACACAGATAATTGTAGACATTATACACACCTTACAACTAGAGAATATTTCGTGCTAAAAACATTTTCGATTTTTTTATTTTTAATATTTGCATTTGTAAATAGCGGGTGTATTGCATTGTTGCCGATTGTAATTTTAATCTTGACATTAAAATTGCAAGACTCAATTTAAAAAAGTAAGGATATCTTAATCTCTTATAAGAAAACAAACATAGATATTTGTTGAGTCCAAAGAAATATTATATCCTGAATTCTTGGTTTTTACTTTTTGTGTTTTAAAATAACTTTTTTTACCGTAGCCGGTTTTTAATTTTAATTAATTGTTATTACCTCTAATATATTTATAATACCTCAGGAGTAGAGAATTGGATTAGAATGCCAGGGCAAGCATGCTCAAATTCAAATCTACTCAGGGTACAGACTCTAAACGATGATTTTTTACGTTTCCTTTTAAAATTAAAATTTATTCATTGTCAATTCAATAAGTAGTGCCAGTCCTCTTTAGAGCTGACACAACAAACAAATTATTACTAAATAAAATTTTTGCATAACCCGCATTTAAATAATTTTTTTGAATACTTCTTTAGGTACGTTATGAGAATCCGATCCGAGTGTATTTTCTGATGTAGCACTCCTGTTCTATTGTACAGTGCTTGAGAGACATTTGGTAAAAAATTCGTATCCCTTCAGTGGACATTAATTTTGTGTGTGCTATGGATATTGCATATTGCGATCTCTTCTAAAGCGATATTGATGTTGGTACAGTTTCTCTTTGGTTTTAAGCTTCTGCATCAGTCTTGCAGCGATTAAATGTGCGAAGAGCTTGCCCATGACATCCAGCAAACATATAGGCCTGTATTTCTGTGACTTGCCTGGTTGCTGAGGTTTTTTTTTTATATTAAAACCACCTTTGCGATCTTCCAGATTACAGGGTAAATTCCCTGCTTCGAAAGACTCCCTGTGCATCAAATTCAGAAATACAACTGCGTTTTCTTGAATGGCTTTTTTACGGCTCTCAGGAAGCAGTTTACCGGGTTCAGCAGCTATTCTATGCTTGATTTGACTACCAGCTTCCGTCAGTTCTTCTTGGGTAAATTAAGGCGCAGGGCTATTTTCAGTCATATTGAAGGCAGCCTACGGTTCTCCAGTTGGAAAAAGTTTTTTGGCAATGTGAATCTGCTGTTCCTCTGTTAACATCAGACCGTTGGCAATTTTTGATTTTCCTTTTACCATTTCATAAGCGAGTCCTAAGTATCATTTTCAATATCTTCGCGAATAATTTCCTAGGTATTTTGCTTTGCATTAAATCCCATTTTTAAGCATCCTCCTAGAGTTCTTATAGCTATTTTCAGGTTCAATGGCATCAACCAAGTCCATGGAATTGCGTTTTTTGCATCTAGTTAGGATTCTCTTAGCTCTGAGACAGTTTATTCTTAGTTTAGTTAGTTCATCCAACCACCAGTAATTCGGCATACGGTTCCCTTTAACTTTTTCAGTCAGACTGTTATTACAAGCATTAATAACTAGTTTTTTAAGAACTTCTGGCTCTATTATACAGTCTCCATTTTCTTCTTCCCATGCATTTATATTAAAATAGAGGAGTGTTCGAAATTTCTCCAGTTTATCTAGTTTGTTCAATTGTACTTTTTGTTTGTCTTGGTTAATTTCAAAAAAGATATATCTATGATCACTAGAGACACATCTTCTAATACTTATCACCCTTTAACCGATTCCGCTATTTTCTCACTGCAAAAGGTAATGTCAATAACTGACTGATGACGGCCAGGATTTAAGCCTGAACTCCAGTTGAGCAGATATATATATATATATATATATATATATATATATATATATATATATAATATATATATATATATATATATATATATATATATATATATGTATAGTATGCAAAAAGCTGTCCAGGATCCAAAGACTGGCCTGTTTGTGCATAACTGGATCCATGAGCAGTACACCTACAGCTGCCATGGAAGTGCTGGGGCTGCTTCCGCTAGACATTGTTATAATAGCTAAAGTGAGATCCAGCGCCTATAGACTGTAATAATAGCTGGATTAATATAAATCAGGTTGGACATGCAAGGATCGTGGGAACATCAATTATCTCAGACCCGGTCTTTGAAATGGGCATAGATATACTTCCCAAGACATACTCCCTCTAAAAACCTTTCACTGTAGTATTTGATAGGTTTATGTGGTCGAAAGGAGTACCACCCTACCTCAAGAGCGGAATCGTCAGGTATACAGACGGATCCAACCTGAAAAAGGGACCGGGGGGGAATCAAAATTTGACATATCACCTTTAATATTCGAAAAATCGAAAAATTTATAAAAATTAAAGTTGTAGATAGAGCTATTAACATTGTAAATAGCTCGGCTCTTTAATGGGATATCATCACTTTTTAAAGAGCAACAGTTATATGAAATCTAGAGCTATTTACTTTGTAAATAACTCAGTCCTTTCCTCCATATCATCACTTTTTAAGAAGCAACTATTATATGAAGTCTAGAGCTATTTACTTTGTAAATAGCTCGGTCCTTACTCTCATATCATCACATTTTAAGAAGGAACTATTGCATTAAGGATTTTCCCGAAAACTCGGCCCTTTCTTACATTTATGTTTTTGGTCGGATATCAATCCTTTTTGTAAGGCTTAAATATACGAAGCCGAAGGCTTCGCACAAAACGCTACGCGTTTTGTTACTCTTCACGTATGCTTTGCGTTTCTTTACGCTTCGCGATACTTTACTCTTTTTAGATTCACATATACAAAGGAGACCGCTTCGCGTAATATAACGTCAACTGGCTCTGCTCGCTTTTTGAAAGACTTAAACATCAATATAGTATGGTTGTTATATAATAATGGTGACAATGAGAAATCAAACCCTTTAAAACAAAAAATTCAAAATCGGTTCATAAATGACGTAGTTCTGAGGTAAAACAATTAAATGTGTAACACTTGTATGTTTATTGAATAGAATCTCATATATGTTAGGTATTGATCAATAGTATACTAGAAATGTCCTAGAAATTCTCCACCAAATGCAAAAAACCCCATCTTTCTACCATTAATAGAACTTTAGGGGGTTGTTTTCCCATCTTTTAAGGATGTGGTGAGGAAAAGTTTTGAGTTTTTCTAATTACCTTCTTAATTTGTAGCTATTAAGCGTCGAATGCAAAAAACCACATCTTTCTAGCATGTATAGAAGAAAAAGGGTGCTTTTAGGGGTGTTTTTTCCATTTGTGAATGGTTGCGATTGGAAAATTTACTCTTATAAAATAATCCTGTTAATTTAATCCAGTTCCACGTTGAATAAAAAAGACCCGTTCTTTCTAACATGAAAAGAAGTGAAAAGGGCAGTTTTAGGGGTGTTTTTCCTCTTTTTGGGGATTGCAATGTAGGTTACGAAATTTTCGAGGTATTCTGTTAGTTTGACTTTTTTTTGGGTCGATTGGTGAAAATCCCATCTTTCTGCCATGAATAGAAGTTAAAAGGGTAGCTTCGGGGGTGCTTTTCAGATTTTTTTGGGAAGAATCGATGAAAGTTTTTAAGTTCTTTGAATAACCTTCTTAATTTGTAGCTGCTTAGCGTCGAATATAAAAAACTGCATCTTCCTAGCATGTATACAAAAAAAGGGCTGGTTTTAGGGGTGTTTATTCCATTTGCGAAGGGTAACGATGGAATAATTTACGTTTTTAAAACATCCTATTATAAAAAATGCATGCGACGAGACAGTACAAATTTAGCGGGCCTAGATCAATTTCTGTTAAAAAAAGTCGAAACCAAGCACATATTTGAACTATATATGGAATCAAATTTGTTTCCCATAGTTCTTCCAAAAGGATATCGCGCATCCAACAGTCACACTAAACTAGTGTTTCACTGAGGCTACCAGGTAACCTTGTCTCGCTTCGGTCCTCGGTTACGAGGCACGAGACGAAGCGAGGTGAGGTTCAAAATTTTAATCCTCGTTACTAACTGAGGGGAGGCGAGGTATATTGTCCCAAAAACCTCGCCTCGGCCGAGGCAAATTAACAAATTTTTAACAAATTAACATTTATTTTTACAAAAAACATGAAGCAATAGATAGATTAGATGCATGTTAAAGGAAAAAGAAATTTATGCCATGATTACTTTTTATAATAATAATCATAAATTTGTTTATCGCCGGTTTGCAAATTTTATAGAGAAAAGTAAATGTATTAATTTTATTTTGTTGATCAACTGCATAGGTATTCTTATTTTAGAGGGAAAAAAATTGTGAGGTCGAGGGACTCCGTCAGGAACTTCTTTACGTTATTTTTCAACTCTAAACGTGATTTATTATATATAGTTTTTTATTGATTATATTGTGTATTTTTGTCACGCAAAAAGCAATCATCGTGTCTAAAATTTATATATATATATATATATAAGTTTTTTTAACCATATTATGTCATTCATGCAAAATAACTCAAAGTTAGTTAAAATTTTCCCTCGCCTTGTCTCGCCTCGGCCTCGCGAGGCGAGGCGAGGATGACAGCTAACCCAACCGAGGCGAGGTTGATATTTAAAAAAAGCGAGGCGAGGCGAAGTGATACCAAAACCTCGCCTCGCCTCGTGCCTCGTGAAACACTACATTAAACTAGCCTGCAACATTTTCAGAAAATTTTAAGGAAGAATGATATTTGATTTGTTGAAAGTTGATTTTCTACCACTTAACTTCTTACACATTTTCTCATTTTTTTAATATTAAGAGATATTCTCCGAGATAGTTCGATTAATGTCCCTATGAAATTTAAATATCGCATACATAAACTTTTGCGTGTAAAAGATTGTTTTGAAATTACACGGTAAATTAATAAATCAAAATTTCTGTTGTTTTTTTCGTTGTTTGTTATCACCAATATAAAGAATTTGACTTATTTGAACTTTTACTAATTAACATGTATGTATGTTTTCTTGTAATTAATATTGATGAATGTAATTAATCATTCCAATTTGTAAATAATTTTCTTTTATATATCAAATTAATGATCATGTTAATTTTTATATTTAGAATGGTTGAAACAAAATGTAATGTGTGATTGAACTATAGAAAAACTTGTATGAGTAACCAAGCTTGAGACAAATCTTATAACATCCACTAATGACGTATGACGAATAGTAAAAGAAATATTTGTAAATATCCGCTTTCCATGATTTTGATTTATAGTATCTTAACACGATATTTTAAGAGATTCAGGTCTAAAATTCCTCAACAATAACTAATTGGTACATATTGGTTCCGAAAAAAAAAACTGGTTGTAAGAGGCTAATATTTTCTAATGTTATTTAATTTCGGAATGCTTTCCGCCTACCAACTAACACCTAATGGGGAGATGGAATAGTTCAACCTTTTCATAGGTTCTAGCCATCTGCTTAAGATATTGTTGAAAAGTGAAATTGTTGAAAAAATTATTTTGGTACAAAATAGAAATATTTTCTTTCGGTCTTGAATTAGATAGCTAAATGAACCGTCTTCAAAATAAAAGAGCTAGAATGTTGAAAATAATTCACAATAATAATAAATACAAACAGTAACAGATGATTTTTAAGTACAATTTAATAACCTACATTTGCATTAAAATTATTGTGAATTATTTTCAACAATTTAGTTTTTTTTTAAAGACTGTCATGCAAATTTTGAACAAAAATTTTATTTTTTATTTAAGAGTTTGCGCCTAAGTATAGAGATTGTATCCATTAATAATTAACTAAAGAGAAACATACAATACAAACTAGAAACAAAGAGAACCCCTTTTTTGAAGTCAATAGACTGAAACCTTAAATATATAGATTACTCCAGTGAAAGAATCACAAAAATCGGTTGTGTAATTTTTTGAAAAATCGCCTTCATGCAAACATACAAGGGAAACATATAGTCTTCCTTTTTTTAAAGTCGGTTAAAAATGAACTTGATTCTTGGATATGAAATATATCATCAAAAAGACAAGGATCTACGATTGCATCACATGTATCGCAATCTGGAAATTACATTTAACTCTTTTACAATCAAAACAAAATTAATTAAATACTGATATGACAAATTATTTCTGTCGAAATTATTAATAATATAAATTTATTTGTGTATACTTAAGCGTAAACAATACAATTTTTATCAAATTCCATTAAGGTTACGTAAGAAAAATTCTAGAAGACTAGCGTAGGCTTTAAAGAGAAATGTCATTGAATTTTATAGGAGATTATGAATTTGGTAATTGTGATTTTTAAATTAATTAAATAAAACGCACTGATTTAATTTTAACACAACTTAATCTTTATTTAAAGATTGCAATTTTTGAGAAAAGAAAACTATACGTATTAGACACTCTTATACTTATCATACTATTTAGACTAGTTTTTTTAAATATAAAAATGAATATCAGGTTATATACATATTTTAAGTCATAAAAGACCGACCTTTTCTGTAATACATATTGTAACCAGATGTGTGTTTTATCCAATAATATATATACATACATTTTAGAAAAACACCTTGTGGCCATATGTGTCTAAAAAGAATATTTTGTTATTTCTAACACCCACATGTTTTGACCATATGTGTGTTAGTCTAATAAATAAAATATAAGATTCATTTTTGCATATTGATAATTCAACATTCCCTCTCAAAAATGAATCCATAAAAAAAATTAAATACTATAGATTATAATATATATATATATATATTAATACTATAGATTATAATATATATATATATATATATATATATATATATATATATATATATATATATATATATATACTGGGGGCCTCAAGGGCTCTTGGCTTCAATTTTTTTATAAATTGCTTTCCATTTTTTCCTGTCCATTGCCACTTCTTTCCAGTTCTTAATTCCAATCCGTTGAAGATCCTCTATTGTAGCTCCCATCCATCTCTTTTTCGGTCTCCCTCTTTTCCGCTTTCTACCCTCTCCTTCGGAAATCATTCTTCTTGAAATTCTTTTATCAGACATCCGACAAATATGTCCCAGCCATACAACGCGCCGTGCCTTGATAACATTTACAATGCTGGGGTCCCTATACATTGCATAAACTTCTTCATTTGTCCTTCTTCTCCAAAGACCATACTCATCCTTCACACCTCCATAAATTTTCCTTAGAATTTTCCTTTCCTAAATAAGTAATTTATTAGCCGCTGCCTTGTTCATAACCCACGTTTCCGATCCATAGAGTACCGTCGGCCTAATCATTGTCTAGTAAACACGGGCCTTTACTGTTCTTGATACCATTTGGGATACCAAAATGCTTCTCAATGTACTGACGACCTTGCTTCCTTTTTGAATTCTGTTGTTAATTTCCATTTCTTCATCTACATTTGCGGTAATTAAGACACCTAAGTATTCAAACTCTGTAATATTTTGGAAGGAGTACGTTTTCCCAGATGATTGAATTTTCAGATCGTTTTCTGTTTCGCCATCATTGTTTCGCAGCTTAACATATTTAGATTATAATACATTTGCTTAAAAACATATTGTCTCTTTTCTCAATGCAATCTCATAACTTTTTATATGACATTACTAGGTCCAATATTCGTTGCTTACGGATTAAAGAAAAACCCAACATCATAAGGGAAAACCTAATCAGACCATTTACAATTATTGTACCAAAAAAACTTAATACTATTTTAAGCCCATTTGTGTTCTAAATTCCACAAATTTCACTCCAGCAAGTGACTTCGTTAGTGAATCAGCTATTTGTTGATCTGTAGGCATATAAATTAATTTAATTAGTCCTTTTTCTATTTTATGACGAGAATAATGATATTTAATATCAATATTTTTTTATCTCTTATGGCTTGATGGGTTATTTGCAATACTTATACAGCCATTGTTATCTTCATATATAATTATGGCATCTGAAATGATTAATTTTATGCTTTCAGCTAATGATCGTAACCACAAAGCCTGTCGTGCGGACTCATACAGAGCCATATATTCATTTTCTGATGCAGAACCAGCCACAGGTGCTTGTCGTTTCGAAGCCCAACAAAGTGTGCAATTTAAAAAGATAACCTGTTGTACTTTTCCTATCAATTTTATCATTGGCCCAATCAGCGTCTACATAACCACTTATTGTATTTTTATAATTACTTTGAGTATATATTAATTTCATTTCACTAGTGCCTTTTAAATATCTTAAAATTGTTTTTAAATACTGCCATAGTGCAATATTATTTTAATTCATATATCTGCTGACGATATTAACTGCAAAACTTAAATCTGGACGAGTGCAGATCATTAGATACATTAAACAGCTAATAATATTACGACATGGCTTATTACAATTTTCGTCTGAATTTAATGCTATATAATCAATTTTAGATTCAAGAGGTGTATTAACTGGGTTACAATTTTGCATTTTAAATTTTTCTAAATCTGATTTAATGTATGTATTTTGATCTAATGTTATAATGGGACCTTTTCTAGAAATTCGTATACCTAAAAATAATTTTAATTCTTTTAAATCTGTCTTTTAAAATTTATAATCGCATTAAATATTCTTTAAAATTATTCATTGTATATATATTATAAGTCGCAATCACGAGATCGTCGACATATAATACAACATCAATATTCTTTGTTTTATCGCCTTGGTCTAAAATATAAATATATCGATCTACTGGTGCATTTGTAAAATTTATTTCTTTTAAAGTTGATTCAAAAACATCAAACCAGCATCGACCTGCTTGTTTCAAACCGTACGAGGCATTATTTAATTTACAAACTTGATCATTTTTAGTTTGAACTCCCTCAGCTACCCTCATATAAATTTCTTCCTTTAGTTTGCCATTTAAAAATGCAATTTTTACATCCATATCATGTAGTGAGAGATTATTTTGGTTAGCAAATGGAACTATGAATCTAAAACTAGATATTCTGGCTACTGGTGCAAAGGTTTCATCATAATCTACCATGTACTCCTGACTAAAGCCTCTAGCTACCAAGCGAGCTTTGTATTTATAGGGATTGCCAAATTCGTCATTTTTAATTGTAAATATCCATTTACAATCTACAATATTTTTTTCTTCTGGTCTTGGTACCAATGTCCAAGTATTATTTATTTTAACTGAATTAAGTTCACTTTTAATAGCCTGCTCCCATTTAACTCTATTGATTCTATTTTTAATATCATAAAAAGAATTTGGAACATCATTTATCATAACTTGAGCTGATAACATACATTCATCTGCAGTAACAGATTCATCATATGATATTTTAGGAAGACCTCTGATCCTTTCACTCCTCCGACTATTGGCTTTAAAGTCATTGCTTTCATTTTTTATTTCTACTTCTACTCTTGGAAATTTATTTCTGGGATATAATCTACATCAGATTTCTTTTTATCAGAAAAACTACCTGGTTAATCATTATCAGATTTACAAATCCTATCTGATTTTTCAATATAAGATTTATCAAAATTATCTGGAATAACATTGCCAGATTTATAGAGAACATCATTATCAATCGATGTCTCTAAATTATTACTTTTCATCACTGAAACTTCAAAAGTATCAGTTTCATTTATGGAACCATCAGATTTCATACCTGGTCGAGACACTAGAAAATTTGTCTCATCCACAATAACATCTCTAACAGTGGTATGTTTTTCTGACTCAATATTCCATACTCTATAACCATTTGATTCATAACCAACCAGAATACCTTTCCAAGATTTATTATCAAATTTATTTATGTTGATTTTATCATGTACGTATACGGTAGAATCAAATACTTTTAAATATTTAAATAAAGGATTTTTATTATGCCATAATTCATACGGTGTTTTCATTATTTTTAAAGCCCTACTTGGAATAATATTAATCAAATAAGTTGTTGTTAGAACGGCATTACCCCAGAAAATTTTATCTAAACAAGATCCGGGTATCATTGACCGAGCTTTTTCTGTGATTGTTCTGACCATACGTTCGGCAGCGCCGTTTAATTGAGGGGTTCGCGAAACTGTTAAATGATAAGTGATGCCCTTATTTTCACAATAATATTTCATTTCATTGGTCAAATATTCTCTACCGTTATCTACGCATAAATGAGTTAATTTCAGATTCAAATAAGATTCGCTTTTAGCTACAAAATCTTTAAATACTGAAAACACTTCTGATTTATGTTTAAGCAAATATACTACATAATAATGTGTATAATGATCCAAAAATAAAACAAAATAATTTTTATCATACAATGCCGTCGGAGTGATAGGGCCACATACATCAGAATGGACTATAAATAATGGTCTTCTAACATGTTCTCGATTCTTTGCTTTCTAAAAACGATAATCGAGGTTGTTAAGCATTTAAACATGCTTCACATATTTTATCATTTGGATTAATTTCTATTATTTGCTCTAAATCCTCTATCATATTATTATTCTTTAGTTGAACAAATTTATCTTTACTTATATGACCTAACCTTTGACGCCAAATATCATAATTTGTTTTCTTATTATCGCTAATTTTAATAATTGCATTTATTTCAAAATTATCAATTGTAAATTCAATTTGTATCAAATCATTTAATGGCTTACCTTGCATAATAAGTGTATTGTTTTTACTAATCTTAAAGCCTTGCTGATCGAATAAAATGACCATTCCAGATTTTTGAAGTTTGGATTTACCTCGTTTAGTTGCTGAAATGGACTCTCCACTTTTAGCAACCGAAATTTTCATTGACCTTTCAAGATGCTGAAAGTTTCTTGCAATATCTTCCCGATTTATAATATGGTCTGATGCTCCGGAGTCCAATAAAAATATAATTTTGTTTTATCGGTTTCAGTTGATTTACTTTCACCGGCCATAAACAGAGTGGGTTATGATTCTATTACTTGTACAGTTTGAGCAATCTTATTTTGTTTTTGTTGATAATATTGTTGATTCCTTTAAAAATATACACAGATTCTTTTTACATGTCCTTCACGACACCACACTAGTAGCAATTCAATTTAAATTTTCTTTTGAAAGAGTTTTTAAAGGTTTTGACCTTTTTTAAATTTCGATTTTTTATTATAGTTTAATTTTTGAAAATGAAATTTATTCTCACTTGTCTTATCATTATTTTTTGGCAAATAGCATTTTTCTACTTGTGTCGCGGTTTTGTCTTTTCACTTTAATTTCATGATTCAATAAACGCGATTTCACGAAATCTAAATTTAATTGGTCTTCTGAAAATGTTTCAATTGCAGTAATTACTCCTTCGTATGACGATGGAAGTGAATTTAATAAATGAAGCACTTTACTTGCTTCATCCAATTTTGATCCAGATGCTAATAGATCATTTATGTATTTATCGATAATTGAATAATGTTCCATAAGAGACATATCAGCAGTTAATTTTAATTCTGAAAGTCGTTTCATCATAGCCATTTGTATCGGCAGACTTTTCAAAAACGGAATCTAATTTATCAAAAATGTTCTTAGCATACGTCACATCTGTAAAGTGCAGCATTGAATCTGCCAAAAGCGAACCATCAATAACGCTAAGTATATGATACTCCTTCAATAGTAGACGTACTCTCCCTTTTTCATATACTATAATTTAGTCCATTAAAAGGAGTTATTCCTCTTTGTGATTTTAAATTTGAATTTTCCATAATTTCAAATACACTTTGTACACATACAACAATTAAAAAAGTCTTGATAATTTATTATACACACTTTTAACACTTTTAACAGAAAGAAAGACCATAAATCTTCTGATTGTCCATAAAAAAATTTCAGGTAAAATTTTAGAAGAAATATACACGATATACAAGATAGATCAAAGAGACAATGTGCGCAAACAGGCGATGATACATTTGCGGTGTACCATACTGAATTTGCCAATAGTACTCCAGGTTGTCAACCATGGATACTTGATAGTTAGCTGTACTGCACATCTATGTGATGATAAGCAATTGTTTAAATCTTTCAACGGTGAAACAAACTGAAAAATCAATTTAGCTAGTCAAGCTAGCAGTGCAATTAAAGGAAAGGGTACTGTAAATTTGTTAGTGAGTAATGGTACACAAGTAAGGTCAGTATTACCCAAATACATTATTTGTACAAGATCTAAGATCAAACGTAGTTTCAGTTGCTAAGATTACAAATAGAAACCATGAAGTAATATTCCGAAAGGATTCAGCGATGATTATGAATATGGATGGAATATTAAATTAGAAGCTGAGAGACGTGGTCATCTTTATTGCATATATGAAGGGAAACAGGAAGTTAGCGTTGCTGAAGAAAAAACTAATTCAGAAGTTTTAATGTGGCATTGTCGCATGGATCATCTGAATGCTAATGATCTTGGTCAGGTTATTAATAGAATCACTGGAAGTAAAGTTACCTCTATACAGTTAGCATCTTTGTCAAAATGTGAAATGTGTTTACGAGGCAAGATGACAAGACTACCTTTTTCAGGAAGTGAACGACAGAGTGAAGAAGTCCTTGAAATAATACATACAGATATTATTTGACCATTTCGGACACAATCAGCAAATGGAACAAAATAATTTATCATATTTATTGGTGATTGGTCACGATGGTGTAAAGTATTTTTTCTCAAACAAAAAACTGGTGTATCAAGCTCAAGTAGAACGTATGTCAGACAAGAAAATAAAGTATCTCCAAAATGATAATGGTAAGGAGTATTGTAATGCTGAGATGGATACTTGCCTGCATAATCAAGATATACAGTGTCGATTAAGTGTTGTAAGAACACCTCAGCAAAATGGTATTGCTGAACGTTTTAATCGGATTTTAATTGATATATGGCGCAATGTCTTTTACTTCAATAAAATTTATCACATTTTTTTTGGGTTGATGCTGTAGCTACAGCATGTAATATAAGAAACAGATGTACTTCAAGAAGTATCAATGGAGATATACCTTATCAAAGGTGGTTCAATTGAGACAAACTGCCTTTGAATTATTTAAGAGCATTTAGATCCATTGTGTATGATTAAGATAAGGATTCAGCGAAAAATAAATTGTCTGATATATCCACGTGAAACAAAGAGATACAGAATTTGGTTACCAGAAAGAAAAAATTTATTATTGCTCATGATGTAAAATTCGTTGAAGATAATATTACTACATATTTGAAAAATGAAGGAGTTGAATTACTATTTGTTGATGATTTGGAAAATAAAAATAAACCGTGGATTGAAATGATAGCTGGATCTGGAAATAACAATGCAACTGAGCGTATAATACAACTATCTGAGGAAGATCAAGAAGATGAAAACTCGTCGGACACTCCACCATCTGTCAATGAAACTCCCAAAAGGATAAAAAAGAAAGAAGTGGTCGTGGAAGACCAAAATTGGTTAAAACAGGTTTAAAAGTAATAAAAAGAAATTAAATTAGATGTGTTTGATTTAGTGATTGATTTAGCTAATCGTGATGAAAAGCTTAAGTATCCAAGCACAAGTTGATCCTGGTGATGAAATAATTCGATATTTAATATTTTAACTGATTTTATTAGTAGTTTTATAATAAACAAACAAAAAAACAATGATTTTCAAAATAAATGAATAATAAAATGTTCAAACACAATATAATTATTGATCATTATGAAAATTAACAGTCACAAAACGAAAATTGTTATTTCAACAAATATCAAAAAAAAACACACACACAATTGTTTTAAACACACAAAACTATATTCGTTATGAATAATGTTCACAGCACAACGTAAAATAAGATTTAACACTTTCAAAAGATTAAACAACGTTTGTATTACGTTGTAATACAAACTGATCAACAAGATAATACCGATGGATAAATACACGTGGTGATCACTTCGATTGATTTTTTACTAATGGAGTCGATTTACGATCTTCTTGGTATTGAGTTATTTTTTCTTCTTAATGAGGAAGGTCACTGCATTTGGTTCTGCCATTTTAGAAGTGAGTGAGAAGAATCGACGCGAGCACTTGAATTATTAGTGGGACTCAAAAACAAATAGATGAAAAAATTGAAATGCCCTGAGTCGGATTCGAACGCGGGTCCTCTTGCATGGAAGTCCGACGCCCAACCACTCAGACATAACAGCTGTTGATTCGAACATCTAATTCTCGAATCATTGTCTCAAACATACTCCCCCGCATTGCACCAAATGTTGGAGCAATAATAAATATTCTAGGGAGTGATGAATTTACCGATTTTTCTTTAGTTACTGGCAGTGTTTGAGTCAGAAATGGGAAGCAAACACAGTTTAACAATAGGACGTTTCAGAACTGTAGTCGCTGTTTTGAGTGTCACTACTCTAGTGATATTGTCAGATCCGGAATGCAGTTTGATGACTTTAGCCAATGGCCATTTAGATGCCGGATATCGTTCATCAACAACAAGCACAATTGATCCAATTTGGATTTGATTTTCAGAATATTTCCATTTATATATAGCTTGTAGTTGTTGAAGATATTCTCTGGACCATTTTGCCCACTATCGATAATTTGGCATGTTGCCAACGAGATAAATGAGATAATTGCACGTGGATTACTGTTGGCTCCGGGATAGTCGTTAAGGGTCCACCAGTGAGAAAATGTCCAGGTGTTAACACTGCGAGATCGTCTGGATCATCAGTAAGATGACAAAGAGGCCTTGAATTTCACACTGCTTCAATTTGTGTCAGAACTGTAGTGAATTCTTCATATGTAAGAAGAGTAATACCGATGACCCTCTCCAAATGATGTTTGACGGATTTAACTCCAGCCTCCCATCGACCACCAAAATGTGGAGCAGAAGGTGGATTAAAATTCCATTGAGTTCCGTCGTTTGCAAGTAATGCACCAAGGTTTTTGAGCTGCATGGATGATTCCATAAAAAGCTCAGCATTAGCACCATCTAGATTAGGTCCACAATCACTTGTGACTGTAGCACAGATTCCACGACGTCCAGTGAAGCGTTTGTACGCAGCGATAAAGCCACTTGTAGAATAATCCGTAACTAACTCCAAATGAATTGCAGATGAAGATGAGCAGATAAACACAACAACGTAACCTTTGTACATTTTGGCCGCACGCCCACGCCATGTTTTAATGGTAAATGGTCCCGCATAGTCAACACCTGAGTGATAGAAAGAACGCGATGGAGTCGTTCGAGTGCGTGGCAGTCCCATGAGTTGTTGGGCTCGTTTAGCACGTTGCTGTGCACAGATTACACACTTCAAAATTACTTTTCGAACTGTTAGGCGTCCTCCAAGTATCCAAAATTGTTGTCGAACTGCTGATAATGTGTTGCGGGTCCCACTGTGAAGTGATCGAAAATGGGCGTTTCGGATGATTAAAAGAGACAAAGTTGAATCTTACGAGAGAATATAGGGGTGCTTTGAGTCATAGTCGAGTGGAGCTTGTTCAAGACGTCCGCCAACTCGAATATGCCATCTTGATCGATGAACGGAGTAAGATAACGCAAAGAACTTGAGCTAGTGACTGATTGTCTCTTTTTCAAAAGTTTCAAATCATCGGAAAATCATCGGAAATGCCTTGGCAGATGTGAACCCAAATCAAGAGAGACGTTTGAAGATTCTGGGTAGTTAAGTAAACTGGTGAATCATCAACCTTGAAATTGATTACAAATCTTTGCACTGACGTTCAAACTCTCGCCATTGATTGTGTAAGTGTTCTGGAAGGATCTCATCCCAATTTAATTTGACCAACCAAAGATGCAGCATTAAAATTTTGGCTTGAATGATGAACGGGGAGATAAATCCTAGCGGGTCAAATTATTGAGCAATTCGGGAAAGCATATTTCTCTTAGTTATATGTTCCAGTGGTTCATTGTTAACTATGATTGAAAAGTTGTCACTTGATGGATTCCAGGATAGACCTAACGTTCGTATGCTTGACGTTCGTATGCTTGATCGATAAGAATCGTGGCTTCTTTGGGATGATATTCTGAGGGGATTGCTAACAAGTTAGGGTGATTGCTAATCCACTTTTTTAGAATAAAACCTCCGCGTTTACGTAATTGATCCACTTGAGTGATGATTTGATTACATTCGGTGATGGTATCAGCTCCACCAAATACATCATCTACATATCGCCCTTTAGACATCGTTGGCTCAGCCAACGGAAATTGATTTCCATCGTCAAGTATGAGTTGTTTGAGAGTTCGCAAGGCCAGGAATGGCGCACACCCCATACCATAGGTGACGGTTTTCAGTTGATATGTTTCAATGTGACCGTTTTTTATCCAGATGATTCTTTGAAGATTCCAGTCATGCTGATGGATCAAAATCTGACGATAAATTTTCTCGATATCTGAATCAAAGACATACTAGAATCGTCTAAACCACAAGAGAACGTCTGGAAGATCGATTTGAAGTTTTTCTCCAATGTGGAGAATGTCATTGAGTGATTTTCCGGAGCTAGTCTGCATTGATCCATTGAACACAACTCGTAGTTTGGTGGTACAACTAGTCGAGCGTAGCACCCCATGATGAGGTAGATACAAAACTGACTTTGGCTCTACTGAGTTAGAGGATATATGTGACATATGGTTGAGTGATTCATATTCACGAATGAAGCCATCATATAGGCGGTGAAATTCATCGTCAGATTTCAGTCGACGTTGAAGTGAATGAAGCATTTTTGTTGCAGGACCTCGAGATTCTCCTAGTGTATCTGGTGATGCTTTCAACGGCAATCGTACTACGTATCGACCAGAGTCCAATCGTGAGTGGGTCGATAAGAAATGCTGCTCACAAACTTTTTTTTCTGGTGATAAGCTGGTTACTTTAAAATCTGTGAGTTCTTCTTGATCCCAAAAGCGTTGAAGAAGCATATCCAGTTGCACATCGAGTGAGCAATGATAGACGTTGGCGGCCGTCTCCGTGAGGTTGTGATTAATTGGGCCTGATAAAATCCACCCAAAGATGGTAGATTGAGCGATTGGACAGTGTGGTGGCCCCTTGATTACATCGGAAAGGATAATGTTTCCGTAAATCTCTGCACCCAGAATCAAATCAATCGAACTTGGTATCATAAAGGATGTCAGCGAATTTGAGTCCCGATATGTGCGGCCAATTTGATGAAGCTGGCTGCCTAGATGGTAGAGTTGAAGTGAGTTTGGGAAAAATATAAGCGTTTACCAGTAAGCTAACATTGGATTCGAAGACCGAACTTAGATTGAAAGAGACTATTCCACGAGTGGTTGATGATTGAGTGGCTCCGACTCCGGTATGAGAGATTGAGGTTGACGATCGTCTAAGATGAAGGTTCTGAACTAAACATTCACTGATAAACGAAATTTCGGATCCTTGAGCCATAGCGATGGCAAATTTACCATCAGGACCCGAGATTTTGACTTGAGCAGTTGCAAGCAACACAGTTGATTGAGTAGGATTGTACGTTGAAGATGCGTGATTAATTATCATAACAGAGGATGTGGACGAATTAGCTTCCTTGGGGCTTGATGACACGTTGGTCGTGGTATTGATACTTGGAGATTCATGTGATGATTGCGTGATTGCATCATGAATCATTGTATGATGACGTCGACTGCATTTAAGACATGACTTAAGTGAGCGGCAGTCATATGAGAACCACGACAATTAAAGCACAACCGCTTGGATACTAGAAACTGACGTCGTTGTTATGGAGTTTTCTGACCGAAAACTTTGCAACTAGTGAGATAATGGTCTCAGTTACAGAGTGAGCAGCCATACTTAGAAACCCTTGATTGGTTTTCTACGGCGGCAACATGAATTCTTGCGTTTCCAGAATGGCTAGTCGGTTTTACATGAGACGATGATGATGATTTCGTGGGCTCGCGACCTTCGATTGATTCCAAATCACGTGCGCGACCCTCAATAAAGCGTTCAAGATCTTCAAATGACGAGGGAGACATTGAAGCACCTTCGTGTATTTCCCATGCTTCATGTGTGTCAGAATCTAATCGATTGACTATGGTGTACACAATAATTTTATCCCATTTGCTAGTAGGTGATCCTAACGCTTTGAGTGAACCAAGCGCCTCATTAACAGTTGATAAAAGATGGTTCAACCCTTTCGCTGATTTACGAAGAAGTGGTTTCATTTAAAAAATAGTATCCCGATGTTTGTTAATTAAAACGCCCTTGTTTTCATATCTGGCAATTCACATGTCCCATGCTGGAATACAATTCTCACCAGTAATTTGAAAATTCGAAATGAGGTTAGCAGCTTCTCCAGTGACACTACTTTTGAGATAATGCATTTTCATGACATTTGTAAGTTCTGAATCTACACCCACCAATGATGTGAACATGTAACTGTAAGGCCTCCAAGATTGGTAATCACCAGAAAATTTGGATAGTTCAATTTTTGGGAGTACTGTACGAGGGGCAAATGATGCACCAACACCAGAGGTACCGGCCAATGTCGTCCCATCCAACGGGTTAGTTACTGTGATTTGGGATAGCAGCTCTAGCATGGCCGATTTACTTTCCATACATGCTTCTTGAGTGATGGCGTACATATAAGTTTTCATATTTGGCAAATAGACTCCGTTCTAGGTTCAGAAATTCGATCATGATCTTTGCCGAACTTTGCCCAATTGGACTAAAACACTTCAAGTCTAGTTTGTATTCTTGATTTCGAAAGATTTGAAACGTCGATATTTTTGAGCGGGTCGAGAGAGTTTTTAATAAGGTTTAAACCCGTTTCTTGTAGCGCGATACGCGATTACAAAAACGTCATGATAACGAGCGGTATTCGATAATTAAACTACGAGTAAAGCGCAAATAATTTAGAAGATCACCGTCGCGTGACGTTTCACAACTTCACAAAATAATGTTCACAACGATAACAAAGTGTTTAAACTAAAATATCCACAACTACTTTAAACACGCGTTCCGTTTTTAAATTACACAAATTTCACCAAAATCACCTTGCTTAGATATCCGGCTTGAAGGACCAAAATGTTTGATTTAGTGATTGATTCAGCTAATCGTGATGAAAAGCTAAAGTATCCAAGCATAAGTTGATCCTGGTGATGAAATAATTCGATATTTAATATTTTAACTGATTTTATTAGTAGTTTTATAATAAACAAACAAAAAAACAATGATGTTCAAAATAAATGAATAATAAAATATTCAAACACAATATAAATATTGATAATTATGAAAATTAATAGTCACAAAACGAAAATTGTTATTTCAACAAATATTTAAAAAAAAAACACAAAATTGTTTTAAACACACAAAACTATATTCGTTATGAATAATGTTCACAGCACAACGTAAAATAAGATTTAATACTTTCAAAAGATTAAACAACGTTTGTATTACGCTGTAATTCGATAGATAAAAACTGATCAACAAGATAATACCGATGGATAATTACACGTGGTGATCACTTCGATTGATTTTTTACTAATGGAGTCGATTTACAATCTTCTTGGTATTGAGTTATTTGTTCTTCGTAATGAAGAAGGTCACTGTAATTGGTTCTGCCATTTTAGAAGTGAGTGAGAAGAATCGACTCGAGCACTTTAATTATTAGTGGGACTCAAAAAGAAAGAGATGAAAAAATTGATATGCTCTGAGTCGGATTCGAACGCGGGTTCTCTTGCATTGAAGTCCGACGCACAACCACTCAGGCATAACAGCTGTTGATTCGAACATCTAATTCTCGAATCAGAACATATTGTCTCAAACAAGATGATGCTACTAAATTTTCAGAAAGTAATGATTGGAAAAGAGCAATTAAGTCTGAGGTCATGAGTTTATTGAAAAATTATACTTGGGATATTGTTAAATGACATCAAGGTCAAAGTGTTATTGGAAGTCGTGTAATATTAACTAATAAATATGGATCAGATTAATTGAAAGAAGAAAAGCTCGTATTGTTGCAAAAGGTTAGTCAGAAGTATTGTGTGTGATTATAATCAAACTTTTGCTCTTGTAAGAATGGAATCAACTCGACTTTGCCTTGCCAGCTGAGTTGGATCTAAAAATCAGACAATTTGACGTGGGGACTGCATATTTGAATGGAATATTGGATGAAACAGTCTTCATGGAAATTCCGAAAATGTTTTATGAAACATTGGAATGGATTGTGAATGATAATCAAGTTCTTGAAGAAATATGAATTAAAGCATTAAATATGTGTATATATATTGAGCAAGGAGGTGATGTTTGCTAATTAAAAAAGGCGTAACACAGGAGCTGCGTCAACTTAGCGAATTTCCTTAGAATACATAAATCACTCTCTACACAATTTAAGTCTGATCAAAACGAAATGTCGTATCTGATATCATTTTAGTATTTTCATGGTCAATTTTATTAATAAATGGCATTAGTTAAGGGGAAATGGGGGCATAAAGATAGAAGAAACACAAAAGATATAATATCTCTCTTAATATTGGAACAATCGAAAAATGTATAACGAGTAAAGTTGTAGAAAAACAAGTTTGCTATAATTCGTTACCATATCATATTTTCCAAACTCTAATGTGTACGTAGACATATTTATAATTTTATCTTTCAATTCATTGTAAATATTTCTGTAAATATTAGTGTAACAGAAATTTGTGTAAAATGATAAGAAACAAAATTACAGTAAAACTAAGCACCTACAACTTAACTGATAGATTTTTAGATTTTTTAAATATTAAGGGAGATATGTCAAATTTTGTGTTTCCCCTCCCTCTAAACCCTCCTTTCCCCTTGTCCGATAACCCATTTACGAACTTGACCGTTTGAATACCAAAAGCGCCTCAAATACCAAATTTCATTCCAATCGGAACAAAACTGTGACCACTGTGACACATAAACTTATATGTACATATATATATATATATATATATATATATATATATATATATATATATATATATATATACATATATATATACATATATACAACATATACAACATATACAACATATATATATATATATATATATATATATATATATATATATATATATATACATATAAAAATTTTAACGATCGTGATTTTTGACATCTAGTAGATAGGATCGTGGACAATGGTATCAAAAATTATCAAAAAAATAGGAGGATATCGGACTCAAACCCACAAAAGCAGAAAGCTGTTTGTATTATGCAAAACGTGATGATGATATCTTGTTATTATCGAATTATGTAGATGATTTTTTGATTGCCTCTTCTTCTTATGATTTTTTGTTGGATTGACCAGATTAAATGTAAGCTTCAAGATGATTTTGAAATCAAGGATTTAGGTCCTGCGAAACAATGTCTGGGGTTAGAAATTACCTTACGAAGTAAAAAGGTAAAAATAAAAAGTGAAGAAATTGATAATCAAACTTACAGAGAATTTATTGGGGCAATGATGTATTTGGTGGTTGGAGCAAGACCTAATATAGCTCACACTGTTTCAAGATTAGCTCAGTAAGTAAATAAACCAAGTGAACAAGATTGGTGAACTAAACGTGTACTAAGATATTTGGCTGGAACAAAAAGACTTGGAATATTTCATACAAAAGAAATAAAATCTATCTGCGAATATTGTGATGCTGACTGTCACAGGAATCACGAACCGTTGCTCTTTCATCCACAAAATCAGAATATGTTAGTTTATAAGAAGCAGTGAAAGAAGAAATATATTTTAAAGGATTGTTGAAAGAACTTGAACCAGAAAAATTCTCAAAAATAAAGTAATTTATTGATAATCGGATTATCATGCAGTTTGAATCCTGTTTATCATACACGAACAATATTGATATTATATTGATATTCGTCATCATTTTGTTAGAGAACCAGTAGAGAATGGACTTATCGAATTCAGACATGTTTTGACAAACACTTTCAAGGAAGATACATGAGAAATGTATCTCCTATGACGCGAAGCTATTTAGATAATATTCACAACGTTAGTCTTGAGGAGGTGTGTTGGAATTATTTAAATATAATAAGACAACTGTTGGAGTTCTAACAGGTTTTTGACACTGTCAGTTGTGTTCTTTTGTGCTCTGGAAGTTTTTTTATTAATTATTGAGTTTAAGTGAGATATTGTTTTAAAATTCGAATTCCTCATATATATAAATAAATTACCTATATATTTTAATAAAAATGCAAGTGATTAATTGATATATTTAAGAATCATTCAGTAAGAAAGTAGTTTGAAATAATTTTTTCATTCAAAACACTCATAATTATATAACTAGTAATTCATATCCGACAAAAAACATATATGTAAAAAAGGGCCGAGTTTTCGGGAAAATCCTTAATGTAATAGTTCCTTCTTAAAAAGTTATGATATGAGAGTAAGGACGGGCTATTTACAAAGTAAATAGCTCTAGACTTCATATAATAATAGTTGCTTCTTAAAAAGTGATGATATGGGAGAAAGGACCGAGCTATTTACAAAGTAAATAGCTCTAGACTTCATACAATAGTTGCTTCTTAAAAAGTGATGATATGGAAGAAAAGTTCGAGCTATTTACAAAGTAAATAGCTCTAGACTTCAAATAATAGTTACTCTATAGCTCGGTAAACTATTAACTAAAACAATTAATGAGCGGAAAATTGATAAATGTAAGAAAAAATTTGGTTGATATTTATTTCGTAAGTTTTCCTTTAGTACGTTTTTAAAATTTTATAACGCGGCAAGTTTTAAAATATTTGAAATCATCAGAAAAAATAACTTGCCGCATTATATAAAATTTTAAGAACATACTAAGGGAAAACTTACGAAATAAATTTCAACCAAATTTTAGGATGGAGGGTTTGGAGGGACTGCGCATAGATAGGTCTCACATTACGATTTTTAAGGGGTAGAAATTGGGATGAAAAAATTGGGTTTTTCGAATGGGTGATTTTCGGGGGCATTTTTTACATTTTCAAGGGGGTGGCGATTAAAAATTATAGTTTATCGAATGACCCCATTAGTTTTAAGAAATTCTCCACCAAATGCAAAAAACCCCATCTTTCTACCATGAATAGAAGTTAAAAGAGTAGTTTAAGGGGTTGTTTTCTCATTTTTATAGGGAGTGGTGTGGAAAAATTTTAAATTTTTCTAATAACCTTATTAACTTGTGGCTATTAAGCGTCGAATCTTTCTATCATGAATAGAAGTGAAAAGGTCAGTTTTAGGGATGTTTAGCCCATTTTCGGAGGGGTTGCGATGTAGGTAATGAAATTTTTAAAAATATTCTGTTAATTTGACGTTATGTCGGGTCCATTAGTGAAAATCCCATCTTCCAAGCATGTATAGAACAGAAAAACGTAATTTTGGAGGATGTTTTTCCAATTTCCCGGGGGTTGCAATCAAAAAATTGAAGTTTACCAATTTTTCTCGTCGGTTTGAAGCAATTTCGCGTCGAATGCAAAAAACCGCATCATTCTAGCATGAATAGAAGTGAAAAGGGCACTTTTAGGGGTGTTTTTTCCCATTTTCGGGGGTTGCAATGGAGGTTATGAAGTTTTATGTTAATTTGACTTTATTTTGGGTCGATTGGTGAAAATTCCATCTTTCTAGCATGCAAAGAACAGAAAAACGTAAATTTTTCGGGGAGTTGCAATGAAAAAATTTAAGTTTTCCGATTTTTCCCGTTGGTTTCAAGTAATTTCGCGTCGAATGCAAAATACCGCATCTTTCTAGCATGTCTAGCAGTTAGGTTTTATATAGATGAGTGTGTCAGTCATCAGCTTCATCTTCAGCTTTATAGTATATTAGACTTGGTTATAAGGACTTTACAAAATTTTTGCGGGCGAAGCTGCAACGGGTAATGCTAGTAATAAATAATAGTAATAAATAATAATTGATCAATGCAAAATATAATAAAAAAGTAAAAATGAGAATATAAATTAATGTTTACAAAATTACAAAAAAAAGCAATTGCACACAATGTCCCCATCCAAGTACTGACTTTTAACAATGTCGCTTAACTCCAAACAGTAGACGAAAACTACTGTATTCAACAAGCCATAGCCATTGCCATTCAGTTAAAGAAATTTTTAGGGATCATATAGTTCATTATGTTTTCTACATGGATCTTTACTATGACATGGTCTAATACCAATCAATATTTAAATAGCTAGTGTCAACCAATCAGTTAGAACTCTATAAAAATATCAACGGATAAGATGAAATAAGATGAATATATTGCCTTCTAATGCTAATTTGATTTAAACGAAAATTGTAAAAATGTTCTTTTTTCCGATACAAATTTGCAGTTTTTGGAATTTTGCCGTCGGTTTGGGTATTAGATCTAACCGTATGCCATGTGGATCCGTAGTTTCCGAGAAAAATTTGAAAGACAGGCAAAAGAAATTTTCTTAATTTGTTTATAACTTTTTTTAAAAAATGACTACAAAGTTGATACTTAGTAAAAATATTGGTAATAACTCGACAATATTCCAGTTTTTTTTGACAAGAAATTTTCCAAATCTTTGGAAAAAATTAAGTTTTGCGAAAAAAAGGCTCTTTTGAAAAATCATTCCTCTTGGTCTAGAAATTATCGTAGAGCAATTTTTCAAAGCTCAATCTTTTTGTCTTGACTTTTATTATCATAAAATTGGAACAGAAAGTAAAATTTGATAATTTTTGATGTCGAAAATGGTCCCCGAAAAAAGTGCCAATTTTTTTATTCGGTTTTTTTTAGAAGTTTGTTAAATATCGTAATCAAACCAACAGCAATCAATAGTTGGCATTGACTTACTAACTGAAGGAAATATGAGTCTGATGACTATTGGATTATCTACTCCGGAGCCGAAACCCATGATTATGGCGTGGAATTCATTATGACAAGAAAACTATATCAGCGAGTTTTAGGGTAATGGGCTTTGTCAGAGAGAGTAATGATTTTAAAAATATCCTGTAACCCACATGACTTAAACATAATTTTAACATATGTACCTACAACAGGAAATCCAGAAACAAATATCGAACTGTTCTATGAACAGTTAAAAACAGCATATAGAGAAGTGAAATCTCAAGAAATCGTTATTGTTATAGGAAATTTGAATGCGAAAGTTGGTAAAGACCGTGTAGGAAATATTGTGGGTCCATTTGGATTGGGAACAAAAAATGAAAGAGGAAGAAGATGGATAGAATGGTGTCAGTCCAAAGAGCTGACCATAACAAACACTTGGTTAAAAAATCACGATCGCAAATTATACACTTGGACAAGCCCAGATAGAAAATATAAATACAAATTGACTATATTACAATTAATCAACGGTATCAAAATTTTATTAAAAAATCCAGAGAATATCCATCAGCTGACTGTAGCTGTGACCATAATGTAATTTGTAGTATAAAAATAAAACTGAAAAACTAATAAAAATAATTTGGTCTGGAAATAATATTAAATTTAATTAAATAAATGAAACGACGACACATAATTTAACAAGTAATATAAGTGAAACGTTATTTGAAAACTGGATTAGAGGCTCTGCAGCAGATATATATTGTGTCATGTCTGATTCCAGACTTTGACAACTATGCTTTTCCAGGATGCTCTGTCCTGGGCTTTATGAATAAGATCTGTGGTGGTTTGAAGTTTTGTAATTGGCAAAATGCTGTTCAAAAATTTTATTCTTTTTCGACCTCTTCCTCTTTTTCCAACCATTTTCCCTGTTAAAGAAAGGTGTTCTAGCTTTTGCATTCGGATGATGTGACCAAGAAATTCCAGTTGCCTTTTTCGAATCCATTTTATTACGCATTTATCTATTCCTGCCTTTTTCCACACTTTATTGTTTGAAACAAAATCTTTCCAACTAATTTTGAAGATTCTTCTCCAAAACCACACTTCGCAAGCTTCGATTTTTTTAGCTATACTTTCGCATATAGTCCAAGTTTCACATCCGTATGTTAGAACCGACCACACACAAGTCTTTAAAAGTTTATGTTTAATGTCTAATGTCACTGATTTATTGAAAAGAACTTTTTTTAATTTATTAAATGTTACTTTGGCAAGGGTAATACGTCTGTTTATTTCCTGAATACACTTTCCGTCATTAGTTATTAAGGACCCGAGGTATACATGTTTATCACTTATTTTAATATTTTGGTCATTCAGTTTTAATGAGGTTTCTATTTTGTTCTTTGAAATGACCATTCCCACCGTCTTCCTTGGGTTTATTTCCATACCCCATTTTTTGTTGGCTTCCTGCAAATTATCCAGTAAATACTGCATTTTTTCTTCGCTGTCTGCGATAAGAACTGTATCGTCGGCATACCTAATATTGTTGATATTTTTCCCCCCTATTGTGATACCTTCAATGTCCTTGATATTATCAAAAATTTCTTCGGTGTATATATTGAATAGAGCTGGCGATAATATACATCCTTGCCTCACTCCTTTTTTTATATTGATTTCCTTCGACATACCATTGTTGCTCTTCATTTTCGCTACTTGGGCCCAGTACATTTTCACAATGATCCTTAGGTCTTTGTCGTCTATGTTTGTGTTCTTGAGCACTTCAATAAGTTTTTCATGCTTCACGTTGTCGAAGGCTTTGGTATAGTCCAGGAAGCATAGAAAGATGTCTTTTTGCATTTCCAAGCCCCTCTCCGTAATTTGCCTTAAGATGAATAATGCATTTCTAGTCCCTTTTCCTTTAACAAATCCCATCTGTTCTTCGCTGATCTTTTCCGATATTTTCCGATTTATTCTATTCATGATTATATTAGTAAGAATTTTCATCGTATGGTTAATTATGCTGATTGTTCTGAATTTTTCGCATTCGACCGCTTTATTTTGTTTTGGAATGGTAATGAACGCTGAAGTTAGAAAGTCTTCTGGTATATCGCCTGTTTCATAGATATCATTCAGTATCTGAAGCATTTTCCCAGTCAGCTCTTCATCGAAGCACTTTAACATTTCTGTTGATATGCCATCTGTGCCTACGGCTTTATTGTCTTTCAGTTTTCTGATAGCCTCGGTTACTTCATCTTTTAGAATTGTGTTTCCAGAGTTTACGTTGATCACAATTTCTTCCCCTCTTTCCTGGTCGTTGTATAACTCTTCAATATATTCGACCCATCTGTCCTGTATTTCTTCTTTATCCATCAGCAATTTTCCACCTTTACTTTTTATTGCTCCTGTTATTGTCTGTTTTGATGCATGGTTCCCACATATCATTTTCAGAACTTTAAATTGTCCTTTTGGGTCGTAATTAATTGTTGTACTCAGCTCATCACAAACCTTTCCCAGCCATTTATTCTTTTCTATCCTACATAGTTTCTTAATCTGCTTGTCTAGCTGTAGGTATTCATATCTATCGACGTTTTTGAACCTTCTCCTCTGCTCCATTAAGTCAATTATTTCATCTGTCATCCAATTAGTTTTCTTTTCAATTACGTCTTCCTTTGTTTTTAACTGCATAACAGATTTATGTATTGCTTGCTTCAAGCATAGCCATTTTTGTTTCACATTGACGTTTTCCTGCCATTGTCCTATATTTACTTTTACTTGGGAGGTAAGTAAATCTTGGTCTTCTTTATTTAGTTTTTTGCGATGATTTATTTTATTCGTTCCATTATTATTTTTCTTTGTTTTAAAACCTACTTTTAATTTGGCCATTACCAAGTTATGGTCGCTACCACAGTCAACATTTGGATACGCTCTCGCGTTTTTAATTAAGTTTTTATATCTATCGTTTATGGTTATATAGTCTATTTGGTTCTTAACTGTTCCTGTGGGACTAATCCAAGTCCATAGTCTGCTGTGCCTGTTCTTAAACCACGTATTGCATATCGTATGGTTTTTCATTTTGCACCATTCAATCCACCGTTGCCCTCTTTCATTTTGCTTTCCTAACCCAAAAGGTCCCACAGTTTGCCCATCTCTCATATTTCCTACTTTAGCATTCAAGTCCCCCATTACTACCACAATATCCTGCGACTTAACGACGTTATATGCTATTTCTAGTTGTTCATAAAATTGGCCGAGGTGCAATTCATCACTGTCTGATGTCGGAGCATACACTTGGATTATGACCAAATCATACGGTGTTGTCTTTATTTTCACCGCTAATACTCTATCGGATATCAACCAATAGTCCTTTATCTTTTTAATCATTTTCTGGTTAAAGATAAAACCAACACCATAATCATGTGTCTCCCCTCCCGAATAAAGAATACAATAGTTTTCTGACTCGAATTTCCCAATTCCTGTTAACCTCGCTTCGGCTATTCCTAGAATATCAATTTTCATTTTGTTCATCTCTCTGATATAGAAGTAAAATGGAACAACATCAAAAAATATTTATTAACAGTCAAAGAAACACTAAATATGCAACAAAAGAATGAATCGTTTACGAAAAAGAGTGACTGGATCACTAAAGAAAAATTAGATCTTATGGAAAAACGCCGATCGGTAAAAAATGTAAACATACACCAATACAAAGACTTAGATTAAACAAAAAAAAAAACAGACGAATTGAGAACCATCCTCCTTTTTGAAGTCGGGTTAAAAAATAAACCAACAATGCAAAATTGAGAAGAAGAAATGGTTGAATACCCTGTGTGATTAAATAAGCGAAACAATTTGATACAATCCCCAAGAACAATATACAGTTATCAAGCAAATTTGCGGCCAAGAAAAAAGAAATCATTCGAAAGAAATTCAAAAAGGCGAAAAAGGCAACATAGTTATGAACACGGATTCCATATTAACTATATGGAAAACGTGTATCGAAAATCTTTATGACGATAAAGATAGAGGATCTGAACCAGAAATCAGTATTATAAATGGATCCAAAATTTTGAAAGAAAACGTCAATCTTGCCATTCGTAGCCTTAAAAATAGTAAAACACCAGGTCCAGATGGAATTCCTGCAGAACTATTTAAACTGCTTGATGATAATATTTTAGACAAATATACAGAATTTTACAATGCCATTTATGAATCAGGTCAATTGCTAGAAGATCTTTTAAAGTCTAAAATTATTACTATGCCTAAGAAAAGAAATGCAAGTGAATGTGAAGAATATCGCACAATTAATCTTATTAACACTTCAATGAAAATCCTCACTAAGATTATAATGGAAAGAGTAAAAAAACAAAATAACACCAAACATTAGTGAAGAACAAGTTGGTTTTGAAAAAGGTGTTGGAACAAGAAATGCTCTTAAATCATTCAGACGTGCATATGGCCGATACTAACATACGAATGTGAATGCTGGACTCTCAGTGACAAATTAATGAAGTCAATTGAGGCTTGTGAAATATGGTTTTGGAGAAGAATTTTAGAAATAAAATGGAATGATTATACAACTAATCAGAGAGTTTGGGAACGAGTTGGTTTTAAAAAACAGTTACGAAATTTGATACGTAAAAGAAAGTTAGAATTCTTGGGGCATATTAATAGAAAAAGTGGCTTTGAAACAACGGTACTACTGGGTAAAGTGGATGGGAAAAAAGAACGAGGTAGAAACAAACTCAATTTTATAAAATCTTTGCCACTTCATCAAAAGTGGTCACTTATTTCGTAAAATATCTTCTAAAATACGCATCCCACGTCAAATATTATATGTGTTGTTGGTGTTGGCCAGCACGGTATCGTCCTGCCAGTAATACTGAAGAAACGATCGATTGTGTGTACGATTACCTATTGGAAAACAGTGATGAATGCCAGTTTTCTTAATCACACCTTCTGCAGCATATTAAGGGTGGTTGTATCCCTGATATGAGAATAACGAAAACTCACCTCCAAAAACGTTTTGCCGATGACATAGTCATAGTGGAGAAGGGCTCCAATAAAGGGACACTCGGTACAGCTATTTTTTGAGACTGTTGTTCTCAAAAACAAGCGTGGCCCCTTGAAGCATGGATGAAGAAGTGTGTGTCATTTTCTGATGTTCTGATAACTGCTGTACGACCTCGATCTTTTGTTTCCTTTCTTTTGATTGGAATTGGTACCAACTTTTACCGAAAATATGGATACAAACATGTGGTAAATATGTGCGCTGCGATGGTTATCTGCGCTGGTTAACTTATGACTGTCTTTGGTTATCTGCCCTTTTTGAGAGAACCGCTGGGCATACAGGTACCAGTCTAATCAGATGAAAGCTAATTAAATTTACTACAAGTCTATTATATATAATATTTGACGTGGGATGCGTATTTTAGAAGATATTTTACGAAATAAGTGACCACTTCGAAAAAATTTCACTTTTTGGAAAAAATGGCCTATTTTATAAGAACTGTATCTTGAGAACCAATATCTGTATGGAGCTTGTTTTGATCTCAAATTGTTGAAAATTTAGTCTAATTTAAAAGTGCATTGAATGACTATACCGGTCAGACCCTTCCTTCACAGAGATATTGAGCAAAAACTGAAAAAAGTCCGAAAATTTCATGGTTTTTTGGGTACACCGCCGCTCGCACAGCACTTTGGAAATTGCAAATCTGGTTTTTTAATATTGGTTTAGGTCCTAACAACATATAAAAAATTCAGAACGACCGGACCTTTTGCAAGCACGACCGTCTTTTCATGTTTAACTTTACTGAACTAATAAACCCGCCAGCCGTTTTAGTAATATCCTATATGATTATTAATGATGCCGCAAGACGACATAAGAGGAAAGTAGCATGTTTATTGTATTGTATTGACAAAAGTATTTTATGCTCTTGTCTCGTCTCGCTTTTACATTGAACATTTTCTTGAAAAAATACAATTTAAAAAAAATCAACATTAAATAATTGAACATAACTGTAAAATATTTTTTAAATTATTTATATTGTTTTTTTTTACTTGTTTTGTGATTAGTACATTTGAATTAAGAACCTATGGAGATTACTGCTTAGACAGACTATCGAATATTTATCGTAAATAAGGATTCTAATTATCATTTGGCCTATCGCTGACTTATTCTGGTCGCTTCTCGTCTCGTTTCTCTCGCGTCTCGGGGTAATGCTAATAATTATTAAAAATGATTATTTTTACCTTGGACGCCTTTGTTTATTATAATGTTTATGAATATAAAAGTTTTTGTGTAGTAATACTAATTTTTAGGATACGAATGAAAAAAACTGTTGAAAATTAAAAGTACTGTTGAAACATAATCGGCATCGTCAGAAACGATCCCGATTTTGCAAGAAACTTTAAGAAATGATAGTACATAATCTTACCTAAAACACTTGCCTAGATCATCTTGCAAAAACCTATGCAAAATATGACAGAGGGAAAAACTCACTCACCATAGAGTTAAGCTATTATACTATTCTAAATTTTAATTGGTATAATTAGTGTCTTTCCAACCATCAAAGGCCGAAGGGCTCCACATAAGCTATGTGAGAGTAAGTAAAAAAAGGTATGTTTTGAAGTAAGACGGAACGATGTTTCAATACAAGTTGTCCTACCGATTATTGCCCAATAATTTATTCAATCAATTTAGAAATAGTTTTATAAAATATTTATTGTTTAAGAAATATCATTAACAATATGGAGAGATACACTAAAAAACATAATAATAACAATAACAATAAAAATAATAATAATAATAACAACAATAATGATTACAGCAATAACAATAATTACAAAAACAACAACAACTATATGTAGCCCCACTTTATGTAAAATTATTTATGTAAAAACCATTTAGAAATTAGTAACAAATAACAGAACCTCCCCCCCACCCAGCTTTATTATTGGCATCTTTATTGTATCCAGTGTCAGCAACTTCCCATGACACTATACCCCCTACTAAAAAAAATAATTAAATCAAGTAAATAATTGTTTATTAGTCCTCCGATATGAATAGTTTAGACAAATTATTCGGAATTTCCAAAAATATAATTCTAAAATCTAAACTAAAGCTAAATCATCAAAGAATTTACAAGCGGTTTACAATTGTCAAGCGGTAAATGTAAAGATCAATAGATTTATATTTTATAATTTATATAACAATTATATTTCATTCATACCCAAATATATTAAAAAGGTACATTTTATGCACCAAATTACCAGCCCAAAATTCCAGAGTATGTATTCAATGTATTGTGTGTATTGTAACTTTGAATAATAGTGACCATAAAAAAGAGTTGGTTTATTATATTTTTTTCAGAAAATGTTTTAATTAAAAAAAGAAAATAATAATAATTGGTAGGTACCCTGTATTTACTCTATCCCTCTTCTTACCTCTCAATCAGAGCTGAGTTGAGTCAAAGTTTGCCCACCTATGATCAAAGGAACGGTTGCCTTTAATGTATGGTTGCCTGTACATCGGTAGAACTTTATTATTATAGAACTATGTGAGCAGTTTTATTGTGGCTAAGATGGTACAGTATTCGTAAGCATATAAGACGTGGGTTCGATATTAGTGAAACCTTTTTTAGAAAATGTACGACTGTCTTCTTAAATATTGATCAAACATATTGGAAATTCAATTCGTTACTTGACAGCTCACTTTATAACTTGGCAACTCTCATCATTATTCCTCCCAACGAGTTAAGACATTTGTTTTAACGAAATAAATGAAAAAATGAAAAAATTAGCTTGTCTAATCTTATGTTGATCATAATATACTGAGCAACCTATATATATATATATATATATATATATATATATATATATATATATATATATATATATATATATATATATATGCATATATATAGGTGGCTAGGTGGCTAGGTAGAAAACGATGCATCATTCTTACCATCTACGCAATACCTAAACTCGATATTTATAATAGAAGATATTTCAGATACTGTAACTGCAGTACTTTTACTAAAAGTGGGTTCGACGTGTGTATTAATCTGTTTAAAAAAAAATTATTTTAATTTACACAGAAAATGCACACTCTAAAATAATCCAAACCGGAAGTGGCCTTTCAGTACTGTAGAAATTTTTAAGCATAAATTAAATTAGAAATAAGTGTTTTCAGGGAGAGTTCACTTAAGTCGAATCTACCCCTATTCATATTTTCGAATTCATTTATGGTATCAAATCCGATCGATGGTATCAGAATACGTACTATCATCAGGATTTGCACACATTTATATAGTCTCAAATCGATATGTCAATTAAAACTGGGTGAATTTGACTTACTAGCTTTATTTATAAACTATCCTTTCATATACATTCAGATCTATTTTTATCCCAGTCGTCTCACTGATTATTCATTCGGTTTTCGAAAAATGCTTCAGATAAAAGTTGTTCGTTATAAATATACCGAATGGGTAAGAAACAAATCAATTTAAAAATTTTTAAAAAAGAACCCTTTGTGGTCCACAATATTAATTCCATAATCAAAAGAAAAAAAAATGTCTTAAACAACGTAATTTGACTCAAATTATAATCATTAAAGAGAACAATTGGATAAAAATACAAATATCTCGGTTCTTGGGTCACCAACACGGTCGATAATAAAACTGCAAAAGGGGCTAGAATTGAACAAGCAAACACATAATTTAAAAAGATGCAAATCTGTCTAACTGAAAAAGGATCGCGATTTGTACAGGGTAGCCCACAAAATACGGGGGACCTATTGTCTTTTACGGGGTAGAAACATGGACGCTAAGAACGAATTGATGGACTGTATACAGGCATTTGAGCTATGGATTTATCGCCGTATACTATCGTCGTATTCGCATTCTGTGAACTAAGATAGACGCACTTAAACAGTGAGAGATCTTATTTGAATTTATAAAGCGTAAATTAACATATCTCGGCCACGTCTACAGGACTGGACAATATAATATCCTGTAACTCATCATGCAGTGAAAGATACAAGGAAAACGCAGCATTGGACGCCGATCAATCTCTTGGTTAGGAAATCTTCGATATTGGTTAGTGTGTTCACCGTTGAACTGTTCCTCGCTTATCAAAGGTTAAAATTGCTATGATGATCGCCAACTTACATGCTGAAACGAGGACAGAAAATGAAGAAGAATGGAATAAATCCAAGATTAAAAAGAACAAATGTATACGTAATGACTATAATTTTTGTATTATTGGAATACATATTAGAATAGTAAATTTTCCAACATTCTTGTGTAATTAGTATTTCTTTCATGGTTACGTAAAAATCAAGGTCATGTGATATCGCCTTATAAAAAAAAAAGTGATTAAACTTTGGTTTAGATTTAGATTTTTGTAAATTGTACATTTTTCTAAATGTAAGTACCTACATACTTAAAACTTATGGATTTTTGCAATTAAATTTTTTTTAAAGCGTTCCTGACTTTATTATATTAATTTGTAAAGGACGTTGAAACGAAAAAAATTAAAACACGTTAATTTTTGTTACTGTTTCGGACTCCAGTTTACCCAGCTACTGCAAACAAAACCAAAGAACAGTACTCTTGACAATTATCAGCCTAACATTAACGAACTTGCCTTCAAATTCGTCTACACTAATAAAATTGATCGATTCTAAAAGTATATTTACTGCACTATATACTATAACAAATAATACTCGCTGCGTGATTGCACCTTATCAAAAAGACCTACTGGAACAAACCCACATTTAACTGATAAATATTAAAATTATTTAAGGTGAATGGTTTAGGATATATAGTTATCTGTTAAAACTTTACAGTAAACGGAATGTTTGTCACATGTTAAATGGTCATGTCACATTAGTGCAAGATCAATTTTATTATAAGAAAAACTTCAAAACAAATGTATGAGTGGTACTTATACATTTATATGTACTGGTATACACGTTGAAAAATTCCAAAGGCCGAAATGATCCGTGATAAATTAATAAAAATAAAGTTGAAATAATAAAGGTATGTATTTAAAAAAATAAAATAAAAATATTCAACATAACAATCATGAATTTAAACAACAATTACAATGTCTATTTAATTAAATAATTCTTGAAATAACTCACTGAATAACAACGATAATTATTCGAGGTTCAAGACTCAATTTTAGACGATCGACCAATTCGTTTGAAATTGAAGATCATAAGAGGGTCTCTGACTGCCAAATTGCTTTGACTTCAATTCTGTTTGTTTTTGTTATTGCGGTGGTTTTTTGTACCAATCGATTATTGATCTTCGATACGTGACTGTGACACATAGAGGGTGCTTCCGTACAAGTAAATTTGGAAAACAACTGTCAAACATAATATATTACTCCCGCAAGTTGAATTATTACTGGTAGAAATTATTTATGTATTTTTATTTTACATTTGATTTATTCTATTTTAGTGTTTTTTGATGTGGCAAAAGAAAATTTTGTCATAACGTTCTTCCCTGATACTTGATATTTGATAAACCTTGTCACCACTGGTAATATACAAGTTAAATCACGTAATTATGTTTCCACAAAAATTCAAAACGTCTTATCGATCTTTTGAAAAAGTTATCAGCGATTAAAAATTAATTTTTTAGCATAGACCCCTTTGGGAAAACATTTTTTTTTAATATTTAAACTTGTAACAAATTTGCCAATAAATTGGACAGTGTGATAAATATTGTTTTAAAGTATTCTTTGAATTTTACAGTTTATTTAATTGGATTAAACCAGTGGTGTTATCCAACGTTATAATGGATTTTGTATAATGTTACGAATATCTGGTGCATATATATATGTGGCTCAAGTGGGTATATGCTAATTAGTTTAAAACAAAAAAATTATGTAATTGGCTGTAAAATAATAGATAAGAAGCAAATAATTTTCAATTATTCAAAATTTAATAAACTATTGAAATTGTGTCGACTTGAGTACCTATATGAAATATAAAAAAAACACCTTCTAACGATAAAAAAAAGAATTTAAATAAAAATAAAGAATTTTTAAGTGTAGCTGTTTATAAAATGACTTAATTAGTCCATTTCCGCTCGCCTGCCTATCCACCCACCTGTCCGTATACACAATAACTGGGGAAAATGGGACATTCATCTTCGGCGGGGAAAAATCTATGTTTGAAATCCTAAGAAATAGGATAAAAGTTTAAAGTCAAAAAATGATCTTTAAAATAAACCTTTATTTGAAATTATTTTCTTAAAGTAAAAATTTTTGTCACAATTTTAGCTCAAATACTAAAAATAAACAGTTCTCGCATTGGTAATAATTTCAGTACATACCACGTATTTAAAAACAATTAACTCAGTAAGTGGTTAATTTTCCTTGTTTTTTTAAATACGCTTGTTTTAAAATAAGAACATGAGCTTTAGGCCATAGCTGAAACGTAGTAGTAATGGTGGAAAATTCAATCATTCAAATCATCAAATCAAATATCAAGTCTCTTTTATCTTAGAAAAATAAAGTTTCTCATGATTTATGCATCCTGGATGAAATTGTATAAAATACAACACATTTATTTAGGTTCACCATAATTTTAAGTCGTTCATGTCGGATGAAATATCAACTTTTCTTTCGGAGTCAACTATTTTTGTTGCGAGAAGCGAGAGCTCCTATAGTTGACGTGACGATTTGATTGCCGACATTTTTAATCTCGAGTAATTTGAGATGGGACAAAAAATACTGGTTGCCAATTATTATTATAAAATTATAATTTCACTAACCTGTTATTTTAAATATAATACCCTATGATATCTATTCTACTGATCCATTTGTCTATTTACACTAAGAAGAATACAACATATATATAATTACACCTACTTTTTTTGCATTTGACACTTCACAAAACTACTAAAAAACTGTTATATGACACATAATCAGGATTTTTTTAATAACAATATTTTATATACATATACACACATGGGTCCTTGATAATTTGTACAGTGATAAAGAATAACATTTTGTGTATAATAGCCCCAGCAATTAAAATGTGATAAGATAATAATGTTTTATTTATTTTGCCAGATTATAACTTCCGTTATGTATTTTGGAAATTTACATATTGTTTTAAGTTTTCATAAAAGCAGTGTATTTCCATCGATGAAATATCAAGATAAAACGTTCAACTATTCTTTCACTTTTTCGTTTTAGTTTAGGAATGATTAAATGGAGCTTTGAGAACAATAGTTAATATAAATAATCATATAGCTCTTGAAAGCGATCGAATCCATAACTTCTGCCATTTCGGATAGGCATCAGATGCCTAATACAGCATTATATGTGTCTGTAGCCACTCTAGCGATTACAGTTTAAATCCGACTGGAAGGAAATTTGGTATGTTATGTGCTTTTGGTATTCGAAAAGCCAAGTACGTTAATAAGCAAAATCGGACAAGGGAAAAGATGGGCTAGAGGTTGTGGGAAAAACAATATTTGGTATATCTTTCTTAGTATTGGAAAAATCGAAAAATTGATATGATCTAAAGTTATAGACAATTAATTTTAAAAATGATAAAGTAATGCATTACTGGTATCTCATACAAGTAGCAAACTTAATTATCTACTAATTTACTTTTGATTTTTCTAATATTAAGGCAGATATTCTATAATTTGTGTTTTGCTTGGTTTGCCAGTAATTTGTTGACATCACTTAATAACTTTGCCATTATACTAAAATGCAGTGAGAAATCTAGAATTTTGTCTAAACTCACATTTTCGCTAACAAATGGTGGTTAGTAGATTTTTAATTATAGTTTCAAAATATTTCTTCTTAAAAACTCAACTAAAAGTTTATCTACAATATATTAAAATGATTCATTAAATCATGGATGTTTCGAATGGAAGTTTTCAACGATTCAATTTTTTAGTATGTATTACGTATCTCCCTAAAATAATTATTTCGTTCTTAAGTTGTAATCAAAATATTTGATTCTTTAACAGGTGTAATAATTTATATCATGGAAGATAATAAATAAACAAATTTTAATTGGATAATTTTACTGAATATTTACTTGAACAAAGCCAATCATATTACTCATAATTAAAGACCATAATATTATGATAACATATATTTAAAATTGATTTATATCTAATCCTGAAACTTACTGTTTGTGTACAGATTGTTGATAAAAGTCAAAGTTATTTACGTCGAAATAATAATACAATATGAAGTAGATACCATACCTGAAACAATAAAAAGATACTATAATTTAGTATATTGGACATATTTTCTAAAAGCATATATATATATATATATATATATATATATATATATATATATATATATATATATATATATATATATATATATATATATATATCTAGAGCACGCTAGTACGTAAGGCCGAGTTTAAGGGACACATTCGGACTTTTCACTACAGTGCTATTACTTATGGAAATATTAGAAGTTGATTTGACCCCGAAATATCTTCTGAACTAAAAGAGCTACAGTGTTGAAATTTCGTTTAAAAGTTATTTCACTACAAAAAACGCAAAATTCGCCGTAAAACCCCCAATTTTTGGTAACTAATAGATCAATATTCTACGATACTTCCAGATATGCTGTAAAGTTGATATTTGGCATACGAGTAGATCTAGTACCCAAACCGACGGGAAAATTGCGAAAACTGGAAATTTGTATCGGAAAAAAGGAAATTTTTACAATTTTAGTTTTAATCAAATTAGCATTAGAACGCATATATTTATCTTATTTCATCTTATTCGTTGATATTTTTATAGAGTCCTATCTGATTGGAGACACTTAGGTATATAAATATTGAGTGTATAAGACCAAATCATCGTAAAGAACCATGTAGAAAACACAATGAACTATATGATCCCTAAATATTTCTTTAACAGATGGTAATGGCAATGGCTTGTGAATACAGCAGTTTTCGTCTAGTGTTTGATTAAAATCAGTACTTGGATGGGGTGGACATTGTGTGCAGTTGGTTTTTTTTGTAATTTTGTAAACATTAATTTATATTCTCATTTTAACTTTTTATAATATTTTTACATTGATCAATTATTATTTATTACTATTATTTATTAATCGGTAAACTTAAATTTTTTCAGTACAACCCCCCGGAAAATCGGAAAAACATCGTCCAAAATTACGTTTTTCTGTTCTATAAATGCTAGAAAGATGGAATTTTCACTAATCGACCCGAAATAACGTCAAATGAACAGAATATTTTGTAAAATTTCTTTATCTACATCGCAACCACACCAAAAATGGGAAAAACATCCCTAAAACTTACCTTTTCACTTCTATTCATGATAGAAACATCGGTTTTTTTTCCATTTGACGTGGAACAGGTTCAAAATAACAGAGTTATTTGAAGGAAGAAAATTTTCCATCACAACCCGAACTTGGGAAAAACACCCCCAAAACCAACCTTTTTGTTCTACACATGCTACAAGATGCAGTGTTTTGCAATCGACGCTTAATAGCTACAAATTAGGAAGTTATTTCGAAAAACTTTATATTTTTTATTGCAACCTCCCGAAAAATCGAAAAAAGAACCCCCAAAATTACGTTTTTCAGTTCTGTACATGCTGAAATGATGGAATTTTCACTAATCGACCCGAAGTAAAGTCAAGTTTACAGAACACTTTGAAAAATTTCATTACCTACATCGCATTCCACCCCCTCCCCCACCAATTAATTGAAGTAAAATTGCCATTTCACTTCTTTATAAAGTCAAATTGACTTTATTACTTTGAAAAATTTTATTACCTATATCGCAAACCTCCGAAATTTGGAAAAACACCCCTTAAACTTAAGGCATTTTGATCACACTAAAAATCACACTATGACCGCTAGAGAGTGATTTATGTATTCTAAGGAAATTCGCTAAGTTGACGCAGCTCCGGCGTAACGAATTTTTTTTTTGTGACGCGGAGCTAACGGTTCAAGTCATTTCTTCGAATCCGAGCTGCCAATCGCCGTATTATCTTTGTTATATATATCAAAACTATTATCTTTGTTATATATATCAAAACTATTGCATGCAGAGCGTTGTTGTGGAATATGATTGTTCAAAGACTGTTACGTTGATAATCAATTATCTGAAGAAGAAAAAATCGATTATTTTAGAAGTTATAATCGAAACAAATCAAGTAACATCTTATATATACTAAATTTTATATAGTTATTTTAATAAAAATATATCACTCTTATTTCACATTAATTTGTGGCCTTTTATTAAAAAGGCCTATGATCGATGAATATTATTATCAATAATTCAATATATATAATTTACGCTTTCTTTTCAGTTTTCTTTGGCAATAACACTGCTTGTATATTTGGTAATACACCAGCTTGGGCAATTGTTACACCAGATAATAATTTATTTAATTCTTCATCATTACGAATTGCTAATTGTAAATGACGAGGTATAATACGAGTTTTCTTGTAATCATTAGGGGTAAATTGATTAAATGTAAGAAAAAATTTGGTTGAAATAATATTTCGTTAGTTTTCTTTAGTATGTTTTTAAAATTTTATAATTTAAAATATTATTTATAACGTGGTGTGTTTTAAAATATTTGAAATCATCAAAAATTACGCAGGAGCTGCTTTATCTTCGAGCAAAAATCCTTCGAATACATAAATCACTTTCTAGCGGTCACTATTTTATTTCCTTTCAGGAAATTCGCTAAACAACGTGCCGCGTTATATAAAATTTTAGAAACATACTACAAAAATTTTACTTTAAGAAAACTTATTACGTAATAAATTTCAACCAAATTTATTCTGACATTTTAACAATTTACCCCTAATTAATGTTTTACGTAGATTTAGGTAATTAAATTATAATTATATAAATTGCCATATACATATTATGTATATAAGTAAACTACCTTGTAGAAAACATAAATACAAAGTGTCTTTTTTGTCTGTTTATTAACAAATTAATAGATTGTTGATTAATATTGGGGTAAAAACTATTGTACTTCAACCCTATGGTCCATTCTGTAATCACTGCCAGAATTATTACAGACACACACATATATATATATATATATATATATATATATATATATATATATATATATATATATATATATATATATATATATATATATGTTAGATTAGCCAATACTCCCAACTTATTTTCACAGGTTATGTAATTAACAACACAGGTAAATTTAATTCGTAATTTATTACTTTAAAAATAATAATAATACAGATTGATTCAGAGCCACAACGCAGTCAACCCAACTGTATGACATTTTAATAAGAAGTGAAGTTAACAAAACTAGTGCGGATCATACAATTATTAGTAATAAAATTATACTACAGAACAATGTTCGTTCAATTTACGTCATATTAATCATTAATTATCAAATATATATAAAATAATTCACTTTATCCTAATTAATTATTTTTTTATCCTAACAGTTCGACCAACTGACTCTTTAGTGGACCCGACTAATCAAGCTTCGTCCTCTTCGGTTCCTGATCCTGATTCCTCTGATTCATCTTCCACTTTACACCATGGCTTCAGCAATTCTGCTGTGAACACAGATTGGAAAGGCCGTTGCGTCCGTTCTGCACCTGAAATATCTTTTAATAAATAACGATCATTATTAAGTACACGATCGATTATATAAGGTCCTTTATAGTTTGGAAACAACTTTTTTGATTGTCCCATGGCTGCTTTCTCTCTTCTTATCTTAACTAATTCACCTTCCCTGTATTTTCTTGGTGTTTTATGTCTACTATCGAACCACACTTTTTGCTTTCTTGGGTTTGTTCAATTGCTTTTTCTCACTTTTCCTGGATATTTTCATTTGTGGTTCCATCTTCTAACGTTAAGATAATCTGATTCTTCAGTGCATTTCTTGGATGATAACTGAAGAGTAACTCATGTGGACTCATTCCTGTAGTTTTATTATTCATTGAGTTTATTGCAAATTGTATATTTCGTAGATGTTTATCCCAGTCTTTATGGTTGTCATCCTTACTCATCGTTTTAATCGCACTATTTACAGTTCGGTTGTACTGCTCCACCTGACCATTTGCTCTCGGTGTTGCAGTAGCATTCTGTATATGTTGGATCTGATTATCATCGCAAAATTTCTTTACATCTGCTGCTGTGAAAGCTGTTCCTCTATCTGTGATCATTCTCACAGGGGTTCCGAAAACACCATTAATTTCATCTAATATTTTACAGACTACCTTTGATGTAGTATTTTTTGTCGGCTTAAGTATAACATATTTCGTAAAATTGTCTATGTAAGACAATATGTGTGTATTTCCCGCAGAACTTTTAGGATAGGGTCCTATGTGATCTACATTTACTGTATGAAAAGGTATTGGTAACTTTGGAATATTATACAGGGTCGCTTCCTTTTGTCCTGAAGGAATCTTGTGATAAATACATTCGACACATGAAGCAATGTAATTTGTAACTTTTTTCCTCATTTTTGGGAACCAGAAATATTTCCGCGAAAATGACCCATTTCGTCATTATTCTCCAGATATTACACTCCCACGTATTATTCTCCAGATTACTCCCTTCGGTACAACCCATGGAAAATTATCTTGATTTTTACATAACCGCCCATTTTTGACAACATATTTATCATGGATATTTTTCTCTTCTGTATTTTTCGGTTCAGCCTGTAACACCTCAACAATCTTTTTCAATTCCTCGTCTTGCAGTTGTAGGGTTAATAGCCAATCTTCTTCAGATATTTCTACACGAAAAACTCCTGTATTGACAATTTCGACCTCAGATGGTTCTTCAGTTGGGTTTCTGCTTAAAGCATCCACATATGTCATTTTCTCTCTTTTCGCGTATGGACGACTTACAATCGGTTCATCTTTGATAAGTTCAATTTTCATCTTTTCCAAATCCGTTTTTTCTAATTTGTCATGACTATTAGCGAAACAATCAGAATAGTTATTTAATACTTCTCGAATTTCAACTTTATCTGTTTCATTTAAATTTTGATTTATATTAATGTTTTTCATTTCAATCCTGCTGACTTTGGGTTCCATTTCAATTCTGTCCATTTTTGTTCCCACCTTTACTTCTTGCAGGATAAATTTCCCTTGTTCCTTGATGATTTTTATTTCAGGTCTATCGAGTGCAGATTTTCCAATGATAATTTCATCCCTTTGTGCTGAATTTGGTACGATAAGTATTTCCACTTCTATTTTTATACCATCGATTTCAATTAATAATGTGCGTTTTCCCAAACTATAACAGTAAATATTTCCGAAACCATTTAATTTAATTGAACATGATCTATATTTGAAGTGGCATCGATTTGCCGTTTCCTCTTTCATAGTCACCACATCGCTACCCAAATCCAAAAATGACAATATTTTATGACCGTCTATTTTGATAAATTTGTAATATTCGTTTGTTTTTACATTTTGTTCTTCGTTTACCATGAATATTTTCTTTTCTTCCTTTGTTATTGGCTTATTTTTACATTCCTTTTCGACATGCCCATATTTTAGACACGATGTACATTTCGGTCTATTTGAAGGTTTTTTACATTCGAAAGCTCGGTGTCCTAATTCGCTGCAGTTATAACAACGAAATGTTCCAATTTCTTTGGTATCTTTAAGTTTTTCTCTAATGTTTTCATTACTTGTTTTAACTGAGCTTCTGAAAGTATTTTCATATCTTCGGATTCGACTCATTAGTTCTTGTACACTTGAAATATCTTGTATCGCTAAAATTCTTGCCAATTCCCCATTTCCAATTCCGTTTAGTATGTGTTTTGTTAGTGCTATTTCACTAGCATCTCCCTTTGAAGCAATTGCATTCATTTCGTAAATATATAGTTCGTAGGATTCACACTGTTTCTTTTTCTTTTTTGACAATTGATAATGAATATCAGCATCGTCCATCGTAGTTAAAAAATTTTCTAATAAAATTTTTTTGAAATTATCCCTCGAACCTCCTCCTCTTATCGATCTCCTCCTGATCTCCTTCAAACCAGGCTTTTGCTGCACCTCTAAGTTTTGTAATCCCATAATATAATAACGTATTATCATCCCAATGAAGCGTTTTAGAAATATTTTCTACCTTTCGTATCCATTGTTGGGCATTTAATGAAGTTATGTCTTCGGGATTAAATTCTGGTAAAGTTTTTTCCCCGTTTATATTCGCACTTCCAACAGTACTTGTATTTACCGTATTATTTTGCGACATCGTATCCGTCAATCTTTCGATTTGTTGCCACTCCCGGTCTAGGAGTGTTCGCTCCCGAGCCAGTAGTTCACGTTCCCGGCGTATAAGATAAAATTACTGTTTCTCGTCAATAAATCTTGATTTTGTATTATTTCAGTAGAATTTAATACCACATTTTCTCTATCTATATTTCCCTCTATTCCCAAATAACTTTCCTGCACATTATCACCCATTCCACGACCCACAAAAGATGGTGCAATGGCAGATTTTGTTTCCTTAGCCCTCAAATAGACTAAAAAAATTATAATCACCAATTAAATTTTCATTATTTTCTTTGTTCAAATAATGTTTCTTTTTAAATTTTCACTTTCCAATTGATGGTCAAGTTATCCATCCAATTTTCACTTCACTTTCCAATTGATGGTCAAGTTATCCATCCAATTTTCACTTCACTTTCCAATTGATGGTCAAGTTATCCATCCAATAGAAACTTCTCGTAATATGACTTCTATTAAAATGTTTTGTTGGTTACCCCACACCTGAACTGTGAGATTAGCCAATACTATTGTAATTAGCACTTATTGTGGTAATTACTGGGATATGTAATCACTTCAATATTATTTGTATTGTTCATGGCGTTGAATAGCCACAGTTAGACCAACTATTGTGTTACTGTCTATGACGACTGACTGCTACTAAGTGTTGTTGTTCACACTCAAGCTAGGCACAAACACTATCGTAGGTCCGATGCACCTAACACCTAACTAGCTTGCTTGGTTCGTACCACAAGCACACTACTAAAATGGCTTCAACACGCAAAATTACAACAGTTCGGCCTTCCTGTGACTATTTGGCGACCTCGTCAAATTTTACAGTTTATATGCCTGAAATCCAAAAACAAAACTTTTCCTTTATTTATACATTTTGAATACCCTTATAAATAAAATAACTTTTAACAAATAGACAACAACAAAAAATAATAATATTGAACATTATATTTTTCTTTTAAAATTAAACTCTTTAAATACATTTTTATGTGAAATAATTCATTTCTTTTTCTGAACAAGTTTAATTCTATCAACAGCAATTATGCCTTTATAAATTTTGTTTGATTGTTGTTCGCCTTCGATATCTTGTAAAAAATATCTATCATTATCTAGAGCTTTACCAATTTCATATGGATCTTTAAAACTATTTTCTAACTTGCGACTTGAACCTGTACTGGGAATTTGACTTTGAATTACAACAATGTCCCCAGGATCATAAACTAAAGTTTCTTTTCTTTTCCTATTAAAATATTCCGATTGTTTTTCTTCGTTAATTTTTAATTTTTCAGCAATTGTTTCAAATAAAGAATCACTTTCCGAATTTTTGTTTGCCTCCTCATTTAATTTTTGTATTTCTATAGTTAACGGATTTTCACTTAATCCAATTGATTTATATCGAAATATAATATCCGATGGAGTGCAACCTAAAACTCTATGCTGTGAGTTATTTAAAGCCCACTGAACATTAAGTAAATATTTATCCCAAGAGGAATATTCATTTGAATCATCTGTAGTAGTTGCCAAACAATTTATGATACACGAATTGACTTTTTCGACTTGCCCATTCGCCCTTGGAGTGGCTACTGCTACTTTTATATGCTGATTTTGCAGAAATGTTTCAACAATTAATCCAGGAAGCGGTTACTTTAAATCCAGTTTTAAAAGAATTAGAGGAGGTTAAGTTTGAGTTGTCAATTTTGAAAAATAATAAACAATTGTTTAAAAACGAATCCAATACGGGTGATCATAAAGTCCCCATTTCTAAAAACAAAAACATAAGTGCTTTAAAAGACAACACTCCACAAGATTCTAATAGTTCATCCACATCTACTGCTTCTACAGTCAACCAAAAAGGTAATGAGCTGGAAATGGCTAACGAAGACGAAACCAACGACAATTTTAAAGTCGTTTCATATAAAAAAAAGAAACGAACAATAATAAGAGGGAACGGACCAGTTAATGATGAACAACATTTTGCTGAGTCAAAAATATGGCTATTCTTGGGACGTTGCCAGAAAAATACAACAGTGGAAAATGTTCAAAACTATTTAATGAAAACTTTCGGTGACCACGAATTTACAGTCGATGATCTAAATAGTAAGGGTGAACACAAAATTTTTAGAATTGGTGCAAATCAAGATTTGATACAAGATATTTACAATAGAGACAATTGGCCAAAAGGGTCTTTTGTAAAAAGATACCTTTTTCGCAGGTCCTCAGCGGCTAAATTAGATAGATGCCATAAGAATAGATGCCATAAGAATTTTGCATCAAAATATTCAGTCGATAAGCAACAAAATTTCTGATGTGGAAGTTGTCTTGAATAATGAAAATGTGCATATTATTCTTATGTCTGAACATTGGTGTACAGGTGAAAATCTTGAAATACTAAATATCGAAAATTTTGTGCTAATTACTAATTTTTGCCGGAAGGATTACAGGCATGGTGGTGTAGGAATATGGATAAAAAAAGATCTGGAAAGTTGTTGTGAATTAATTAATGTGTCCAATATGTGTTATGAAAAGGTTTTCGAATGTGCAGTCATCAGGTTAACTTTAAGTGGTTCTAAATACTTATCTTAATAAGTTATTTCAATTTTTAAAACCAGAGACTAATAATATTATTGTTATGGGTGATATTAATATCGATCATATAATTGACAATGCAAATAAATTTAAAATGTGTGATCTACTTAATTCTTTTGATTGTATAAATATTATTGATCAAGCTACTCTTATTATCAATACATCTGCAACAGGTATTGATTATTGCATAGAAAACATAAATTTTATTTACAAAACAATTAAAGTTATAAACACTCTATTATCTGATCATACAGGTCAAATAATAGCCTTTGATGCTATAAGTGACAGCAAAAATAAACCAAACATAACAAATTTCAAACGAAACTATAATGATTTTAACTTAGAATATATGACATACATGTTAAATAAAATGGATTGGACATCAATCTTTAACAGTGACATTGATGTTGATAGCTTGTTTGAAATATTCTGGGAAAATTTTGCTTATTGTTTCGAGTCAAGTTTTCCTCTAGTTCCCAGTAATCATTTTCCATCTAAAAAATGGATTACTAAAAAAATTATAGATGACGGCAAGTACTTGAGAGAACTGTTTAAAATAAAGAGTTCTAACCCTGAAATTCAACTACAAAATAAGAATTTAAAACAGCAACACAAAAAGGATATTATAACAGCTAAGCGGTACCATATTTTCAACAATGTCAACCTGTCAATGTGCGCTCCTAGACAAATTTGGAATGGAATAAATTATATTTTAAACAAAATTAAAACTAGAGAATATATTGCTTTAAAGCACGGAGGAATTTTAGTCAAAGAACCAAAAGATGTTTTGAGTATGTTTCTTGATTACTATGCAACATCAGTAACTGCGAAGTTGCTAGATAATTTTGGCAGTAGTATATCAAAAGACTGTACAATATCAAGTCGAAGCGTCGATAAAAGCTTGTTCATGAATCCAATACTCATAGAGGAAATAGCTCAAATAATTGTTGCGTTACCGAACACAAACTCTACCGGAGCGGACGAAATACCTACCTGTGTCCTAAAATATTGTGTACACACTATCGCTGAATTATTGTGTCCTATCTTTAATCAAGTTCTTGTAACCGGTATTTTTCCAAGTTGTTTGAAAAAAACCAAGGTTGACCATTGTTCAAAAAAAACGACAAGCAAGATATTAAAAATTACAGACCGATTTCCTTGTTATCAGTATTTTCGAAATTTCTAGAAAAAATTGTGTATAGCCTGTAACGTTTTGTTTTTCATACGGTTGTAACGTTTTGTTTTTTTGTCCCTTTTCACCCAATGCTCGTTCGTTTAGTTATCACCCTGAAAATTTTGGGTTGTACTCTCTATGGGTTTTGATTTGAAAGGAAGAGAGTTCAACTGGGGTGAATGTTAATGGTTTTTATTGATCTGATTTTTTTGAAATTTTACCTCACGTAAAGTTTTAATTTGACTTTTTGCTGAAAATAGAATATATAAAAAAAAGAAAGAAAGATTTAAAATTAAAATTTTTATTTAATAAAAAGTTAACTTGGAATCATTTCTGTGATTACATAAAATAAACAACACAGAAATGATTCACAACAACAACAAATTTTTATATACTTTTGAGTAGCAGAAAACAAAATTTTTTGAGAGAGATAGCAGATGATTTGAGAATTCTGAATGGATATGAGAGATAAAAAGTGAGGTGATAGTAGGAAGCTAGGTGATAAAAAAAAAAAAGTTTTTTTTTTTGGGAGCGGATTTCGGGGGAGACGGATGTATGGTTGAAGCCTGACGATGAGAATAATTTTGAGTAAAGTAAAAATATAAGAATTTAAAATAGAGTGTGAGCGTAAAAAGAAAAATTAAAAGATAAGTGAAAGTGGTGAGCTGCATCGATTATAGTAATTTGGAAAAATTTTGGGCTGGAGATTCTGAAAAAAAAAGAAGTATAATTTTGGATCTTCTTGTTACTCGCCTGTGGGTACAGCTGATTTTCAGCAAATAAGAATAATAGAAAAATAAGTGTATCGAGTTGCTGGCGATTTTTGTTGAAGAAATCTTTATGATTTTGTGGAAGATATATTATCGATCTCCATGCATGTAAGGAGGCCATCTTGGTGTGAGTAAAAATCCTAGGTAAACAACCATATATAAAATATATCACAGCTTCTTTGAACAATATATCACACAATAAAAACAAAATTTTTTAATAGACAGACTTACCATTATATGAATAAACTTGTTCAACAAATTAATTCAAAAGTGTTATACACAAAGGTGTTATATTTAAGAACTGTATTAAACACTATACATAAAATAGTTAAAAATGTTTAACTTTCGTTAAATATATATAGTTACAAATCTTTTAAGTGGTCGAATGTGAAACAAATGTTTCTTTGGGATATCCAATTTTGATATCAATTTTTTGAAAATAAAAATTAGAATTTATATGTCAGTATCTGCTTGAACAAAATCCCTAGATATGGAATTTTTGATTATTAGTTTTTTTCATTAGTTGTTTTCAGAATTTTATTTTTTTGTATTAAATTTTTTTATAATTTACTTGTTTTCTAAATTTCATTTTCAGTTTTTTGGTATTCAAATTTTTTTATAAATTGGTTGTTTCCTGAATTTCATTTCATTGTATTCAATTTTTATTATAAATTACTTGTTTTCTGAATTTCATTTTCATTTTTTTGTATTCAAATTTTTTATTATAATTTAGTTGTTTCTGAACTTAATTTTGAATTTTTTTATTAAATTTTTCTATCATAAAGTAGTTGTTTTATAAAATTAGTTGATTCTAAAGAGTACTAAATACTAAATAAATAGTATTAAATAAAACTAAGAAGTACTAAATACTTTTTTTTGTTTAAAAGTAAAAACCATTAACCAACACCGAATAGTGGATGAGTACTTTAGGTTTTCCAGTTTTTTTCCTATAACAAAAAGAACTGGTGGCGCTCAACCAAAAATTTTGAACCCAACCCCGCAATCCGAAGACAATATTGACTAGTACGGGACAAGTCGAATAAGTAGTTTTTTTGATAAACATCAAACATTGCATTCCAACCAGCATGGTTTTAGAGCCAACCGTTCTACTACTACTGCTATATTTGATTTTTATGATGACTTGGCGAATTTTTTGGACAATGGAGAATGTGTTTTGGGATTATTTTTTGATCTTAGTTCTGCTTTCGAACTGTCAATCACGAATTTTTGTTGAAAAAACTTATGCGAATGGGTGTACGAGGTACAGCAAATGATTTAATAAGTTCCTATTTGAAAAACAGATAGTTTTTTGTTGACATAGATCGCCATCATTCAAAGACCCAATTTACAAATATCGGGGTACCGCAGGGAAGTACGTTGGGCCCTCTTTTGTTCAACTGCTACATAAACGATTTAAAAGAACACATACCGCTAGGCAAATTAATCATGTATGCAGATGATGTCACTTTTTTAGTGAGCGGCAAAAACATCGATGATGCAAAGTTGGAAGCAGAACAGATAATCAAAATGTTTAAAATCTGGTGTAAAAAAAACCAGCTTATAGTTAACCTGGACAAGACTTGTGTCATAAACTTTAAATTAAAACCTGATCATACATTAACTTCCCTGGATCTTAAAGATCTAATATATGTTGATCAAAGTTTTTAGGTATAATTATAGATCAATATTTAAAATTTACCCCACATATAACGCACTTATGCAAAAAGCTAAGCGGCATTTGCTTTCAAATTAGAGTTTTAAGACAGTATTTAGATCACGAACAGCTTTTGTCTTTTTACTATACAAATGTATTTTCACACATTAAATATGGTATTTCAATGTGGGGACGAGGCAACGATTCGAATAGAATATTTATAGCCCAAAAACGGATTATAAGGAATATCTTCCAGATAAACAGTACAAGTACCTGCAAGAATCTGTTTATAAGACACAAGATTCTAACTTATTGGGGTATTTATATATATGAATTGTTAGTATATATGAAAAAAAAAAAATTATTTCAAAAAAAATACAGATAAGGTTTATGACACAAGATTGGCAGTTAGTTATAACTACGCTCACAAGACTGGTTTTTTTTAAAGAACTCCGGTGTATACGGGTTTCAAATTATTCTCAAAATTGCCCAAAGAAGTCCAATCAGAGACTGAACTAAATCGGTTTAGAATCGGATTGAAACGGTATTTAACTGAAATGGCACCATATAGTTTGCTTTTCTAATTGTATTTTCAGACAATTTGCATACTTTTGTTGAAGTCTTTTTCCAAATAAATTTATTATTATTATTATTATTTACAAAGTAAATAGCTCTAGACTACATATAATAGTTGCTCTTTTAAAAGTGATGATATCCCATTAAAGAGCCGAGCTATTTACAAAGTAAATAGCTCGGTAAACCATTAACTAAAAAAAATTAATGAGGGGTAAACTGATTAAACGTAAGAAACAATTTTGTTAAAATTTATTTCGTAAGTTTTCCCTTAGTATGTTTTTAAAATTTTATATAACGCGGCAAGTTATTTTTTCTGACAATTTCAAATATTTTAAAACTTGCCGCGTTATGAAATTTTCCCCGTTATAAAAACCCCTCATTAATTTTTTTTAGTGAATAGTTTACCGAGCTATTTACTTTGTAAATAGCTCGGTCCTTACTCTCATATCATCACTATGATATGAACTATTACATTAAGGATTTTCCCGAAAACTCGGCCCATTCTTACATTTATGTTTTTGGTCGGATATCTATCCTTTTTGAAAGGCTTAAATATACGAAGCCGAAGGTTTCGCACAATGTTTTTCCTCTCACAGTTTTAGGAATGATTTTCCTCTTTTTGGGAATTGCGATGTAGGTTATGAAATTTTCGTGGTATTCTGTTAATTTGACTTTATATTGGGTCGATTGGTGAAAAACCCACTTTGTACCATGAATAGAAGTTAAAAGGGTAGCTGCGGGGTAGCTGTAGCTGTTTAGCGTCGAATATAAAAAACTGCATAATCCTAGCATGTTTACAAGAAAAGGGGTAGTTTTAGGGGTGTTTATCCCATTTGCGAAGGGTAACGATGGAAAAATTTACGTTTTTAAAATAATCCTATTATTTTAAACCCGGTCCACGTCGAATGAAAAAAACCTGATCTTTCTAACATGAATAGATGTTAAAAAAGCAGTTTAAGGAGTGTTTTTCCCATTTTCGGAGGTTTCCGATGTAGATAATGAAGTTTTAGTAATCTGTTTACTTGACTTTAAAAAGAAAATCCCACCTCCCTAACTAGAATTGATGTGAAATGGCAATTTTACGGTTGTTTTCCTTATTTTCGGGAGGGGGGTGCGATGTAGGAAATGAAATTTTTCAAAGTATTCTGTTAACTTGACTTTATTTCGGGGCGATTGGTGAAAATCCCATCATTTCAGCATGTAAAGAACTTAAAAACGTAATTTTGGGGGGTGTTTTTTCGATTATCCGGGAGGTTGTAATGCAAAATTACAAATTTTTCGAATAAACTTCCTAATTTGTAGCTATTTAGTGTCAAATGCAAAAAACCTCATTCTCTAGCATGTATAAAAGGAAAGGGGTTGTTTTACGGGTGGTTTTCCCGATTGCGAAGGGTTGTGATGGAAAAATTTACTTTTTTCAAATAATTTTGTTATCTTGATCCTGTTCCGCGTCGAATGGAAATAACCCGATCTTTCTTTCATGAATAGAAGTGAAAAGGTCAGTTTTAGGGAAGTTTTTCCCATTTTCGGGGGGGGGGGGTTGCGATGGAGGTAAAAAAGTTTTCTGTTAATTTGACAATATTTCGGATTTATTGGTAAAAATTCTATCTTTCTAGCATATATAGAACAGAAAAACGTTATTTTGGAGGATGTTTTTCCGATTTTCCGGGGGATTGCAACGAAAAAATTGAAGTTTTCCGATTTTTTCCGTCGTATTCAAGCAAGTTCGTATCGAAAGCAAAAACCGCAACTTTCTAGCATGTCTAGAAGTGGTTCAGGTTTTATATAGATGAAGTAGCTTCACTTTCAGCTTTATAGTATATTAGACTTGGTTATAAGGACTTTTCAAAATTTTTGCGGGCGAAGCTGTAACGAGTAATGCTAGTAATAAATGATAGTAATAAATAATAATTGATAAATGCAAAATATAATGCAAAATATAATAAAAAAGTTAAAATGAGAATATAAATTAATGTTTACAAAAAAAAACAACTTCACACAATGTCCACCCATCCAAGTACTGATTTTAACAAATGTTGTCTAATACAATAATTATTTAAATACCTAAGTGTAATCCAATCAGATAGAACTCTATAAAAATATCAACGAATAAGATGAAATAAGATGAATATATGCGTTATAATGCTAATTTGATTAAAACGAAAATTGTAAAAATTTCCTTTTTTTCCGATACAAATTTCCAGTTTCCGCAATTTTTCCGTTTGGGTACTAGATCTACCCGTATGCCAAATACCTACTTTACAGCATATCTGGAAGTATCGTAGAATTATGATCTATTAGTTACCAAAAATTGTGGGTTTTACCGCGAATTTTGCGTTTTTGAAGTGAAATAACTTATAAACGGTTAATTCGTTAACGATCATTGAAAGAACCGGGTTCTTATAATTCCGTAAAGTATCCATAATTCGAAATTTCAACACTGTAGCAGCTCTTTTCGTTCAGAAGATATTTCGGGGTCAAATCAACTCCTAATATTTCCTGTAGTATTAGTACTGTAGTGAAAAGTCCGGATGTGTCCCTTAAACTTGGTCTTGCGCACTACCGTGCTCTAGATACATATGTACTTTTTTTAAATGTCTGTGGACTCTCTTGCGGTCACAGTTTTATTCCGATTGGAATGAAATTTGGTATTTCAGTCCCTTTTGGTATTCTTAAGGTCAAGGTCGTTAATGGGTAAAATTGGGCGAGGAGAAAGGGGGTTTAGAGGGAGGGGGAAACACAAAATTTGACTATCTGCCTTAATTTTCGAAAAATCTAAAAATTGAGCAAGAGTAAAGTTGTAGGTACTAAGTTTTACTGTAATTTTGTTTCTTATCATTTTTCTGTTACACTTATATTTACAGAAATATTTACAATTAAATATTAAAAGTTAAGATTCTCAATATCTCTGTTCACATTAGAGTTTGAGAAAAATGATAAAGTAATGAAATGTAGCAAACTTGATTTTCTACAACTATACTCCTTCTACATTTATCGATTATTCTAATATTAAGAGAGATATTTAATATTTTGTGTTTGTTTGACACGATTTAAATACATGAAATATATTTTATTGTAAAAAATTTTGATTGTCGTTTCCATAGTAACTATAAACTATAATCGTAATACCGTTCTATTTTGGATATTATTAAAATAATTTTTGCAAATACTAAAGTCATATCAGATATTATATTTCATTTTGATACTAAAATTATGTCCGCTAGAGAGTGATTTATGTATTATAAAGAAATTCGCTAAAGTTGACGCAGCTTCTGCGTAACGAATTTTTATATCATTAACTATACACCATTAACTGAAATTTCTTATGTCAATTTCTCTACTTTTTAGTTTATTATATTAGTATTAATTATTAGAACATCAACATTGCAAATATTATAGTTGCAGAAAAGATCAGGTGACGTATTGTAGCAACATTTATTTTTTGCAACTTAACTCTTGCCTCTTAACAGATTTCACCGTTTCATACACCAAAAGCACGTCAAAATTTAATTCCAATCACACTAAAATTGCGTCCTTGATTACGGTGAGAGAAAACTAAAAAATGCTAAAATATTAATATTAACTTAATTCTGTCAAAAGCGAAGGGAATATTTAAAGCTATTTCAGAACTTCAATTTATTAAAAAATCATGTAAAGCAAAAGTTATGTTAATTTCTATAAAAATATAGTGACTATATTTACAATCATTATACAAATTTTTGTTAATATTGCATGGAAATATTTTACTTTTATTTAAAAGTTATGAATAAAGATGTTAATAAATTATCAATATTTGATTAATGATTGGTTGAGTCCACCTGCAAATAAATTTGTCTATTAGCTGTACTCTTCACCTCGCTAAGAATTTATTGCGTTTAATTGATTTTGTATACAAATTCAAATCTTTGTGAATAATGCACATTACCACTGCATCAATTTAGAAATACATTCAAGAGCAAAAATTGGGTTCTATTTTTTACATACGGCGTCAAGAGTCGCGGTATCATATCAATATTTTATAATTTATTTGTGCCTTATTTATTCGGATTTCGAAAAAATACTTAGGAAAAAAGTTATTTATTATAAATATACTAACTGTAATTGAAACAGTTTTCCGAAAGCCCATTAAATAAGACCCAAAGCAATTATAAAACTTTTGAAATCATTGCTCGACTTTTGAGATTCGAGTATACGAAGGTATACTCGATATAAATATATAAATTATTTCTCGGTATAAATTATTTTTTAAGAAAAGGTTTATTTTATTATATATATATATATATATATATATATATATATATATATATATATATATATATATATATATATATATATATATATATATAGATATATACATATATATATAACAGAAGCAGATGGAGACATATCTGCTCGAAAGCCAAGGGCCTTCTAGGCCTGTAGTGCTGATATATATATATAATGTATTTATTAAAAATCTCTGAAGACAGAATACGTAATGCGTTCGAGTATACCTTCGTATACTCGAATCTCAAAAGTCGAGCAATGATTTCAAAAGTTTTATAATTGCTTTGGGTCTTATTTAATGGGCTTTCGGAAAACTGTTTCAATTACAGTTAGTATATTTATAATAAATAACTTTTTTCCTAAGTATTTTTTCGAAATCCGAATAAATAAGGCACAAATAAATTATAAAATATTGATATGATACCGCGACTCTTGACGCCGTATGTAAAAAATAGAACCCAAATTTTGCTCTTGAATGTATTTCTAAATTGATGCAGTGGTAATGTGCATTATTCACAAAGATTTGAATTTGTATACAAAATCAATTAAACGCAATAAATTCTTAGCGAGGTGAAGAGTACAGCTAATAGACAAATTTATTTGCAGGTGGACTCAACCAATCATTAATCAAATATTGATAATTTATTAACATATTTATTCATAACTTTTAAATAAAAGTAAAATATTTCCATGCAATATTAACAAAAATTTGTATAATGATTGTAAATATAGTCACTATATTTACTATATTGTATATACTAGATTGTAAATATAGTCACTATAGTCACTATATATATATATATATATATATATATATATATGTCGGATATTTATTGTGCGCTTACATTTATAAGTACAAAGAAACTATTTTTTAAGAAAAGGTTTATTTTATTACAGTATGTCCGACATAAAGGAACCTGCAGACATAGAGGTCCGGAAATTAGATATTATCAATACTTATATATTCTTAGAATAAAATAAATTGTCTAAAAGTGCAATAAAGAATAATTGCTTTAAGATTATCAATTAACACAGTAAGTAAGGGTTCGGTCGAAGGGAGCACGTGCGGCTCTCTACTTAGACGCAAATTGTACGGTACGGATGTTAAAAAAACCTATTTGTGTGATATACCAGAGATGGTACATAAAATATAATGGAGTAATAGAATGACCCCTTTCCAATATTTTTACAAACATCAAGGAAGGGGGATGAGTTTCAAAAAGGAAGCAGGACAGTCAGTTCTGAGAGGACAGCACCCGAGTACAGACCGTATCGTGCAGTTGCGTATTAGTATCAACTGAACTCTGCTGAAAGTTACATGAAAATAGCATCACATGGAAATAGTGTTTGGATTGTTGGTAGCCCTTTTGGACTAGTATAATTAATTATGTTTATTGATGAGATAACCGTGGTATGGCATTTGTTAGTATTATTCGTGTTGTATCTGTATTGTTAACTGGAGCCAACTTACTGTGTCGTAGGTTGAACTAATTGTAATTACTGATTGTGAAAGTGCGGGACACCGGGTATTATTGTAGACTAGTGCGTGTTTGTGAAAATGCATTTTTCAGTGTGCTATTGGAAAATTGGTAAGTGTTTGTATTTTATAAAAACAACAATGCCTGACAACATATATACTGGTTCAAACGACCATAATCCCAATTATACATTTCCGACATATATATATATATATATATATATATATATATATATATATATATATATATATATATATAAATATATATATATATATATATATATATATATATATATATATATATAAATATATATTGTTTTATACATTGTATATTATACATGTTGTTTGTTTAATTTTGTACGACAGTTTAATGTGATTGTGAGATGCGAAGGAACCTAACTTAAGTAAGATGAACTATAGGTCGAGGGTTAAGAAGTGGAGTCAGAGGAAGTGACTAGAACTGTATCTGCATTATTCAAAAATATCTCTATTGGGAAGTGATAGGATTCCATCACATACCCCACTGTCATATTAATACCACCACACCATATATTCTCAGATACGCACACGTCGTCAACTACACTTCTTCCATTCTTGGAAACGTATGTCCATTCGCCCAAGATAGATAGATAGATATATTATGAGGATGTCCTGGATGGGACACACTTCGACCATAATGTCCATTGTGATGTCTAAGGATGTAAGGATATGAGTGGAGGACAAGGAATTTTGTGTGTAGACTAGAAATGGATATGATGTGCGGCTGCAGCCGACTTTGATAGGAACTATGCCGATACTCATCTGAAGTTTGTGAGGAAACTGCAAATTCGCCCAAACTATCATCCTTTAAATCTCCTCCAATAACCATTCAGGGCACTATCCTTACTCTGTCTAGGTTCTATAATTATAAGTGTATTTATCAAACGAAGTCGAAGTAAATTGTGAAACTCATGCCTTAACAAGATTCAAGTGGTCTCATAAATAGGAAGAGTGTATAAGAAATAATATTGACACGCTAGAAATTGGTTTGTTTTTGGTTGGCATAGAACTTATGTTTGTTACAATCGTCTTTGGTGTAGAGGAAAGCATACTGGACTAGATATCCAGAGGCCCGAGGTTCGATTCCTGGTTGACGAGTTAATTTTTTCATATCAGTATTTAATTTAATTAATTAATTCAATGACAATGAAATGCGTCGGAGTATACGCTATAGTCTTCTACAGTTTGTCATACGTAACCGAAAGGAATTTGGACAAACATCGTATGTTGACACGAAAGTATACACAAATAAACAAATATTAAATAAATATCACTTCAGCAGAAGTTAATACTGTCTAATAAATAAAAAAATTAGAATAATATGAAAAAGTTGGCTGTTGCATCACAATCGTCTTTGGTGTAGAGGGAAGCATACTGGACTAGATATCCAGAGGCCCGAGGTTCGATTCCTGGTTGACGAGTTAATTTTTTCATATCAGTATTTAATTTAATTAATAAATTCAATGACAATGAAATGTGTCGGAGTATACGCTATAGTCTTCTATAGTTTGTCATACGTAACCGAAAGGAATTTGGACAAACATCGTATGTTGACACGAAAGTATACACAAATAAACAAATATTAAATAAATATCACTTCAGCAGAAGTTAATACTGTCTAATAAATAAATAAATTAGAATAATATGAAAAAGTTGGCTGTTGCATCACAATCGTCTTTGGTGTAGAGGAAAGCATACTGGACTAGATATCCAGTATGTATGACGATATAGATTTTCGAATATTTTATTTAGTTTATTTAATTTAATGCTCAATAATAAAAATTTCCGAGGGCATGGAGCACTGGGATAGTTATTAGTCTAGCCAAGGGCAAGGGCCCTATAACCGATCCCAATAACTATCGTGCACTTACCTTAATTCTCAATATCAGTAAATTGTACACCAAACTGTTGACTATCAGATTAAAAATAGAATATATTGTGTTTCTGTTATTTTCTAACAATTTTCATTACTTTTTCCACATTAATCAAGATATCACACAAAGCACAGATCCTGGCAAACAACTTAAATTGGCAAGCGAACGTAACAAATAACGCTAACTTTTTAGAAGTGGGATATTATCTAGTTAAATTGAATGCAAAAAGTGGAAAATTGAAAAAGTTTCATCCATAAAAATGTGGAATTTATTAACCTTTGGAAAAAATTTGGCGCGATAACATGAAAAATGGTGCCGTTTGTGTTAAATTACAACAGCAAATTTACGTACAACGCAAGATTGTAGACAACTAGCAAAGTGAAGTAGTGAAGTGGGGAGACTGCAAGCAAGCATCAGTGGTTTGAAGATACTTGTGGTGTGTACACAGCTTTGGGTTGTGTAAAGTGAATTATACTGAGTTATATATGTGCCTGGTTCGTTAAGCTTGGTTACGAGTGGATATGGTCATAATACATAATAACTACTAAATGGTTATACATTACTCTTCTAGCCGAAGTTAAACGGAAGAATACGATAGATGGAGTGCATTGTTCAGTGCGTTGTGTATGTAGTGTCGTATTTTAATGTGTTTTGAATGATGAGCTGTGAGCCATCAAGTAGGTTAGTTTTCTTAGGGGAAAAATATTTAAATTTAGAAAAGGAGAAAGAAAGAATATTTGTTTTGCTTTATTTGACAACAAACGATTGTTTTTGAATTTAAAGGAAAATTTGCATTCTTGTTTATTTTTTTGTTTCTTTTAAACTATTGTGAAAGTTGAAGGTTTTCTACAATTGTTTTTCAGCATTTTAGAAAATGGAATTCACTAAGTTAAGTAGCACTTGGCGAACTAATTCATTCTTAATGGAAGATGATTTGGGAAATAGATTAAGATTTTCAAGTAGGGTAAACTTGGGAAATAGGATTGATAGGAATATTGTTGAGAATGTGGGAAGTTTAGAACAGTCAATGCGAAATGATAATTTAGAGAATAGGGTAAATTTGTGAAACGATTTTGAATTGATTACATGGGAACGTAAACTACTTCGAAGGGAAAGGGAATTGTTAGATCGGGAACGTCGTTTAATAGAATCACGGACAGGTGAAATTTCATGTCAACAGTCTGGGATAAAGTAATCGATGTGGGCTGAAAAGGAAGAGACGTATTTAAATTCTTTTTGTCGTAAATAAATTACTTTTTTTATCTCGTAATTCTGTTGTATATTATTTCATATTAATTTATGTAATCGAACTCGTAAAAAAAATCAGATGAGTTTACGCCTTTAACCTGCCACCCAGATTAAGAGTTGACGAGCTGCTGACTCGAATTCGTGAGTGGTACTGGTACCTGGCACCCCACATAAATTTGGTTTTTTTAATTGTCGCCACAATTTATCGGTCAGTCATCACCTCGTTGATTCCGAGGTGGTTAATCTACCGTTATAAATTTAAGCGCCCAACATTACGACACGAATCATCGTCTGGTTCGAAATTGTTGTATTAACGGTCGTTCGAAGTTGTATTTTGTTTTGGTGTTTTTTTTTTGTTGTTTTTTTTTTTTTTTTGTTGAGTACCTCGTTGGTTCGTGATATTTGCATTGCTCAAAATGGCAGACGAGACCACGATGACGAATGCTGAGGTACTAATTGCCCACGGATCCGAGTTATGGGCTCAACGTTTGCAGATTGAATCCGCAGTTGAGGAATTGTAGCAGCAAATGCACAATATGGAGGGGCGGGAGGAGGAGATCTGACGAGCATTAGTCTCAGAGGTTCCAATTCCTGCGGTGCCGGATGATAGTGCTTTCACATGGATTCACGACATGACCACAATGCAGATCCAGGAATTCCTGATCATCCTGAACGCTAATGCTACAGGGTCATCCGGAGTTCTGCGGGATCGCTTGAATCGTGCGCTATGGCCCATTACTGACACGAGTATTGATTAGACGACTGAAGATTAGCCATTGAGTCAAAATAGCAACGCGACAACGACGATGACCACTACCTCGACCACCGGTTTGTAGGCCGTGGACATGGATAGTCCGATTACGTTTACGGGGCTGCGAGGCCAATTCCAACCCCGCGTACGGCCCGTGCAAATCACGTTACCGCCAGCGAGCTCCACGATGCTACCAGTGGTGAATGGATTGACGTGACATGTTCACCGATTGCATCGCCACGAAATCGATCGGAATCGTCTCGAATTGACAAGCCGTACAGACTGGTCTGGGATTGTTCAGACCGGTTTGATCAGCTGTCCAGACTGGTCCGGGACATTCCACGTCGTCGTAAACAGCCACGCACGCCCATGTCGCCAGATGAAAGGGTGGTACCCGAGTTGGAGTATCATCCCGACCGATATAAGGCGCACTCGTCGAAGAAGACGAGACCGTCTCATGTCGCTGAGACGTCGAGAAGGGACAATCGAGGGTCCAAACGAACTAACGTTGCTAGACTCACTGGACCTGCTCCAACGTTGGCCGTCGCGGCCATCACCACAATTACCTACCGTGCACGTATCACGAGTCGCTGCTGTGATAACATCGCCACGACAGGGCGGCTCGGCAACGCGTTTTGGGAAGCTACAACCGTTTGCAATCGCTATGGAGAGACGAGGACGCTGCTTTAATTGTAAGCAGCCTGGACATGGTCATCACGAGTGTACCAAGGCGAGAGGTAGAGGCTGTTGTTGGACATGCGGTACCGAGACCACGCCAACGCCTGGATGTCTAAATTTCGAACGATGGAAACATTGTCGAAATCGACGACAGGGAGATTGAACTCCCTAAAAACCGAACTGTTGAGCTTAACGTTATCGTGACGGCTGATATCCAAAAATCCCGTAAACTCGCCCTTACGCACTTCCGTGGTCTAGATACTAGCATCTTGATAGAATCATATACATCCTTATTAGGTATTCGTGTTTAAATTATTACTCAACATAAGATTTACGAGTATCTAGACCAAGGAAGTGCGTGAGGCCGAGTTTATGGATTGTTTTGCCTTACGTGCTTAAAACTTATATCTACACCTTAATTTAGACGATATTTGACCCCGATATAACTATTGGACGAAAAGAGCTACAGTGGTGAGTTTTTGAATATAGACATTTGACGGAATTATATGAGACTGTTTTTTCAATCATCGTTAAGGAATAAACAATTAAAAAGTTATGCGAAATCAAAAATAGCGGAACGCCCATAATTTACCGTGTATAACCTATCAATATTCTACCCTACTTCCAGATATCTTTAAAAGTTGATATTTGGCGCACAGTTAGATCTAGTACCCAAGCCGATAGGAAAATTGTGAAAACTCGAAATTTCTATCTTGAAATTGTTTTTTTTTTGTTTTGATACGTCTATCTTATTGGTTATTGATTAATTCCTATTGGTTGATGATAATAATGTTATTATTATAAGTTTAATGTTTAAATTTAACCCACTTCTAGACATGCAAAATAACTTGAAACCTATAAGAAAAACTTTAATTTTCCCAACGCAACATCCCCGAAAATGTTCCCGAAAATCCACAGTTTTTTGTAATATTTATAAAACGCAAAGCCAAGACGGAAGACCACCTTGGTGTTCAAGATCGTGGACGCCCCTAGTGATTAGAAGGAGTTAACGATATATAACGCGAAGCGTTCTCCTTTGTAAATGTGAGTCTACTTAGAAAGAAAAAGAGTTATGTAAAGCCAAACCGTAAAGTAAGGCAAAGCATACCAAAACACGTAGCGTTTTGTGCGAGGCCTTCGGCAGTCATATCTGTTCAAAAACATAAATGTCACAAAAGGGCCGAGTTTTCAGGGAGATACTTCATATAATAAGTTGCTCCTCAAATAGTGATGATATCCCATATGAGGACCGAGCTATTTACCAAGTAAATAGCTCGGTAAACTATTTACCAAGAAAATTTATGGGAGGTAAATTTATTAAATATAACAAAAAATTTGGATAAAATTTATTTCTTAAGTTTTCCCTTAGTATGTTTTTGAAATTTTATAACTCAAAGCAAGTTTTAAAATATTTGAAACAAAAGAAAGAATAACTTGCCAAGTTATAAAATTTTAAAAACATACAAAGGGAAAATCAAAATTTCAATCAAATTTTTTTCTTACATTTAATCAATTAACTCCTCAATAATTTTCTTGGTAAATAGTTTACCGAGCTATTTACTCGGTAAATAGTTCGGTCCTTATATGGGATATCATCAATTTTGAAGGAGCAACTATTATATGAAGTACCTCCCCTCCCCGAAAACTCGGCACTTTTTTACATTTATGTTTTTGATCGGATAAAAATTAACTTCAAATTTACTACTAAATTACTTTACACATGTAAACGAGACTTTAAAGTCAATATGAAGTAATTGCTTTTATATTTGTGGTAATTCAGGGTTAACAAAGAAATAATGTTCAGTTTTTTTAGTAAACAAGTTTTTATTTCCAATATTTGTTGCTGCATTTTATTATAACCCACGCATTTGAGTATGATGGCTATAAATATTTGTTGTCAAAAATGCAATAAAACCAACGGATTTAAATGAAAAAGAATTTTCGTCCAAATAAATAGTTTAAAATAATGATTAACCAAAATGTTTACAATGAATTAATTATTTAATTTTTTTTTTATACTAGGTATCACAAAATAATGAAAAACTGTTTTTGGAATCATGAAACCGAAATGAAAACAACGATGAAATTTCCGCAAATTTTCAAAATTTATATGAAAACTACAAACATTTAAACAAATAAAATTTGATTATGTTTGAAAATAAACTAAAATAAAAAGACTATTTGATCTATGACCAAAAGATTACGATTTGAAGGTCACATTATTTAAAATAAAATCCATAAAATTAATAGCCTTTTAATAGACAGTAAAAACACAATATTCATGTTAAAAAATATAATTTTAATATTAATTTCATATATGTATAGTGTAGTGTTTCATATATACATTTAATACACACACTTGGCCACAAAAGTTGGTGTCATATTTCAAAATTTTATAGTTGATTAAATTTTTGCCTTATTCATTCGAATCTCTAAAAAAATTTCCGAATAAGTTGTTACTATATTTCTAATGAACCCAATCATTTTTTCGAAAACCGAATCAATAAGGCGCAATCCACGTAATCAACTTTTGTGTTCCATAGTACATATACATAAATTTAATAAATAATTTTAAATTAATATTTTTACAGTCAATATTTCATTCATTAAAATAAATCTGTTACAGGAAGATTTACTTAACACAGGTGGTATTTTATAGCATATTGTTTGGTATCTTAGATACTCTTAACTTATTTCTGTAGGTTATGCTCAAATTGTCGATATAATTTTCCAGTTTTACTATTAAAATACTACGATAAAAAGTGGTAGAAAACAATTTAGTACTATGGACACAGTATTGGATTTGCAAAAAAGCCGGAAAGGTCACTGTATAGAAGCGGTATATTTCAGAGGGTACTCGCTCGCGTTGGTAAGCCGTCAAATATATAATAATACTTAAACAAGTCACTTGTGGATAAATAGAGTTTTGTACCTATTAAATGTTAAATCTCATTTAGGTAAATAATGTAGGCGTTTGCAACTTTCGTGAAAAACATTGCCAATGTAGTTCCCATATAGTAGCTTATAGTTAAAATAACTTGTCCTTCTACTTTGAAATATGTTCTCCTTACCCGTATATAGGGTTCATTACACTTGAATTTTTTCATTACATAACACTTATTTGTGCATGTTTTAAATTAACATTATTTTTTAATTACTTTTTGTTTTAATACTTCTGCAAATTTATGAAAAGCTTATTTGTATCGTAAATTTGCAATAAACAACTCATAGGTAACTGCTTTACCGCTTCTGGGAGAGGTTGGGTCTCAACCTACATTTCTGGGAATATTTTCTTTCAATTTCTATTTTCAAAATATAATGCTACACCAGTTTGCAAAACAATATGCGATCGGTTTTTTTTGTCTAAAACTCTACACGATTAACCCCACCTACACTCTCGGCCTCCAATACGTCTTCTGAAAAATGCGGCTCTTGGTTTGACGATATGATTGGAAATTTATGACAAAAATCACGACTATATTCGATCAGCTCACTTTTAGGTACCTCACTCTTAGACCATTGTATAAAAATTTTAAATATAATCTTCTCACAAAAAAATTCACAGATTTAATATCAAGAAGAGGACGAAGGTATATTCTATAATGGGTTTTTCGTCTTGTTAACCAAATTTTGTAAGATAAATTTTCATTTATAGTTTACTTTACTTGCTATAAAATGCGAAAGATAAATAATGGGTTATTCGAAATGGGTTTTACTAAATATTGTAAAATAAATAAATAAATAAAGGGTTTTTCGTCTCGTTAATCAAAAATTGTCAAATAAATTTTTATTAATAGTTTACTTTACTTTCTATAAAATGCGAAAGCTAAATAATGAGTTTTTCGTTTCGTTAACCAAATATTGTAAAATAAATTTTCATTAATAGTTTACTTGTTATAAAATGCAAAAGCCAAATAAATGTATGTTTTTTTTCTGTTGATGAATAAAACAAACAACATTTATTTGCTGGTTTTTAATTGTGAAACGAGGTTTTATAGTTGCGCAGTTGTACAGTTGGGTGCAAAATAATGAGATCATTATTATGAATGTTTGAATTTTTGTCTATATTTATGTTCATTGTTCCACTGTGAAGCTAAAAGCTTGGCATCGGTTTTATAAAATAGTGAAACGTTGAAATCGTGGCCATAAAAATCAATTGGGCGGCAGTAAACCGTCATTTTTAACCCGACTTCAAAAAGGAGGATGGTTCTCAATTCGTCTGTATTTTTTTTTTTATGTGTGTTACCTCAGAACTCCGTCATTTATGAACCGATTTTAAATTTTTTTTTTTGTTTTAAAGGGTTTGGCTTCCTATTGGTCCCATTGGCACCAAATCGCATTCTGATGAGGGAATCCCCGGGAAATCGAAGAAAATTCTCATTTTATATGTGATAACCGATTTCTGCGAATTTTTTTATTTTTTTTGAAAGGGTATACTCATTCATAATGGGAAAATAAGAAAATTTTTTTAAAAACCGACTTTTACAAGAAATTCTAAAAAATTTTTTACAAGAAAAAACCGACCCCAAAAATTAAATTTTTACAAAAAAAAAATAAAATGTATGTAAAAAAACTGAAAATCTGTTATCTATAAAAAAATGCACTAAAAATTAAAAAAAAAATTTAGTTCACCTAAGAAAAAATTTTTAAATATATATGTACAATTATTGTTATTTTTGGAGGCGGTGTCCAAAAGTTATGTGAATTTCTCTATGCTGACACCGCCTCCAAAAATAACAATAATTGTACATATATATTTAAAATTTTTTGCTTAGGTGAACTAAAATTGGCACAAGAATATGCAATTATTTTTTTACTTTTTAGTGCATTTTTTGTTATAGAATATTTGATTTTTGAAGTCGGGTTTCCATTTTGTCAAAATAAGGTTTATGTTGCATCATTTTGTTCATTATTAAAATTATAAATAAATTTTTGAGTGAACTATGATTTGTGAAAAACTGTGTTAAGAAAAAAATGGGTATTAATTAAAGGTTTCCGACTACGGATTCTAATTCGATTAAGATTTTTAAAACAAAATTTTAGCGTCGTCAATATTTTTTATATTGTTTATTTTTAAGTTTTTTTTATTTTACATTTTTTATGATTGTGGCAGATTAGATTGGATTGAAATCATGAGTAATAAAGAGCTTTAGTACCGCGACCAGTTTGATTGATTGTACCTGCTTTTTTCAAGGTGTTCCAGGTCTATGGTCTGGATAAACGTTAGAATATCTCTAGGTGATCTCTTATTGCTTCATCTGGCTGGAGATCTATCTATCCCAAATTATGGAGTCATTTGAGAGAGATCATTCTCTGTGAGATTGATTTTATGTATATGTTTGTTGAGTTTTTAGTGGTTACTAAGGAGGCCCGTAAGCATCCTCAGTTGGTTTTTTCCTAGTTGCAAACGCTATAGGGCCTTTTTCCATGCGAAGCTTTATATAAGAGTCTTTGCATGATCTTGACCATGAGTTTGGCCATTTACTCAAATGAATATGGTAGCTGTTATGTGGTGTTCAATGATCAGAATGATTTTTTTGTCAATTATATGTTTTGCTCGGGTAAAATTTCAGTGCTTTTATATTTTCGCGAAATACTGTAAAGTATCATATTTTACAATAGCGCTGTTCCAAAAAACTAATTAATTATTATTGTGAAAAAAACTTGATTGATCAACTGCTCTATCGTAGTCACTGGGTGCAATATATACTTTTTAAACAAGTAGGTAGATTTTGAAAAATTATAATTCAAATTTCGTATTGTATCTAGACGAATGACTTCTAGCAACATTTATTTGTATCTTGAACTACGTTAAAAAAAATTCCTTTAGAGACTTGTCAACATTTTCTAGTGTAGTTCACTCTTAAACTTATCCCTCTTAAGAATTCGAAATTGACATATGTCGCGGGTATCAGCTAGTGTTAAATAAAAGCAATGACTTGGAATTACAACCAAACGATTATTTTGCCTGAATATCTAACAATGAATACATTCGTTTGTTAGTAGTTGCCAGTAGCTCAGGAAAACATGAACTGTACTCGGGTGCCTAAATATTGAAGAAATCTAAGATTTAGAATCGAGTACATAACATGGCCCATAGTACAGTAAAAGTTAAAATACTATACATGTTTTACTATGTTCAATTGGAAAAGCCATAATAAATAAGGTTATTCTATTTTATAATTTACGCTTTGACTGTTACGAGTGTACTACTTTAAAACATACTATTGATTAATAATAACTAATTTATTTAGAAAACTACGTTTGTGTGTGATAGTTTTTTTGCACCACGTTGAATATATATGTCTTTTTATATTATGTGTACAAAATGTGTGCCACGGTTAGGTCAAAGTGGGTTCGGCTATAAAAACATCCACCAACGCCAAGGCCAAACTAAAAAACTTGAAATTGTCTATTATATTTGTTTATAATCATTTGTATAGGGCAGGCAAGTAATATTATATACACTATGTTTAATTTACATCTTCGTATCATAGATCCCACGAGTATGAGAGAGTACATATGTACATATACATTAAGCAATGTGTATGAGAAGGAAGTCTTATATGTTTGATGAACAAGCATATTTTTCATAACTGTTCGAGTGGTCACCAACCACTCAAACCTATAAGACCTCCTTCTCATACGCATTGCTACATGTATACATATGTACTCTCTCATACTCGTGTGATATATGATGTCCTGAACGAAAAACGTTAGAATATTCAAATTTAATAATGAAATTAATTTTTTATTAAAGTTTACAAAAATAGTATTTATAATATTTTCGCTTTTGGACGAAATCCGGGAAATCACATCATCTGAAGGAGGATTCAGTTTTATAAATTTCTAATTTCGCTTTCGGAGACAAGAAGCCATTTTTCATGGTGGAGACAACACGATTTTTCATGGTGTATGTAGCATGAATACTGGAACACATGAGACTGAGAAGCCAAATTAGAACATATTCAACTTTTAAACTGATGACCCAAATTCAAATAAAAATATATCGTTTTTATTTTATTACGAAAGTTTCTATTACTAATATTATCTCTATATAATTATATAAAACGAAAATATGTTGTGTGTGTATGTTTGTTTGTCCGAATTGTTCGGAGAAAACTATAGGAGATAATGATGAGAGAAGCCGTAGGTAAATTTTCCGTACAACTCCAGAAAAACCAGATGTTCAAAATTCCAAAACGTTCCATAGTTATAGCCATTTTCTGATGACCCAGATCTCTAATATAGTTTATAGTTTCTATAGAAATACCTGCACTAACAAAATTTTAGAAAAATATTTAAAAAAATGACGTTTCAAACTGTCAAAATCTAGAAAAAAATAATTATTTGACATGGATTTGCTATGCGATCTCAAAAAGAATTTTTGAAACCCGTACAATGCCGTATATTTTAGTGAGTAATGTATAAATGCAATTTTTATATTTTTGTGTTTAATTACTTATTTAATTTTTTGCATTATTTTTTTAGACTCATTCTCATGATCAAGTGGGAATTTTTATCTGTATATGGAGGTAATAAAGCGTTAAGACCAGTTTTTTTTTGTACATTTGAATCTGGTATGTGCTATATATTTTAATATTATTTTTGTCGACATGTGTTTAATATATTTTTTTAAAGTACATTAAAAATATGGAACATTTTTGATAATAATTAATCATTATTTACTTGAAAATAATATTAAATTGATTTTATTTTTTTATTTAAATCACAGTATCAGTAATCAGAGAAATTTTTGTTTGTTTTGAAAGCCTCGAATTCAATATCTAAAAATCTGGTTTTATAATGGACACGGCATTCATAAATCTACATTAACATTATAAAAAGTATAAGTTATTTGTTTGATTGTTTGTCTGTGAAAGTTTCTGGAATTATGTTCGATTTAAAAAAATTATTTCACTAATAGATTCGAGAGTAGCTTAGACTATATTTACCGTGATTATTAATTAATTCTCTGAAATTCATTTTTAGTATGAAATCACTATATTTGTAATTATAATTAAGGTCGAAGAAAAATGTGCTTATTGGTTGCTTTATCGGTGTGTGCTGGCCAAACGGTTTGAAATAAATGAACACAAATAGTGGCCTCTAATAATTCCATAAAAACGTCTGCGATACTATATGTCTGGCATTTATGATGAAGTCACAATCACGGGCTTTATATTGGAGGTAAAAGAAACATATGAAAATAACAACTATATGAGTTAATTGTAAAGTACAATCAATATTGTCAAAAAGAAAAAAAAAGAAAAATTCCTCATCACCGGGATCTGCCCTCCACAATTTGGATGACCGGGTCATATCGCAGCGTCTCGAAATTGCTGAGTGTTTAGCGGAGTATTTCAAGCACGTCTGCAGTTCCCAAAATTATGACCCGGATTCCCTGCGGATCAAGATGCATTACGAACAACACGATGATCTTGATTTTTTCTCCAACATCCCTCCAACGATTATACGATTCAACGATATAACAACGATTTCACAATACAAGAACTACTGGAGGCGCTAAAGGGGTCCACAGATACATCACCTGGCCCCAAATACCATACATTATGCCATGATCCAGAATTTGCGTTCTCCTGGCAAGTGCAGATTACTGAATCTATACAAAAATATTTTTAGGCAGAGCGTTTACCCTAAGTAATGGCGGGAAGCCATTATTATCGCGCTGCTTAAAGAGGGTAAAGATTCATCGAAACCATCAAGCTACCGTCCAATATCTTTGACTTGCTGCTTCAGCAAGATATTGGAAAAAATGGTGAACAGACGTCTCGTCTGGTGGCAGGAAACAAATCATCGAATACAACACAATACAACACCATACACACCACCCAAAAGGCGATGTCGTTGAACACAATAAACATACATACATTCATACACACTACAAGAACACAAAACCCTTACAAATATACACGCATACTCACACACATTCTCCGGTTCACATGACAGACTAGAACAAAAAATAAATAAAAAACACAGTTTACCGTCACTTGACTATGTCCGTGCGGTAAACTAATCGGGCTCAGCCTTGATTAAAGAAAGAAAAAAATATTAATAATAAATGTTGAAACCTGTTGGATCGGAGACGAGATCCACAAAATAAACAACATTACACGTATGACACAAACAACAATTTTTTACACAAGACATACCCAACACTAAACAACACTTACACAATTGGAGGAGCCCTGGCGTGACTCCAATGCACAATTAATGGCTGAAACACTTTACATGCACACACGAACACTTCGCACGATATTTAACACAATTCACACAACACCCTCACACAACACCTCCTTTCTCATAACGCGACACAATAAATCTAACCAAATACAGACCCATCACATGCCTATCTACACTAAACAAGTTACTTACTACATGCATCATACAAAAAATTTATACACACATTACAGACAACAACATCCTCGCTGAGAAGCAAAAGGGCTGACGGAAACTATTGAGAGTCTGTAAGGAGCAACTCATTATAGACTCGGTAGTGACCGAACAGGCCAAACACAACAGAAACATGTACACAGCTTACATAGATTACAAAACAGTATTTGATTCCGTGCCGCATTCCTGGCTTCACAGAGTATTGACCTTATACAAAATGGACGAACACATTATACAATTTTGAACACACGCCATATCATTATGGACAACCACACTACATTTAACTCACAATAATACGACCATCACCACAGACACCATACACATTAGACGAGGTATCTTCCAGGAAGACTAATAATAAGTCCTCTTTGGTTCTGCCTCGATCTTATTCCACTATCACACACACACCAGTAGTCAGGCAACTCAAATAATCCTCAAGTCAGATTATACCCTCAGTCAAATCGTATAAAAGGACAGAACTTTTTTAATGTCATTGTGAGACACGCACCAAATTAGCAACAAGCAACATATCTCTGAATCCATATCCCAGAGATAGTTACGATTAGCTAATTAATACTGATGAAGACTACATTGTAGTCGAAATACTTAGTTATAAAATACAAACAAATGTTCTAGGAATAGGGGCAAAATTTGAAATATGAATTCAAAAAACCTAGAGTTCTCTTTGATTATTTTAATAATTGTGACGAAATGTTTTTCGCCACATAAAATTATCTAACATCAAAATACCTCAAATAAAAAATAAATTACTAAACATTTTTTAACAAACAAAATTCACCACTGACGACAACAACAAAACAACATAGAAGACAACAACAGAGGTGTAATGGACGGTGGATAAATATACTAAGTCAGTTCACTTACTTTTGGATAGTCGAGCGGTCGAATGCATGCGTCAGCAACAGAATCAATAATTATCTTGAAACTCGAATCCAAATCGATTCAGTGAGTAATCACAAGAATTTTAAATGCTATCATAAACAATCCCCTTGGAGCAACTGGCGAACTCCACTGTACCAATGCCCTCCCCATCAAGTGGCCTATGGGGTAGTACATGGCCCGATTTTTATCGTGGGAACAAAATGGATAAACACAATAAAGAAAATAATAAGTCTGGGGCTCAAATCCCCTCAAAAACTGAATCAACCGGGGCTGTACAAGCAAACTTCGCCGAGACACAAAAAACTGCAGGTGCATCCAGCCCAGCAGAAAATATGGACGATAAAGTCCAGAATCCTTTCCTGAAGGTGGAAATGAAAAATCTCTCGGGTGCAGCCCAGGGAAAAGCATTTGAAAAGAAAGCAAGAGCTGAGGAGAAACCGATTCCTCCGATAAAGAGGAAAATCCGGACAAAAAACCCCACAGCCCTGGTTTTGTCAGAAACAGTGATACCTGTAGGGTCTGACTCAGGGAATCAACCCTCGAAAAACCCACAGGAAAACAGACTGAGATCTGAAGATGGGACTCCAAGCCCGAAACAGATCTCGAAAAAACGAAGAAAGGGGGAACAGGCAAGTGCTACTAATACCTTTGCTGAAACCGCCGCAACAACAAAGATATGCATTGCATTGCGGGGGTATCCTGAGGTCAAAATGACTCAGGAACAATCCGAAGAGGTTCAACTCTCGATGCTACAAACCCTTATTAGCCAAGAGCTCGTTGAGGGCCCACAATATCGGGGTTGCCACCTGGACAGGGGGCCCTCGTTATGCGGTGCATAGGATCAACAGCTATAAACTGGCTCATGGAGAACGTCCCGAATATCAGACCATGGGACGGAGCGGAACTTGTGGTCGAGGATGCAAGAGCCATGATGAACACATCAAAGGTTCTGCTGTATACTCCCCAGATCTATAACACCGTTGAAACGGGCAAAGTGATCAAAGCTCTTGGAGTTCAGAATACAAACCTGCACACTCAGGAATGGCGAAGTATCAACAGCACGAGGACCAATGCAGGACATACCATCGTACTGGAAGTGGATGCAGCGGATCTGCGGGTGATTCAGGATCGAGGGTTTAAATTATACCTCGGGTTTGGTCAAGTCAACCTTAGACCACTGAATACTTCAAAGAGGAAAAAGAATGTCTGATCTTCGGATGCTTCAGATAAACCTCCAGCAAAGTAAGGCGGCCTACGCTGTCTTCTGTCAAAATGTGCTGAAAAGGGGAATCTCCATAGCTCTGATCCAAGAACCTTGGGCTGTGAACCATAAGATTCTTGGACTAGGAGATACTAGAGGACAAATTATCTACGATAAAACCTCGGAGAGACCCAGAACTTGCATTTATGCAAAAAAGGACATCAATGTCTTGCCGCTGTTAGAGTTTTGTCAGAGAGATCTAACAGCAGTAAAAGTAAAATACAACAAAGAGAACGGAACTGGAGTGGTGATCATCCCTTCGGTCTACCTACCCTATGATGCATCTACTCCACCACCATCAACAGAGATGGAAGACCTGATCCAGTATTGTGAGGCAAAAAACCACGAACTGATCATGGGATGCGATGCAAACGCGCATCACACTGCGTGGGGTAGCACAAACACAAATACAAGAGGTGAGTATCTCTTTGATTATATCATACCTAACAACTTAGATATAGATAACCAAGGCAACAAGCCGACTTTTATTAACAAAGTGCGGAAGGAAGTCATTGATGTAACACTGAGCACTTATGAAATCAGTGGTAAAATCAAGAAATGGCTAGTGTCCGATGAACCATCTGCATCAGATCACAGACAAATCTATTACAATGTGGAGGTAAGAACGGACCAATGTAATATACAATATCGGGATCCGAGGAGAACCAATTGGGACGAATATAATTCGACACTAAAGTTCAAACTCGCCACAATTCCGAAGAAAGTTAAAACAGTATTGGACATTGAGCTTACTGCAACAGAGCTTCAGCATGCAATAATTAACTCTTTCCAAGAAAACTGCCCGGAGGTCTCAAAAGACATCAGCAGGTCGAGTTGTTGGTGGAATGAGGGTCTAAGGAGTCAGAGACGAAGGGTTCGCCAGTTATTTAACAGAGCAAGGAGGTTGGGGAATTGGGATAATTACCATGAAGCCCTTACCGAATACAAAAGGTCTCTGAAGAAAGCCAAAGTGGACTCATGAAGGAAGCTCTGTCATGATGTTGAAAACACATCTGAGGGAGCAAGGCTCCATCGTGTCCTGGCGAAGAAACCCGCTGACACCATCGGCTCACTTCGTAAACCCAATGGTGAGTATACTAGCTCCGCGAAGGATACACTCGAGACACTGCTCCGGATTCATTTCCCGGATTCGGTGACAGTGGACAATGAAAACACTTCTCAAGAGCAGTTTAACCAGTGTCTCCCGCCGACTGGCGAGGACTGGAGAAGAGCGGCGATTGCCATTAACCGCTCAAAAATCGAATGGGCAATAAACTCATTCGACCCCTACAAAGCACCGGGACCAGATGGGATATACCCAGTTCTTTTACAAAAAGGAGCAGAGCATCTTTTAACTCTGCTTGGTCATATATTCAGGGCAAGCCTGGCTACGGGTTATATCCCAACCGTATGGAAGCCAGTAAGAGTGACCTTTTTGCCAAAACCGGGGAGGCTTAATCACTCCACGGGAAAGGACTTTAGACCAATTAGTCTGTCATCGTTTCTACTGAAAACAATGGAACGACTAATAGGATTTCATTTGACTCAGGGGGCATTGTCAAGAAATCCGCTTCATGCCAACCAACACGCGTATTAGATGGGGAAATCCTGTGAATCAGCCCTCCACAACCGAATATACAGGATTGAGGAGGGATTCGCAAGGAAACAAACCACCTTGTGCGTTTTTCTTGACATAGAGGGGGCATTTGACAATGCTTCTCACAATTCTGTGGTTGATTCTGCAGGTCGGCACGGAGTTGAAGACACCTTTTGCAGGTGGATAAAATCTATGCTGATAGGAAGAAGAATAAAAACTTCTCTTTTTGGAGAGTCTGTCACTGTGAGAGCCACAAAGGGATGTCCACAGGGTGGTGTCTTATCCCCACTCTTGTGGAGCCTGACAGTGAACAGCTTACTGACAAACCTCAACCAAAATGGATACTACACACAGGGATACACGGACGACATTGTAATTGCAATCAAGGGACCCTGTGAAGGCACAATCTCGGAGCTTATGCAAAACGCTCTTAGAATCGCGCAGGAATGGTGTATCAATCAGGGATTGAAAATTAACCCTGGTGAGACCGCACTAATTCCATTCACACGTAAAAGGAAGGTGGATAACATAAAACCACCAATCCTCTTCGGTGAAAGATTACAGATCACAAGGGAAGCCAAATTCTTGGGAGTAATGCTGGACTCCAAACTAACATGGAACCCTCATCTGGAATATATAACAAATAAGAGAATCTTCTCTCATGCTTTGCAAGAGAGCATGTGGAAAAGTCTGGGGTCTAAAACCCAAAATGATCCACTGGCTCTACACAACAGTAGTCAGGCCCATTATAACCGAGCTGCTTTAGTGTGGTGGCCAAAAGTTAAGCAGATTACTGCGTGCATAAAGCTGTCCAGGATCCAGAGACTGGCCTGCTTGTGCATCACTGGATCCATGAGCAGTACACCTACAGCTGCCATGGAAGTCATACTGGGGCAGCCTCCGCTAAGCATTGTAGTAACAGCTAAAGCGAGATCCAGCGCCTATAGATTGTCTTGCAATAACAACTGGATTAATAAAAATCAGGTTGGACATGCAAGTATCGTGGGAACATCAATTATCTCAGACCCCGTCTTTGAAATGGACACAGATATACTTCCCAAGACATACTCCTTCTCAAAACCTTTCACTGTAGTATGTGATAGGGCCATGTGGTCGGAAGGAGAACCATCCTACCTCAGGAAAGCAATCGTTTGGAATACAGACGGATCCAAAACTGAAGAAGGGACCGGGGCGGGAATCTACGGTGAGAGACCAAAAGCAAACATAAGACTCAACTTGGGGAAATATGCTACGGTCTTCCAAGCAGAAGTCTACGCCATACTGGCTTGCGACCGTGAGAACCTACGTAGAGGCTACATAAACCAGAACGTATGTATTCTGTCGGACAGTCAAGCTGCTTTAAAAGCCTTGTCTGGAACTGAGGTCACCTCAAGGGTAGTCAAGGATTGTCTGGAGGAACTTCTGAAACTGGCAAAACGGAACAATGTTAAATTGATCTGGGTGCCGGGTCACAGTGGTTTCGAAGGAAACGAAAAAGCGGATACCTTAGCAAAGAAGGGAGTCGGAATGCCTTTCATAGGCCCAGACCCTATTTTAGGAATTCCAAAGACTGCATGTAAACAAGTGGTCAACGAGTGGTCAAATGCTAAACACCGTGATCACTGGGAAAAAGTACCGCGGCAAGAGCTCGGGAAGGTACTGCTTCAGAGTGCAACAAAGAGGGTATCTCTCGATGCACTGAGGCTGAACAGGATGCAGCTGCGGAGGGTTACCGGGTTCATTACTGGGCATTATCCCATGCGGAAGCATCTGCACACAATAGGACTCCATAACGGCTCCATTGTGTGCAGATTGTGTGGCGAGGAGGAAGAAACATCCAGCCACATAATCTTTGACTGCGAACCTCTGGGTTACAGCAGATACAGGATATTCGGTGCATCTCACCCCGAATATATGAACCTTCAGGAGGACCTGATAAGCAAGCTCCAGGCTATTGCCAACATATGGAAGAAGCGAGTCTCGTCAGACTGAGTTAGGAGGGGGAGCACAATGGACCATAGGGTCGATGTGCAATAATTTTTACCCCGATATCAATCAATCAATCAATCACAAGAATTTGATTCTGTTGTCAGACGATTGTATTCGATTGTGAGATTTATCCAAATTACTATGTATTTACATCTGTACATCAAATTATTTAAAAAATAAATAAATAACTATATAGTTCATTACAATTTTTAACTATATATGTTAAAAAAAACCTTTGAATTTAATCATCAGTCAAACTGTCAAACAGTCAAATTGGAACTTGAACAAGGAAATTAAAATTTTTAAAAAGTAGTTTAGATTTAAATTAGATTTAGATGAGCAGTTAAAAAATTTTCGTTTCATTGGGGGCTCAACCGGGAATGATTGTTTTTATCGTTCAAGTTCCATTTGTCATGCCACCGAAGAAGCCAACGAGCATGTGTGACATCTCCAACACAGTCACCATACATTACCTTAAATTGGATGCTTGCTGGAAAAATTTACACTGGGGGAAGGAACATGTGGTGGGTTTTGGTAACTAAGGAGCACACCACCTGCAAAACGATGTGGGCTTAGAGAAAACTACACGATCTTTTACACCAGATACTGCCGAATTGGAGCATGAAAGAGGTGAAATGGTTGAAATTACTCGTGGAACATCTGAACTCTTTCTCAAACTACCTGTAGTTTTTCGGCGAGAGAGGGTCTTTCTTAAGCGGCGGTAAATGTGACAAAATGTTTTTCGCCACATAAAATTATCTAACATCAAAATACCTCAAATAAAAAATAAATTACTAAACATTTTTTAACAAACAAAATTCACCACTGACGACAACAACAAAACAACATAGAAGACAACAACAGAGGTGTAATGGACGGTGGATAAATATACTAAGTCAGTTCACTTACTTTTGGATAGTCGAGCGGTCGAATGCATGCGTCAGCAACAGAATCAATAATTATCTTGAAACTCGAATCCAATTCGATTCAGTGAGTAATCACAAGAATTTGATTCTGTTGTCAGACGATTGTATTCGATTGTGAGATTTATCCAAATTACTATGTATTTACATCTGTACATCAAATTGTTAAAAAAATAATAATAATAAATAACTATATAGTTCATTACAATTTTTTACTATATATGATGTTAAAAAAAACCTTTGAATTTAATCATCAGTCAAACTGTCAAACAGTCAAAATGGAACTTGAACAAGGAAATTAAAATTTATAAAAAGTAGTTTAGATTTAAATTAGACTTAGATTAGCAGTTAAAAAATTTTCGTTTCATAATCTTTAATAATAAGCAATATGTTTATATATCGTAGTACATAGAAAAAAACTCAGTACAAAGTGAGAATTAAAAAAATAATATTATCACTTTTAAATGAATCTAAGTTGAAATAATTTCCATTTTATTCTAGTTTAATATAAAATCAATATTATTCATTCGAAAAAAATACAGAAATCATAAAAACCTCTTTTTAAGGTAGTCCACTCGTAAACCGACTTCTTAAGAATTTGATGACATCAAAATACGATATTCTAAAGGTTTTATATTTATTAAAAAACAAAAATTGTTTAATAAATCAGAGATTTTTGCAATCAAAGTTGAAACTTTTAACATGCATGATATTCGTGAACGTTTCGCGCATACTTTCATTTTTTTATAAAACTAGAACATTTTTCAAATATTCCTTTCAGAAATAAATATCTATTATATAAGGTCAAACTTAATAAAAGGTTCATATATTCGTGGTGAGAAGCACCGAATATCTTGTATCTGCTGTAACCTAGAGGTTTGCAGTTAAAAATAATGTGGCTGGATGTTTCCTCTCCTCGCCACACAATCTGGACATAATTGATCCGTTATGGAGCCCATTGTGTGTAGATGCTTCCGCAGGGGATATTGCCCGGTAATGAATCCGGTAACCTTCCACAGTTGAATCTTGTTCAGTTTCCTTGCATCGATGGATAGCCACTTGGCTGCATTTGCAAGCAGTATTTTCCCGAGCTTTTGCTGCGATCACCTGTTTACATAGAATTCCTGTCTTTGGAATTCCTAAAATAGGCTATGGGTCTATTCCGACTTCCATCTTTGTTATGTAATCTGCTTTTTTGTTTCCTTCGAAACCACTGTGACCCGTTACTCAGATAAATTTAAAATTGATCCATTTAACAAGCTCCAGCATTAACTAAAGAGAATCCTTGACAGTATGGCGTTGACTTCTGCTTGAAAGTCAGTAGCATATTTCCCCAAGTTGAAAATTATGTGTGCCTTGGGTCATTCACCGTCTGTATACCAAACGGTTTCTTTCTTGAGATATGGTGGTTCTCCTTCCAACTACATGTCCCTATCACAGACTACAGTTAAAGGTTTTGAGAAGGAGTATATATTGAAGAAGTATATCTGTGGCCATTTCAAAAATGGGATTTGAGATTTTTGATGATCCCATGATCCTTGCATGTCTAACCTGATTTTTGTAATCCAGTTATTATTGCAAGATAGCCTATAGGCGCTGGATCTCCATTTAGCTATTATTACACTGTTATGCCGAGTCAGTCCTAGTATGATTTCCATGGTAGATGTGGGTGTACTGTTCATGGATCCAGTAATGCACAAATAGGCTAGTCTTTGGATTCTGGATAACTTTGTGCATGCTGTTATTTGATTAACTTTTGGCCACCACACTAGAGCAGCATATGTTATAATTGGCCTAACTACTGTAGTGTACAGACAGTGGATCATTTTGGAAGTTAGACCCCAGATTTTTCCACATGCTCTCTTGCAAAGCAAGAGAAATTATTTTTTCTTAGTTGTTATGTATTCCAAATAAGGGTTCCATGTTAGTTTAGAGTCTAACATCAATCCTAAGAATTTGGATTTCCTTGCAATCTATAGTCTTTCACCGAAGAGGAGGGGTGGTTACATTTTATCCACCTTATTTTTTGTGTAAATGGAATTCGTGTGATTTTACCCGGTTTGTTTTAACCACTCGTTGATACACCATTCCTGTGGAATCTATGAGCGTTCTGCAGAAGCTTCGAGATTGTGCTTTCACAGGGTCCTTGGATTGCAATTATAATGTCGTCCGCATATCTCTGTGTGTAGTATCCTCCTTGGTTGAGGTTCGTCAGTAAGCTGTTCACTGTCAGACTCTATAGGAGTCTATTCACGCACAAAGTTGTCTATTTCCTTGCGAATACCTCCTCCATCCTGTATATTAGGTAGTGCAGGTTTGATTCCCAGGATTTTTCCACCTAATACGCGTGCTGGTTAGCATGCAGCGGATTTCACGACAGTGACCCATGAGTTACATGAAATCCTATTAGTCTTTCCATTGCCTTTAGTAGAGATGATGACAGACTTATTGGTCTAAAATCCTTTTCCGTGGAGTGATTCACCCCCGGTTTTGGTAAGAAGGTCTTACCAAAACTCTTACTGGTTTCCATGCTGTTAGGATATAATCTGTATCTAGGCTTGCCTTGAATATGTGACCATACAGAGTTCACAGATGCGCTGCTCCTTTCTGTAAAAGCACTGGATATATCCCGTCTGGCCCCGGTGCTTTATAGGGGTCAAATAAGTTTATCGACCATTCGATCTTTGAGCGATTAATGGTAATCACCGCTCTTCTCCAGTCGTCCTTTGTCGCTAGGTTAAGGCTAAGGTTTTGGTTAAATTGTTCTTGAGAAAGATTTTCACTATTTATTGCCACCAAATCCGGAAAATAAGTCTGGATTAGTGTATCTAGTGTATCGTTCCCGGAGCTAATATACTCAGCATTGGGCTTATGTAGTGAGCCGATGGTATCAGCGGGTTTCCTCGCTAGGACTAGGATACGATGGAGTCTTGCTCTCTCAGATATGTTTTCAACATCTTGACAGAGCTTCCTCCAAGAGTTTATTTTGGCTTTTTTCAGAGATCTTTAGTATTCAGTAAGGGCTTCATGGTAGATGTACCAGTTCCCTACTCTTTTTGCTGTGTTTTAATTGTTGGCGATTTTTTTCCTTTGATTCCTTAGGTCTTTATTTCACCAGCAAGTTAATTTGCTGATGTCTTTTGAGTACTCCGGGAAGTCTTCTTGGAAAGAGTTAACTATTGCATGCTGAAGCTCAGTTGCAGTAAGTTCAATGTCCAATACTGTTTTAACTTTTTTCTGGATTGTGGCGAGTTTGAACTTTAACGTCGAATTATATTTCGTCCCAATTCGTTCCCCTCAGATCCCGATAGTGTATATTACATTGGCCTGCTTTTACCTCCAAATTGTAATAGATTTCTCTGTGATCCGATGTAGATGGTTCATCGGATACTAGCCACTTCTTGATTTTTCCACTGATTTCATACGTACTCAGTGTTACATCTATGACTTCTTGCCGAATTCTGTTACTAAAAGTCGGCTTGTTGCCTTGATAACTATATCTAACTTATTAGCTATAATATAATCTATAATATCTTGAATTTCTGTTTGTACTTCCCCATGCAGTGTGGTAAAAATTTGTATCGCATCCTATGATCAATTAATGGTTTTTTCCCCCAATACTGGATCAGGTCATTCATCTCCGTTGTTGGTGTTGGAGTAGATGCATCATAAGGTAGGTGGGCCTAAGCGATCATTACCACTCCAGTTCCGTTCCCCATGTTGTATTTTAGTTTTAGCGCTGTAAGGTCTCTGTGACAAAACTCTAACAGCGGCAATACATTGAAGCCCTTCCTTGCATAAATGCAAGTTTCTCATTAGTTTCATTGTAAATAATTTGTTGTCCAGCATTTCCTAGCCCAACAATCTTATGGTTTACTCGCCAAGGTTCCTGGACTAGGGCTTTGGAAATTCTTCTTGCCAGCACATTTTGACAGCGGAGACTGCCTTACTGTGCTGGAGGTTTATTGAAGCAATTGAAGAGCTGGCATTTTGGCCCTTTAAAGCTTTTAATGGTCTATGGCTGACCAAACCCGAGATATAAGTTAAACCCTCGGCCTTGAATCAACACTAGATCCGCTGTGTTTATATCCAGCAAGATGGTGTGTCTTACTCGTCGGTGCACAGGTTTGGTTTCAGCGCTCCTAAAGTTTTGATCACTTTGCCTCGCTAAACTGAGTTGTAGATCTGGGGAGTGTTTAGCAGACCTTTTGATGTATTCATCAAGTTTTTTGTTCCCCCGACGAAAAGTTCCGCTCCTTCCCATATTCTGATGTTCGGACCGTTCTCCATAAGCCACTTTATGGCTGTTGTGTCTATGCACTGCACAACGTGGCGTCACTGTCCAGATAAAAACCCCGATATTGTGGGCTCTCAACAAGCTCTTGGCTAGTGAGGGTTAGCAGCATCGAGAGTTGCACTTTTTTAGATTGTTCCTCAGTCATTTTGACCTCAGGATACCCCCGCAGTGCAATACAAATCTTTGTTATTGAGGCGGTTTCGGTAGAGGTGGGTATGTCGGTAATTTATAGCCCTTGCCTGTCTCTCCTACGCTTTTTTGAGATCTGTTTCGGGCTTGGAATCCCGTCTTCAATTCTCAACCTCTTTTTTTATGAATTTTTCATAAAAAAAGGGGGTATCATTGGGGCTTTGATTCCCAATGAGTGTCAATGTTTTAGAAATCAGGGCTGTAGAGCTTTTTGTCGGGTTTTTCTTCCTCCTCGGAAGAGTCGGTGTTCCCTCAGCCCTGGCGTTCTCTACTGCTGCTCTTCTCCAGGCTGCACTCAAGATATTTTTCCTTTCCACTTTCAAGAAAATATTCTTGAATTTATCGTCCTGATTTTCTGCTGGGTGCATCTGCAGTTTTTTGTGTCTCGACGAGGATTTGCACAGCCTCGACTGGTTTACTTTTTGAAGGGATCTGAGCCTCAGAGTTTGTTTTTTTACTGTACGTATCCATTTTTGGTTACTATCCCATCGGCCCCTTGATGGGGAGAGCATTTGTACATTGGAGTTCGCCGGTTGCTCCGAGGGTATTGTTCATGACAGCATTTAACCCTGCTGCCAGAGCCTTCGGCTAGTTCTCTAGGTACAATGCCTCGCACCGTAACTTGGGTTTGCATAGTTTCTTAGTCTGGCTTCTCCAGGCTATCCTGTTCCACACGGGTCTTCCTGTCGGCATAGCATAGCCCTTCATCAATGCACTCTATTATCTCCACCAAAGACATCCTAGGAGAGGGTAAGGTAACGAGTGAACTATCTTAAGTAAAATTTTACATATATAATTATAAAAATAAAAAAAATTGTGTTAACTGTTTTTATTAAGTTTTAACATTATAATTACTAACATGACAATTACATACAAATTTTTAAAATAGCATATTACCAAAATTACCACGAGTGATTTACGTAATTGAATATCAATTTCTTATAGTAGTATAGTCGACCAAGATTTTGATGTTATAAAAATTTAACACGAATGTAATAAATATTAATTTCAAATTAGAGTAATCGAATTAATGTTAGCAAATATTATTATGTTTGATTTTTCTGCCAAAAGTGCGCCTTAAGTGTTATAATTACATCTAAGTATTATGCAATAAGATTCATGTTTACTCTTAGTTGGAGGGAGTCTCCATCGGTGTTTTTAAAGTGGAATTTCCGTGAAAAATTTCAGTAGTTGGTATTGAATTTCAAAATCAAATTTGATAGAAGTTATAATTGCATTAACTACTCCGCAAAACTTTAAAATAATCTAAAATAATCTTTTGAAATTTGTTATAAACATGGTTATTTCTTTATTTTTTTTAAGTGAAGAACTACTATTGATATTAAATTACAATTCATTTTATTAAAAAAAAAAAAGGGAGTAATATTGAATATTACCAAGGTTAATAAGGATACATTGGTTTAGGCAAGAATCGAAAAAGCATGAAATTTCAATGATTTTTTAGTTTCGTTTATCCGATCGTATGGAATTTTCTAACCTTAACCTCATAAACCAATAAAATTAGGAAATTTTAAAATAAGCTTCCTACCTCAAATTTTCGAAAATTGTATACTTTTACCGAGTTTTCTTTCTTAAGAAAATTAAGCTACTGTGTTTGTGTTCAACGTCCATGAATCTTATCTAGTGGATGTCAAATGACCATCACTAAAATTTTGAAGAGTGAAAGACAGGAAATTATTTCTTTACTACAAGTAAATTGGTCAATCATAAAGTAAAGATTATTAAAATAATCAAAGAGAACTCTGTTTTTTTTGAAATTACATTTAAAATTTTTTGCCCTTATTCCTAGAACATTTGTTTGTATTTTATAAATACGTATTTCGACTACAATGTAGTCATCATCAGTATGAATTAGCTAATCATAACTATCTCTAGGATATGGATTAAGAGATATGTTGCTTGTTGCTAATTTAGTGCGTGTCTCACAATGACATTAAAAAGTTCTGTCCTTTTATACGATTTAACTGACGGTATAATCTGACCTGAGGATTATTTAATTTGACTGACTAACGGATGAAGTGTGTGGAGAGAGCCCTACTCTTTATTGGCGGTATTTTTTGGTGACAATGCGGCGATTGTTTTGTCACTAAAGTGAAGGTATGGACGCTAACCTTGACATTCAGGTATTAGATTTTTATTTTGAAAATGGTTTAATTTTATTAAATCGGAGTTTGGAATTGGGCCATTGTCTAAACTCATTGTCTGTTTTCTCAATTTGTATATGTAGATATTTTCGTATGCATCTATTTCTGTGGGGTTTTGTACCAATTTCAGTAGTTTTAGATTCGATTTATCAATTTTGTGGTTGTTCTCAATAACGAGCGCATCTGTACACGATTTTTCGGTTCTCCCAAATTTCACATGACCCAGATGTTCTTTGATTCGTATTCCAATTTGGCGGCGACTTTGACCAACATAAATTTTCGAACAGTCTTGACAATTGACACCATATACGCCCGAATGTTTTTCATTACTAATTTTATCCTTAGGGGTGCCCAATAAGGTTGTACTTCCTTAATTCTCTAGTGATTTTATTTGTGCATGGGCGGAAGTATGTTAGTTTGCACCATTTAGTTTGTTCAACGTTGTCAGTCTCAGTGTGGTGGAATTGTTTCGTGCAATTTTAAATTTAGTTCTGCGGACCAAAATATTTATTATGTTATTAAAGAGTCGAAGCTATTAAAGATTGCAACTTGAATAATGTGGTTTATTTCTTTAAAGTAATTTTTCTCGGACAATGGGACTTTCAGTAGCCCGTTTACCAAAAAATTGGAAACAGCCATTTTGTGTGTAGGTGGGTTGTTCAAATCGGCTGTAATGTATCTTTCAGTGAGTGTAGGTTTTCTGTAGATATCGAATTCTAATTTATTAGTGTCGTTATTTATATTTTTTATATCGAAAAACGGAATCGAGCCTCCTTGTTCTATTTCAGTAGTAAATTCTATCGATGGGTTCATTTTATTTAAGTTCTCTAAAAATGTTTGGGGATTTTCTTTGTTCGTATCAAAAATAGTAAAGATATCACCATCGAATCTGTACCATACAGTTTGAAAATAGTGAAATATATTTGGTTTTTCTTCAAGATCTGTCATGAGGATATTACTTGTAATTGTTAGTTTCTGATATTCAATTATTTCATCTATGGGTATGCCTTTATTTATTAGCCATTTTTATAGTATTTTTATTGCGTCTGGTATTGAGACGCCTGAGTATAATCAAATGCTTTTACATCATAAGACATTAAAACTGAATCTGGTTGTAAATTAATAACTTTGATTTTTTCGATTAATTCGATACTATTCTTGACTGAGATTGAATTGAATTGATTTAGTGATTGAAATTGGGTCACTAGCCATTTTGAAATTTTGTAGGTTGGAGAATTTATCCCTGAAACAATTGTCGCATTGATCCACCTTTTTTGTGAATTTTTGGTAGACAATATAGTCGCGGTATGAACCGTTTTCCCGTATAATGTTACCAAACAGCACCGATTTGTAAAAAAATGTGGATTTATATTATACTTACCCTCTACTTCAAAGTTGACCCTGTGTCGGGGGTTGCCTTACTCCTGGGGGTGGATGCCACCCCTTCTCGGGGGTGAATAATGTTTCCTTGAAAATAAGTTCGGATTGACTAATTCTAAGCAACTTTTGTTCCATAAAGTTTATTCTGAAAGCTAAAAAATTTCTACTTATTCGCTAGTGAAAATGTCAGTTTTTCAACAAAAAAACTACGTTTTCAGACAGTTTTTCGCGAATAACTAAGTATCTATAACTAAGTATCGAATAACTAAGCAAAAAGTAAGTATCTATCGAGAAAAATATAAAAATGTGGCATTAAAAAAAAAAACGTGGGTTTATGGTGTTTGTAGACCCAACACGAACCGAGTAATAGCTTGTTGAAGGTTGGTTCTCATACGTCAAACGCCAAAATTGAAAGTTTCGACGTGAAATAAACAAACAACAACATTTTTCGGGGAAAACTCATAGAACCTTTTTTTAAGTGCTTGAAAAAACGTTTATTTTATATAAAAATCCATAGCATGAAAACTAAGCGAGTTATGACAAACATAAAGATGGTCCCTATTTTTTCGGCGACAAAAAAAGTGAAAATCACCCCCTAATTACCACCCCAATTGAAAATAATCGGTACTACTTCATAATTCATTTTATTAATGTTCAGTTTATTAATGGTTTACAGTTCTTAGTTTTGAAAAATTTACAGCTTGAAGTGATGAGAGCATTTTTGTAATTTTGCAAAAGCCTTCTCTTCATAAAAATGGCTAACAAATAAAGGCATACCCAGATATGAAATAATTGAATATCAGAAACTAACAATTCTTTGCAATTTCTGTCTGATGGATGAAAATGAGAATGAATTGTAAACATTGGAAGTCGTGCATCGTTGTGTTGAGTTGTTGGATGGAAGTGTTGGAGGTGTTTGTAAATTGGAATATTCAAACTTGAAAATGCATATTTTTATTGGATGAATACAAACTAGCATCAGCCACATTACCAAGTTACAATATTAGATATTAGCAAATCAAGTGAAAATTCTAAAATATTAATAATTTAAAATACAACCCTGGTGTTCAGAATGTAATAATACTTAGTGACAAACAATTTTAAGGAATGTGAACAACAGTGTTGTTTTTGTGTTGTTATTTTTCGTGTGATGGACTTTTTGTTGGACAAGAAATAAACGATTTAATTATTAATTGGATTCTTATTTCGAAAGCCATACGATTCGTATCTTAGCGTAATTGATGAATTGTTGATACGGTATTTTGTTTTAAACTGTGAAACTATTATTTTTGTCGAACTGCTTGTTGAACATCATTATTATTTTTTTAAATTTTAATAGTGATTTTTTTATTTTTGTTCACCGAAACGTTGATTCGAGCGAGGTTTTGGTAATTTTTTGCGCGTGAGCGTGTTTTTGTGAAATATTTTTGTTTAAATCGTAATTGCCAAGTAAATTTCTATTTTTTTCCCGAATTGTGTAATTTCATTATTTTTTGTTGTTGTTTAATCGATTCACGTAAATACGTTCGGGTACTGTATTGAATAAATTTTTTTTCATGTTCGATAGTTTTTCTTATTGGTAAAATTCGAAGGTTTTTATTTGTTGTAAATAAATATTTTTTTTTTGTTTCGTAATTTTTTTTTTGTATTCGATCAGACGCTTCTCCTAGGCATGGTAGGACCTTGTAGTTGGTGGAGAGGCTTAAGTGCATCGATGAAGGGCTATGCTACGCCGTCGGTAACTATATTACTGGCAGGAATACCCACGCCGGACAGGATAGCCTCGAGAAGCACGACCAAGAAACCATGCAAAAACCCAAGCTACGGTGCGAGGCATTGTGCCAAGAGATCTAGCCGAATGCTAGCGCAGCAGGGTTAAATGCTGTCATAAACAATCCCCTTGGAGCAACTGGTGAACTCCACTGTATCAATGCCCTCCCCATCAAGTGGCCTATGGGGTAGTACATGGCCCGATTTTTATCGTGGGAACAAAAATGTTAAACACAATAAAGTAAATAATAAGTCTGGGGCTCAAATCCCCTCAAAAACTGAATCAACCGAGGCTGTACAAGCAAACCTCGCCGAGACACAAAAAACTGCAGGTGCATCCAGCCCAGCAGAAAATATGGACGATAAAGTCCAGAATCCTTTCCTGAAGGTGGAAATGAAAAATCTCTCGAGTGCAGCCCAGAGAAAAGCATTTGAAAAGAAAGCAAGAGCTGAGGTGAAACCGATTCCTCCGATAAAGAGGAAAATCCGGACAAAAACCCCCACAGCCCTGGTTTTCTCAGAAACAGTGAGTGATACCTGCAGGGTCTGACTCAGGGAATCAACCCTCGAAAAACCCACAGGAAAAGAGACTGAGATCTGAAGATGGGACTCCAAGCCCGAAACATATCTCGAAAAAACGAAGAAAGGGGGAACAGGCAAGTGCTATTAATACCTTTGCTGAAACCGCCGCAACAACAATATGCATTGCATTGCGGGGGTATCCTGAGGTCAAAATGACTCAGGAACAATCCGAAGAGGTTCAACTCTCGATGCTACAAACCCTTATTAGCCAAGAACTCGTTGAGGGCCCACAATATCGGGGTTGCCACCTGGACAGGAACCCTCGTTGTGCGGTGCATAGGATCAACAGCTATAAACTGGCTTATGGAGAACGTCCCGAATATCAGACCATGGGACGGAGCGGAACTTGTGGTCGGGGATGCAAGAGCCCTGATGAACACATCAAAGGTTCTGCTGTATACTCCCCAGATCTATAACTCCGTTGAAACGGGCAAAGTGATCAAAGCTCTTGGAGTGCAGAATACAAACCTGTACACTCAGGAATGACGAAGTATAAACAGCACGAAGACCAATGCAGGACATACCATCGTACTGGAAGTGGATGCAGCGGATCTGCGGGTGATTCAGGAACGAGGGTTTAAATTATACCTCGGGTTTGGTCAAGTCAACCTTAGACCACTAAATACTTCAAAGAGGAAAAAGAATATCTGATCATCGGATGCTTCAGATAAACCTCCAGCACAGTAAGGTGGCCTACGCTGTCTTCTGTCAAAATGTGCTGAAAAGGGGAATCTCCATAGCTCTGATCCAAGAACCTTGGGCTGTGAACCATAAGATTCTTGGACTAGGAGATACTAGAGGACAAATTATCTACGATAAAACCTCGGAGAGACCCAAAACTTGCATTTATGCAAAAAAGGACATCAATGTCTTGCCGCTGTTAGAGTTTTGTCAGAGAGATCTAACAGCAGTAAAAGTAAAATACAACAAAGAGAACGGAACTGGAGTGGTAATCATCGCTTCGGTCTACCTACCCTATGATGCATCTACTCCACCACCATCAACAGAGATGGAAGACCTGATCCAGTATTGTGAGGCAAAAAACCACGAACTGATCATGGGATGCGATGCAAACGCGCATCACACTGCGTGGGGTAGCACAAACACAAATACAAGAGGTGAGTACCTCTTTGATTATATCATAGCTAACAACTTAGATATAGTTATCCAAGGCAACAAGCCGACATTTATTAACAAAGTGCGGAAGGAAGTCATTGATGTAACACTGAGCACTTATGAAATCAGTGGTAAAATCGAGAAATGGCTAGTGTCCGATGAACCATCTGCATCGGATCACAGACAAATCTATTACAATGTGGAGGTAAGGACGGACCAATATAATATACAATATCGGGATCCGAGGAGAACCAATTGGGACGAATATAATTCGACACTAAAGCTCAAACTCGCCACACTTCCGAAGAAAGTTAAAACAGTATTGGACATTGAGCTTACTGCAACTGAGCTTCAGCATGCAATAATTAACTCTTTCCAAGAAAACTGCCCAGAGGTCTCCTACAGCTGCCATGAAAGTCATACTGGGGCTGCCTCCGCTAAGCATTGTAGTGAGAGCTAAAGCGAGATCCAGCGCCTATAGATTGTCTTGCAATAACAACTGGATTAATAAAAATCAGGTTGGACATGCAAGTATCGTGGAAACATCAATTATCTCAGACCCCGTCTTTGAAATGCATCCTACCTCAGGAAAGGAATCGTCTGGTATATAGACAGATCCAAAATTGAAGAAGGGACCGGGGCGGGAATCTACGGTGAGAGACCAAAAGCAAACATAAGCCTCAACTTGGGGAAATATGCTACGGTCTTCCAAGCAGAAGTCTACGCCACACAGGCTTGCGTCCGTGAGAACCTACGTAGAGGCTACATAAACCAGAACGTATGTATTCTGTCGGACAGTAAAGCTGCTTTAAAAGCCTTGTCTGGAACTGAGGTCACCTCAAGGGTAGTCAAGGATTGTCTGGAGGAACTTCTGAATCTGGGAAAACGGAACAATGTTAAATTGATCTGGGTGCCGGGTCACAGTGGTTTCGAAGAAAACGAAAAAGCGGATACCTTAGCAAAGAAGGGAGTCCGAATGCCATTCATAGGCCTTGAGCCTATTTTAGGTATTCCAAAGACTGCATGTAAACAAGTGAACAACGAGTGGTCAAATGCTAAACACCGTGATCACTGGGAAGAAGTACCGCGGCAAGAGCTCGGGAAAGTACTGCTTCAGAGTGCAACAAAGAGGGTATCTCTCGATGCACTGAGGCTGAACAGGATGCAACTGCGGAGGGTTACCGGGTTCATTACTGGGCATTATCCCATGCGGAAGCATCTGCACACAATGGGACTCCATAACGGCTCCATTGTGTGCAGATTATGTGGCGAAGAAGGAAGAAACATCCAGCCACATAATCTTTGACTGCGAACCTCTGGGTTACAGCAGATACAGGATATTCGGTGCATCTCACCCCGAATATATGAACCTTCGGGAGGACCTGATAAGCAAGCTCCAGGCTATTGCCAACAAATGGGAGAAGCGAGTCTCGTCAGACTGAGGTAGAAGGGGGAGCACAATGGACCATAGGGTCGAAGTGCAATAATTTTTACCCCGATATCAATCAATCAATCAAAGATCAGACGAGTGTCCACCTTTCCGACCTGCCACCCAGATTAAGGGTTGACGAGCTGCCGTAGTATAATCGTGAGTGGCGCCCAAAATTTTTTTTCGAATCCACCTCGTTGATTCCGAGGTGGTGAAACTATCATCACAATATATATATATATATATATATATATATATATATATATATATATATATATATATATATATATATATCTATATATATATATATATATATATATATATATATATATAAATATATATATATATATATATATATATATCTATATATATATATATATATATATATATATATAAATATATATATATATATATATATATATATATATATATATATATATATATATATATATATATATATATATATATATATATTTTTTTATATATATATATATAGACTAATAGGGAAAAAGCATTTGTAATAGGGAATCAATGTGAAATAAATAAATGAAATATTTACTAACCATATATACACATACTTACATGCTGTAAGTATGGTGATTTATTAAGTGGTGATTTATTGATGCACACTTAATTTATAATACATAATCTTCACTACGTATGTGAATGAATAGGAAATATTTGGTTGTTTTTTAAGAGTATAAACGTATTCCAACAATGGGTTATTACACAATAATAGAAAAAGTGGAAATTATTAAATGGTACTTTGGGGGTCATTCGGCAAAGAAATATGTCGATTTATTTATTGTGGCATTTCAGGATAGGCAATCGCCGAGCAATCAAACAGTTACTCATATGATTAGCTGTTTTGAAAAATGGGGTTGTATATCTGGTTGCAAAGACTGCCACAAAGATAAAAATTATGAAGGCCCACAAAAAAATGAAAAGAAAGATATAGCAGTTTGTAGTTTATTGTTTATTGACGATAAAAAATCGTCAAGAGTAGTTGGTGAAGAGTTGGGCCTAAGCAACTCTACAATTTCAAAAATTTGGAAGCGAAACAATTTTAAATGTTTTAAATATGGAAAAATCCAAAAGATATTGGCTGAGAACCCTTATCGCAGAATGAAGTTTTGTGAAGCTGTGATGGGAAAGACGAATCGAGAAGATAATTTCATCAGAAATATTTTATTTACAGATGAATCATCTTTTCCATTACATGGAAAACATAAACCATCTGTCATGCGATATTCGTCTCAGACAAATCAGCATCGATATATCAGTACCCGAACTGAATTTTGGGGGGAATATTGGGTGACCATATTATAGGACCATTCTTCATTGACGAATCTTTAGATTCTCAAAAATATTTGAGTTTGTTACGAAATAATATATTGCCAACTGATAGAGTTCTTCCTAATTTAGACCCGGAATCTGTATGGTTCCAACAAGATGGTTGCCCTGCACACAATGCCACGATAGTATGGCTGTTCCTGGAACGAACTTTCCAAGAACGTTTTATGAGTGGTTTTGGAACCTTCAAGTGGCCAGCGAGATCCCCAGATCTATCTCGTAACGACTTTTTTTTGTGGGGTTTCCAAAACACACATTTCTATTCGCGGAATAGGCCTGAAAATTTGCAACAATTAAGGCAAAGAATTGTTGACAATTGTGCGAATATTTCTCCTCAAGTGCAAGAAAATACCTGGGTAGATTTCTACAATCGACTCGGATATGGTTTAGCAAATAATGAAGAAATATTCGAACCGTTGGTTTAACTTTTTTTTTTGTCGGAATTCTATTTTTTTTTTTTTTTTTTGGGGTTTTATTTTTCTTTTAATTTGTGTGGATTGTTGTTTTATGTTATACCGTTAATAGAATTCTATTAATTTTGAAACATTCCACATACAAATAATCAGGGATATTCAAAAAAGAATTTTCAATTGTTAGAAGTAATGGCTAAACTTAAGAAGAAAACAATGAATATATTTAACCCACTTCCATTAGATGTCTCTGCAGTACTGACTTTATACAGTACTGACTTTATACCTCCACTCTTTTTATTTCTTTATTAAGCATATTGTGTATACTTTTATAGCTATTATAGTAATTCATATTTAACATTGATTTTCTATTAGCAAAGCGTTCCAACACACACGTTATATAAAAACGTATTAGACGAAAAGAGACGGATGAAACTCGAACCATCTGCTGACGTACAGTAATATCCCATGTAAGATATATATTTGTCTGTGTAAGTTTGTCTACTATAATAGCTATACAAGTATACACAATATGCTTCATAAAGAAATAAAAATAGTGGAGGTACTCTGTAGTGTATGTGTTGTGTACATAATACTGGCTGCTGTATAAAGTCAGTACTGCAGAGACATCTAATGGGAGTGGGTTAAATATATTCATTGTTTTCTTCTTAAGTTTAGCCATTACTTCTAACAATTGAAAATTCTTGTTTATGGAGAAGCCAAGGCAGTAAATTTCCATGATCGGAAGAAAGACCAGGTGTTGAGAAGAAAGACGAGAATGAGGTGGACGTTAAAAGGAATGAGGACGAAGAGGAAAAGGAAGACGAGAGTGAAGAGGATTTTGGATTATTTATATATGTCTGTAATAATCAAAAAATTTTGTAATCAAAATCAAAAAATTAAAATCCATATAAAAATAAAATTCCTATTTTCTCTATTTTTGATTGCAAATTTTTATCAGTAGGTGTGGTTTTTAAGGGTTAATAAAATAAATACATTATATTTTAAATAACGAAAATATTCTATTATATTTTGCGGTAAAAAAAAAATTTTAACTGTAATTTTTCTATTTTTTTGCAAGGGGTGGTTTTTATAAGGGTTGAAACTTATTAATAAATGATAAAAATTAAAACAGTAAAGAAACCTTAATTTAATATCACTATATGAATAAATCATTCCAAGTTGCTGAATAACATTTTTCAACATTATTTTTTAATGATAACTATTCTAGGGGATAACTTTTAGGGGTCGAAACTGTTTTATAAATCATAAATTATGTCTCCTAATATCAATTGACGTTCATTCAAATTATATAAAGATGATTTCAATCGATTACAATCTCGAATCTACAATTATAAAATTATTTTCGAATAGGGTAGTTTTCACCCCTAAGAAATAAAAATCAATCACGGCACAGTCAACTTTGAAGTAGAACCTAAATCCAAATTTTTGATCAAATCGGTGCTGTTTGACAAAATTATACAGTATCGCCGTATTTTAGCTTCAATGACTGGACTAAATACAATGTTTCTCCTTTACATACAAAACAAGACCTGGCGAAAATCGTGGCATTTTTTTCTTTTGCGGTAATACTAATCCTATTAATGACATGTGAAAACAGCAATTAACTGAGTGAATTGCTTAAATACATGGTTGTACTAGATTTATGAGAAAAGGTTCAAGCAAAAAGATTTTAAAAAAGGGACATTTACTGTTTTAAAATTTTTTGTCTATCTCTTACGTTTTCAAAGATGCATTTCCTGCCCTGGATGGAGACGCCCGGTAAAATTTTGCACTTTCACGAACTTAGCTTCAGCTCGTTATCTCTTTGTTTAATTTTTGTGTTATCGTGTCTAGAGACAGATGGACATGTGGAAATGAAGTAATTAGATCATTTTATGAACACCTATATTACGGCGAACAATATTTTCAACCGTTACAAAGTCGGGACTAAAGGGACTATATATACCGGGTATAAAAAGTATACCATCTCGACCAAGTCTCTTTATAGTAGGGTCAATATGTATATTTTTGTACATCATCTTCTGGCCTTATAAATTATTATTACTACAGGCACCGAATCTATCTTCAATTCTTCACTCCCAATTTGAACTGTTCAAATCATCATCTCTATCTCGTAACGATTCCAGACAATGATATCCACAGATAATTCGCATAAAATTTTTGGAAATTTTTATAATTATCGGTTTGCATATACTTAGAGGGTGTTTTGATCATCTTTAACTAATTTTTTTATAGATAAAATTAATTTAATTGCTTCTTGCATGCATATTTCAATATTGAACAGATGTATATTATTATATTAGTTTCTCTAAACTGCAAAAAGATTTAATTAGTATTTGCAACAAAAATTTTAATTACCATTATCATTATGATATAAATTTTGCCGTAAGGTTTTGAGGGATTAAATTTATATAGCCTTGGATCATTTATATGTTATATTATGTTATAATAATAAAATCTTATAGATTATGTTATATTAATAATATCTTCTAATAAAAGATATATCTACAGAATAATTATTAATTATTAAAAAAAATTATTATTATTATTAATGAAACAGAAAAAAAAATTATATTTTTATACCCAATAATTTTTATAAATGATAAAAGGATCAATGGTTCATGCAATAACATTATAACTGACTATCAATGAATATCAATCAAAAAATTTTTATAATTGAAATTAACTATAAGTAATTATAAATAACGAAAATAATTGCACAATTAATAAAAGAAATATTGTTGAATTTCATAAGAATAGTTATTATTCTTAAAATATTCAGTATTGAACTTATTCTGATTTATTGACTCAATGTAGTTCACTCCTCAACTTATATTTATTAAGAATTTGATGAAAAGCGATTGTGAAGCGGGATATTTGAAACCAGGTTTGATTGATATCTTTAACATAGGTACACAGATGGTATACGTAAATGGGTCGCGAATATACTTCTTTTTTTAAACAAATCTTATAACAAATAAATCTTAAAAGAAGTGAAAATAGCAAATAACTGAATTAACTGAGTTCAAATAACTGAGTTAATTATCAGTGCATGTTTATTTTATTTAGTTTGACGATTACAGCATGTATAAAAAAAAAAAACGAAAGGAAATAAACTAGAAAATGTTAACAATATAAGAGAGATTTTTGAGCCACTGTATATTTTTAATCAAAACACTTAAAAGTTAAATAAAAAAAAAAAAATAAATAAAACTAATAGAAAACCCAAAAATTTATATAAAATAGTTTAAATAGAAATAGAAATTTCTTATAATCTGGTACTTTTTAGAGTCAAAAGATCTTGCCAAAAGTTTGTTGTCGACTTAAAAATATTTGGCTATAAAATGTATTTTATGATTTCGTAATAGTTTTGTTTTTGTTGCTTTAATTTTTGTAAATTAAAAATTTGTGCTTTAATATAGATATTATGCCAGTTACTATAGTTTAAAGGTACAGGTGTTTTTTTTTCTTCATTCCATCGTACTGCCGAATAATATTTACTAAAACAAATAAAATACATAAACTCTAATTTTTTTTTTAAATTTAAAAAACCAAAAATAATTTGTTTCTTTTTTAGCGTTTCATTCATACTAGAGTCAAATTACGGATTTCATTTAGACGATGACTAAATGAGTGCCACATATATAATCTTTAGAATAATAACGTTGTGTCTTCTTTGGGTACAACTGTCAATAAATTATTTGATTATTATTTTCAAGCTGAGACCCAAGGATTTTATCCCGTTTTTCTTTAAGAAATAATCCATATTGCTCGGTAAATTTTTTAATGGCATACCAAACGATGGCTGATAATTATAGACTTTTCTACCGTCTACACAAACTCAAAACAAACAAACCTTCATTTTGACGTTGACTCTTTGTTTCATCAAACTTGATTGGGTTAAAAGAACAGTTTCATTATTTAACTGATTCAACCTATTATTTTGTACATACAAACACCATCATTGCACTATAATTTAACTACAAGATGATATTAATAATTTGATCGTTGATAACATATGTTTATTTATAAATGCAAACCATATCTAATAATACAATCATTTCTATCTGGTGTTGTTAACAAGGAAGGAAATTTATTAGAAGATGATATAATTTATATATATTTATGTCAAAATTTATTATTGTTCATAAATTATTATTGTTGTGTGTCATTATCCTATTTAGATCAGTCAATGAATGCTTAATTTGAGACTGTGGAAGGAAATGTTGTGAACAGCAAGAACTAACTTCAGGACATGTTTGAGTTAAGATGTTAACATAGCTAAACTTCATAATATGATAAATTGTAGTAAATTTCATTTTCTGTTATTCCATTATGATAGAATAGATTTTACGGATATTAAGAAAGATATTCTAAATTTCTCCCTGCATGTAATCTTAACCCTTTCCTTTTGACTTCGTTCCATCGGTAATACACTAATAACTGATTTTTCTTAAGAAAGAAAATGCGCTAAATGCTACTAGATTACCCTCTCCAGTCTTGTATATATTAGAATTTGAGAAAAAATGTTGAGGTAATGAATTGTTCTATATGAAGATGTTATATATTATGTGTTTTCTTCTTCTCTAAAATATCTAGACTATATGAATATCCCATTTTACGCATCATACAGCGAGCATAACAATACTTGTTTAAAAGTATTGATTTTCTAGCAATAACAAAAATGATCGAATTCTAAAGTAGTGAAATCTATTAAGGGCCCAGTTTTTTTAGTTTTTTTTTACAAAATTGAGAAAATGATTGGTATATACTTATTTTGTAAGATCTCGGGAGCAGGCTATTTAATATTTTCTTACTAAGAAAAAAAATTTGTCAAGTAAAATATGAAACATCCTGAACCTGAGAAACTTACACAATAAATATATACCAATCATTTTCCCACTTTTGCTAAAAAATTTATCCCTTACATAGATTTTACTACTTTTGAAGGCGAACATTTTTGTAATATATATATATATATATAATATATATATATATATATATATATATATATATATATATATATAGGGTGAGTCGAACCAAGTGGACAATAGCACACATCTCCACTTCCTTCCACGATTCTCTCATTTTTCTACAACATCCAATAGAATACAATACATTATAACAAAACAAAGACCACCCAAAGACATGAGATAAATCACAACCAAAACATCTGCGCACAAAAATAAAGTAGGCGGGCTCCTTTCCAAATTCAAAATAATCAAATCCGGGAACGTAAGCAGCGGTGGGCAAAAAAAATTTAATTTGAATGATTAGGGAAGCAGAAAACTTATTAAATACTTGTTATTAACATAATAATACTTATTAAAAACAATAATATATTTTTATTACAAATGCTATGATTCTCAAAAACTCCAGGGGCGAATATAGAAATTTTTCACTGGGGGCGCATATATCCAAATATAGATATATTATATACGGTAAGTTGTAGTTTAAGGAACAAAGTTAAATTTTGTAACAATTAAAAGAATAAATTAACATAATATTATGGTAAAACAAATTAATAATATATCTACTTTATTTTTATAAGTCAAAGTCAAGTTTTCGTTGTTTTTCTTTAGAAAAATATGTTTTTCTTTTAAATATACTGACAGTTTTTCTAAAGACAGATTTTCTTTGTTCCTTAAGGATGTTCCAGCATACCCCCACTTTTCGATAGATTTTCTAATAAATCCCGAAGTTTCAGAATTTTTGACCGTTTCGAACGCGAGATAATTAATATCAAAGTTATCATTCTGTCTCACTTTCTCTCATTTGAAGCATGTAAAACTTCATGACCGCCCAACTATTATCTGTTGTATTAGAAAAAATACTCGACAGAATTAAAAAACAAAAAAACTAGGAGAGTAAAGCTAAATATTTATTATATAAATTTTTTTTTTTAAATCGTGTGTTACCGTTTTGTTTTCGAAATAATGTGAACAGTGTATTTGTCTATGGGTTGTGTATGTGTGTTTATGTGTTTATGTCCTGATTATACTTTCCCCTAGTGAAAAATTTCTTGATTCGCCCCTGAAATACTATTGAAGCATAGTAATAATATAAATCTATTTTTGTTTGTTTTTTTTCCAACACTAAAATCACAATTAGTCTAGTCAATTTACTAAAAAAATCACCAAATAAAAATAAAACTTATATTCTATATTTTAAAATTAGTTAACATTTTCTTTGGGTCTTCCTATTGAACATATCCAAAAGACCCATATGGGGGGTGGAACTGCGCGAATTTCCTACAAAAAACGTACAAAAAGTTTTTTCTAGCTTTAACCGTTTGGGGGATATATAGATGTATAAACAGAACAAGTTCCCTCATTCCTTAGGAAAACAGTTTTATTTTTACATGCTTTTTCAGGATGTGATACTACTTCAGCTACATACAACCATGAAAAATATATATAGTTAAAATAGTTCAAAAAAACCAGAGGTCCTGCCTGAAGGTGCTGATGATGAAATGTTTCTGGCATTGTACGGGGCTCCCCCCACCATGAAAACAACAAACGCCTTTTGACATGCTTGGTTCCAGTGTTCAGCCAGGAAAATCAAACCAGACGTCACTTCTTTTCCCCCACTAAAGGTGTAGTTTATGTTTTGTTTTTGTTTATATGTTTGAGTTATTTCAGTATGTTTACTTAATATTAATTAGTTATTTGAAATAAGAAAAAAAACTTTCAGAAGCGATTTTCTCCCCTCGTAAACTAGACTTTCTGGACTTCTGCTTATACATCTATATATTCCCCAAACGGTTAAAGCTAGGAAAAATGTTTTGTGCATTTTTGTAGAAAATTCAATGAGCTTTCATATTATAAGTAAAAGTGGTTATGAAAAAGTTGAGATTTTTTGAGATATTGAGGAAAAATCCATAAGAAAGGTCCTAAAATTAAAACGGCGGCCTATTGCGCAGCCCCCTCCCATATGGGTCTTTTTTTTGGTTATGTTCAAGAGGAAGGGCCAAAGATAATTTTGGCTAATTTTAAAATATGAATATAAGTTTTTTTTTATTTGGTGATTTATTTAGTAAATTGACTGGGCTAATTGTTATAATATAAGTCATTAAATGCATGAATCACACGCTGTTGATATTTGAAGACAACTGTTAATGCATGCATATAACATATAGTAAGTTAAACTTGTTGACTGGGAACAAGTATTTAATAAGTTTTCTGCTTCCCTAATCATTCAAATTAAATTTTTTTGCCCACCGCTGCTTACGTTCCCGGATTTGATTATTTTGAATTTGGAAAGGAGCCCGCCTACTTTATTTTTGTGTGCAGATGTTTTGGTTGTGAATTATATCATGTCTTTGGGTGGTCTTTGTTTTATTATAATGTATTGTATTCTATTGGATGTTGTAGAAAAATGAGAGAATCGTGGAAGGAAGTGGAGGTGTGTGCTATTATCCACTTGGTTCGACTCACCCTGTATATATATATATATATATATATATATATATACGTGTGTGTATACACATTCCTTTTATCTTTCTCGCACTGCGCTTACAATTTTAAAAAACCGTCCTATCATTAATTTTCTATTATTCTATAAACTAAACACAAACTCACAGGAAGTTATATCAATTTTCTTTACATACATTTAATAATAATAGGTCAATCAGATAGAAACAACACGTAAAATGTTTCAATCACATAAAATTTTTATAGGAAATTTTCTGTATAAACTATTGAAATCTACATTTCATTTTAGAAAAACAACATTAGTAATGTTAGACGTGAGAATTGAAATTTTTGTGGTGACAAGGTATATAGTATGGACTAAAATGATGCATTGACGCGATATGGTTAGTAATGCTAGACGTGAGAATTGAAATTTTTGTGGTGACAAGGTATATAGTATGGACTAAATTGATGCATTGACGCGATATGGTTAATATGCGAAAGTTGATAAATTAAATAATATTTTATCAGTGCAGTAGAACGTCTTTAAGTCACACTTCATGAGAGGCGCAAAAAAAATCAAGTTTTTGAAGTTTCGATCTATGATGGGTTATGATTTGAGAGAGTTGTAGAGGCAAAAGAAATAAAAGTTAGTGTTCAGAGGTAATATTTATTTTCGACTTTGCAATGTTACCTTAAGAATGTAAAATAAAATCTTAGGTAAGCTCGTTTTCGAGTAAAAATTGCTTTTAATTTAAAAATTTCGAAATAAAGAGGTAGTAAGACGAAAAATAGATTTCTTCGAGATACAGAAGGTACGAGGATGATTTCGAGAATTTCGACAATCGTGGTGCGGTCTATCGAAGGTCTACTGTATAGTAAATTGTATATCACTTGCTTGTAAAAAATTTGAAGCAGTTCATGAAAAAATCTGCAGTTCAGGAAAAAGTGTTACTGTAAGTAATATTTCAGTAATATTTACGCTTAGAATGTTACTGACATAACTTACTAAAAAGTGAAAATGCCGAAACCGATTTTGATGCAGTTTTTACCAAAAAGTTCAGAATTTGGCCAGGCGTAACATACGGTGTTCATTTTTTGTTCCATGTATTTTTGCCCCCGTTGTACAACATATGTTTTAAACGGTGCAAGATTGAGAAAATAATTTCATAGATACAAGCAGCTTTTGTTTGAAACCATCTTTAATGTGTCCAATATTGGTGTAAATACAAAATTTATGCCCCGTATTTACACCAAAACTATTGGATGTATACAAAAATGTTTCAAATAAAAGTTGTTTGTTAACAAAAGCTTTTATGATATAAATATTTGTATATTATATTTCAAAATCGATTAAGACGTTTTAACCTGATATGAAGACAAGGACCTTTACAAACATTCGCATTTATATAATATTAGTCAAATATCTGTTTTATCACCGGTAATGTTAGCGTCTCTTACAGCCATCGTGATATCTAACAATCCATCTCCTCTTGAGAAAGAAAATCCACTACTTTTGGGGCATAATATTTTCATGACATTCCGTACTTACTAATTATTATTATAACATACATAAAATTTGACTAAACTAGTTTTGTTTACTGATCTAAATTATAAAATCGATCAATAATAAATTTAATTGTATTTATTAAATGATGTAGAAAAATAAATATTAATCAAATTACAAATTATTTATTACATATAGAGATCTATTCCATGTAAATATATTTTGTTTATAATACCAAGTACTACCATTATATAAAACATAACCTTAAATGTCATATACTGTTCTTAGTGGATCGTTATAAGCTGGCTATCCTTTTATTTATGATTATTTTTATTGAACCAATAATTCTATAAAATACTTTGAATTAATTATTCTGAAAACTATTTATGTTTAATTTTTAACCCGACTTGAGAAGGATGGTTCTCAATTCGTCTGTATTTTTTTATTTTGGTTCTTATTTTTTTATGTATGTCACCTCAGAACTCCGTCATTTATGAACCGATTTTGAATATTTTTTTTTAAAGGGTTTGGTTTCCCATTGGTCCCATTTACACCAAATCGCATACTGATGACGGGATCCCTGGGAAATCGAGGAAAACCCTCATTGTATATGTGATAACCGATTTCTGCGAAATTTTTTTTTGTTGTTGAAAGGGTATAGTCATTCATAATGGGAACATAGGAAAATTTTTTTAAAAACCTACTTCAAAAAAATTTTTTACAAAAAAAAACCGACCCCAAAAAAAAAAATTTTTTACAAAAAAAAAACAAAATGCCATTAAGTATCAAAATGGCATTGGATACGTAATGGCATTGGCAAAAAAAAACTGAAAATCTGTTATGAAAAAATGCACTAAAATTAAGAAAAAAAAAAACAACGGATAAAAAAAAATGTGATTATAAAGAAATGCACTAAAAGTTAGTAGACCGTTTAGTTGTTGTTCCCATATTCAGGCAAATAAAATAAGTTATAGAACTTCAAAGTCACAAAAAAGCGAGAAATAACACCTATTTTGACAAAATGGAAACCCGACTTCAAAAATCAAATATTCTATAACAAAAAATGCACTAAAAAGTAAAATTTTTAAATATATATGTACAATTATTGTTATTTTTTGAGGCGATGTCCAAAAGTTATGTGAATTTCTCAATGCTGACACCGACTCCAAAAATAACAATAATTGTACATATATATTTAAAAAATTTTGCTTAGGTGAACTAAAATTGGCACAAGAATATGCAATTATTTTTTTACTTTTTAGTGCATTTTTTATTATAGAATATTTGATTTTTGAAGTCGGGTTTCCATTTTGTCAAAATAGGTTTTATTTCTCGCTTTTTTGTAACAATATAATGTCCTGGGCTGATCCAGTGCAATCTCAATGATATCATGATCCTATTTCAGCACAGCGTTACTAAGCCTAACGAATAATAATTGATCAAAGCAGTCATCATTTGTCTTCCTAGGTGAATTAAACCTGGAGTTTACTTAATGGCATTAATAGTATTTTAGACAGCACCAAAATAATACCAAATTCGAGTCATCATTTCTTTTGTTATTTCTAGAATGTATCCTTTTTTGGTCTTCAATATCGTGTCAAACTTGTCAAACCAAGACATAACGTCTCAAAACTGATGGCCCACCCAGAATTAATCACATCAAAAATGTAGTTTTCGTGATTTAACAATATTGAAATAAAATAGATCGTTAGTAGATCATCAATAGCATCGCAACAAGTGTTTAGATATATATATATATATATATATATATATATATATATATATATATATATATATATATATATATATACATATATGTATATATATATATATATACATATATGTATATATATATATATATATATATATATATATATATATATATATATATATATTGCACTTCGACCTTACTGCCCATTATGCTCCCTTTTCTACTTCAGTTTCACGAGATTAGCTTCTCGCATATTGGACAATAGCCAGGAGCTTACTTATCACGTTCATATATTTGGGGTGAGATGCACCGAATATCTTGTATCTACTGTATCGAGAGATTTACAGTTAATGATAATGTTGCTGGATGTTTCCTTCTTCTCACCGCACAGTCTGCACATAATGGATCCGTTATGGAGTAACATTGTGATTGCAAATGATAATGTCCGGTGATGAATCCAGTAACCTTCCGCAGTTGTATCCCGTACAGGTTCAGTACATCGAGAGATAGCCTCTTGGATCCATCAGAAACAGTAGTATTTTCCCAAACTTCTGCTGCGGTATATTTTCCCAGTGATCACGGTGTTACCAATCATCCACTCATTGATCACCTGTTTACAAGCTGTTATTGGAATTCCTAAAATAGGCTCTGAACATATGAAATGTATCTGTTTTTTCGTTTCCTTCAAAACCACTATAGACATGGTATCCAGATCAATTTAACATTGTTCCGTTTTACCAGCTTCAACTTCTTCAAAATATTAACCAAAATTGACAAATATAAGGGTATTTGAAACACTTTCAAGTACCAAAAAGTGTATTTGTATTAATGTACTTCACAGGTCACGTTCAGTTTATTTAAGGCTGTTCTATACAAATTTTAAACATTCTTTGACTGGCGTGAGATTTCATAATTTTTTTAAGAATCCTCTTAAATATTCATTGGTGGAAAAAAAATTTATAAACAAAAGCGATTTTCCAGATAAGAATGGTTAAAGTTACATTAGTTCTTCAAGCTTTACGATTATACCCTATACTCTATCGATTTGAAATTTGGATATGTTAGAGGTATTCATATTCTACCTGCCCTGGGTACTTTCATTTTTCGAAAATCCTGTTGATTTTCACAATTTTCATTTTTCACACCCAGGTAAAGTGGAATAAGATAAATTTTTATAGTCTCAAGACACATTATATCATATATTTCTATTTCATTTTAGTTACAGCTATTGGCTGTTATAAGCTTAATTAATATCCAATACATAAGAAATTTACCGCCCCTTTGTATGTATAAAAAAACATTTTTGGTTATATACAATAAAATTGATTTTGTCCTTTAATTATATTAATACAGATAGTATGTAATAAAAAAAAATAATATGATAAATATAACTGCTTGTTTATCATTGTTCCCATTCTACTAAAAGTAGGCGTTTTAACTTATATTTCAGCAAATAATATAGCCAAGTCTATTTAAATTTATATATAAATACTCCTAGAAGTTTCAATTGAAGAGTAATTATTTTTTTATTTGCATACGAAGTTAAACTTAAGTTTCTCTTACTTTAATTTCGTAGTAATATACTCAAGTAAATTACTTTCAGTTACTGTGTGTCACAAGCATGCAATTTTGTAAACAAATTTAATTTCAAGTTTTGTATTTAGTGTTTTGCAATAATGCCTAAATATCGTAAGTGTTCTTTACGAATCCCTAAGAGAAATTCTCGAGGATGCAGAGCAAAGGCCAGCTCAAGGAGGTATGCGTATAACAATATAATATTAATGTAAAAAAGCTGCCAGTTAAAATTATGATTATGTTATTTATATATAATGATCGTATAAAAACCATAATTTGTAAAATTATTTAATTAATGTTTACAGTTATTTGGCTTCAATTGAAAAGGTCCAACCTGTACCTGATTTAGAGGAAAATCTAGGAAGGTTAGTGTTTTAAATCATTACTTTAATATGAATAGTTTTTCCTTTATTAATTATCTATTTTTAATATAGCCGTACTGAGAAAGCTGATTCTCCTAACTTTGGCGCGTCTACTAGTCGTTTAATCGAGTTCAATTCGTAACTAGTTTAATTTTTTCATGATTCAAAACTTTCGTGGATACAAAATATTAATTGGTTTTTGTTTTTAGCAACAGTTCTTCGGGTTCTAGTTTAATTATAGAACAAGAGACCGAAGCTCCATTAAACATCGCGGACTTATTAAAAGGTCTTCGAATTGTGGATTTAGGTTTTATCCTTCAACAATTCGAAAAAGTAGTTTTACATCCGATAAAATGTACGTCAGGAAAAATGGTTTTTAAGAATGAGGTGAACCGTGGCTTAAAAAGCATTTTACATTTTCACTGCGACATGGGTGAAAAAAACATATTAATTTCCACTCATTCGACGAAGGTGCACAAGCGCTGGAATTGGACATTACCAATGCGAAGAGCTGTTGGGCAGTCTAAATATTCCTCCAATCTCATTTACAACTTATAATAAGCCTACCAAAAACGTGAAAAAGGTAGAAGACGTTAAATATAGTGCAAATGATCATTTCACCTTGATGTACAATTAACTCTTATTTTGTAAGTTTGAGATGATTTTTTGGTTTTAAAAATGCAGCAAACAAAAATTACATAGTGATGTTATAAAATTTCAAATATAACCGAAAAACGGATTTATCCCTTTTTTAGGTAAAAATATTTCAAAAACCTTGTGTATTACAGAAATTCCGAAGCCGAATACGAATTCAGCGCCCCAAAAGCTATAAGAAATGTTTTTCTGTCACATCAATGTGACAAAAAAAAATCAAATTTTCTCGACCAGTGAATTAAAATGTAGGTAATAAATTAAATTTATAAAGATAGTGTATTTTTATTCAAAATAGATCTGTAAATGTAGTTGTTTTTGGTTTGTTTATAAATAATATAATAATAATAATATAGTAATATTTGTTTACAAAAAAAACTCAAGATATATAGAATGAAATAGGTGTATAGTATAGACGATGATTGAAGTGAAATGAAAAAAAATTTATGTATAAGAATGGTATATAATATTTCACTCCTCCAAACCAAAAATTATATAGTGGGGCATCCAATTTTAATTATAATTTTAAAATTCTGGTGCTGCTCTCTGCGCGGCTGTAGTTACTATAAAACAATCTTAAGTGAACTAAAAGTCGTCGACAGAATATATAATAATGTATAAATGAATAGATTTTAATAATGTTAATTATTATTTAGAAACAAAAAGGGATATAAAAAATCAGAGAAATTATTCATTATTAAAATTGTAATATTTTTTTAACCACTTTTTATGTTAAATCTAAAATATAAGTTATTCTAATTTAATTATTATAGATCTCAGAATAATTTATTACACCCGCAAATTCCAGAGCATGTTTGAATATTGAAATTGTATTGGTTGTAAAGGGTGTCCCATAATTCACTCAATATTTGAATTTGCCACCATTTGTGCTGTAATGTGTTGCCAACCAAAAAAAGAAAACAGTTTGACATCTGACAGTTTAGTGTTAGTAAAAATGGAGCACTACACGAAAAAACAACGCGTTTTTAGTGTTAAACGATATTTCAAAATAATCAAAGTTTTGTTGCTACACTTCGCACATTTCGTACAAAATCTGGTCGGATAATAATATTTAATTAACTTCGTCAACTGTGAAGAGAGTAATTGAAAAATTCAGGGAGACTGGATTAATTAAGGACAATAAACACACTGGCCGTCAAATAACAACCCGTTTAAATGATAATATTGAAGCAGTGCGTGAGAGTGTTGATGAAAATCCAGAAACATCGATTCGGCATCGTTGACAAGATTTGGAAATTTCAAAAAGCTCTCAACAGCGTATACTCACTGAAGATCAGCGTCTGCTATATGCTTATAAAGTTCAATTAACACAAGAACTGAAGCCTAATGACCATGCACAGCGACGAGCGTTCGTTGAATGGATTATTGACCAACAAAAGTGAATACTGATTTTTCGAGCAAAATCATCCAAATCGATGAAGCTCATTTTCATCTTGATGACTTCGTTAATTGTAAAAATTGCCACATTTGGAGTTCAGAGAACCCACACGTGTTTGTCAAAAAAACAAATGCATCCACAACGTGTCACTGTTTGGTGCGGATTTTGGGCTGGAATCATTGGACCATACTTTTTCGAAAATGAGGCTAGTCAAGCAGCGTGACATGATAATCGAGTTCTTCCTGCCTAAATTGGATGATATTGATGTAGAGGATATGTGGTTTAAACAAGACGGTGTGACATGCCATACAGGTCACTGGTTGTGTACTCTCTCGTTTCGGTGATCATAATTGGCCCCCTAGATCATGTAATTTAACACCTTTGGATTTCTTCCTAAGGGGTTATTTGAAATCAAAGATGTATGTCAACAAGCCCACATCCATCCGTATATTGAAGGAGGAGATTTAAGTCTGCATCAACCAAATTCAGCCACATTTATGCAAAATTTTCATGGAAAATCACGACAAGAGTGCGTATGTGCCAGTAAAGTCGTGGAGGTAGTTTTCCCGAAGTGATATTCTGTATATAACCCTATCCTACCCAATGTACTTCATGTTTCAATTTAAAAAAAAAAAAAAACAATTAAAAAAAAAGTGTTTTCTATTTAATTCGAATCTGGCGTAAATAACATTCTTTATGACATTCTTTATTATTAATGTTATAAAAATCTTATTTTATTATTAGAAATAATGTTCTATTTAAGTCTTCCATAGTAACGCAATGTCTTCAAATATATAAAACTTGATCCTATCTCCGAAGTCATCAAAAATTTATCAATATCTTCAGTTTCAGTAAAAATTGAATATCTTGATGCGATAATAATACCCTAAATTTCAATTCCTATATGTATAAGTTTGTTTTCAACACAGACATTTTTTCATTAATTTGGCCGGTGCACTAATATGTGTCAATAAAATCCATAATAAAAATTAATTATTAAAATTATTCTAAAAATTAGTTACGTTCTCTTTTAAAGTCAAGTCCCAAGAATCCACAAAACGTGACCAAGGAGATCTATGTAGATACTTTTGAATCCAGTACTTAATATTGTGGAAATATTTTAAAGTAGATGTCTGTTAATTTGAATATGTAGTAAATACCACAGTAACATGCGGTTTGGTGAGCCGTCGTGCGTGGTCATGCTTATGGACGTGATAAATAGTCCACGCACAATGAATGATAATTTATAAATCTGCCTTGTATACATGGCAACAAAAGTAACAATTTTACAAAATTTTATAGTAGATTTGTGCCCTATTGATTCGCTTTTCGAAAAAATGCTTCAAATAAATTTGTAAATTATAAATGTACTAACACTTTTATTCGATTTTTTAAAATGAGCGCTTCTTTGCGGCGCTCGTAGTACATTAGAACAATACCACTTTATGCAGCTGATTCATGGGAAAGACAATTATATAATATTTTACTTTTTTTTTTAGTTAAATTTTCAAATTCGCCCCAATACCTAGATCAGTTTTTGTATTATAAATACGTATTTCGACTACAAAGTAGTCTTCATCAGTATAAATTAGCTGGTCGTAATTTACTCTTTGACAATTAGAAATATATAGAAAATCGAAATCAATAGACAAAAATAAAAATTAGTAAACAATTAAACAAAATAAATTAAAATATAATAAATTTTATTGAAATGAATATTGTTAAAATTTTTTTCACTCAAGTTTCACTCCTGTCAACATCACTCTTATTAAAATTATTTTTATATTGTCTCAGGATATATTATTCGTTGATAATGGTGACAGTTTCACTATGGTTCTTGGTTATACCTAGCTTGTATATCCGGTTGCCTCTCTGTCCAAATGTGACGTGCCATTGCCTTGAATCGTACTTAATTAATTTACTTGCTATTCATTAAGTTAATAATATTTGAACATATTTTCTTTTCATATATTATTATTTATATTATTATTTATATTACTATTTGTATTATTATTTATATTATTATTTATATTATTATTTATCCGACCAAAAACATAAATGTAAGAAAGGGCCGAGTTTTCGGGAAAATCCTTAATGTAATAGTTCCTTCTTAAAAAGTGATGATATGAAAGTAATGACCGAGCTATTTACAAAGTAAATAGCTCTAGACTTCATATAATAGTTGCTTGTTAAAAAGTGATGATATGGAAGAAAGGACCGAGCTATTTACAAAGTAAATAGCTCTAGAGTTCAGATAATAGTTGCTCTTTGAAAAGTGATGATATCCCATTAAAGAGCCGAGCTATTTACAAAGTAAATAGCTCGGTAAACTATTAACTAAAAAAAATAATGAGGGGTAAATTGATTAAATGTAAGAAAAAATTTGGTTTAAAATTATTTCATAAGTTTTCCCTTAGTATGTTTTTAAAATTTTATAACGCGGCAAGCAGCAAGTTTTAAAATATTGGAAATCAGAAAAAATAACTTGCCGCGTTATATAAAATTTTAAAAACATACTAAGGGAAAACTTATGAAATAATTTTAAACCAAATTTTTTCTTACATTTAATCAATTTACCCCTCATTATTTTTTTTAGTTAATAGTTTACCGAGCTATTTACTTTGTAAATAGCTCGGCTCTTTAATGGGATATCATCACTTTTCAAAGAGCAACTATTATCTGAACTCTAGAGCTATTTACTTTGTAAATAGCTCGGTCCTTTCTTCCATATCATCACTTTTTAACAAGCAACTATTATATGAAGTCTAGAGCTATTTACTTTGTAAATAGCTCGGTCATTACTCTCATATCATCACTTTTTAAGAAGGAACTATTACATTAAGGATTTTCCCGAAAACTCGGCCCTTTCTTACATTTATGTTTTTGGTCGGATATCAATAATTTTTGAAAGGCTTAAATATACGAAGCCAAAGGCTTCGCACAAAACGCGTAGCGTTTTGTTACTCTTCGCATATGCTTCGCGTATGCTATGCGTTCCTTTCGCTTCGCGATACTTTACTCTTTTTAGATTCACATTTACAAAGGAGACCGCTTCGCGTTCTATTACGTCAACTGGCTCTGGTCGCTTTTTGAAGGGCTAAAACATCAATATAGTATGGTTGTAGTATAATATTGGGGACAATGGGAAATCAAACCCTTGAAAACAAAAAATTCAAAATCGATTCATAAATGACGGAGTTCTGAGGTAACACGCATTAAAAATTGTCCTGCAATTTTTGTGTTTTTATTAATAAAACAATTAAATGTGTAACACTTGTATACCTAACATATATGAGATTCTGTACAATATTTTGTACAGTATGTTTTTATTAAAATTTTATGACGCGGCAAGTTAATTTTTCTGATGATTTCAAATATTTTAAAACTTGCCGCGTTATAAAATTTTAAAAACATACTAAGGGAAAACTTACGACATAAATTTTAACCAAATTTTTTCTTATACTTAATTAATTTACCCCTCATTTATTTTTTTAATAAATAGTTTACCGAGCTGTTTAGCTTGTAAATAGCTCGAAACTTTATGGGATATCATCACTTTTTAAGGAACAGCTATTATTTGAAGTCTAGAGCTATTTACTTTGTTAGTAGCTCGGTCCTTTCTCGTATATCATCACTTTTTAAGGAGCAACTATTATATGAAGTCTGGATCTATTTACTTTGTAAATAGCTCGGTCCTTTATCCCATATCATCACTTATTAAGAAGCAACTATTTTATTAAGATTTTTTCGAAAACTTACCTTTCTTACAAACGGAAAATTTAACAACTTTAATTGTAATTAAAATAACATATGAAGCATATATCGATCTGATTTGTTGACAAGGTTACCGCCTCCTTTTTGATTAGATAGACATTTAGTATTTAAATAAAAATTGCTAGTTTAATATATCAGCATTCGATGTTAGATGTTGACACTGTTAACATCGCTGTATCGAAACAATTTATCTCAAATTTTATCTGAGATCTCTTACCTGCGATCATGTGACAATAAATTTATTTATTGTCGGAAACAAAAAAATTTTTTTGTTTTTTCTTCTGGGTTTTTACACTCTATTGAATCTATTTATAATACATTATTATACTGGATTCATGCTGAGTTGACAATTCAGGAAAAACCAAAGAAAGTGTTATTTCGTTCTTTTACGAATTTACCTTTGACAATATTTTATTAGATTCTATTGTCGGGGACTTTTGTAACAGAACTGAATTTTAATCTTTTTTATATTCAAAATAAAAATAACCTGAAATATATTTCTTGATTGTAATTCCTACAACCATTAAATACTTTTCAGTTTATTTAGGCGCCTTTATTTAATTTTTTAAATTTAATGTGTATTTCTTCTGTTATCTAGGTTGGAATTTAAACTGAAGATGAACACCACCGCCGGCATGGCGGTGGCACCGAAGCCAACGATATCCTCCACATCAACATCGACACCAGCAGCAGCATCATCAGCATCAACAGCAACAGCATCACCAATGGAAGAGGCAGGGTTTAAACCCGTCAGCAACAAAAGAAAGAAGCGATCGTTGGCCCCAACCGTCCATAAAAAAGCGGAAACTGAAGTCAGCAACAGATATGGACTGTTGGTCGATGTCACCGAAGCTGTGTCAGCAACTCGACCTGCAGCAAAGAAACCAAGTCCCATTGTGGTTCACATGGGTCTCACCAATTTCAGGCAGGTCGAGGAAGCCATAAAAGCGGCAGCCAAGGGCTCGATCAGGTTCACTTTTGGGCCCAGCACAATAAGTGTCCACTGTGAAACCGACTCGGACTACACCAAATGTAAGGCCAAGTTAGAGGCGATTCAGTTGCCGTTCCACTTTTACGGCAATAAAAGTGACCATGAACCAAAGTTCATTGTTCATGGCACCATGCGCCACCACACCGACGATATGGTGGCTGAAGAGCTCAAAAAGTGCGGCCTTAAGCCTAATAAGGTCGTGCTTTTCAGCAAAACTGGAGACGAGAGCGTAAGAGTATCTCGTCTCATCCAATTTGAAAAGGGGACGCAAGCACAAAGCGTCCTCAACGTAAAGTGGATTTGTGGTGTCAGAGTTGGCATCGAAAAGTATATCAACAAGCGGGGAGCCATTCAATGCTACCGTTGTCAGGTATACGGGCATGGTTCACGGAACTGTCGAGGAACTGTGCGTTGCGTGAAGTGTGGTGAAAACCACGGCTCACGAGAATGCGCAGTCCCGCGGTCGGATCCTGCGAAATGCTGCAATTGTAGCGCTTCGCACCCGGCAAGTTCTATGGACTGTATACGTGGCGGCGACGGCATCCCGCTCAGCAGCAGTAGGAGCGAGGCGCAAGGCCGCTCCGGGCGTGGCGCAAGGCCGCCCAAAACCACCATCGCTTCAGGCCAGGGAATTCCCGGCCCTCCCTCACGCAAAAGAGGTCAACAAGTCAAGCAGAGTTCCAGCCAATAGGAAGCCAACATCATCACCATCGGTTTCAACAAAGTACGTTCCAGCACCTGTGCCATCAACCAATCCGTGGTTCCCTAAGAAGAATTCAGAAAAGGAGGTAATCGACATTTTGTGTAACACCCCTCTTTCACCATTTAACCCATTCGGAGAACAACGCTTTTGACTTCATGACCCTCCTGAAACTCAGGATTGAAGTGGAGACTGCATGGAAATCGTGCAATTCGAACTCCGAAAAACTCCTCGTGTTTTTCAAGATGACTGCTCATCTATTCGAAAATGGCATCCCATCCTTCTGCTAGGTCCCAAATCCGATTTCTACAGTGGAACTCTCAAAGTCTCCATCGCAAACTTCCAGAGCTTCACTCATTTCTCCAACAGCATCAAATCCATGTTGCCGCCATCAGCGAAACTTGGTTAAAGCCGGACAAGAGAACTAGAATCCCAGGGTACTTTACCTATCGCCGCGACCGAGCCACCAGAAATGGTGGGGGCGTTGCTCTTTTCGTTCGACACGATGTCCAGCATTCTCTCTTGCCTCCTGAAGATGGTAGTCTTGAAGCCATCTCAATTCTTATTTCGGCTAATAGTGGTAGCTATAAAGTTACATCTTTGTACAACCCCCCTGATAAACTCTTACAGGGAAAAGATATTGACCGCGTAAGGACCCATGATCGCGCTGTGATCATGGGTGATTATAATGCGCGCCATACATCATGGAACTGTATGTCTAACAATTCTAGCGGGAATGCACTTTTTGCACACTCCCTCAAACGTAACTTCATTGTTGCGTACCCTGAGGAACCCACGTATTACCCTGATGCTGCCCACCGCCTACCCCAAACCATCGATTTAGCGATACTCAAGAATTGTGACCTTCTGTCGGATCTTGATGTTCACTTGGATTTGCAGAGTGACCACCGCCCTATCACTTTCACCCTAGGTGAAATGAGGGGTGCTGTAACTTTGCAGACCAGGCTGGACTTCGAGAAAGCGGATTGGAAACTTTTCAAACAGTATCTCAACGTCGAAACTTTGATCACTCCACAGATCAAAACGACCGAACAGATAGATTTAGAGGTTAGTAAACTGACGGGAAATCTCGTAGCTGCTACCGAAAAATCTATCCCTAAGAAAACTCGATCTTTCGGCTTTCAACTTAAATTAGATGATGACACACTACGACTTATACGGACTCGGCACAAACTACGTAAGTTTTGGCAAAGAGTTAGGCTGCCTGAGCTTCATGACGCCATGAAGCAAATGTCAGCTGATATTCGAGGAAAAGTCAAGCGCACCAGGGATGAAATGTGGGATGAGAGGATTTCGGCTCTGACCACTCGTGACAATAGTGTCTGGACAATTGCTAGAAATTTGCGTAAACGTTCCAACAGACTGCCCCCTCTTTTGTCAGAAAATGGGTATCTCTACTCAGATTCAGACAAAGCACAACTTCTTGCTGACACCTTCTCTAAGGCGCACAGTTTAACAGGTCGCGATGAATATCACGACGAAGAAACGGCCCGCTTGGTGTCCGAATCTTTGGAAAATATTCGCTCTTCCATCATTAACCCAACCGAAGTCGAATGCGTATCACCTCAAGAGGTTTCAAACATTTTAAGAAAACTTAAGTGTAGGAAGGCTCCCGGCGATGATGGAATAACTAACGTTGTGCTCCGCTATCTTCCCCGGAAGACGGTTGTACAGCTCAGTTACATCTATACTGCGTGCTTGAGACTTGGTTATTTTCCTGACCTTTGGAAAGCTGCCAAAGTGCTAGCTCTTCCGAAGCCGGGAAAGCAACTTAAGTCGCCCTCAAGCTACCGACCCATCAGTTTGCTGCCATCTCTCAGCAAGGTCATGGAGAAAGTAGTTTTGAACCGGCTGCAGTCGCATGAAGATATCCACGGACAATTGATTCCCCAACAGTTTGGTTTCAGATCAAAACACTCAACAGTGACTCAGCTTCACCGACTCACTGATCATATTTCTACTGGATTTAACTGGAATAAATCCACAGGCATGGTCCTTTTGGACATCGAAAAAGCTTTTGATACGGTTTGGCACGATGGACTTATCCACAAACTTTCCAAATTCAACATACCTACCTACATCCTGAAATTCCTGATTTCCTACCTATCTAACCGAAATTCCCGAATTCATCTCCAACAAAGTATATCGAACCAATACCGACTAAAGGCTGGTGTACCTCAAGGCTCCTTGCTAGGACCCCGCCTCTTTTTATATTACATAAATCATATCCCGAAAGATCGAGCAACCGAAACGGCCCTCTTTGCTGACGATACAGCAATCTACTGCACTTCCTGGCAGCCGAAACTTATTTCGAGCTCCCTCCAGTCACACTTATCCACGCTTGAAAGCTATTTCAAGAAGTGGAAAATCAAAATCAATCCTACGAAGACTCAGTCCGTCTTGTTCTCAAAGAAGGCTAAATTTTCTTCTTACCCACTTGAACTGAAAATGTTTAACACGGCAATCCAACAGACTCAAAGTGTTGAGTATCTGGGAGTAACTCTTCAAAGACAGTTGAATTGGACGAAGAACGTTAAAAAACGTCTCGCCCTTGGAAACGCATCCTTTGCGGGGTTATACCCACTTCTCAACATTAGGAGTAGATTGGACGAACGATTGAAACATCGACTTTACAAGTCATGTATTCGGCCCGTACTCGCATACGCTGCCCCAATTTGGTCGAACGCTGCACCATCGCAACTCGCGAAAATGCAAAAATTTCAAAATCGTTGTCTTCGGACGATTTCGAAAGCCCCCCTGCGATATCCGGCTGAATCCCTCCACCGAGAAACTGGGCACCCTACTATCCGAACACTTATCCAAACAACCGCTAAATCCTTCTTCCAATCATCCCGCACAAACCCGTTCCCGGAGATCAACGAACTGGGCCGTTTTGACCCAAATACGTTGCTCTTCAGAAACAGATACCGAATGCCACACGATGTCGATTGCAACTAATTCTGTTGTTATCTAATTTGTACATACTTATTTATTAACTTATTTATTTATTTATTTAAGGTTTAGTTCTTAGGGGTGGCTTATCCACCCAAATTAGGTTAAGTTATGATTTCAATGGTTTTTATATAAGTTTTTTCCATTAAATTTAAACGATGTATATTAAATTCTACAATAACTCGATGTATTTTATTCATAAGATGATTGTATAGGTGAAGTCTAGGCTAGGTACTATAACTTTAAGCGGTTTTGTAATAATTAACGGAAAACGGAAGATTTAATAAATTCATTTTGAACTTTGAACTTGAACTAATATATCAGTATGTTTTAATACTCCAAATAGAAAACATTGATTGTTTTATTGTATTGTTACAATGTTACTTTTTTTAAGTAAACAAGTTGATTAAAAATAAACAAGTTTATTTTCAATTAGCAATTCGTAATGATGAATAATTAAATAAATTATCTGTTGTAACAATTGCTCAAGGCGGTATATTACCAAATATTCAAGCAGTGTTATTGCCAAAGAAAACTGAAAAGAAAGCATAAATTTTATACATTGGATTATTGATAATAATATTCATCGATCATATATCATAGGCCTTTTATTAAAACGCCACAAATTAATGTGAAATAAGAGTGATATATTTTTTATTAAAATAACTATATAAAATTTAGTATATATAAGATGTTATTTGATTTGTTTCGATTATGACTTCTAAACTAATCGTTTATTACAGATAATTGATTATCAACGTTATAGTCTTTGAAGAAATGACTTGACCCGTTGGCTCCACTTCACAAAAAAAAATTCGTTACGCAGGAGCTGCGTCAACTTAGCGAATTTCCTTAGAATACATAAATCACTCTCTAGCGGTCATATTTTTAGTCTGATCAAAATGCCTTAAGGCAGTTTAAGGGGTGTTTTTCCCATTTTCGGAGGTTGGCGTTATAGATAAAAAAATTTTTCAAAGTGTTCTGTTAACTTGACTTTATTTCGGGTCGATTGGTGAAAATTCCATCATTTCATCATATATAGAAATGAAAAACGTAATTTTGGGGGGTGTTTTTTCGATTTTTCGGGAGTTTGCAATAAAAAATATTAAGTTTTTCGAAATAACTTTAATTTGTAGCTATTAAGCGTCGATTGCAAAAAACTGCATCTTGTTGTATGTATAGAACAAAAAGGTTGGTTTAGGGGGTGTTTTTACCAAGTTCGAAGGGTTGTGATGGAAAAAAACCGATCTTTCTATCATGAATAGAAGTAAAGAGGTAAGTTTTAGGGATGTTTTTCCCATTTTCTGTGTGGTTGCGATGTAGGTAATGAAATTTTTCAAAATATTCTGTTAATTTTGACGTTATTTCGGGTCGATTAGTGAAAATTCAAACTTTATAGCATTTATAGAACAGAAAAACATAATTTTGGAGGATGTTTTTCCAATTTTCCGAGGCTTCCGTTGCTTAACTTTTAAAATCAACGCATACTGCTGTATTCAAATTGCAATGTCTATTTCTATATGGTATAAAAATTAATAGGTATATATGATATATATCGATTTCTACATGGTAGTTTGCGTTGAAATAGTCTTAAAACAAAAAAATGTTAAATTTTCCACTTTTCCGATACAAATTTCCAGTTTTCGCAATTTTCCCGTCGGCTTGGGTACTACAGCTATCTACATGCCCAATATCAACTTTACAGCATATCTGGAAGTATCGTAGAATATTGATCTATTAGTTACCAAGAATTGTGGGCGTTCCCGCGAATTTTGCGTTTTTGAAGTGAAATAACTTTTTAACGGTTAATTCGTTAACGTTGATTGAAAACATTGGTTCTTATAATTCCGTAAAGTATCTATATTCGAAATATCAACCCTGTAGCTCTTTCCGTTCAAAAAATACAGCACCCAAAAAATGAGCCTAAATTAAGGTGTAGTAATAACACTGTAGTGAAAAGTCCGAATGTCTCCCTTAAATCTCGGCCTTGCGCACTACCGTGCTCTAGATATTATTATTTATATTATTATTTATATTATTATTTATATTATTATTTATATTATTTATATTATTATTTATATTATTATTTATGTTATTATTTATATTATTATTTATATTATTATTTATATTATTATTTATATTATTATTTATATTATTATTTATATTATTATTTATATTATTATTTATATTATTATTTATATTATTATTTATATTATTATTTATATTATTATTTATATTATTATTTATATTATTATTTATATTACTATTTATATTACTATTTATATTATTATTATTATTATTATTATAAACGAACGCATGCATTTATGAGGAAAAAAATATATAACTAACCTAATTCTATATGAAATATTATTATTCTACGAAGCAATTAACTAAGAGAGACGGGCATATTGACGATTAATTTTTCCGTAAAGTTTTGATTTAATCTGAATTTGGAACCGGTCCTTTAGCTAAATTTAAAACTTGTAAAGGCAGTACTAAATCCTTCAGAGCTGGATGCATACGAAAGCATTTACATTCAGAAATTCAAAAGAAATATTATGAATTTAGACAATGGACCGGTACCAAATTCAGATTTAATCAAAATTTTACGGAAAAATTAATCGTCAATATGTCCGTCTCTCTCTTTGTCAAAATATAAAAACCTGTTTACTGCGCAAAGCATAACTCAGCACTAAATAATTTATACTGATGATGACTACTTTGTAGTCGCAATACGTATTTATAATACAAAAACTGATCTAGGTATTGACGCGAATTTGAAATTTCATTTCAAAAACCTAGAGTTCTCATTAATTACCATTTGATAATCTAATATCTTTTTTGAGTATTTAATTTTTGATATCTCATAAAGTTTGGTTTCCACCGTGGGTTTTACAAAATCTATAGTCTTTTTTGTAAGGCTTTAATTATTAAATATTTAATTATTAAATGTATTTATTACTGAACTAATTCAAGTGATACCTTCACTAAAAGCGACTAACAAACCGTCTCTAATCTTTAATTAACATTTAAAAAATAAACATTAGCTATCATTAAATTAAATGGATAATATAAATTATGGATGATTATACCGAAATATTATTTATTATTTTTTAAGTAATTAAAACAATTCATATTGCCAAAATAAACTTTGAGTTAATTGCTTCGTAGAATAATAATATTTCATATAAAATTAGGTTGGTTTTATATTTTATCCTCATAAATGCATGCGTTCGTTTATAATAATAATAATATATGAAAAGAAAATATGTTCAAATATTATTAACTTAATGAATAGCAAGTAAATTAATTAAGTACGATTCAAGGCAATGGCATGTCACATTTGGACAGAGAGGTAACCGAATGGCGAATGGTAATCTGGGCCTTGAAGTGAGACTGAACCTCCCGTAGCCCCCGAATGGACCCTAAATGGACGGGGGCGTTGATAGAGTGGGGGGGGGGGACGTAAAAGTTTTTGACGAGGCAACGTTTCATTGATTAAAGACACTGTTTATACATTATTTTTTTGTCTGGCCATATCTCAACACTTTTTTACCAAGGTATTTACTTGGTAAATAGTTCGGTCTTTTATCCCATATCATCACTTTTTGAGAAGAAACTATTCTATAAAGTATCTCGCCCTAAACTCGGCCCTTTTTAACCCGACTTCATTTAATTTATGTTTTTGATCGGGTATCTATTACAGTGTTAAAATATATGTTTACCAAAAGTAAAATATCCAAACTTTGATATTTGTCATTTCCTCAATATGTAGTTACTAAGTACTATAAAATTTAAACTACAATAATTATAATAAGAGAGTAGATTTGTTATAAAATTCAACAATAATCTCACATATTTTCTGTGTACTATGCCAATCACAAGTTGATGTCAGTTTTTCAAATTTTATAATTAATTTGTCCCTTTAATTGATTCGGTTTTCGAAAACAATTCTTCAGTTAAAAGTTGTTCATTAAAAAAATTTTAACAACTTTTATTCGACATTTTTGCTCAAAAACTGAATAAACAAGGCACAAATCAATTATAAAATTTTTAAACTAACATCAAATTTTGATGCCCAGCGTACTATGACCATTATAAGATGATCACAAATCAGTTTTTAAAATTTTAGAATTGATTTGTGCCTTATTGATTACCACGTATAAAAACTAAAAAATATAAACTTGACATTTATTAAAAAGACGTTTGTAATCTGTTTCTAAGCTTTCGAAAGAATGTAAATCTCAGATTTGGCATTCAATTTGGAGGGTACCTCAATGTAGTACATAATTTTGTTTGAAATTGGAACCATTTATGTAATTCATAGCTAATGACACCTAAAAAGTTATGAATGAAACCGAAAAATTCCCATTTAAAACGTTTCAAAATATTGCTGTTTAATAATACCTACACATTATGAGTTTTAATTAATTTGCCAATGACGGAGAGTAATTTTATTTTCAAATTATTTATCTGATTTTGTTTTCTTACGTCTACAATACAATACAATGATCGGATAAACCCCTCCTCCCAGTAGTCCTAAGTCGAACCTTTTACTTTAAATATATGTAGACGGAAGAAATTAAGTCAAAAAGAAATATATATATATAGTAAATATTTTCTTCAATATTATGGGGATTTTTCAAAATAAAATATATATATAAAATATAAATATATTATTGTTTATAATGTTTGCAGTAACTAAAAATTTGTAAAATGGTGATACAAATTGCCATCAGCATTCTAGCTTCATAACGAGCATAAGTCAGTACCCTTCTAATGACATTTACTTACTTTGCATGTTCAGTATGTTAATAAGTATGCACTTGAGCTTAAGCCAGTTATAAACAATGGCCACATCGTGTGGCTGTTGTTCAAACCAGCGAGCGTCCAATGGCGATCCAATGGCGTCGGACGTTCGCATTTGGCCGTGTTTTTGCCGATGTCAGTATTTTTGCAACAAGTCAGAGAGATGCCTCAAACGTTTGAAGAAAAATGTTCATTGGTTCGACTCAACGGCTACAAGAGTCGGTTAAATAAAAGAACGAACATGAGCATGGAAGAGGATTGTCGTCTCAAACCACAGCAACGCCAGCAATAGCAACATCATTATCATCCCCGTTCATTGTTTAAACAGGACAAAGTATTATACCAACCGGTCATTCATGTGATTGGATCAAATGTTCGTTTATCGAGTAGCAGGAAGATTCGCTGCACCAAATATCGAACTTGTCTGTAACTTTCGGCCCAACGTTGGAGCGAGTGTTCGTAGCATCGTGTAGAATCGCCTTCACTGGAATTCTTTACATTTTCGAGCAGACAGGTTAGGCTCATTTGTTGCCTCGGAAAAATTTTAAATGCAGTGCATCCAATTAAAAAGTTTTCACTTCAAAAATCCACAAAAACGTCGTTGTAGATGTGGGTGAAAGGTTCATACTAGATTTATTTCTCAATATATTTTTATTCTTTTCATTTTTAACCCGACTTCAAAACAGGAGGATGGTTCTCAATTCGTCTGTATTTTTATTTTTATATATTTATTTTTATTTTTTTATCTGTGTCACCTCAGAACTCCGTCATTTATGAACCGATTTATAATTTTTTTTTGTTTTAACGGGTTTGGTTTCCCATTGGTCCCATTTGCACCAAATCGCATTCTGATGAGGGGATCCCCGGAAAATCGAGGAAAATCCTCATTTAATATGTGATAACCGATTTCTGCGAATTTTTTTTTTTTAAAGGGTATACTCATTAATAATAGGAAAATAAGAAAATTTTTTTAAAAACCGACTTCAAAAAAATTTTTTACAAAAAAAAACCGACCCCAAAAAAAAAAATTTTTACAAAAAAAAAACAAAATGTATGTAAAAAAAAACTAAAAATCTGTTATAAAAAAATGCACTAAAAATTTAAAAAAAAAAAAAAAGGTTAAAAAAAATGCACTAAAAATTAGTAGGTCGTTTAGTAGGTCTACCCATATTTAGACAAAAAAAATCAGTTATAGAACTTCAAAGTCACTAAAAAGCGAGAAATAAACCTTATTTTGACAAAATGGAAACCCGACTTCAAAAATCAAATATTCTATAACAAAAAATGCACTAAAAAGTAAAAAAATAATTCTTGTGCCAATTTTAGTTCACCTAAGCAAAATTTTTTAAATATATATGCACAATTATTGTTATTTTTGGAGGCTGTGTCAGCATAGAGAAATTCACATAACTTTTGGACACCGCCTCCAAAAATAACAATAATTGTACATATATATTTAAAAAAATTTGCTTAGGTGAACTAAATTTGGCACAAGAATTATTTTTTTACTTTTTAGTGCATTTTTTGTTATAGAATATTTGATTTTTGAAGTCGGGTTTCCATTTTGTCAAAATAAGGTTTATTTCTCGCTTTTTAGTGACTTTGAAGTTCTATAACTGATTTTTTTTGTCTAAATATGGGTAGACCTACTAAACGACCTACTAATTTTTAGTGCATTTTTTTTAACCTTTTTTTTTTTTTTTAAATTTTTAGTGCATTTTTTTATAACAGATTTTTAGTTTTTTTTTACATACATTTTGTTTTTTTTTTGTAAAAATTTTTTTTTTTGGGGTCGGTTTTTTTTTGTAAAAAATTTTTGAAGTCGGTTTATAAAAAAATTTTCTTATTTTCCTATTATTAATGAGTATACCCTTTAAAAAAAAAAAAAATTTCGCAGAAATCGGTTATCACATATAAAATGAGGATTTTCCTCGATTTTCCGGGGATCCCCTCATCAGAATGCGATTTGGTGCAAATGGGACCAATGGGAAACCAAACCCGTTAAAACAAAAAAAAATTATAAATCGGTTCATAAATGACGGAGTTCTGAGGTGACACAGATAAAAAAATAAAAATAAATATATAAAAATAAAAATACAGACGAATTGAGAACCATCCTCCTGTTTTGAAGTCGGGTTAAAAATGAAAAGAATAAAAATATATTGAGAAATAAATCTAGTATGAACCTTTCACCCACATCTACAACGACGTTTTTGTGGATTTTTGAAGTGAAAACTTTTTAATTGGATGCACTGCATTAAAAATTTTTCCGAGGCAACAAATGAGCCTAACCTGTCTGCTCGAAAATGTAAAGAATTCCAGTGAAGGCGATTCTACACGATGCTACGAACACTCGCTCCAACGTTGGGCCGAAAGTTTCAGACAAGTTCGATATTTGGTGCAGCGAATCTTCCTGCTACTCGATAAACGAACATTTGATCCAATCACATGAATGACCGGTTGGTATAATACTTTGTCCTGTATTAACAATGAACGGGGATGATAATGATGTTGCTATTGCTGGCGTTGCTGTGGTTTGAGACGACAATCCTCTTCCCTGCTCATGTTCGTTCTTTTATTTAACCGACTCTTGTAGCCGTTGAGTCGAACCAATGAACATTTTTCTTCAAACGTTTGAGGCATCTCTCTGACTTGTTGCAAAAATACTGACATCGGCAAGAACACGGCCAAATGCGAACGTCCGACGCCATTTGATCGCCATTGGACGCTCGCTGGTTTGAACAACAGCCACACGATGTGGCCATTGTTTATAACTGGCTTAAGCTCAAGTGCATACTTATTAGCATACTGAACATGCAAAGTAAGTAAATGTCATTAGAAGGGTACTGACTTACTGACTTATGCTCGTTATGAAGCTAGAATGCTGATGGCAATTTGTATCACCATTTTACAAATTTTTAGTTACTGCAAACATTATAAACAATAATATATTTATATTTTATATATATATTTTATTTTGAAAAATCCCCATAATATTGAAGAAAATATTTACTATATATATATATTTCTTTTTGACTTAATTTCTTCCGTCTACATATATTTAAAGTAAAAGGTTCGACTTAGGACTACTGGGAGGAGGGGTTTATCCGATCATTGTATTGTATTGTAGACGTAAGAAAACAGAATCAGATAAATAATTTGAAAATAAAATTACTCTCCGTCATTGGCAAATTAATTAAAACTCATAATGTGTAGGTATTATTAAACAGCAATATTTTGAAACGTTTTAAATGGGAATTTTTCGGCTTTATTCATAACTTTTTAGGTGTCATTAGCTATGAATTACATAAATGGTTCCAATTTCAAACAAAATTATGTACCACATTGAGGTACCCTCCAAATTGAATGCCAAATCAAATTTGTTATAGATTTGATTTTTGAAGTCGGGTTTCCATTTGTGTACCTAATTCTTCTGTATAGCCATTACTTCAAAACTTTAATGTATACAATGATATAAATCATATGCCTGTATACTTGGAAACAAAAGTTGATATCAGTTTATAAAATTTTGTAGTTGATTTGTGCTTTATTAATTCAGTTTTCGAAAAAAAAATCGAATAAAAGTTGTTACTATATTACTAAAGAACAACTTTTATCCGAAGCATTTTTTCGAAAACCAAATCAATAAGGCACAAATCAATTATATAAATTTAAAAAAATGGCATCAACTTTTATGGTCTATAGTACATATCTAAACATGTTGGTGTATCATTGTATTGTAAAGTGTTACTTGTAGTATCGTCGTAGTTCGTAATTAATAATTTATTCATCCCACATACTAAACTTATATATCTATCAGAGTATAGTAAGCAGTTTGTTTATTTGATAAAAAAGTACTTGAACTCACTACACAATTTATATTTTTTTTAAATGCATATTGATAACAAACATTTGTTTACGGAGGATTCTGAATCAAATAGATGAAATTTATTATATTAAACGTAGGATTTTTATTGATACATGAATAAACCATATTTTGACAAAATGGAAACCCGACTTCAAAAATAAAATATTCTATAACAAAACATGCACTAAAAAGTAAAAAAATAATAATTGCATATTCTTGTGCCAATTTTAGTTCACCTAAGCAAAATTTTTTAAATATATATGTACAATTATTGTTATTTTTGAATTATTGTTATTTGTGTCAGCATAGAGAAATTCACATAATTTTTGGACACCGCCTCCAAAAATAACAATAACTGTACATACATATTTAAAAATTTTTGCTTAGGTGAACTAAAATTGGCACAAGAATATGCAATTATTTTTTTACTTTTTAGTGCATTTTTTGTTATAGAATATTTTATTTTTGAAGTCGGGTTTCCATTTTGTCAAAATATGGTTTATTTCTCGCTTTTTAGTGACTTTGAAGTTCTATAACTAGTTTATTTGTCTAAATATGGGTAGACCTACTAAACGACTTACTAATTTTTAGTGAATTTTTTTATAACACATTTTTTTTTTACCCGTTTTTTTTTTTTTTTTTTTTTTTTAATTTTAAGAGCATTTGTTATAACAGATTTTCAATTTTATTTACATGCATTTTGTTTTTTTTTTGTAAAAATTTTTTTTTTTGGGGTCGGTTTTTTTTTTGTAAAAAAATTTTTTGAAGTCGGTTTTTAAACAAATTTTCTTATTTTCCCATTATGAATGAGTATATCCTTTAAAAAAAAAAAAAAAAAAATTCGCAGAAATCGGTTATCACATAAAATGAGGATTTTTCTCGATTTTCAGGGGATCCCCTCATCAGAATGCGATTTGGTGCCAATGGGACCAATGGGAAACCATACCCTTTAAAACAAAAAAAAAATTCAAAATCGGTTCATAAATGTCGGAGTTCTGAGGTGACACACATAAAAAAAAAAAAAAAAAAAATACAGACGAATTGAGAACCATCCTCCTTTTTTGAAGTCGGGTTAAAAATAGTTTTGTTTGTTTTTATTTATATAGGGGAACCTGGGACACAACGGAGTACCGGGGCGGTATGAATTTTGACGATTTTCGGTGTCAAGGGGGTGCTACTAGCGATCGGCAATACGTAGAACTAGACCAACCTGTGGCTGTACAATTACGACGTTCATGTTAGTATAGTTTTCTTGGTCGTTGGTGCTGGAAGGTTTTGTTTTGTGACTTTTTGCTCCTGTATTGTAACTTATTAGTCCGGTTGCCAAACTGTTGCCAAAATTATTGTATTAAGTTTTTTTTTTCTGAATAAGTAAAAGGACATATTGAGCTGTAAGAAAATGCATGATGACATTCTCTCACCTTTGGACAACTCCATGTATATTCAATATAGCGCCTATAAAATACTTTCGTTTGAAAGTACTTTAAAGTAAATTACTTTCAAAATGATGTTGTTTGGTATCAAATTATATGTTTTTTAGGATGATGTGTTCAAAAACATGTTAAATGTTATTTTTTATGTTACAAATTTGGATGTGACCACATGATATAAAAAATGGTAGAAGAAATGTGTTGTTTCGAGTGGAAATTCAATTGCAGTGGACGCAATGAACCCCTTTCAACAGCGGGTGCTCAGCGAATAAAGACTATTGAAAATGTAGTATACAATAGGGTGATGAAAAGTTTATTGATCTGGAGACGAAAGTAAGATGATCAAGACTTAACCATACAGTGTCATAGAAGTTGTGTTTCTACCTACACATCTAAAACACATTTGAAAAGAGCAATACTCTCGACTGGATCAGGTGATTCAGAAGCAAGTTCCTCTCATCCCAAGAAACAACGGAGGTCCAAAACAACGTTTGAATTGAAGAAACACTGTGTATTCTGTGGAGAGAATTGTTATTTAAAGAAGGACCCGAACAACACCCTGACAAATGAAGAGCAACATATCAGTTTCTCTTGTTGGAAACTAAGAAGAAATTAGTGAAAGATTCAGTTATTGAAACATGTGATGCTAGAAACGATAAAGATTTTTAAAATAATCAAAGAGAACTCTAGGTTTTTTTGAAATTATATTTCAAATTTTGCCCCTAATCCTAGAACATTTGTTTGTATTTTATAAATACGTATTTCGACTACAATGTAGTTATCATCAGTGGGAATTAGCTAATCGTAACTATCTCTGGGATCTGGATTCAGAGATATGTTGCTTGTTGCTAATTTGGTGTCTGTGTCTGTGACACTGTGCCTGTGACCCCTCTTATGATCCCACAAGGCCCCATCGACGTTAAAATTATTTTAAAGCAAAATACTAGCTCTTCAGCGCACTGAATGCATGACCAAGTTTACAGAGAAATCTAACCATGTACCTCTGAGATCTTATCTGACCACTGTCATAAACTTTTCAATGTACTTTTTTTACTGGATATATCATTTTCAAGAAAATTACAAAATACACAAATGCAACAGGTTTTTCTTTTAAATATATAGGTGGAAACAATTTATATTATAAATAAATTATCCATAAATACAAGAATGAATAAAATTTAGACTAATTAAATTGTTTTTCAAAAAAAACTTTCCCATTCTTTAAATAAATATTATCTAAATATATTCTAAATAAATTGACTGATAATAATTCCAAGGTGAATGTTGTTATCTACATGCATTTTACCCTGCAAAAAAATGCAACACATGCTTATTTATATTTATGAAAAAATTGTTTAATGGTAAATTAGTGTGACTTTTAGGTCCATAAACTAAAAGACTAAGAGCTGGCTACATACAAGTAAACTGATCGAATATAGTTGTGATTTTATGTCATAAGTTTCCAATGATATCGTCAACGTTTACGATACAATTAAACTTTTCATAAATTAAACTTTTCATAAGATAAAGGTAAGGCTAAATGACCAAAAAAATATAAAAAATTTCTGAAAAAATATTTATATATTAAAAAAATAGTAAGTAAAAAATATTGTTAATTTAAAACACATGCACAAGTATGTTTATTATAATGAACATATTATTCAAATGTAAGGAACCTTATATGCGCGTAAACAAATATCAGACGATAACAGCAATTAATATATCACGGTCATTAAATAAACCATATTTTGACAAAATGGAAACCCGACTTCAAAAATCAAATATTCTATAACAAAAAATGCACTAAAAAGTAAAAAAATAATTGCATATTCTTGTGCCAATTTTAGTTCACCTAAGCAAAAATTTTTTAAATATATATGTACAATTATTGTTATTTTTGGAGGCGGTGTCAGCATAGAGAAATTCACATAACTTTTGGACACCGCCTCCAAAAATAACAATAATTGTACATATATATTTAAAAATTTTTGCTTAGGTGAACTAAAATTGGCACAAGAATATGCAATTATTTTTTTACTTTTTAGTGCATTTTTTGTTATAGAATATTTAATTTTTGAAGTCGGGTTTCCATTTTGTCAAAATATGGTTTATTTCTCGCTTTTTAGTGACTTTGAAGTTCTATAACTGATTTTATTTGTCTAAATATGGGTAGACCAACTAAACGACCTACTAATTTTTAGTGCATTTTTTTATAACACATTTTTTTTTACCCTTTTTTTTTAATTTTTAGTTAATTTTTTGATAACAGATTTTCAGTTTTTTTTACATGCATATTGTTTTTTTTTTTGTAAAAATTGTTTTTTTTTGGGGTAGGTTTTTTTTTTGTAAAATTTTCTTATTTTCCCATTATTAAAATTTATTATTAAAATTTGGCAGAAATCGGTTATCACATATAAAATGAAGATTTTCGTCGATTTCCCGGGGATCCCCTCATCAGAATGTGATTTGTCAATGGGACCAATGGGAAACCAAACCCTTTAGAATAAAAAAAAATTCAAAATCGGTTCATAAATGATGGAGTTCTGAGGTGACACACATAAAAAAAATAAAATAAAAAAAATACAGACGAATTGAGAACCATCCTCCTCCTTTTCGAAGTCGGGTTAAAAATAAAAGACAAAATATTTATCATTAAAAATGTATATTAGCTACTTTAGTCACAATTATTTGTAAAAGTTTTTTCTAATAATTATACAAAAACCAGTAAAAAGTGTTCCCAAATGTGGTTAATTAAAATTAAAAAATATTAATATCAATTAAAATTTATCCGATCAAAAACATAAATGTAAAAAAGGGCCGAGTTTGTGGGGAAATCCTTAATGTATAATAGCTGCTCCTTAAAAAGTGATGATATGAGATACAGGACCGAGCTAATTACCAAGTGTGAGTGAAATGAATAGAAGTTTCTTATGTAAATTTTTCCTTAGAAAATTAATGAGAGGTAAATTGATTAAATGTAAGAAAATATTTGGTTGTAATTTATTTAACGCGGCAAGTTATAAAATATTTGAATCAAAAGAAAAATAAATTACTTTTTAAGAAGCAACTATTACATTAAGGATTTTCCCGAAATTCAAAAGGTCAAGTTCGTTAATGGTTACATAAGAAATTTATATTCATTTCACTCACACTTGGTAATTAGCTCGGTCCTTTATCTCATATCATCACTTTTTAAGGAGCAACTATTATACATTTAGGATTTCCCCGCAAACTTGTCCCATTTTTACATTTATGTATTGATCGTATATCACTACTTTTTGAAAGGTATATATATATATATATATATATATATATATATATATATATATATATATATATATATATATATATATATATATCAATCATCAAGCCCTTTCATTTGATCCCCATATCATAGGGATGCCCATATTATGAGGAGATTTTAAAACTCCATTTGCGGCGGCCGCCATATTGGATTTAGAACGACTTCATTTTACTTATTGTGTTTCACTCCTCAAGCCCTATCATCTGATACCCATATCATAGGGGTTAATGTGAAAATTATAAAACGGTATTTACGGCGGTCGCCATATTGGATTCAGAATAACGTCACTTTATACCCTGTGTTTCGCTCATCAAGTCCTTTTATTTGATACCCATATCATAAGGGGTAATGTGGAAATTATAAATCGCCATTTTCGAGACTGACTTCTCCCATATGTTGGCAATAACCTGGAGCTTGCTTATCAGGTCCTCCCGAAGGTTCATATATTCGGGGAGAGATGCACCGAATATCCTGTATCTGCTGTAACCCAGAGGTTCGCAGTCAAAGATTATGTGGCTGGATGTTTCTTCCTCCTCCCCACACAATCTGCACACAATGGAGCCGTTATGGAGTCCCATTGTGTGCAGATGCTTCCGCATGGGATGCCCGGTAATGAACCCTCCGCAGTTGCATCCTGTTCAGCTTCAGTGCATCGAGAGATAAACTCTTTGTTGCACTCTGAAGCAGTACCTTCCCGAGCTCTTGCCGCGGTACTTTTTCCCAGTGATCACGGTGTTTAGCATTTGACCACTCGTTAATCACTTGTTTACATGCAGTCTTTGGAATACCTAAAATAGGCTCTGGGCCTATAAATGGCATTCCGACTCCCTTCTTTGCTAAGGTATCCGCTTTTTGGTTTCCTTCGAAACCACTGTGACCCGGCACCCAGATCAACTTAACGTTGTTCCGTTTTGCCAGTTTCAGAAGTTCCTCCAGACAATCCTTGACTACCCCTGAGGTGACCTCAGTTCCAGGCAAGGCTTTTAAAGCAGCTTGACTGTCCGACAGAATACATACGTTCTGGTTTATGTAGCCTCTACGTAGGTTCTTACGGACGCAAGCCAGTATGGCGTAGATTTCGTTTTGGAAAACCGTAGCATATTTCCCCAATTTGAAGGTTATGTTTGCTTTTGGTCTCTCATCGTAGATTCCAGCCCGGTCCCTTCTTCAGCTTTGGATCCGTCTGTATACCAGACGATTCCTGAGGTAGGGTGGTTCTCCTTCCGACCACATGGCCCTATCACATACTACAGTGAAAGGTTTTGAGAAGGAGTATGTCTTGGGAAGTATATCTGTGCCCATTTCAAAGACGGGGTCTGAGATAATTGATGTTCCCACTAAGCATCTCACCATTTGTGACTTGGATTTAGCGCACATTAGTAAGATAGCCCGCTGTTGTCGCGCAGTGGAAACGTATTGGTTGAGAGTGTCGTCGATTGGGTTAATTGACACCGAAACACTCTGATACCAAACCCTTTAATTGGAAATATAACGGCGGTGATTGAATTTAAATAACAACAATATTTTGAGTGATTGGAATTTTAAAAAAATCAAACAATAAAAAAAGAAATGTGTGCCAATCTGTTCGGGTGACACTCTGTAGTTCTCTATTTTATTTTAAATATTTGGGAGAGCGCCTCTATTTTTTGTGAATACGAACTATCAATGTCAGCTGTAAATAATATGAATAAAGTATTATTTAGTTTTTTTATTTTTGAAGGAAAAGAAAAAAATCTGTTAAATGTATTGAATTAATAAAAGTTTGATAAGTGTTTTAAATTAATTTATTTATTATATAAAAGAACTGATTATATATGTTTTTATTCTTTCTACAAATAAAAGGGTTAAGTTTTTAAAACGACACGTGCTATTGTTATTGTAAAATTGTTTAAAAAAATTGAAATTAATATAAAGTCTAAAATACGTCGACGATTCAATTAATGGTGGTTAATTTCTTGGAAAGCTGTTGGATTATCAAAAGCGACAACACGCTGCATCACCAACAACCCTCCAAGTGCTTTTGGAAAATACCAACCGGATTCTGGCCGTTTTCGGCAGATTGGCAGTGGTAATTCTTCACCAAAAGCAACGAGATATCAACATCAATTGAAGAATCGATGGTTTATTCTAATATAAAATTAAAATACTAAATCTATGATTACAGCTAAGTATTCTGTGTTTTTCTCACACTTAACTAACGTTTTAATTTTTTTTTTTACTTATGTTTAATGAAAACCTTAACTTTGGACGTTACCGGGAGGAATAATGAATTGTACTGAAATAAAGTTATAGGTGAATTATATTACACAAATGACTCGATTATCCAATATTAAACAAAATCAACGATGAAAATATACAGTCTGATAAACGAGATTTAGTTGTTGGAGCAGTAACTGTAGGTGTGTGTATGTATTTTAATTCCAATTATTATTAAAATCCACTACCAATCGAACCGTGGGAAATTTGCCACGAGGTGAATTGTTCACGCAACAACTCGATTCCACCTTGATGTATTTTTTGTTTGAGTGATCTCCTTTTTTAAATTATGTATCTCAATTTTTAGAGCTGTTGTCTCCATGAATGTTGGCCAATTAATGAATTTTTGGCGAGCACGGACTTACTACCAAAACAACAAACATGACGTATGTAGTGTCGGATCATGCATGATCTCGTCGCTGAAATTTTTGGCGGGAATCTCATGTTTACGCATTGATTTGTTTTGATAAATCGAATCATTTGTGTGGCGATACAATTCATTGGAATATGTTTTACACTTTTATTTTATAAGGTTCGTTTTAACTTATGAATTATGACCCTTTTTTTTTATTAATTTTTTTTTAAATAATTTTCCACCCGGGGGTCAACGGTGCAATATAAATCCCATTTCATTTCCAATCACTTTTATTATTAAATTAAAATAAAAACCCAAATGTGACGAAACGCCACACCACGATACTTGCATGTCCAAACTGATTTTTATTCATCCAGTTGTTATTGCAAGACAATCTATAGATGCTGGATCTCGCTTTAGCTGTTACTACAATGCTTAGCGGAGGCAGCCCCAGTATGACTTCCATGGCAGCTGTAGGTGCACTGCTCATGGATCCGGTGATGCACAAGCAGGTCAGTCTCTGGATCCTGGACAGTTTTTTGCACACAGTAATCTGCTTAACTTTTGGCCACCACACTAGAGCAGCATAGGTTATAATGAGCCTGACTACTGTTGTGTAGAGCCAGTTGATCATTTTGGGTTTTAGACCCCAGACTTTTCCACACGCTCTCTTGCAAAGCATGAGAGAAGATTTGCTCTTATTTGTTATATATTCCAGATGAGGGTTCCATGTTAGTTTGGAGTCCAGCATTACTCCCAAGAACTTGGCTTCCCTTGGTGATCTGTAATCTTTCACCGAAGAGGATTGGTGGTTTTATGTTATCCACCTTCCTTTTACGTGTGAATGGAATTAGTGCGGTCTCACCAGGGTTAATTTTCAATCCCTAATTGATACACCAAGTCACTCTTACTGGCTTCCATACGGTTGGGATATAACACGTAGCCAGGCTTACCCTGAATATATGACCAAGCAGAGTTAAAAGATTCTCTGCGCGTTTTTCTAAAAGAACTGGGTATATCCCATCTGGTCCCGGTGCTTTATAGGGGTCGAATGAGTTTATAGCCTATTCGATTTTTGAGCGGTTAATGGCAATCACCGCTCTTCTCCAGTCGGCGGGAGGCACTGGTTAAGCTGCTCTTGAGAAGGGTTTTCAACGTCCACTGCCACCGAATCCAGGAAATGAATCCGGAGCAGTGTCTCGAGTGTATCCTTCGCGGAGCTAGTATACTCACCATCGGGTTTATGAAGTGAGCCGATGGTGTCAGCGGGTTTCTTCGCCAGGACACGATGGAGTCTTGCTCCCTCAGATGTGTTTTCAACATCATGACAGAGCTTCCTCCATGAGTCCACTTTGGCTATCTTCAGAGACCTTTTGTATTCAGTAAGGACTTCATGGTAATTATCCCAGTTCCCCAACCTCCTTGCTCTGTTAAATAGCTGGCGAACCCTTCGTCTCTGACTCCTTAGGCCCTCATTCCACCAACAAGTCGACCTGCTGATGTCTTTTGAGACCTCCGGGTCTCAAAAGGAGTTTTCTTGGAAGGAATTAATTATTTCATGCTGAAGCTCAGTTGCAGTAAGGTGAATGTCAAATACTGTTTTAACTTTTTTCGGAATTGTGGCGAGTTTGAACTTTAGTGTCGAATTATATTCGTCCCAATAGGTTCTCCTCGGATCCTGATATTGTATATTATATTAGTCCGTTCTCACCTCCACATTGTAATAGATTTGTCTGATCCGATGCAGATGGTTCATCGGACACTAGCCATTTCTTGATTTTACCACTGATTTCATAAGTGCTCAGTGTTACATCAATGACTTCCTTCCGCACTTTGTTAATAAAAGTCGGCTTGTTGCCTTGGTTAACTATATTTAAGTTGCTAGCTATGATAGAATCAAAGAGGTACTCACCTCTGGTATTTGTGTTTGTGCTATCCCACGCTGTGTGATTCGCGTTTGCATCGCATCCCATGATCAGTTGGTGGTTTTTTGCCTCACAATACTGAATCAGGTCTTCCATCTCTGTTGATGGTGGTGGAGTAGATGCATCATAGGGTAGGTAGACCGAAGCGATGATTACCACTCCAGTTCCGTTCTCCATGTTATATTTTACTTTTACTGCTGTTAGATCTCTCTGACAAAACTCTAACAGCGGCAAGACATTGATGTCCTTTCTTGCATAAATGCAAGTTCTGGGTCTCTCCGAGGTTTTATCATAGATAATTTGTCTTCTAGTATCTCCTAGTCCAAGAATCTTATGGTTAACAGCCCAAGGTTCTTGGATCAGAGCTATGGAGATTCCCCTTTTCAGCACATTTTGACAGAAGACAGCGGAGGCCACCTTGCTGTGCTGGAGGTTCATCTGAAGCATCCGATGATCAGATATTCTTTTTTCTCTTTGATGTATTCAGTGGTCTAAGGTTGACTTGATCAAGCCTGAGGTATAATTTAAACCCTCGGTCCTGAATCAACCGCATATACGCTGCATCCACTTCCAGTACGATGGAGTGTCCTGCATTGGTCCTCGTGCTGTTGATACTGCGCCACTCCTGAGTGTCCAGGTTTGCATTCTGCACTCCAAGAGCTTTGATCACTTTGCCCGTTTCAACGGAGTTATAGATCTGGGGAGTATACAGCAGAACCTTTGAAGTGTTCATCAGGGCTCTTACATCCCCGACGACAAGTTCCGCTCCGTCCCATGGTCTGATATTCGGGACGTTCTTCATGAGCCAGTTTATGGCTTTTGTTCCTATGCACCGCACAACGAGGGCCCCCCTGTCCAGGTGGCCACCCCGATATTGTGGGCCCTCAACGAACTCTTGGCTAATGAGGGTTTGTAGCATCGAGAGTTGCACCTCTTCGGATTGTTCCTGAGTCATTTTGACCTCAGGATACCCCCGCAATGCAATGCATATCTTTGTTGTTGCGGCGGTTTCAGCAAAGGTATTAATAGCACTTGCCTGTTCCCCTTTCTTCGTTTTTTCGAGATCTGTTTCGGGCTTGGAGTCCCATCTTCAGATCTCAATCTCTTTTCCTGTGGGTTTTTCAAGGGTTGATTCCCTGAGTCAGACCCTACAGGTATCACTGTTTCTGAGAAAATCAGGGCTGTGGGCTTTTTTGTCCGGATTTTCCTCTTTATCGGAGGAATCGGTTTCTCCTCAGCTCTTGCTTTCTCTTCAAATGCCTTTCACAAGCTTCACCCGAGAGATTGTTCACTTCCACATTCAGGAAAGGATTTTGGACTTTATCGTCCTTATTTTCTGCTGGGCAGGATGCACCTGCAGCTTTTTGGGTCTCGGCGAGGTTTGCTTGTGCAGCCTCGGTTGATTCACTTTTTGAGGGGATTTGAACCCCAGACTTTTTATTTTTTTTATTGTGTTTATCCATTTTGATCCCATGATAAAAATCGGGCCGTGAACTACCCCATCGGCCACTTGATGAGGAGAGCATTGATACAGTGGAGTTCGCCAGTTGCTCCAAGGGGATTTTTTATGACAGCATTTAACTCTGCTGCCCTAGCCTTCGGCTAGGTCTCTTGGCACAATGCCTCGCTTGTGCCAACCCCGTAGCTTGGGTTTTTGCATGGTTTCTTGGTCGTGCTTCTCAAGGCTATCCTGTCCGGCGTGGGTATTCTTGCCAGTAACATAGTTACCGACGGCGTAGCATAGCCCTTCATCGATCCAATTAAGTCTCTCCACCAACTACAAGGTCCTACCATGCCTAGGAGAGGAAGAAGGGTGGATCTGATTTTCGGTTAAATGTAAAAATTGCCCATAAACGAATTTGAACTAACTTTTTTGTTCTAGAACGCACACACAAAAATTAGCTGTTTATCTGTTTTCGTTCTTGGGTTATTGCGTCTACAGGCAGACGAACGGACTTGCGGAAATAGCCGAAATGGGCCATTTTATAAACAAGCATTAATATTTTCAAACGTTACAAAGTCGGGATTAAACTTATACCATGTATATTTACATATACTGTGAATAAAAAGGTAATTTTTTGTGTTAAAATTGTTCTAATATAAAGAGAGATATTTTATATTTTGTATTTGTATTATGTGTATCTTATATGAAATACAATTGCTGTAATTTGACTGGTATCTGAACCACTGAAACTAATTTATCTGAACAAATTACAGCTTTTGTATTTCACATAAGATGCACATAAAATCGGTTTTCATATAAAAAATATACAAACACAAAATATAAAATATCTCTCTTAAAATTAGAACAATCGAAAAATACGTAAGGAATACAGTTGTAGGAAGTCAAGTTTGCTACAATTCATCACCTTATCATTTTTGCTCAAGCTCTAATGTGTACAGAGATATTAAGGAATTTAATTTTCAATCTAAAACACCTAAATTTAATTTTTTATTTTCCATATATTCCGTTGTGAAAATTAATTTTTCCCAAAGATTCTTATTTAAAGTATCAAAAATTCCGCGTCGAGTGCAAAAAACCGCACCTTCTAGCATTTCTGGAAGTGGAGCAACAAAGTTTTAAAAAATCGCACACACCTCTCCTAAGTGGTATGTCCTAACATTTTACTATAAATATAGAAATATGGACCAATCATAGAACAGCAATATTTCTATGTTATGTTAATGTTAATTTTATCAAAACAAAAATGCGAAAGTTTTCCCATTTCCCGATATCAATTTCGTGGTTTGATAAATTTTCTTTCGGTTTGGTCACTATATCTAACTGTATGGCAAATATCAACTTTTAAGGACTTTTGGTCTAGGCCCTGGAATTATGATTATGTATGGCCAAGATTTGTGGGCGTTCCCGCTTTTTAACGATTTTGGAATGCGAATAACTTTTTAACTGTTTATTTCGAAAAGCAAAATTTTCTTATAATTCCCTAAATAGCTTATATTCGAAAAACCAGCACTGTAGCTCTTTTCGTTCAGAAGATATTTTGAGGTCAAATCGGCTCTGATATTTCGTGAAGTAATAATACTGTAAGTGCGAAGACAAAAAACCCCTTAAACTCGGCCTGTCGCACTACCGTGCTCTAGATCATTCCAGTAATCCTTGAAATAACAATGATTAAAAATTATTATTTCTCTTGATTTATAATGAATAAAACTGACGATTTAATTGTACGAGGCGGAAAATCCGTCGAAAAATATAGGATACTGTTTTAAGCTTGAGTGAGTTCACACAAAAACTCGTTGTGTTGAAAATTATTTAGAATAATTTTTGGACCTAACACATTTTTCTAAGTTAAAGTTCTAAATATAATTGAAAAACAAAATATTTAATATTTTCTTTGAACACGACCATGGCTGAAATGTAACTGAATATTCTAGAAACATCGATACAGAACAAACATATGTTTTAAAAAAAACATTATGTTTTCTATTTGGTGCAAACAAGTCCTGTTCTAGAATAGTCCAAGACCATATAAAAACGAACAGATTTACTAATTTCAAATCAGTTTAAAATTGACATTGTATCAATTAAGATTGAGTTTAAAAGTGACATTGTATCAATTTAGATCGAGTCTAACATTGAAATTTGTTCGATTATCATCAAAGTTTAAAACAAGTAATTGTTCGACTAATATTTAGTTTAAAGTAAGCCATAGTTGGTTTAAAATAATCAAATTATAAATTAAAAATTGTTGAAAAAAATTACATTCATATTCTTTTTTTTTTTTTCTAAATCAATTTTTGTTTTATTAAATTTTTTTTAAACTGTGTGTTATCCAAATTTACATAGATTCAGTAAAATTTTACTAATATTTGTGTTTTATTTTTGTGTCGAGTATCGGAATTTGTTGTAGGTTCAACAGCGCTCCTTTGAAGGCTTAAGAGAGCTAAGATACCGCGACAAGTGGCGACTGACACAGGACCCAGAGACGCATAGAAGAAAGAAGTATCCACAATGGACTTGCTTTTCTAAGAAAATATCACGACAGTGATGAAGCAGCACGCCTTGGTTGGAGAAAAACATTTCGCTAAATCCGTAACCACGTCTACTGGTTTGGGATGCAAGATGACATACGATAATACGTCAAAGGGTGTGATACTTAACAAGAAGTGAAGCCATTTAACAAGAAGCCAAGTCAATCAATGAGAAGTCGAAGACTTACTCACCATGAGAGGTAGTCAGCATCGACTTGATGGGTGCATACCCACGCACATCAAGAGGAAAGACAAATATTCTAGTAGTCACTGATCTTTTCACTAGATGGATTGAAGCATTTCCATTAGAGGCCACGTTGACTTCGAAGATAGCCCAAGTACTAAAGGACGAAGTTTTCAGTCGTTATGGATATCCTAGAATAGTACTGACTGATAATGGTTCCTAGTTCAGATCACGAGAATGGAAAGCAGTGAATAGAGATTGGAACACAGAAATATGGACCACTCCAATATACCATCCAAGAGCAAACCCCACAGAACGACAGAACCAAGAATTGAAGACTTTGTTGCGATTATATTTATTGGACCAAGAACATCAACACTGGGACCAACACTTAAGCAAGTCTTTGTTTGCGATAAGAAATCAAGTAAATAGAACAACTGGATTTGCGCCTGCTCAATTGCTACTGGGGACAGAGATGAAGAAGCCTGGAGATTGGCAAATAAAAGTCGAAGAAGAGCCTTAAGATGTGCCATAATGGGTCAATGTGAGGGGCCAAGTACGCAAAGTGAATGTTGAGATAGCTCGGCAAAAAATGTTGGCCCATGCCGAGGAGAACGACCAAATAGAGACGGGACTCGTTTCTCAGCCTGGAGAGTCCGTCTGGATGCGGAACTAAGTGCTTAGCAGTAAGATGGAAGGTGTCCATAGTGGATTAGCACCGAGGTGGAAATGCCCGTACAGGATGCTGACTTGTTTACCAGCTGGTATCTATATACTGGATAGAGTGCCTCAATCAAAAATTGAAAAAAATGACAAAATCAGATATAATTTATTTACGAAAAGAAGTATTAATAAATACATGTTTATTTTTGTTCAAAATAATTTTTATAGTAAACAATTCAAAGTTAATAATTATTATGTAAAAAGAGATCGGTAAATCTCATTCCAGGTTATAATTTTAATAAATTTTGTCAATTGCTGACCCCTTTGAAGACGACCATGGCTGAAACGTAACTGAATATTCTAGAATCATCGATAAAGAACAAATATATGTTTTCTATTTTGTGCAACAAGCACTGTTCTAGAATAGTCCAGGATCATATAAAAACGAACAGATTTACCAATTTCAAATCAGTTTAAAATTAACATTGTATCAATTAGATTGAGTTTAAAACTGACATTGTATCAATTAATATCGTGTCTAATATTGACATTTGTTCAATTATCATCAAAGTGTAAAATAAGTAATTGTTCGACTAATTTTCAGTTTAAAGTAAACCATTGTTGGATTAAAATAATCAAAGTTATAAATTAAAAATTAAATTAAAATTCTTTTTTTTTTTGAAATCAAATAAATTCAGATTGGAATTTCTTAAAATTTTTGTTTTATTAAATTTTTTTTTTAAAGTTCGTGTTGTCAAAATTTAGTAAAATTTTACTAATATTTGTGTTTTCTTTTTGTGTCGAGTATTGGAATTTGTTGTAGGTTCGACAAATCTCCTTTTGAAGGCTTAAGAGAGCCAAGAGACCGCGACAACTCAATATTTGTAAGAATTCGAATTAAGAATTTTTAACCTATTCAATCACTGATATACAACTCAGTATATACTGGGTATTCAAACCATTAACTCAGTTAGTTGTTAAATTACTTGTTTATATTACTTTTCTTGTTTACTATATTCTTAAAATAAATTTATCTTAAATCAAAGTCTATAAAATATTATTTTAATTGGAATAAAATCCCAGAATCCGAGATAACTTTTATTGTTTTGTAACTTCATAAATATTAAGTTAATTATAAAATAGATCAGTTACTCTAAGTTGGTCATATCGATAACACGATATTGTCTCAAAAAGATACAAACACATCTTACAACATAAATATTCATTGAATTGATAAGACTAGATTTTTGTTATGCAAAAATAGTGAATTGGTTATGTCCATTAAGCCAGCAGAGCAACCTGAACAGAAAAAAATGATAATAGTCTCATCATTAGATGCTAATTAAATGCTAATTAAATGCCGTAATTAAAAATTAAATGCTCTTTGTTGTGGTGCGTTGCCGCATGCTCTGCTAGCTTAATGTTAAGCTAGCAGAGCAACATTTTAAAAATCAAGTAATTATATTGTTTTTGATCTCAAATTATTAAGCTATTTAAATGCTAATTAAATGCTCTAAAAAAAATTTTATGCTCTTTGTTGTACTGTGTAACAGCATGCTCTGCTAGCTTAACCAGCAGAGCAATGTTTACAAAATCAATTAATTGTATTGTATTTAATATCAAATTGTTAAGCTAATTAAACGCTAATTAAATGCCCTAATTACAAATTCACTGCTCTTTGTTGTATCGTGTAACCGCATGCTCTGCTAGCTTAATGTTAAGCTAGCTTGTTTTTGATCTCAAATTATTAAGCTATTTAAATGCAAATTAAATGCTCTAAAAAAAAAATTTTATGCTCTTTGTTGTACTGTGTAACCGCATGCTCTGTTTAACCAGCAGAGCAATGTTTAAAAAATCAATTAATTATATTGTATTTAATATCAAATTATTAAGCTAATTAAATGCTAATTAAATGTCCTAATTAAAAATTCACTGCTCTTTGTTGTATCGTGTAATCGCATGCTCTGCTAGCTTAATGTTAAGCTAGCAGAGCAACATTTTAAAAATTAAGTAATTATATTGTTTTTGATCTCAAATTATTAAGCTAATTAAATGCTAATTAAATGCTCTAAAAAAAAATTTCATGCTTTTTGTTGTACTGTGTAACCGAATGCTCTGCTAGCTTAACCAGCAGAGCCATATTTAAAAAATCAATTGGTTGTATTGTACTTAATATTAAATTATTAAGCTAATTAAATGCTCTAATAAGAAATTAATTGCTCTTTGTTGTACTGTATAACCGCATGCTCTGCTAGCTGAAAGATGATCTAGCTGAACAATACTTTAAAATTAAAAAAAGTAATTATGCAATGATCTTACTGTGCTTCAGATAACGAAATGCACTAATTAACAATAAATTGTTCTTTGTTTTAGAGGGACAAATAAATCCCCTCTCCTAGATAAATCTCATTTAATGTGCCCATGCATCCACTAAGTGGGTATCAACATATTTTAACTTTACTGGGTACTTTGAAAAATTGGTACCAGGACACCTAAAATGAGCTCTTAATATTCCAAATAAGAGCTCTTAATATTAATATATAAAGCATCCTCATCGCAGTTTTCCTTTTCCACTTCAGTCACATAAGCAAATTTTTATGTCTTAAAATAGGTAGGAAATTATAGTTAAAACAGATAAGAGATCCCAATACATATTTTTAGAGTGAATTAAACGATCACCAAATTGGGTTTCGTACTCTTTTTCACTAACCCACCCATTAAAAAGGTGAAACTTTGAGATATAAAAAAAAAATTTTTTTTACTTTTAAATTTTATTAGAAAATTTAGAATTTAGCATTAGAAAAAGAGTAATACATATTTCCTTAGAAAATTAGCTGATTTAAAAGCCATTAAAAGATAATCGCAAACAAAGTTCAACTCATACCGATTTAACCTCTTTTTAAAACCGTATATATAATTTTTCAGTTGAATTTTGATTCAATTAGCTTTTAAGCGCTTACAGTTACCGATTCAACAAAAAAGACCATTTTACTACATCCAATAATTTCTTCCATGTATTTAGATTTTATCATTTTCTAATGCTTACCAATCAGCCAGGTATAAAATTTAGAAGCATAAACCATTGCTTTTCTAATTCTGCATTAAGTTTGACCTCCAATGTCATTTGAATTAAATGAGTAAACGAAAAAAGTGTATGAAACCTCTTTTATAGATCATTTAATTCCCTATAAAATAATGTATCGTTTTTTTTTTTTCATCAATGAGTTATTAAATTAAGAAGAAAATTAAAATCATTTGAATGGTTGGGTAAATGAAAACGTGTAAGAGATCATTTTTGGAGTGAAAGATACCTACAGAAATATGTATTGAGATTTTCTATGGGTTTCCTTGTTTTGCGCATGTGACTGAAGTGAAAATGGAAAACTGCAATGAGGATGATTTTTATATTATATTATTAAGAACTCATATTTAGCAAGGAATCAATTTTTCAAAGTATCCAATAAAAATTAAATATGTCGATACCCACTCATTGAAAGGCCATGCATTGAATGGGATTTATCTAGGAGAGGGGGTTTACTTGTCCCTCTAAAACAAAGATCAATTTATAGTTAATTAGTGCATATAATTATCTGAAGCACAGTACGATCATTGCATAATTACTTTTTTAACTAGAAAAAGTAATTATGCAATGCAACAATACTAAAAGTATTGTTCTGCTAGATCAACCTTCCGCTAGCAGAGCATGCGGTTACACAGTACAACAAAAAGCAATTAATTTTTTATTAGAACATTTAATTAGCATTTAATTAGCTTAATAATTTGATATTAAATACAATATAATTAATTGATTTTTTAAACATGGCTCTGCTGGTTAAGCTAGCAGAGCATGCGGTTACACAGTACAACAAAGAGCATTAAATTTTTTTTTAGAGCATTTAATTAGCATTTAAATAGCTTAATAATTTGAGATCAAAAACAATATAATTACTTGATTTTTAAAATGTTGCTCTGCTAGCTTAATATTAAGCTAGCAGAGCATGCGGTTACACGATACAACAAAGAGCAGTGAATTTTTAATTAGGGCATTTAATTAGCTTAACAATTTGATATTAAATACAATATAATTAATTGACTTTTTAAACATTGCTCTGCTGGTTATAGATTTCTGCTGGTTATAGAAGACATAGATTTCAAACTAATTATGTTGTATCTAATCTTATTATTACTGTCCCTACTTTGATATAATCAAAATATTTAATTGACCATTCAATAGTTATTATTTACACTCATGGTTTCGTGTACCCTGAGAAAAATTGTAATACGCTACTGTACACACAGAATAATATCAAATCACAATCTATTAAAATATATATTTTTAAATGTTATAAAATTAAAACTAATACCAAATGTTAGAAAAACTGAAACTATACAATACGCTGCCTGTGTATACAATCCAACATGACATAATATTTAGAAAATGACTTTTACAACTTCAATGAGTTGGCAAGAGTTGTAGAAAATGATAATCATGTTTAAAATATATATATATAATATATATATATATATATATATATATATATATATATATATATATATATATATATATATATATATATATATATATATATATATATATATATATATATATATATATATATATATATAAATTTATTACACAAACTAAATCACAAATTTTATAATTTGTGTTTATATTACATAACTAGCATTGCCCGTCGAAGCTTTGCCGCGTATTTCTTTATTCATAATTCATAGGCAAAGTGCCAATTTTTATGTACCTAACTTAAAATCAATCCAATTGTACTACAATATCGTAGTTGATTGATTAATGTCGGGATAAAAACTATTGCACTTCGGCCTTATGGTTCATTGTCTCTCTCTACTACTTCAGTCCGACGAGACTCGCTTCTCCCAAATGTTGACAATAACCTGGAGCTTGCTTATCAGATCCTCCCGAAGGTTCATATATTCGGGTTGAGATGCACCGAATATCGCGTATCTACTGTAACCCAGAGATTCGCAGTCAAAGATTATGTGGCTGGATGTTTCTTCCTCCTCGCCACACAAACTGTATGCAGTTGCTTCCACAGGAGATAATGCCCGGTGATGAATCCGGTAACCGTCCGCAGTTGCATCCTTCAGCCTCAGTGTATCGAGAGATAAACTCTTTGTTGCACTCTGAAGCAGTATCTTCCCGAGCTCTTGCCGCGGTACTTTTTCCCAATTATCACGGTGTTTAGCATTTGTCCACTTGTTGATTACCTGTTTAAATGCAGTCCTTGTAATTCCAAAGATAGGCTCTGAGCCAGTGAAGGGTATTCCGACTTCCTTCTTTGCTAAGGTATCTGCTTTTTCGTTTCCTTCGAAACCACAGTGATCCGGCACCCAGATAAATTTAACATTGTTCCGTTTTGCCATTTTCAGAAGTTCCTCCAGACAATCCTTGACTACTCTTCAGGTGACCTCAGTTCCAGACAAGGCTTTTAAAGCTTGACTGTCCGAAAGAATACATACGTTCTGGTTTATGTAGCCTCTACGAAGGTTCTCACGGAAATCTAATTGTAAATAACAATTCCTTGCAATTGTTTAAATAATTTCTGTTTAAACAATATGGCACGGGGTTGCCCCCTGGCAACATGCATTTATATCATCAGTAGGGTAATTTGAACAGAATCGCATAAAAAAATTGAGGTGGAATAGTTTTCGATACTCATGCGCCGATTCCCCCTGGACTATATGAATATGCACATGTTTGTACTATTGTAAATAACAAACAATTACAAGTATAGTATTGTATTTTTTATCTTTATATTTTTTTAAATTCGATTTTATATTGAAATTTATTAATTATTGACCATTAAATAAATTAGAGTTTTTATTTTTATTTTTATTTAAATATTAATTATGAATGCCAGAAATTTTAATACTTACCACAGAATATAGATTGAGAAGTAAATTCTTTTTTTTAAATCTAATGGTATTATTAATTGTGGTATTTTTTTGTAAAAGAGCCAAATTATGAGTTATTTTGTTTCGAATATTCAGGTATAAGTTTTATTAGTTTAATAACTTGTTAAAAAATTGTTGAAAAAATTGTTTATACAAAAAATATGTGCATTTTTATTTCCTACCAAATTCATATGAAAAACATTTTCAATAAACTGAACAATTAGGGGGATAGCAAGGAAACAAAGATACTTATCCCCGTAAAAAACAATGTGGCTGAGGGTAGTTAATCCAAAGTGGTTTTCGCACTTGGTTATTAACCCCGTTTACGTTCCCACAAGCTCCCATTGACGTTATAGTTTTTAAAGGTGAGATCTCATTCAAGTACTTTGGAAAAAGCACCACACAATTTCTCCGTTAAAGAAGAGCGACAAAATTTAGTTTTACACAACTAATACACGATAAAACAGTGGCAAATTAGGTGACTACTTTCGACTTGATTTGAAAAAGTTGTTGTGTTAGGTTGACAGATATTAATTCATTGCTCATAAAAATATTATAATAATATAATAATATTAAGCCGTTATGAGCTCATCTGCAAGTAATTGACCTCATCCAGCAAACTCCCATCATATTGGTAATAATTTTTGAAATAAAATATAAATGTATTTATGAATAATTATAAATTCTGGGTAGTAAAATTACTGATTGCTATACCTAGTACATACTATGGAACCCTAAGTTTAGAAGTGTACGACACGCAAATTATTAGATATTTTGAAGGCAGTTTTTTGGTTATAATTGGAACGGAAATTTCTGGTACAAAGACAATGCAATCATATAGGTCACAACTTAAGATGATTGACAACCATTTTAATGAATTTTTTTACTTGCAAGACCGGCAATTCATAATAAAAATGCAGTAAACGAAATAAATGAGTAAACTATATCCAAGTATGTCCAAAAACGTTATAAAAAAAAGAAGAAATTTCTCATGTGTTTGAAGAACTAAATTTTTTCTGTTATGTATCCGAGGTGCTATGTAGGTACAATTTTGGGCCATATTAAATAAAGTGCATCATAGAAACAAAAATTTTTTTCCTGGCCTGATTCGAAATGGTTAAAAAAACCAATCTTTAATATCTCCCTTATTTGAAGAGATATTCTTTTGCTGTTTGCAGATTTACGGGGTACAATTTTGGTAAAATTATTTTACATTTTCAGTTTCTCGCTAGGAGTGTCCGAAATGGGCGAAACAGAAAAACTGGTTTTTCTCCCTTATTTAAAAGGTACAATTTTTTTCTTGTAAGCAATCAGTATCCTCTAGTAAAAGGTCATCTTATGCCAGAGAAACATATACCCAAAAAGTGTCCCAAAAGGCTCAAATCTTCAAAAGTGTGTCTTTTTTCTGAGCAGGTCCGAAATGGGTAGAAAAACCAACCTTTCATATTTCCCTTATTGGAAGAGATATTCTTTTGCTGCTCGCGGATTTACGGGGTACAATTATGGTACAATTATTTTACACTTTCAGTTTTTCTAGGAGTGTTCGAAATGGGCGAAACAGAAAAACTGATTTTTCTCCCTTATTTAAAAGGTACAATTTTTTTCTTGCATGCAATCATTATCTTCAAGTGCCTCTTATGCCAGAGAAACATTTACCCAAAAAGTGTCCCAAAAAGGTCAAAACTCCAAAATTTAGTTTATTTTGGTACAATTTCGTTAATTTCGCCCCCTATACAAGAGGTACAATTTTTGTTTTATATGGCTTGCTAAATGTACCATGGACAGAATATTTTGGCCAAAAAATTTTCTTTCTGACCAGGTCCAAAATGGGTAAAAAAACCAACCTTTAATATCTCCTTTATTTGAAGAGATACTCTTTTGCTGTTTGCAGAGTTACGGGGTACAATTTTGGTACAATTTTTTTACATTTTCAGTTTTTCGCTAGGAGTGTCCGAAATGGGCGAAACAGAAAAACTCATTTTTCTCCGTTATGTAAAAGGTACAATTTTTTTGTTTCATGCCATCATTATCTTCTAGTGAAAGGCCATCTGGTGCCATAGAAACATTTTCTGATAATGCGTCCCAAAAGGGTCAAATCTCCAAAAGTATGTCTATTTGGTTAATTTCTTCGTTATCGAGGAGTTACAATTTTTGGTTTTAATAGTATGTCAAAATACTCTTCAAACATTATATTTTGGCAACGTTAAATTTTTATAGAAGGTCCAACTGGTTATAGGTAAAACTGACAAAATATTTTTCGAAGTAGCACTTTTTTCGAAGTTATTTATCTATGTAAGTTAAATTTTGGTTTTTAGCGGTTTTTGTTATGCACAATAGTTCTACAATTATTTCACTTCAAATATAATAGCCTCAGAATTTTGTGTACTAATGAATCAGACATCAAAAATTTTCGAAGTGGATTTTCTAGGTAGTTTGAATAATTAATTATTTTCATTTTACGGTACAATTACGATCTATTTTGGTACAATTTTTTGGCATATTAAAATTTAACTTCTGACGAAATGGTGTGCGGCTCAATTTGTCGAGCTCGATTTTCTGGGTTATTTCCCAGGTTTAATTTGATTTTTTTGTAATACAATTAGGTACCGTTTTGGTTCAAATATTTCATGTAGTTATATTGTATATTTTTTTCATGTAGAAGTGATGAATTCAACATCAAAAATTTTCGAAGTCGTTTTTCTAGGTTATTTGAAATGTTTTTTTTTTCTTTTTGCGGTACAATTAGGTACAATTTTGGTACAATTTTTTGGCATAGTTTAGTGTAAGTTTCATTTATCATTGTTAATATCATTTTAATACGAATCATAAAACTTGACCGATCGTGTTACGTTATATTGGACAAAGTTATTAAGTTTTTAGCTATTTTTTCAAGAACTATCTAGATGCAATTACGAGTCGTGTTATTCTTGGTCATTTTTTGTATTTTATAAATACGTATTTCAACTACAAAGTAGTCATCATTAGTATGAATTAGCTAATCGTAACTATCTCCGGAATATGGAGTCAAAGATATGTTACTCTTTGCTAATTTGGTGCATGTCTCACCAAATTTACGTTTTTTTGTATTCTTTCAAAGACGCGCAGCCTAGGCCAAAGAGTCAAGGGACGGAGCCTCCTTGCAAGCAGAGTGAGTAATATTTATATAGATAGTTATATAAGATACTTAGATAAGAAATATTACTGTTTGGTGTTTATTAGTTTCAAATATCAAGCAATTATGAAACCACTAAATTTATATCGGAAAATGGGAAATTTTTGTATTTTTGTTTTGATAAAATTAACATAATAAATGCATAAGAGATATATGCTGCTCTGTGATTGGTCCATACTTCTATATATATGGATATATAGAAGTATGCATATTCTATAGATATGAATCAATCAAAAACTTTCAAAATTGATGTGTGGCTAGATTAACTATATATATATATATATAAATATTAACTATATATATATATGTATATATATATATATATATATATAACCAAAAATTACATTTAAGGGTTTAATTTTAACCCATTTCCAGACATTTTAGAAGGATGCGGTTTTTTAGCATCTGACGATGACATAAATTTGCATAAAATAGCTCTGTTTAAGACAATATTATTTTCTTCATGGTAGTTTTGTTACACATGGGCATTAATGACTAAATTTAAAAAAAAGAAAACTATATTTCATATTTGACAAATTTTCAAGTTTATTTACATCTAATAATTACAACTAATCTATTACAATGAATCTGTATGCGTGATAATCTACGTGATTTACGTGTCATGTTACTAGCTATTTATTTCAAATTTGCAAATCTCCCAAAAAGTTTATTATTCTTCAATTCCTATTTTCTATTCAATTTACAAACGTGCTATACGTACGTTTGTAAAACTAAGTAATTATAATCTTAAAAAACTATTCGCCAAAATACAGTGATATTTGTTTGGGTGTAGCATGCTTATGTATAAATGCAAAACATACCTATATAAAAAATGGAAAACAAACTCACTTGAAAACGAAACCAAATAATATTTTCATACATAATGTAAAATGTAACTTACACTAATACAATAGATCCTCCGTAAGTTAAACTTCAAGAGAGACGCTAAAAAATTCAAGTTACAAAGGTTTCAACTTATGAAGAGTTTTGACTTTTCGACTAATATTTTCGGCTTGAACTGGAAGGAACGAGAATTTTTTCGAGTTATGGTAAGTTGCTACTTATCGCGGTGCTACTGCTTTACAAATTCGTATTAAATTTAATATATATATATATATATATATATATATATATATATATATATATATATATATATATATATATTATGTTGACGATGATGATGAGTGTCATGTCTGTAAACAGACTTTGACCAGCATGCTTCTCCATTTTTCTCGATCATATGCTGTATGAACGAGGTTTTCTGTGTTTTGATGAAGTGGCAAAGATTTCATAAAACTGAGTTTTTGCTTCCTCGTCCTTTTTTCCCATTCACTTTACCCAATAGTACCGTTGCTTCTAAGCTACTTCTTCTAATAATATGCCCCAAGAACTCTAACTGTCTTTTACGTAACAAAAATCGTAACTGTTTTTTAAAACCAACTCGTTCCCAAACTCTCTGATTAGTTGTATAATCATTCCATTTTGAGGAATTACTTTATTTGCAGCAGACATACATTTAAAAAAAAAGTAAATTACACGGCATCTTTCCTAATTTTATCCAAATCAAAACAAACACACAAAGCAGATCCGCAGCTAAATCAATATTAGCTACGAAACAAAAGTGGCTTAATTTAGAAATCAAGTCACTTTATTCAAAACGAAGTAAATTGGCATTGGAAACATATAAGTTTCACTTAATGATGACAAGGAATTTAAATAAATGTGAATACGAGAACTGGCTCGCATGGTTTAGACAAATCCAAATTGTCATCAAACACAAGCTTAAAACCAAAACCACGAAACTATACAAAAAATTTAAAATGTTGAGATTCTTAACTGTCAAAATCATATCCGATTTAACAAAAAAAAATTTCAGATTGAATTGTTGAAGTTAAAACTAATTTAGAAAAATTGAAACGATTTGGTTTCTTAAGTCGGCTTTGGAATCTACTATTATTAACTTTGAGATCTTAAACTGTGAAAATCACGTGGTCCAATACTTCAACATCATTGGCCTAACTCTGGCCAATCACTTAACACGTGATCGATGTGGATTGGTTGGCATAATAATTTAGTAGGTTATTAGAAAGTATAAATTGTGAACATACCATAAATCTGTGTGCAGACCGTCACCAAATTAGCAACAAGTAACATCTACTCGGAGAACAATTACAAGTAGCTAATTCATACTGATGATGACTACTTTGTAGTCGAAATACGTATTTATAAAATACAAAAAATTTTTATCTAGGAAATTGGGGCAAAAATCGAGGTCTTATAGGTTTGAGTGGTTGGTGACCACTCGAACAGTTATGAAAAATATGCTTGTTTATCAAACCTATAAGACCTCCTTCTCATACACATTGCTTACTGTATATGTACGTATGTACTCTCTCATACTCGTGGGATCTATGATACGAAGATGTAAATTAAACCTAGTGTATATGGTCTAAGATCCGGCATTAGTGAAAACCTTCCCTCATCTGTTAATTGATTGAAATATTATTGAAAACGCTTATTGCAATATAAACAATTTGGCAATGTAATGTCTGCCAGGGTAGTTCTGCTGCAATTAACATTAATTAATTAAAAATTGATTTTTTTATGATTAAATCCCTCACGTGTTAATTGAATTTTGCTTGCTAAATAACATAGTATACGATACGACAAATCTTGTAATAGCAGGCAGCGCTGCTTATTACTGCTACGGTTACCTGCAGCCAGGTGTTCAAACTTAAAGTAAACTTAGGTTACTTCCCTCATATGTTAATTGAAAATTTTTTAGCTAATTTAAAAGTTCAGAATAATTAGAATACATCCATAACTGGCAGCCGTCTTAAAATCCATTACAATCAAGTGCAGCCTATATAAGAAAAATTAAAAAAAATAGAAATTATAAAAAAATACCTTGTAGAGAGAGAGAGACTATTGCATTATTCCACGAAACAAACAAGGAAAGTGAGGGAAGGTTTTCACTGTCGGATCTTAGACCAATAGTATATGACTAATAATACAATATAATATATTGTTGCGTAACTCGATAAAGACTTTTTATAATTATTTATGTTTAATGGCATAATTATTATTGAATGTATTTTGCAATCAAAAGCATTTGCAATAACAAAATTTATTTAATACTAAAAACTCACTAGGCAATATTTGCAAAATCAGCATAAATACATTTGTTGATGAAATTATTATAGCGCGTGTAACACAAATATATTTTAACTAAGTCGATTTTCGCATATAAAAACAATTGTAAATCACCTCACAAAATAGGTTTAGATTTTAGATTTAAATACAATCAGTCAACATGTAATTTAAATTAGAATCGGATATTAAATCCGATTAATTTAACAATCAAGTCTATTCAAATTCCAACAATCAATTCAGTCAAAATTAATTAAGTAACTAGTAAATAAATTAAATTAAGTTTTTTAAGTGTTTTGTTTTATTACTGACTTATCTACCATTCTTGTAATATTCATTAACCAGAATATTACTCGTATTAAATTGGAAACATTTGGGTAATATCAAATTTTCCAATTGGTTATGGTCAAGCATTTGAGACGTCGAATATTTGAAATTAAATAAGCCTACGAAGTTGAGCTTTAATCAACTGCTCTGGTGGCAGCGGACATTCATCACCTGCAACAACCAATTTTGCACAAAAGGACGCAACATAAAATTGGTGTCAAAGGTGGGAATGCAACATAAAAATTGGTCGCAGCGGTGGGATTCCAAAACTCAACATAAAAATTGGTGGCGAGCGGTGGGAACTTCAACACGCTAGACTCAAGTTCGCAAAACCCCAACATAGACTTGGTAAAAGAACAATTGTGTCAGCGGTTTACTTTAGTGATTTGGTTGAAAAACGAACCCAGGTAAGTCGGAAGAAAGCATTCATTTACAATTACTTAATTTGATCTCATTAAATTCCAAAACTCAAAAACTTTGCAAACACAAAATCTCAACAAGCTAAATCTTAACATTATCTAAATCTCAACAATATTCAAATCTCAACAATATCTAAATCTCATCAAATTTCAAAAATTAACAATACACAAAATCATACTAATTCAAATAATTACAATTCAATATTTTGTAATGTTATACTAATTCATATAAATTTCCAAACTCAACAATACACAAATACATACTAATTCAAATAATTACAATTCAAATTTTTTGTATTGTTATACTAATCATATAAAATTCAAATCGCAACAATACACAAAATCATACTCACTGAAATAATTATAATTCAATTTTTTGTATTGTTATACTAATTCGTATCAAAACTCAACAATACACAAAATCATACTAATCCAAATAATTATAATTCAATTTTTTGTATTGTTATACTAATTCATATCAAACTCAAAACTCAACAATACACAAAATCATACTAATCAAATTAATTATAATTCAATTTTTTTTATTGTTATACTAATTCATATCAAACTCAAAACTCAACAATACACAAAATCTTACTAATCAAAATAATTATAATTCAATTTTTTGTATTGTTATACTAATTCATATCAAACTCAAAACTCAACAATACACAAAGCTTACTAATCAAAATAATTATAATTCAATTTTTTTTATTGTTATACTAATTCATATCAAACTCAAAACTCAACAATACACAAAATAATACAATTTCAAATAATTCTAAATCAATTTTTTGTATTGTTTTCTTAAATCCTAAATCTATCAAAATCATTTTTGTATTGTTACTTTCAAATGATCAAAAATCATAAAATTAAAATAATAAATATAATTTTTTTTTCCTACGGAACCCTAATAATAAATTTTATTATTATTACAAATAATTTTTTTCTCTCTCATAAACAAAACATAAAAACTGCAACAATGCCTTATTCTTATGTACAATCAAATTCCAAGCAAATTCTTAATGAATCTCCCACTATAGACTTTTTAACTTCATTAATAACACCGTTTAACGGCGATCGTGATGAATTTCCTCATTTTATCTCTAATGCAAAAAATGCTATGCAATTAGCTAGTAAACCTCAACAACCCTTAATATACTTTTTCATAATCTCTAGAATTTCGCCATATGTAAAGGCACAGTTAAACATGAATGACATCAGGATTCGAAGAACTAGAAAATAGTTTAAGAATGTTATGTCTTGATCATATTCATATTTCTCAACTTCTAGAAGACCTACAAACTTCTAGACAAGGAACGTATGAAGATATTTCCACATATTTCTCTAGGCTCGAAAAATTGACTACTAAATGTTTGATGGCAATTCAAAATTCTGATCCTACAGAATTAAACGGTAAAACGGCTATTATCAAAGAAACCGCTCTGAGACGATTTGTATTTCATAGTAATCCAGAACTATCGCGAGCTCTAAGATTAAAAGAATTTTCGTCCATTAATGAAGCCTATTCTGTAGCGATATCAGAAGAAAAATTTCTTAATATGCAAAGTCATCAAACAAATTTACAATATTTCCAATCTAAATCGAATCCAAATCATCAACCTCATTCTTATAACCCACATCGTAACTATAACCAACAACAATATCGAAATCCTAGCTCACATCACTATCAAAATCCTAGCTCACAGCACTATCGAAAGTCAAACTCTCAACATTATCAATATTCCAAACCAGAACAATATCGAAATTCGAATCCACAGTACTATCGATATCCAAACTCACAGTATAATCGCAATTCTAACATACAACATTACCAAAATCCAAATGCTCAACATTACGTTGATAAAAATCTTAATCCTCTGCACTACACTAATTCTAATTACACTCCAAAATTTAATAAACAAAATTTATTTAATAATGACTGGACCATTAATAGTCCAGTCATTATTAAACATTTTATTATATTATACAGCGATATTAAAATAATCTTCAATAAAGACAATGATGAAAATATATATATAGTATGATGATGATGAAAATATAATATACAGATATATGTAGTGAAAAGAGATAATATGATACATGTATATAACATATTTATGCATACATGCATATTACTTGTCGTTACTAAGTGTCACAAGATTTACTTCTACTGTGTGTCATAAGTTTTCAATTTTGTAATCAAATTCAATGTACAAATTTTAAACATTCTTTGATTGGCGTGCGATTTTATAATTTTTTTAAGAATCCCCGTGTTACAAGCTTGCAATTTTGTGATCAAATTTAATTTCAAGTTTTGTATTTAGTGTTTTGCGCGTAGTGTTTTGCAATAATGCTTAAATATCGGAGATGTTCTTCAAGAATCCCTAAGATAAATTCTCGAGGACGCAGAGCAAAGGCCAGCTCAAGGAGGTATATGTATAACAATATAATATTAACGATAAAAAGATGCCAGTTAAAATTATGATAATGTTGTTTATGTATAATGATCGTATAAAAACCATTATTTGTAAAATTATTTAATTATTGTTTATAGTTATTTGGCTTCAATTGAAAATGTCCAACCTGTACCTGATTTAGAGGAAAATCTAGGAAGATTAGTGTTTTAAACCTTTACTTTAATATGAATAGTTTTTCCTTTATTAATTATCTATTTTTAATATAGCCGTACTGAGAAAGCTGATTCTCCAAACTTTGGCGCGTCTACTAGTCGTTTAATCGAGTTCAATTCGTAACTAGTTTAATTTTTTCATGATTCAAAACTTTCGTGGATACAAAATATTAATTTGTTTTTGTTTATAGCAGCAGTTCTTCGGGTTCTAGTTTAATTATAGAAGAAGAAACCGAAGCTTCATTAAACATCGCGGACTTACTAAAAGGTCTTCAAATTGTGGATTTAGGTTTTGTCCTTCAACAATTCGAAAAAGTAGTTTTGCATCCGATAAAATGCATGTCAGGAAAAATGGTTTTTAAGAATGAGGTGAACCGTGGCTTAAAAAGCATTTTACATTTTCACTGTGACATGTATGAAAAAAGCATATTAATTTCCACTCATTCGACGGAGGACGTTAATGACTCGCTAGTTTGGGGGTGCACAAGCATTGGAATTGGACATTACCAATGCGAAGAGCTTTTGGGCAGTCTTAATATTCCTCCAATCACATTTTAAACTTATAATAGGCATACCGAAAACGTGAAAAAGGTAAGATATTGTAAATATATTGCAAATGATCATTTCACCTTGATGTACAATTAACTCTTATTTTGTAGGTTTGAGATGATTTTTTGGTATTAAAAATGCAGCAAACAAAAATGATGTTACAAAATTTCAAATATAACCGAAAAACGGATTTATCCCTTTTTTAGTTAAAAATATTTCAAAAGCCTTGTGTATTACAGAAATTCCGAAGCCAAGTACGAATTCAGCGCCCCAAAAACTATAAGAAATGTTTTTCTATCGCATCAATGTGACAAAAAAAAAATCAAATTTTCTCGACCAGTGAATTAAAATGTGATAAATTAAATTATAAAGATAGAGTATTTTTATTCAAATATTGCAATAAAATAAATGAAAAAAAAAAGATCTGTAAATGTATTTGTTTTTGATTATAACATAATAAAATATTGGAATATTTGTTGACAACAAACTCAAGATATATAGAATGAAATGGGTGTATAGAATAGACGATGATTGAAGTGAAATGAAAAAAAATGTATGTATATAAGAATGGTATATTAGGTATATAATATTTTTCTCCTGTAATCCAAAAATTATAGAGTGGGGGATCCAATTTTAGTTATAATTTTAAAATAATGGAGCTGCACTATGGGCGGTTATAGTTTACGTGAATTAGTATAAAACAATCTTAAACTGGTTAAGAATTAGGGGGTGGTTGTCAACAGCATATACCCGATGACATCCTTTGCATAGGCGATTCCTTGGCTAGCTGTTTAAATAATGTAAACGCTACTAGAAAGGTTCTTTGTAAATTAGGTTTCGTAATCAACGAAAATAAGAGGTTACATAAACATGAAACGTCGTGTAAATAGTTAAGTTTCATTATAAACTCGACAGAGATGCCATTAGCGTTAACATTGGAAAAGAAAATTAACGAAAATATATTTGTAAGATTAGCAATAACACAAAGGAAGAGTTAATGTGGTGGTTAAACTGCTTACTTAAAGCAATATGTCCAATTAGAATTTTTAAATTTAAAAACTGGGGTGCACATTCCAGCGGAGAAAATACCTACGGACTCTGGACAGTGTCAGAAAGAAAATTACATATTTATCACCTTGAACTCATAGCAGCCTTTCTAGCCCTAAAAAGTTTTGCTCAAGATTGCGACAACGCTGAAGTGCTGTTGAGAATTGATAATACACAGCCATCGCATACATCAACCGAATGGGGGGTCTGCAGTATCCGGAGTTGAATATTCTAGTAAGGAATGATAATCCCGCGAGAATATTGACGCAGATAGAAAATCAAGAAAGTCCAATATAGATAGTCCAATATGAGTGGGAATTAGGAGAAAAGTATTTCGTTAAAATTTTAAAAAAGTGGGGGTTACCCGAAATCGATCTATTTGCTGAAGAGCAAACAGTAAAGCACAAAGATTTGTGCTTGGAAAAGAGATACAGATGCACTTTGTATACATGCGTTCACACTGGATTGAAAAAAATATTTATTTTATGCTTTCCCACCCTTCTCGTTTCTCGCAAGAAGGAATTCTGGTCGTTCCCTAGTGGCACACACAGCCTTGGCTTCCCGTATTCAAATCTTTGATACTTACTCAATTCTCCTTGTAGATTGCAAATACACCCAATAAGCAGCAAGTTTCTCTGGTTGCAGGCAGGCTCTCAGGGAAGCGTACCAGCGAAAACAGCTGCCAGAATAAGCTGTCGTGTTTTGGATTGCTTCGTTAACTGACTCGACTATCAGACAGTACAACTCAGCGCTTAAGAACTGGTGGGCCTATTGCTCAGACAACCAATTTAACCCTCTGAACCCAAATGCATACTTAGTATTAAAATATTTATTGTTCCGGTTTAGACAGGGTGCTTCTTAAGGCACTCTGAACACGGAAAGATCCGCGATCAATTTACTAACTTCAGAAGATCTAGGAATTAATCCTGAAATTGGTCGGTTTTTCAAAGGCGTCTTCAAGATCAGACCGATAAAGCCCAAATACGACACGATTTGGAGTACGGATCCAGTGCTTAGATGGATGGAAACGCTAGAGCCCCTGGAAACATTAAGTTTAAAATACCTGACGCTCAAACTGGTCTGTCTCTTGGCTCTGGCCACTGCTCAGAGAGTACAGACTTTGTCAATTATTAAATTAAAAGATATTATTGTGACCAAGGACAAAATAACTATTAAAATTTCGGACCCTATTAAGACATCTCGCGCAGGGGTATCACAATCGACGTTGGTCATCCCATTCTTTGAAGAGAGACTGTGTTGCAAGAGTCCTATTAGCCTACATTGAACGAACGGAGCAGCTTCGAGGAAATACTGAGTATCTTCTAATTACTTTAAAAAAAAAAACCAATTCGAGAAGCAACATCACAATCAGTAAGTCGCTGGATAAAGCAATGTTTAGCAGCTGCAGGTATTGATAAACAGTTTACGGCGCACAGCACTAAACATGCTGCAACGTCTGCCGCGGATCTAAAAGGAATTGACATCAATATAATTAAGAGCACTGCAGGTTGGTCGAAACAGTCGCAGATTTTTGCTAGATTTTATAAGAGACGTATTGAAATTGATAAATGGTCGTTTGCAACGACAGGTTTTGAAGTCGACAAGACATAAAAATTAAAAATTAAAGATATATTATGCTTGGCGAGTAATAAACAAAGAAATCACTTGTGACGTAGATTTCGATTAGCTCTAAACATCTAAAATGTAATCTCGAAAAACGAGACTCGAAATATAATAAAAAATCAAACCAACTTACCTAAGTGATGTTCGATTATAATTATATGAGAGTCTCGTTCGAGATGATTACATCCCTGCCTATCAATTCAAATTGAACCCACCCTTATATTATAATATAAAACTGTAGGGTAAGTATTATTTAACTTGTTTATTAATCAAAGCAGTTATAGCTTTAAACTATATGAAGAATATACGCTAGAGAGCGCGGGCATAGTCAGCGGGTTTTTTCAAATTTATCTGAACTTTGTGGCTGATACTAGTAGAAGTAGCGGTACTACAATGTAATCTTCTCGAACAAGACTCTCATATAATTATAATCGAACATCACTTAGGTACGTTCGTTTGATTTTTAATTTTTCGTCATTTACACTATACTATACTACTATACAACTATACTACTATAAAAATTATTTTCTATTGCTTTTTTTACATACGACGTCAAAAGTTACGCTTTTATTTCAAAATTTTATAATTTATTTGAGTCCTTTTTATTCGGTTTTTGTAAAAACGTTTCGCATAAAAGTTGTTTGTCTAATTATAATGAACAACTTTTATCCGAAGCATTTTTTCAAATAGCAAATAAATAAGGCTCAAATTATTTTTATAATTTTGAAATGATATCGCGGCTTTTGAAGCCAATTCGTTTTTGTTGAGACTTTTAAGAGCTTTTATAATTGAATGTAAGTTTTTGTATTTGAATACTCCCTATGCTATATTGTATAATAACCTTGAAAACTTAATTTTTCTCATTAAGTATCTCTGGTTCTCTAGATAGTTTTGTGCACCATTCTATTCAACTATGTTTAAGATTAATCTCCAAAGAATAAAAATTGCGTAAGAAAACTATTTGAGGATAGTACCTTTCAAAAATATAACTTACAAATAAAAGATTTAAAAAAATGCACAAAAAGTTAATAAATAATTTCATGCATTAGCCAAAATATTTCAAACATATTTCATACGGTCATATGGAGCAAAAGGCATTAAAATTATAATTTTACAAACGGAAAAAATCTTACTAGCCAGAAAATTTGAAGAGGATTTTTTGAATATCACCAAATGTAGCGAATATATTTTATTTTTGTTTCGGGTCTACATACCAGTGTGAACCGAAAGTTTCATACTTAAAGTTAATGAAGACTAAGCAATGCTCTACCCTGACTTATTTCTATACTAAAAATATTGTTATCTTTGTCAGAATTCACACCTAATTATGATTCCCTGGGTAGAGACATGCAAACTTAGTCTTCTTAATAATATTAATATTCTAAATCTGTCTTTATCTGTAGCTAATTTGAATTAATTATGGCCCGTTAAATAATTATGTTTTTTTTTATGTAGTTGAATATACAGGATGTTTCAGTAAGAGGTGTGCTCCTATGAGTTATTGATAGATTAGCAAAATAACAAGTCTAACAATATTATTCCATATAAAGATTATTAAGATAATCAAAGAGAAGTCTAGGTTTTTTGAAATTAAATTTCAAATTTTGCCCCAATTGCTAGAACAGTTATTTGTATTTTATAATTACGTATTTCGACTACAAGGTAGTCAATATCAGTATGAATTAGCTAATCGTAAGTATCTCTGGGATATGATGTCAGAGATATGATCTTCGTTGCTAATTTGGTGCGTATCTCACAATAATATTAAAAAAATTTGGTCTTTTATATGATCTGACTGAGGTGGTACCTGAAGGATTATATGAGTTGACTGACCAATTAAGTCCATTAAGACCAACTCATTTATTGGTGGTATCCTTTTCTGTCCTCGCGGTGTTGTTATTGTCAATAAGGTTGAGGTGTTGATGGAAGCTAACCTTGATATTAAGGTATTAAATTTTGAATATGGTTTAATTTTGAAAATTTGGAATTGAGCCATTGTCTAAATCCATTATCTGTTTTCTTAATTTGTGTATGTAGATACTTTCGTATGCATCTAGCTCTGTGGGATTTTGTACCGATTTCAGTAGTTTTAAATTCGATTTATCAATTTTGTGGCAGTTCTCAATAAGGTGCGCAGCTATACACGATTTTTCAGTTCTCCCAAATTTCACATGAGCCAGATGTTCTTTGATTCGAGTTCCGATTTGGCGACGACTTTGACTAGCATAAAATTTAGAACAGTTTTGACAACTGACAATATATATGCACGATTGTTTTTTATTTTTATTTTGTCCTTAGGGTTGCTCAGTAACTTTTTAATTTGATTTTTACTAACAAGCTCTGTTTTTAGGTTATGATCCCTTAATTCTCTTGTTATATTATTTATGTATGGGTGGAAGTATGTTAGTTTGCACCATTTAGTTTGTTCAACGTTGCCAGTCTCTTGTGGTAGGGCGGTGGAATTGTTTCGTAAAATTTTAAATTTAGTTCTGCGGACCAAATTATTTATTATGTCAGAATCGAAGCCATTAAAGATAGAAACTTTTTTAATATGGGTAATTTTAAAATTTACCCATTTATTTTAATTTTATTAAAACAATTTTTCTTAGACAGTGGGACTTTAAGTAGCCTGTTTACCAAAAAATGAAAACAGCCATTTTGTGTTGAGGTGGACTGTTCGAATAGTCTGTAATGTATCGTTCAGTGTGTATAGGTTTTCTGTAGATATCGAATTCTAATTTATTAGTGTCGTTATTTAATAATTTAGACATAATTTTTAAATCTCAAAACGCAATCGAGCCTCCTTGTTCTATTTCATATTATTCCATGATAAATTCTCCTGACCCAAAAACAATCGTGAAAGTGAAATCTTAAAATAAAATTATCAACCATAATGTGCTTTTTTAGAACAATTATTTCATATGTACCTTCGAACAAATAGTACAAGTCGATCGCAACACATTTTTAAGTTAAAAAGCAGGTCCTATGCACATGAAAGTTACATAAATGTGTCGAACAAAAGTTTTTTATCCGTCGTAAAAATTGTATTAACTTGCTTTTTCAAAAATAGATTCCGGACAATTCCACTGCAAAATAAAAAAATAAAAAACTCCACTTAAATGATTATGTGTATATATAATGAGCTTGTTAGTCGGTTCCAATTGCGTGTTGTTCCATTTATCAGTCAACACGATAGTTAAAAACCACACTATAATATATTGATATGAAATAATTTGCGCTGGTGGGATTTGACCAACCTTTTCTATGAGTGACATCTTATTATTTTAGATTAATTCTCAAGACAAAAAGCATTTTGTAGCAATTAAAATTTTTAATGTAACTTTTCTAAAAATAGAGCATAAAATATTCAAGTATCCATCAGAATGATCCAACTGAAAAAGGCACTGTATATACTAAAGACCTTTAAAAAATAGTTTGGCGAGTTTAGTATATTTAACAAAATGTCGCTGCCATAAAATAAAACAAGTGTGGAAAATAATAAACATAAAATTTTTTTTATTTAAATAAGCATTTATTTAATGAACTAAAAAGTAGAAAATTTTGTTACCCATAATCACACATACTGGTGACTCGGGGAAAAATTTATTTTCTACTTTTTAGTTTATTAAATATTCTATCTTTTTATTATATTGTTTGAAAAAGTATTTTTAAATTTATTTTTTATTTTAAGGCTAAAAATTCAATTTCACACCGCTTCCACTAATTGCTTATATTTATCAACTAGAAATTTCACCAAAATTCTATTTCAGGGATTATTTTCGAATTCCATGTAGAACGATACTCTCTTTCATTGCCACGTGGCTTAGTCAAAATAAAAACTATTCAAGATTTTATCTCTGACAAACAAACAAAAAGTTAAGAAAAAAAGAATGTAAAAACAATTTAAATCATTCTTTGAAGATGAAAAATAAATAAGTAAATTGACACTTCCAGTTAAATCATTTGGTCTAGGGCCTAGCCTTATTCCCATTAATATCTTTTTCCATTTAATGATGATTTAAAACTTATTTTATACCAGCGCTTTTCATCTGGTCGCGTGTTGCACGTGGATGTATATATACATTACACACAGACCGATTGTCGAAAGTGGTATATTTGGACCATCGGGAAATTCCATAAATTGTAGCAAAATAAAGAAACGAAAGAGGTTATATTGCACACCACATTGAAGTATTTGTTTGGAAGTAAAACAAATTTCAATCAGGATAAAAATGTGTTAACCAAATTATCACTTGAAATATTTTCAATGCCATTTGTAAACAGACAACGTCCAATAAAATCCAATATTTACTTCACATGTTTTATTTATTTAATATACCGTAGGGGAATGGTGATTATAGATATTGTTAATATAAAAGCTCTCATGCGTACCTTTTTTTTCGCCGCCACCTGCTAATAACACTCTTTTTGGTTGTCGATGATGTTGACACTACAGGCGAAGGGGATGCCGATGAATCAACAATTGAATTACGATTTGTATTTTGATTTTTACAACGATATTTAAACACACGTTTAAAAATTACACTCTTTTCAAAACATATAAAACGTTGTTGCTTCTTTAATTTTGTTTGTTGATCACCACGAACACTTGGTGTTGCCGAATTATTAATATTATTGTTATTATTATTTAATAAAATATAATTACGTTTATTATTATATATTTGTTTTAATAATCGTGTATGTTTACGATTATTTGTACACAATACACAATTACAATAACAAGAATTATTAACTGATGTTGAGGCTGATGATGAACATGCAGAGGATGCTGCACAACACGGGAGTAATACGTCTTCAATTTGACGGTTTTTATCAGTGGCAACAATTATAATATAAGGCATCTCACGAACACATCTAACACGAATAAAATCAAATATTGTATAATTCATCCAACAGCAAACAGGGCCGCGTCTTTAACGTCGAACTTGTGGTGTTTATTGTTAGTGATATACACAAACACTATAGTATAATCAGCGTGCCGCGTCCGCGTCCGACAAGCCCACTCCACATATACAAATAATCATATTTTAATGCATTTACTATAAAGATAGCTGTATTAGTGATGGTATGTATACATTATATAATACTCGGATCATTGTATTCATCGTTAGCTATTTCTTATCGTAAAATATTCCGACCATAACAATCGTCACTGATTTCTTTTCTTAAGCGAAGTAATTCTTATAATACATACTATCCGATAAAAACATATATGTGAAAGGGACCAAGCTTTCGCACACTTACAGTATTGATATTCCATCAAAAACCCTGCAAGGGCCCTGTTTTTTTAACAATTATCACACATTTTCGGAATCTGTGAATTAAAACCTTTCATTCGATACCAAACTCGATACATAAGTGAAAAATTTTTTTTTGGCAAGCATATAATGTCCGCTAATTTATATCCGCCACGATGGATTTAATATGACGTCACATGGTCTATGACACACAAAACGCCGAGACGAAGCGAACGATACCTCATTAATCAAAATCAGTTGAGAGGTTTAGTAGTTTACGGTGGTACATGTATAAATACAATCATACATAGACTGCTAAAAATAAAACATTTCCTTCTGGCTTTGTTGTCATCGGATAAAAATGAGAAAATGATTGGTATATATTTGTTGGGTAAGTTTCTCAGGTGCATATTTCTAAAAAAGGTAGATTCGGACTCTAGAGTTATGTCAAAGTTTTTAATTAAAAAAATCAGACCCATTATAATAACTTCCCAAAAGGGAAGTCAAAAATAATTGAATAGATAAAAAAATATTAATTTAACTATTTTTTATTATGGGTAGTCTTGAACTAAAATTAATCGTCATCCGCCAATTGTTTGCTTAAGTAGTATGTGTAATAATTGTATGTGTAATAATTGTATTACACATGCTTCTGTAATCGATAGTAATTATAGATATTTCAGCTGAAATTTTGACAAACGAATTGACTTAATGAAAAATAGTTTTTAAACAAAGTTTATTTCTGATAAATTTTTTGTATCTTAAGTTTGTTTCCGTTCATTACAATCGTAGAGACATATACATGTACCACTAGTGGGAACTCGAAGTATCTCTATTGGAACTCCATGTCTATTGGAACTCAAGCGTTGAGTTATCATTTTGTTATTAAGCTACCGTCTTAACGCACAGACGGACAATGCAATAGTTACATACATTTTATGAAGAACTTTGTCAAAATTTTTTTCGAAGCTTAATTTTTCTAACCATGAAAACCTTAATTTGTAATACACATAATTTATTTTACTCAATCTTTATTTACAAATATCAAAACATAGTAAAAAGTATGTAATTTTTAATTCTAGATTTTTAAACTCTTACTCAGAAACTTCAAACTTCGAAATAATGCATAATATTTTACTCTATAAATTTTGCAGTACACACTCGATTCAATTTGTCTCAACTATATACTATAAGAACCAGCAGCTGCCCAGTTAGAAAAATATCTATATCCTGTGTGTTCATAAGGGAACACACTGGATATATATATATTAATGAAGGGTAAATTGCTTAAATGTAATAAAAAATTTTTGCATTTTTGAAGTAAAATTACTTTTTAATGGTTTATTCCTTAACGATGATTGAAAAAACCTATTTTTTATAATTCCGAAAAATTTCTATATTCGAAAATTCACCTCTGTAGCTCTTTTCGTTCAAAAGTTATATCGATGTGAATAATGGTCAAAATTAAGGTGTAGTAATAGCACCGTAAGCACGAAGGCCAAAAACGCCTTATACTCGACCTTACACACTTCCGTGCTGTTAGATACGACCAGGCATCATTTGTTAAAAAGAAAAATGAATATACCCATCACTAATTTTAATCACATACATATAGTATAATACATATTAACATATTTAAAATGCTATATGTGCTTCTTTATAAAACCTATTATATGTATCTAAAAATATAATATGATGTCATAATGCAGATATATGATTTGTTGAAAATGATGTCATATTCGTATTTCATTGGTTGTATGAAAATTTTCTATCGTACATTTATTTTATATCTTAATATTTTACATGTGTATGTGTTTTTTTTAAAGTAAATGTATTGTGTGTGTGGTTTAATATATTGATATTTAACACAGTAGTTAGTTTGTAATATGAGTTTTGGATGGTTAACATATGAAAATTAATTGTAGTGAAAATCGCTTCTTTCGACATCGTAAGGACTGTCATAAGTTCACTACTTAAAAAAAAATTGATTATTTTACTAAAATAGCTAACAGCATTGTCTTGTGACGACTCTCGTTGTTTTTGTTGTCGATTTCTTATTTAACATTGATGATCGATAACGTACATGTTCTTTACGGTCATAAGACTTTTTTTGCACACAGTGACTGGTTTTTTATCAATTAATGGATAAAAGTTTTTAAATATGTTTAATAAAGAAAAAGGGTGACCAGCGACTTCAAGACAGTGAGCCCCTTTTTAATTGCTTAATGTTTATACGAGGCTGTTGGGTTTCTAAAAGACGTCAAGAAAGTAAATAACAGGTTGCTGGTCGAGACATTTGGCGACAACGCTACTAATGATAAGTTTGTCAATCTGAAGATGTTAGGAGATCATGAGGTGGAAAAGTGTTGCCCCATAGAAAATTAAACAGTTCCCAGGGGGTGATCTTTTGCAGTGACGTCATGATCTGCTCAATCGAAGACATCGTAGAAAATCTGTCCAACCAAGGAGTAATTGAAGCCCGAAGGATTAAGTCGAGGTAGGATGGTGAGTTGAAAAATGCATCTCTCTTCCAACTTACCTAAAGAAGAATTGATTTGCCATCATCAATCGACGCTGACATTCACAAAAAGATCCCCGTGTGTGCGTACGTCCCAGCACCGATGCGATACTATCGGTGTCAAAGATTCGGACACACGGCAGGTAGATTTTAATCTCCTCTAATTTTTGTATGTGGGGAACCATTGCTCGAAAGAAGACCGTGCAATGAGCCGATTACATACGTGAATTGTGGGGGTAGTCACTCGGCAAGGTCGAGGAATTGTTCCAAACACAAAGAGTAGATGGTTATCCAGAAACTTAAAGTTCTGATAAAGCTCTCATATCCTGAGGTGCACGGGAAATTGATGGGTTCCAGCCCACGCTCTCAGCGTGCCATCTTCTATGCCCGCGTCACAGCTACCGTCCCTTCATCTGACGCTTCTATACTTGGTAAATAGCTCGCTCTGCTGATGATGAAAGTCATCAGCGAGTTTTTAAATAAAAAATGAAGGGGAGACGAACAGGAAATATAGAAGAGGCTGGCCGTAGGGGGCACCCAGGAAATGATCCCACAACTTCCTGGGGCAATCCATATTACATTGGAATTGCAATGGAATTAAACAACGCTACTGTGAGCTAAATATGCTTCTGGCAGAAAATACACCTATACGTGTATGCATACAAGAGTCACATCCTAGACCGGCGGAGACATATACTCTGTGTGTATTTAAAAAAAAATATATATATATATATTTAGTTTAAAAAAAAAATTAAACACTTTATAGAAAATAATTGAATTATCAATTATTTTCATAAATATGAAATTAAGTTAATTTAGTAATTTTAATTAAAAGAGGTATTATGATGTATTTTTAAAAAAAAAATAATGAAAACTAAATATACGGTACTTTAGAAAAAAAAATCCAAAGCAGAGTATTGTATGTGGAATTATGAAAATTGGAAAACGATCGGTGCTAACGCGATACACGTAAATATAAAAAAAATAACACGTTGAACCGAAAGTCTTTCAATAAAAGCTGGGCCCATTAAAAAAGATAATATTGAGGTAGTAAGATCTTTACTATCCAGTAAGTGTCTAAGTTATCGACTAGTGATTCGAATCAGAAATACTGAAAATAAAAAAAGTACAAAAAAAAGAACAAAACAAAATATATGTAAAAATAAAATATATTTGAAATAAATAATTTTTCATTTAATATGTTGATAGTATAACTATCCTTAAAATACTAAGTTTGGTTGTACAAGTTATAAAAAAAATTACATGAATATGTACTAGATTGAACTGTGGTAAAAAGAAATATCGTATATATAAAAAAAAAACGACACTACAGTAAAAAAAATATGTTCAAATATGTCTGATTTGCAAAAATATAAATATACACTACAAATTTAATTCAGATACATAGTTGTATATAAAGGGGACTTTACGCTTCTGTAAAGAAAAACTACAAGGCCAAAAATACCAAGCGTATACAAAACAATATAGTTATAAATTGAAAAAGTCATTGCATATTCACATAAAATACATAAATTGTACAGCCAAAATGTGTATAGAATGTGTATTGAAATGTGACAAGTTTGAAAAACCACAAGTTTCGGAATGGTGAATTAAATAAATTATACAAAAAAAAAATATACTTAGATACAATCAGATAGAAACCATTAATTCGCCTATTCGATACTTCAGCACAATCCATAATAAATATTCAATTTGTAAATTGAAGAAATAAAAATTCAAAATACCATCTGATTAATTCATGTGAGACAACTACTTTTAGTAGCTGTACTGAGCCAACTAATTTTAGTAACTGTCTTGAGACAAGTACTTTTTGTAACTGATTTGAAATATGTGCGGAAATATCGAAGTAAGCTTGGATATACGCAAGTCATATCCGATCTAAGTAAATGTTTGTTGAAATTATGTAAATTCTCAACTCGCATAAACCAATAATTATATAAATTATTATTTTTTGAATAATAAAAATATGAAAACAAAATAATAATAAATTTTAAACAGTGGAGTACTAAAAAAAATTATTCTCCATCTGAAGAGTTATACCGTCGCCGGGAAGGATGTTTTGCTAGATATTCGAGCAAGGGGATGTTTCGATAAAGGATATGTATTAATAATGCAAGGCTTCGTATCAGGCCCATTGCCTTGACACCCCCCCCCCCGCTGAAAGCAATAGCTGTAAGAATATACGGATCGCTCGAACTCGCAGTATAAACAATCTATCTGCCGGACTTCGATTGGAATATCATTGTAGGGCTGTGAGCAAAGAGACGACTGTGGGAGACTCAACAAAATGTTTTTAGATGAGTCACCCTCGTGTTTTTTAAATTCCAGTGAGAAAACACGTTTAAATGCCAGAATTGGTGAGATGTCAGCAATTGATCTGACACTATCCTGCCGGCTATGACTCATCGACTGGAATGGATGGTACTCCCTTGATCCTTATGGGAGTGACCATCTACCAATTCAAATTTCTCATAACTCATCAATGTGTCCACATCCTACCTCGCTGAGATGGCGTCTTTGTCGCGTGAACTGGGGCACTTTCATGTGAAGTTTTCAAGCTCCCACATTGGAGGGAGACGTAGAAGAGGATGTGTGCTAAATGTCCTCTAAACTATCTGACTAAACTGTCGGTGTATGAACAAGAACGAAGTAACCGGTTATGCTTGAGCAGGTTTTCTGCAGGTTCCTTCCCGAACTCCGATGAATATCGGCATATTTTCTATCATAGTTGGCTGCAGCCGCATATCCTATCAATTCCTAGTCTATACACAAAAAATTCCTTCCACTACACTCACATCCTCCCATCCTTAGGCAGCACAATGGACCTTATGGTCGAAGTATAGCCCATCCAGGGCAGCCTCTATAATCTACATCTATCTATCTATAAATTTTATCGCAATGGTTTGGGCTCCTTAGACCCACACTATTACACATTTTTATTGAATGTTTTTTTGTTATGTAGGTTTTAAGTTTTAAAATTTTTATTGTTATCTAGTTTTTAAGTTTTTTTTCTGTTGCAGTGAAGGTCCTTTTACACCTTCACTGCAACGCTGTTATTTTTGTTTTTGCTTTTGTTGTTGGTTTTTGTTGTTGTTATTTATATAATTTTTATTTTGTTATTTTACTCCTACCGACTCAATTCATTTGACTAGGTAGTGTTGTAATATTTTGTGATATTTTTTTTATTTTATTTTGTATTGTTCTAGTTATAGCTTTTTAACTTAGGGGGTTAATGTACAAGCTCTCGTAGCCCCAAAAGGGGGGTGGGTCTTAGTGCTTAGTCTGGATGGTCAGGAGTCCCAAAATCTATGCGTCAATTCATTTCCCATCTCCCTGCCGCAAAAAAATTTGACTATATGGTATATATTATTTAATAGTAATAGTAAAATTTCTACAGGTGACAGTGATGTATAGTTTATGTATAAAGATATAAAAATACGTAGTATTAGCAAAAAAATTACAATTTTATAAAATTTTTTTGCAAATTATTGATATTACATTTGGATCTTGAAATATATTTACTGTGTTAAATTTCAAATGTTAAAGTTTGTGCAGTTTTTTAATATAAGGTGTAACAAAATGCCAACAATTGCAACATGTTATTTAAAATGAAACTAGTTGACACAGATGGCATTGCACGGGTAAGAATGACCACTCAATATATATATGCTTCCAATACTAAAAAGGATGTTATCGTTTATTTTTCCAATCGTTAATATTACATTGCTCTGAAAGTTTTTCTGAATAAATACCGTAGTCATCAAACCAGATTCGCATAGCATACTCACGAGTGCGTACGTAAATCTATCCGCTGCAGTAGATTTTTAATGCTCCTTCCACTTGTTACTAATAACCTTTATCCTGCCAATCACCCTAATTCCACTGTGGGTAACTGTACAACAAATAAGCAGAAGTGGAAATCTCATAAAATATAATTAATTAATTAACTTTAATTAATTTATAAAATTGGACACATAGCACTTCTGTGGCCAATAGCATTTATACCATAATGTGGTATATAGATAAACTGGGCAGATAAACCGAAACTTCTTTAATTAATATGTGTTTGCACCCACAATCTGTCGTTTATAGCGTCAATAGTGTCGCTATACACGATATTCACTGCACATAGAAACACAAATATATGGCCAAATATGTAAATGTATATATGCGTGTTCTATTAATATGAAATGTACAGTGGCGAATGTTTTAATAAAAAATATATTCAATTAATTTATTTTGATTATTAACTATTATTATATTCATTATTTGTATTTCACTGTTTATACAGGTTGTATAAACTAAAAGTTTGCCTCAACATATATGAAACATAGTTTAATTTTGTCTTAGGCCTGTGGAACCCGGGCCTAGGTGTGCGTCAATTTTTTGGAGATGCCAAATTTTGATAATTTGGCTATTAAAATTTGCTTGAATTAGTTTCAAGTATGATGTTATATAACTGGACGAGTAAAGTTATTTTGTTATTGGTGTATCAGAGATAATATATTTTTCAAAAATGTAATAGAAAAATCAGTAAATACTGAAACTTTAACATTACCCTACCAGAATTTTCCTAGGGCGACATCTAACCTAAATCCATCATATAAATACTAAGGGCGTTGGATCATTCTTTTTAATGATAGAAATTCTTTAAAACCAAGAAAATATTTTGATATTACATTTGAAAAAATTAGTTAAATTTTCATAACGTTTAGAAAGTCGTTTGCGAAGGAAAGCTCTTATTACTTCAGTAAAAAACGATAACATTTCAGCGATATTTGCTTGATGGATTAACATAATTGCTAAAATATGCATACAAATTTTCACATTGATTAGAAGATTTATCGGTGGATGATAGCTCGTTGGATTCCCAACGATGGTAGTTTGTCATTTAAATTAATTTTTAAAAATATTATTGGGGCGACTAATTAACTAAACTTTTGGAGTATGGATAAGAACGAAAGTAACGGGCTCTGCTTATGATGGATATCGGCATAGTTCCAATCAAAGTCGGCTGCAGTCGCACAACCTACCTCGTCTACATACTCGTCTACATACTTTTAGTATACTAATTTTTTTAGCGACCATAACTGTACCGACTTGATCTTCTTAATAGGATATAACATTTAAAAATTTTCATGTACATGTTCACCGTGACATCGCCAAAATTTTTCCATTATGTACGCTTGTATACTGTATTTTCTGCACCAAGTTTCATTTGAAAATTAGCCAAACGTCGTAATAGTAGTCAGAAGTAGTCATTTTAGTAATAATCTGACATATAGTAATTGGATGTGTGCACATACAAGCTACAAATTTACTTTAAAGATTTCTATAATTAATTATATCTAAGTGACAATTATCATCAAACACAAATGATTAGATAAATATCAAATAGTATTTTGATCCTGAAATATTTTTAATTCGGCTTAATAAATTTGAAATAAATTAAAATGTTTTTTGACTATCTTGTTCTAGAATAAAAAATATTTATAGAATTTCAATTACTAAGAGGGTGAAAAGGGGTATCAAAGTTTATGTGTATGAAAAATGAATATTATCTTATCGATGTGAAATTTGATGATTGTGTAGGCTATTTAAATCAAATAATTAAACATGTGGTTTCAAATGCATTCTAAATAATATAAATTAAGGTAATTTCAAAGATTGTATTTAAAACTGAGTATGCTGAAACATTAAATACTATTTACTTCAAAACTGATATATATTCTCCAAAAATTAATCATTTCGAAAGTGTTTTGGAGATGGCTTTAAAAACTTGAAATTTTATAAGAATAATTATAAAATTATTAAATAATTATGAAATAATTTTAAAATTTTATATAACGCGGCAAGTTATTTTTTTCTGATGATTTCAAATATTTTAAAACTTGGCGCGCTAAAAAATTTTAAAAGCATACTAAGGGAAAACTTTTTCAACCAAATTTAATCATACATTTAATCAATTTACCCCTCATTAATTTTTTTAGTAAATAGTTTACCGAGCTATTTACTTAGTAAATAGCTCGGATCTTTAATGGGATATCATCACTTTTTAAAGAACAACTATTATATGAAGTCTAGAGCTATTTACTTTTTAAATAGCTAGGTCCTTTCTTCCATATCATCCCTCTTTAAGAAGCAACTATTATATGAAGTCCAGAGCTATTTACTTTGTAATAGCTCGGTCCTTACTCTCATATCATTACTTTTTAAGAAAGAACAATTACACTAAGGATTATCCCGAAAACTCGGCCCTTTCTTACATTTATGTTTTTGGTCGGATATCACTCCTTTTTGAGAGGCTTAAATATACGAAGCCACACATACGACGCTTCGCATAAAACGCTACGTGTTTTGTTACGCTTTGCGTAAAAAATGACATACGCTTCGCTTTGCGTAAAAAAAAGACATACGCTTGGAAATAGCGATGTAGGTAATGAAATTTTTCAAAGTATTCTGGTAACTTGACTTTATTTTGGGGCGATTGGTGAAAATACTGTCATTTCGGCATGTATAGAACTGAAAAACGAAATTTTGGGGGGTGTTTTTTTTTGATTTTCCGGGAGGTTGCAATAAAAAATATTAAGTTTTTTGAAATAACTTGCTAATTTGTAGCTATTTAGCGTCGATTGCAAAAAACTGCATCTTTCTAGCACGTATAGAACAAAAGGGTTGGTTTTGGGGGTGTTTTTTCCAAGTGCAAAGGGTTGTAATGGAAAAATTTTCTTCCATCAAATAATTCTGTTATTTTGAACCTGTTCCACGTCGAATGGAAAAAAAATCTTTCTATCATGAATAGAAATGAAAAGGTCAGTTTTAGGGATGTTTTTCCCATTTTCGGTGGGGTTGCGGTGTAGGAAATGAATGATTAGTGAAAATCCCATCTTTCTAGCGTGTATTGAACAGAATAACGTAATTTTGGACGATATTTTTCTGATTTTCCGGGGGGTTGCACTGAAAAAATTGTAGTTTACCACGTTCTGCAATTTTTGTTTTTTTAATAATAAAACAATTAAATGTGTAACACATGTATGTTTACATACAAGTTATTGTACAGAATCTCATATGTTTGGTATTAACCAATAGTATTATAGAAATGTCATAGACCAATGAGCAGGCAGCGTTCATATATCATTTCAAATCGGTTTTAATATATGTATATCATAACACTTAACAAATATACAAACACAAAATATAAAATATCTCTCTTAATATTAGAACAATCGAAAAATACGAAGGTTTAATGTTGTAGGAAATCAAGTTTGCTACAATTCATCACTTTATCACTTTTGCTCAAACTCTAATTTGTACAGAGATATTAAGGAATTTAATTTTCAATCTTAAACCGTCAATAATTCTGTAAATATTAGTGTAACAGAAAAAATGATAAGAAACAAAATTATAGTAAAACTTAGTATCTGCAACTTTAATTCTTATAAATTTTTCGATTTTTCGAATATTAAGGGAGATATGTCAAATTTAGTGTTTACCCCTTCCTCTAAACCCCCCTTTCCCCTTGTTCGATTTTACCCATTAACAAACTTGACCTTTCTGATAAAATTAGAACTGTGATCACAGTATGTATTAACTATTTATGTTTTCTACATGGTAGTTTACTGATTATATAGTCTTAAATATTTCATCCAATCAGACAGCAGTCACACATATATCAACGAATCAAAAGCATATATGGTTTATAATGTTAATTTAATTTAAACGAAAATTGTAAAAATTTCCATTTTTCCGATACAAATTTCCAGTTTTCTCAATTTTTCCGTCGGTTTGGATACTAGATCTACCTGTATGCCAAATATCAACTTTACAGGATATCTAGAAGTAGCGTAGAATTATGATATACTATACATGTATTTTTAATGCGTAACCGCGAATTTTGCGTTTTTGAAGTGAAATAACTTCTTAACGGATAATTCGTTTAACGATTCGGTTTACGATCATTGAAAAAACCGGTTTCTTATAATTCCGTAAAGTATCGATATTCGAAATATCAACACTGTAGCTCTTTTCGTTCAGAAGAAATTTTGGGGTCAGATTGGATCTGATATTTCCTATAGTAATAGCACTGTAAGTGAGAAGTCCAAATGTCCCTTAAACTCGGCCCTGCGCACTACCGTGCTCTAGATCTTATTACATAAAAATTGTGTTTATATGTGTGTGTGTGATATGTTTTAATAGATAAAAAAGTCATAATTAATTATGACACAATTTTTACTTAAAAATTAGGTTCTGACATGGCCAAGGTTATCACTTACGTCACAACTCACTTTTCGAAATGCTGATGTAAATTCATGGTTTAGATCATTGGAATGCTTAACTATCCCAGAAATGCCACAAACTGATAGACGAAAATGATGATAATGATGATGATGATGAACTTCAAGAAAATTTTTTTTGTATATTTAAAAAAATATTTTCATGTGATAGTATATAGTTTATTTTTGATAATTACTATCTTTTTTAACACTGATTTTTTCTTAAAAATAATTAATTACATGTGATAATAAATAGTATATGTTTTTATAATTGTTATATTTTCATTTCCTAATAAAAATAGTATTCTTTTTTAATTGGTAACTTTTTATATCCTAATTAAAAAAACATTATTTTATTATAGATTAATATACCACACTATTTAGTAAGAAGACTTTTTACAATGCGGGTAGCCAGTTATTTTCTTGGAACATTATGCAATAATAGGGTGGGATAATTTAAACCTACTGACTAAGATATAGATCTTGAACATGATTCTGCTTGTTCCACGGTTATCATTAATTATAAACGGCAACTAAGGTCCAAATTACACGCGTCGCTGCTAATCTTGTTAAGTCATATAAATTCATTGTAATAGTATCGCACAACTCATATGCCCATTATTTTCTTGGAACATGATGCACCTAGGTATTAACCTTGAACATGTGTGCACTTGTTTGGTGGTTTACTTTAACCTTCGTTGCAATTGGCTATGAAGGTACAAAGTCCACCTGTCGGAGGTAATTTTAATAAAACGCGCTTGCGCGTATAGGACTAGTATGCAATGGATTCTGGGAAAAGGTGTTAAGTATATAATCCAACAAAATAGGAGACAGAAAAATATATTTAGCACTACTATCATAAATGAACATTACACTTACTTATCAACTAATTTTTTTGTTGACATATTATTTTTATTAAGAATTAAACATAGGTATTATACATTAGAAAAACGGTTTGATTGAGAGTATACAGTAAGTTTAAAGGAACGTCTGTGTTTTTTTTTTATATAACATTATAGATATTTACAAAAAGATGGATCGGATATTAAATTTAAAGTGAAGTTAGTATTATAATATTACAGTTAGTATTATAATTTTAACAGTTTTAAGCCGTTGTTGACATATTTTTATTGCTTCCAAACCTATATTTGACGCACTCAATTCTCTTAATCAATTGGCTAACTTACTAAGATTATGCCAAAGGATAAAGTTTCGTTTCTTTTTCGATGAGACGAGGTTACATGGAGGTTGAAATTTGTCGCGGTATCCTGGCTCTCTTTTTACTTCAAAGGAGCGCTGCCCGAACCTGCAATGATTCCGATACTCGACAAAAACAAAAAGAAATATATTAGTAGAAGATTTTACTAAATATTTTGTAATGAAATGACACGCACGTTTTTTGTTAAAGAAAAGAGAAAAAAAAATTAAATTAAACACAAGTTTTTACGAAACAAAAAAAAACCTGATTTTATTGCTTTAAAAAAAATGATTATCCAATTTCTTTTTCAACAATTATTTTAATTTTTTTTTCACACAATGTCAAACTTTGAATTACTTGATCAAATTACTTGTACAAATTCCAACTTTAACTTGATCTAGATTGAACAACAATTATATACTTTGAACTAATCAGACCATACTTGATTTTAAACTTTGAACGAATCAGACAATAGTCGATATTAAACTGATTTGAATCGACACTGGTCACCGGTTTATATACCCGCCATGGGTCGTTCTAGAATATGATTGTTTTTTTGAATAAATATTTTTTTTGACAATATATTTTCGCATGGAGGCTTCTAGAATATTTTAGTATATAAACAACCATGGACGTAGTCGGAGTGTTCAGATTATTCATAAAATCAATTAAAAATTATAATACCTCTCCAGGATTTGAATCATATCACACCCCGCATGGTTGATATTTAACCAGCGACTTAATGAACACGGCCAGTGTGAATTCAAAATCTATACACAAATTTTATGATCATTCATTACTGTAAGCTAGCTTTCTTCTGTTTACTTGTTTTACAAAAACTATCTTGTTTTTACAAAATTATTTATTTGTGATCTATTTATGTTATTTATTAAAAACATTCAATTTGTATGACTTTTGATTAAAATTAAATTATATGTAATAATTTTTTTTCAATTTTTGATTTTTTTTATATTTGAAAAACTTTAAATCAAAAGCATCTATTAATCTTATTATCATTTTTCGACTTAAAAAAAAAACTTAGTTTAAGAAAATAAATAAATCAAGCTATATTATTTTCTTTTTGTACTTCTTTAAAAAAAAAAAACTCCTTCTTTTTGCAAGGAGAAAAATATTGTTTTGTTCAATATTTTCCGTAATATTTTACTTAATATTTTTCTATTTCATAATTAAAATGTGTGTTGGATCAAAAAAATTATTCTCAATAATTTTCATTACAACAAATTCATTTTCATGATAAGTATGTTCGCTGTTTTTAGGTAGGTATCCATCTAGACTGTGATAACATGTCCGTTGACTGAACCCCTGATATCCGGTTGTAATGTTCGTTAGTATTATGCGTAATAATTTCCATTTATTTCAAAGGAATGCCGGTTCAATATCTTTTTAGATTGGTAATCATTTACTTCTGGTGCTGAGCTTTCATGACAGCGATCTACATGTCGATGCATGTTGTAACTACGTGAGAAAATTCTTCGGCAATATGAACATTCAAGCATTTTCATGTGCTTTTAAACTGAAACTATTAATGCATGTGAGTAAAAAATTGAAATAACTGGCTTATATAGATTTTAAACTGAATATAGAAGATGCTGTCAGGTGCCCGAAACTACTCCAAAGAGCTCCGAAACCACTCTGGAACTGCTCTATACTGCTCCGGAACTGCTCCCAAACAGCTGTATACTGCCCCGAAATGCACTACAATGAAGATATGGTAATTTGGAATTGGATTCAAAAAAATATTTACTCTGGACAAACGGATGGAATTATTGGTTTATCATTATTTGATCTGTCATATTATAATGTTTTTCCATCGGACGAATTTTCTGACTATGTTCAACTCAAAGAAATTGTAAAAATTATTTACTAGAAAAATGAAAAATAATGATATAACTTAATTTATTTAATATTTTAATTTTATATACATCATAATAAATAACAATTATAAATAAATTATATAATAACTTAATGTATTAGATAAAATAACAAAAATTTGTATAAATATTAAAAAAAATAACATATATATATATATATATTTTTTTTTTTTTAAATTTTTTTGTTCTCATCCTAATAAAATATTATTATCTGTAACATATTTGTGTTCACAAAAAAAAACTCAATCTCACCTCACATTTATGTGACTAGACTTTTTTCATCAATATATGAATTGTGTGAAGAATCAAAGCCCAACCATTTAACTTTAACCTTTGAACCACGTTTAGCTAAAACTTTTTCTACTAAATACACATTTGGATCTTTAACTTTCTGTAATTCTTCAGCATAAAAACCACCCAAGATATTTTCTTTCTTGTTATCCTTAAGTAAATATGTTCTTGGATTGGTTAGTTTTACTTCACGAATTTTGAATCTTTCTGATGTCCAAATGGATGAAATCCACGATCAAACACTGTTCTAAATTTACTTATTCTCACATGATCACCAATATCAAATTTTTGTTTCGGTTCCACTTTCTTAATGTGATTGTATGAAGCAGTTAAAATTAGTTTTTTGTTTCGTGTATTTACTTGCACCGGTTTCATTTTAACTGTGCGATGATATGAATTATTGTAGCACTTAATTAAGTCAGGTAATACTTTTATCCATTTATGATTACCATAAAGACTGAAATGTTTATACTTCATCGATTTCAGTGTGCGTATAAATCTTTCCACAATACAGATCTTTTTATTCGAATACACAGAATAATGGTTTATGTTGTACTCTTTCATTAACCGTTTAAATTTTTCATTATAAAATTCAGTATCATTATATGTTTGTAGGTTTTTCGGTGTATGATCTTTTATAATCTGCTCCATAGCAGTTACTACATCCACGGCGTTTTTAGACTTTAGTGGAATAGCCCAACTGTACTTGGAAGAACAATCGACTACAGTCAATATATTTTTAAAGTTGGTATTTTGTCTAGCGTACGGTTTCATCTCTATCAAGTCAGCCTGATACAAATCATTTATTCCTTTTATGAGAACCCGCCTTCTTTTGATATTGCGGCGAGCTTATTTATGTAACTCATTCACAACAATTTGTGTTTTATTCATTTAGTTATTTATATTGTAAACTGATAGTTACATATAAAAACAAAGATTTTCCTAGTGTATACGCTTTATCTTTAGGTAGGCCAAACTGTAAACGAGCCTTGGATTTAATTGTAATAGATTGATTTCTATTTACAGTGACACCATTAATAAGGAACACAGAGTACGATGGTGTAATGTTCAAATGATGTATTTTCGCTGATATCGGAAATTCGAATAAAAAAATGTTTTATTTGCATCTATTATATACCGAGAGAGGTACGTGGCTGCATCTTCATAAAATTGTGTAGGCAGCGCATTCAGTATTGATTTATGAAAATATCCATTTAATTTTCTATAAATATTGTTAAACAACTGAGTGTTAGCATCATTCATGTACAAGCGTAGATAGTGTATACAAATCGACCGCATCCGTTGAATATTCCGGACTTTCTACATTAGATATCCTTTTATTTTTTCCACCAAAATATGACTCAGATTTATTTGTTGATAAGCACTTTGTTTCAAGAGTTTGCAAGTTCACAGCATCATGTTTGTCTACAGGATTTTGTAAATTTATAATTCGCTTGGATTTTGCATCCAAGTTTTCATCTAATGATACATGATTAGTTTTTAAATGATAACTTTTGAGGAGAGAGCGTCCGAATTTATCTATACTGTCCATGATAAAGTCTGAATATTGAATGATGTATATATCAATTTTATATTACTATATATCATCAGCTAAGGTTCAATATCACTTTAAAAGAAGTCTCTTATAAAGAGGTTTTAAAAAACCTTTTTATATAAGAGAACTCTTTTAAAGAGGTTTTTTTTATAGAGAAACCTCTTATAAAGTGACCTATTTATAAAATTACCTCTTTTAAAAGAGGTCTCTTTATAAATAGACCTCTATATATAAGAGACTCAGTATATTATATTTTCTTCTCTTAGTTCTGATATGATCGAGAGTTTATCTCGTTTACATGACTATTATTTCCGGCTGCTTGTGATGCATACAAAAGGCGTAATCTATCAACCAATTCATCAGCTACATTCCAATATACATAATTTGTTGGTTTATTATTAACTGTGGATAACGTTAAACCATCGCCAGAAACGGATAGGTGTTTCTTAATAATATTTTTATATTTCAAACTTCTAGAACCCTGAATTTGCCCAGCTGAGTCATAATTCCGCTTATGAGCATTAGTAGATTTTATAATTTCTATATATTTATTCAAATCTTCTTCTGTATAATTTCTGGGTGAATTTTTTACTAAAAGTTCAAATAAACCCACAGTTCGTTTATACCACTCATCGCCATCTTGTATATCGTTATGGTAAAACGTTCTCAAAGGCTTAGCGGACCTGGAGGATTTCTTGAATTAAAATTCCCAAGGCCCGATTTGCCCAGAGAATCGTCTTCAGATGAAAACGCAGTGGAATAATTTTTGCTCGTGAGAATGTTCGCGCAGAAGTTTGAACTGAGTTTGGTGAAATGTATTGTGCAGTTGGTTAATAAAAAACAAACTAGTTGTTTTGACAGATGTGCTTGTCAAGACAAAAAAAAGTTAGTGAATTCAATGTGTTGATTTTTTAATTTTTTTTAAGGTAAGAATGTATTTTTTTTATCTTGTAATAATTGTTTGTGAACTCCTATAGTAATTTACCCCCTGTTAAATTAATGGGGTGGTTCAATCAAAGATAACAGCTTTTTAATATGTTTATTAATTCATTCTACTTCAATAATAAAATAACTATTAAGACATTTGCAATTGGGAATCTCACTTCCATATACAAGGTAGTATGATCTTCCCAATGAATATAAATTGTTTTAAATAAGAAATAAAAATAAAATGTGTAACAAACAGACGCAAATACGTGTTTAGTGAATAAATGTTAAATATAAAAAACACAATAAAAAAAGGTATTTTAGTAATTTCGCTGTTTAAAACGGAAATTAAAAAAATAATTGTGTGACGAAGCCTGGTTGTTTCTAAATTGTTTTAGGAAAATTGAATGCAAACTGTGGCCCCGTTGATCAGTATGGGCGAAGCGGTAGGATTTTCGGAGCTTTGGTTCGGTTCAAATCCTACCCCTTGGCACCATGTAAACACGTGTTCGACACTTGCCGTGGTCGGCGGTTTAATCGGCACGAAACGAGGCAAGTGTTCACGTTTAGGTACGAGGTTGCGCGTGGTATGATTCAAATATTAACAACCAGATTTTGTCGTACTATCAGTAAAATTATTAATATTGAAAATTTTAAAAAGGCGCTGAGTGTCGTAGCGGCACACAACTCAAAGATAACAAAAAAATAAATAAATCGTAATTTTAAGTATGCTAAATGTAAATAACCTCCAACAATGGTTAATTTTTTTAGAAAAAAAGAAACGTGTAATTGATAAAATGTTCGAAATAAAAGAAAATTAGTAGTCACCTGAATAATGCCCACAATTAGCTGCTGCACTTGGAAGTCGCTTGAGCAGTAGCTTAGACACCAGGAGATCGCTTGTTGCAGTGTATCGTTGAGGCCAGTATGGTCGTTTGTACCAGCTGAGTCGTTTGAGTTATCGTGTTTTTTGATATCTGGTTACCCAGCTTACGAACCGGCGTGAATGATGGTACTGTTTCTAAACTCGTTTCATCCAAAGGTGCCTGCCAACCTGGAACCATGTGTTGGGTTGATGGAACACGAGGTCGGTCCAGTCAATTCAAACAAAAAACAAAAATTTGTTGTTTGGTTCTTCCTTCGGTCTATTCTTTTGGTATAACCAAACGCGGTTGATTCGAAGCATGCTTCGTATTGTTTTAAAAATAAACTGTATCCAACAAATTATTAAATTATAAATTTTTATTTAATAACTTATTAATCGCTGAGTATAAAATTTTTGTCAATGTACAACTGACTATGGTTGTCAAAAGAATGAATCTCCTGCCTCTTGTTTTTGTTTGTTTGACCGACATGGGTGTAGTTTTCATTCCAACACATGGTTCGCGCCAAAATCGACCCAATAGAATGGTTTTGCGGTTTTTTGTGATGTTTTCGTGGCGCCTCTAGTTTTATGTGCGATAACCTGGTACTTTCGGCTGTACTCAATTATCAAACGGTAATTGTTCTTATTAATTACGGGGGCCATTTAATAATTTATATTTTAATATAAATTTATATATTTTTTTTTTTGGGATTGTTGACTATGAAAGTTGAGTCGATTGTTGAATTTATTTATTTATTTATTGTTATTTATTATGAACCAACGTCAACGATTCGCAATTTGTTAAATAAATTAACATTTTATTTTATTTTTTGTATCAGGTGAATTATTAATTCCTAAATAAGATTGTCTCAATGCTTAATGTGAACAGAAGTATTACCTATATACAATTTATCTTCATTATTATTATAGCGCAATCCATAATAATGATCAATGAGTTTACTATCTTTATATGCAAATATATCATAAACGTATTTACCAGCAATTTCACCATACATATCAGTGAAATATTGATGTGCGCGGTGTACAATTTCTTCTGATTTTATCATATCCCTAAATACATCATCGGGAGTACGTGTACCTTTATCAACGTATTCAGCTGAAGGACTTGGTGAAGTGATAGAATTTTTACCAACATGAAATAGTTTTCTTTTCTAAATTGGCGTGTGAGGTAATTGTTCTTGGTTCATTCTTTCCTTAATTGATGTATACGGTAATTGCTCTTCATGCTTAAATTTTACCTCTTGTTTTTCCACCAGTTTATTCAACGGCTCAGTAATGGGCTTAAATGTCTTCTCTAGGATAAAAATGGATACTTGATCACCTGCCTTGAGTGTGTTATACTTTTTACGTAAAGCATTACTCAATTCAACCAACGCTTTCTTTGTCTTGATCATGTTATCTCATCAAAATACACAACTTAAATGACTATAATTGTTATAGACCTATCTTAATAAAAGGGCTTCGAATAAATAAATAAAAATTTTATGTTTAAATATATAGTTTTATTGATTATCATATAAAATATTAAAACATAGTTTTATTTAAAAAATTTTTTTAACAAATAGTTTACATTGGATGTAGCACAGTGATTATGGTGTAAGATACAAAGTGCTTTCGAACTTACATTATTTTTATGAAATGAAATTCCACCTTCTTAAGTTTCAATATGTACTGCCTTTGTTGATTTTGGTGTTAGTTTTTCAATACATAATTTTTTCTCATCGCCTTTGCAATATATAGTATTGTTGTGAACAATGCATGATAAAACGTTTGATAGTTCTCCATAATCGGTGGATCCCTGATTCCAATGTAGACCATGATAATTTTTGGTCAACCAGAGCACTTGTTTTTTATCGGAATCACTTAAGGTGTTGAATGTAAATGGTGGTTTAAATATATAATGACCAAAATGATTACCATTTGTATCAACAAAACTGAGTTCTTTAACAATAAACTCATTGTTAACTTTAAATCCTTGTATGTCCACAATGTATGCCATCTTAAACCACTTCGTTTACAATTTTTGTGAGTGGGTTATATTTAAATAATCGATCATGAAAAACTAGAAAATATGCACGTGTTTATACAGGAAAATTAGCAGCAGCCTGAAATTCAACATGAATATCCACTGCTGGTGATTTAAGTGATTCAGGGTGGTTTGAACAATCAATAACAAATAAAGGTGCATTCTCTATAAATTCATTTTTACCTAACAAAGGTTCAGCTATAGATCGATTATAGTAGGAATTCTGGAATCTTCAATACATATCATATAGGATTGCTGTTTGTTTTTTCTGAAAATTAAGATTTAAAATTGCGTACGGATAAACTTCACCATTTAAATAGACTTTTATATTCGTAATATTACAATCATCAAATTGGCTGGAATCTTTTAAAATATTCCTATCACGATCTATTTGGAAGCATACAACAACATAGTCAAGACATTCGGAACTAGTCTTGACACACCATACTTGTCTGTCAGTTTGTTGCATTTCTGGGATAGTTAAGCATTTCAATGATCTAAACCACAAATTTACATCAGTATTTTGATTTACTACATTATATAGTTTTGTACGCATGTCATCAGCAACTTTTACATATGGAACGCACCATTCTAATTAGTTAATTGTAATTTTAGGATTAACTGTTGCGATTGCTGGAGTAAAACAATTGATATCATCATTGGCACGAATAATAATAAGTTCTTGTTTCATGTTTACCATAATTGTAGGATAATCTTAAAAAAAATCCATATATATTTTCAGTGGTTATACGAACATTGAATAAACCACTGGCATCTTTTTTGAATTCATCACCAAAACCAGCATTGAGTAACGTTTTACTCTGATTTTCATTTAATTTTAAGTAGTTTTTTATAGTGCTTACAATATCAACATTATTAGTATGATCAATTACTTGACCACCAATTTCATAACGAATTTCTTGGAACATAAATGATATAGCGTTCGATATGAACTGTGCTCTCACATGGTAATGTATATAAATCTTGTGACTGAATGCAAATTCAAATCTTATCACTAGGCTCAAATTTTGTTGAATTAAACGCTTGGTGATTGTGATATTCTAGTCCTGTAATCGTATTATCAAACTCAGGTAGGTTACTTCTAAAAAATAACTTAGTTGGTTATTTTTTGTTCGTTACTTCTAAAATATTTCTGCCATGTTCCTTTTTAATACAACACAATTTTATACGTATAACTGATTTATTTAATTTAAGCCAAAATTAAACTAAATTTTAACCAACACCCTGCCGTTATTTATTTTTTAGTTTTAAATCAATTGATTGTAGAAATTTTCGATTACTGAGTGATAATCGGTTTCGATTGTTATGTTGTAATCGGTTTCGATGATTGTGCTTTATTCTATTGTTGTCTGATAGAACTTGTATTATCTGACAGTATGTTGAAACACTACCTCCAAAGTAACGTGTAGGGTGATTTAATAAAAAACCCATTATAAAGTTATCAGATGCAGTCCAATAGTTATATTTTCACCTCTTAAGTTAACTAATTTACCTGATTGATCCACCAAAGAGAGCGTAGTGTTGTTAATGGCTCGACAATTGATGGGTAAATAGATTACATTAGTGGGATGCACTATAATTTCATAGCCTGGAGGTAAATTTGGTGAGAAATGAAAAATAGTGTGATTTATTTCATTGTTATGATATGAACCACTTATAATATTACAAATAACATATATTGTTTCTATAGAGAGAATGTTAACACTAGATTCACTGATATGCCTACTGTCTACACTAAGTTATTTATTTTTGAAACCCCACATCGGACCAATTGAGTCTGATGGTTCAAAATTTATCATTTTTGTGCACTTTATTTCACATTTAAGGGTGTTTGTGTTGGAATGCAAAATAATAGTTGCTTTTTCATCTAGAGAATGACTTAAATAACGTGAAATGTCATCAATTACATGTGATCCAACAGGTATTTCAATTACCTTATCATCATTATCGTTGTAAAATTTATTATTTGTTATATCAATATTTGGAATTGGGTGATATGTTTGCAAATTCACGAGCCTCATCACATAATTAGAATTTTCATCTAACTCTATAGGTGGGAAATAGTCTGTTGTTAAAACAGAACTATTACCTGTGAACGTTAACACGAAAGACATATTGATAAATGATAAGGTTGTAGCATGTGATGGTTTATTTATCCAACAAAAATTTTAATCATAAATGTCCACATATTGTAGTATTGAATTTTTGTTCTTGATTAAAATTATACTGGATATCACATCTTTTAAAGTATTTAATTATTTCTTGCGGCGGCTGAAGGTTACCAAAGCTATCGAAATAGATAACATTCTTATTAAATTGTTTATACACCGTCCAATGAGTTCCTCTATTCTCGGCTATGTCGTGATTGATAATTCGGGTCTTATTTTTGTTTGGTGATTTGGGTAGGGTGTTACGCATAAAAACTCCACGAAAATACGGAATATTTAATTTTTAACATACTCAAACAGTTCCGTATCATAAAATGCTCTGCGTGGTAGCGTTTTTATTAGTTTTTTGTTAGGTGTAGCCCCATATCCCTGTTGTTAGGTTTTAAATACAAGCCTTTACCCATTGCTATAGCCTCCATTGATTTATTGTGACGTTGGCTCTCACTAAGTTGTTCACGTGCACTCTTATAATTTGTTACAGCTTTAGCAATACCTGACGCTTCACCAGCTGAAGCTCCAAGAGCAGAGAGTCCAGCAAATATGGGAATTAATGGAACCACACCACCTGATTTTGGAACTGGTATAACACATGTTGGTGCTTTAATACGTTGGCCGCGTACTGCAGCTTTCGCAATCATTACTGCTTCCTTTAAATATACTGGTTGAGATTCTTTTAATGCATTTCTATCTTTCCTAACTGACGCTGTAAAGTTTATAGCTTTCTTTGTCTGCTTTTTCTTCTTCTTTTTGGTCTTCAATCTCATACCAAGAGCAGTTTTTGTTTTCATAGTGCCTGTGACGAATAAGGACCCTGTCCTTCACTAACTGTTGAATCGGAGATGACGCTTTTTCAAATATTTACTTTTTAACCCGACTTCAAAAAAGGAGGATGGTTCTCAATTCGTCTGTATTTTTTTTTATATATTTTTTTTTTTTTTTTATATTTTTTTTTTTTTATGTGTGTCACCTCAGAACTCCGACATTTATGAACCGATTTTGAATTTTTTTTTTGTTTTAAAAGGTTTGGTTTCCCATTGGTCCCATTGGCACCAAATCGCATTCTGATGAGGGGATCCCCGGAAAATCAAGGAAAATCCTCATTTTATATGTGATAACTGATATCTGCGAATTTTTTTTTTTTTTTTGAAAGGGTATACTCATTCATAATGGGAAAATAAGAAAATTTTTTTAAAAACCGACTTCAAAAAATTTTTTTACAAAAAAAAAAACCGACCCCAAAAAAAAAATTTTTACAAAAAAAAAACAAAATGCATGTAAATAAAATTGAAAATCTGTTATAAAAAAATGCTCTTAAAATTAAAAAAAAAAAAAAAAAAAACGGGTAAAAAAAAATGTGTTATAAAATTCACTAAAAATTAGTAAGTCGTTTAGTAGGTCTACCCATATTTAGACAAATAAAACTAGTTATAGAACTTCAAAGTCACTAAAAAGCGAGAAATAAACCATATTTTGACAAAATGGAAACCCGACTTCAAAAATAAAATATTCTATAACAAAAAATGCACTAAAAAGTAAAAAAATAATTGCATATTCTTGTGCCAATTTTAGTTCACCTAAGCAAAAATTTTTAAATATATTTGTACAATTATTGTTATTTTTGGAGGCGGTGTCCAAAAATTATGTGAATTTCTCTATGCTGACACCGCCTCCAAAAATAACAATAATTGTACATATATATTTAAAAATTTTTGCTTTGGTGAACTAAAATTGGCACAAGAATATGCAATTATTTTTTTACTTTTTAGTGCATTTTTTGTTATAGAATATTTTATTTTTGAAGTCGGGTTTCCATTTTGTCAAAATATGGTTTATTGAGTAAGCGATGTCATGCGCCATACAAACCTGATCCAATGAGTATTTTGGTTTATCACCACGTCCTAATCGTTCCTTTAGCTTAGTGCCCGGTCCACAATATTTATAAGTTGGTATGTGTTACTCAATCGGTAATTTATTTATAACTGTATTAACAACACATTTTCCTTGATGTGTCCTCGAACGAGGCATACTTCTAAATGTTTCAAGCAATCATGTTCACGTCTATTTAAATGAGTTGGTTTTATATTTTAGTTTTAGCTGTTTGAAAAATGCGATTTCATAAGCAACAGCATTTTCTCATTGTTAAAGATTTAATACCCAATAATACAGATAATCACTCCTATCCCATTTTCAGATTCACTACGAGAAATAATATGTGGTCCTAGTGGCTGTGGTAAAACAAATTTTATGCTAAACTTAATTTATCATGAAAATGGTAAACATCTTGAAAACATCTGTGTCTACAGTAAATCTTTTTATCAACAAAAATATCAATTACTAGAAGATACTTTTGGATGGAGTTGAATATTTTCCATTTAGCGATACTAGTGAAATTCTTGATCCGCATGAAGTACGTGAACAAAGTTTATTCATTTTCGATGATGTGAGCTGCCATTCACAAGAACGAATCAGATAATTATTTAGTATGGGCCATCGGAAAATTGATTGTTTTTACCTTTGTCAGAGCTATATGCACGTGTTCCAAAGCATAACATAAGGGACAATACAAATTGTTTGGTGTTATTCAAATCTGATGACTTGCATTTAAAACACATCTTTGATGATCATATAGGGGGCTCTGATATGAATTTTAAATAATTTCGTGATTTATGCAGTCATTGTTGGACTTCTCCTAATGGTTTTGTTGTAATAATGAAAAACTTCCCCCTTAATGATTGTCGCTATAGAAATAGTTTTGATGAATACATTGAATTATAGAACGATACCTGATACATCTACTGTCGCAGTTGTTACCGCTATGCAACAGATTATAAAAGATCATACACCGAAAAACCCACAAACAGATAATGGTACTGAATTTTATAATGAAAAATTTAAAAGGTTAATGAAAGAGTACAACATAAACCTTTATTCTGTGTATTCGAATAAAAAGACCTGTATTGTGGAAAGATTTATACGCACACTGAAATCGATGATGTATAAACATTTCAGTTTTTATGGCAATCATAAATGGATAAAAGTATTACCTGACTTAATTAAGCGCTACAATAATTCATATCATCGCACAATTAAAATTAAACCGGTGCAAGTAAATACACGAAACGAAAAACTAATTTTAACTGCTTCATACAATCACATTAAGATGGTGGGACCAAAACAAAAATTTGATATTGGTGATCATGTGAGAATAAGTAAATTTAGAACAGTGTTTGATCGTGGATTTCATCCATCTTGGACATCAGAAAGATTCAAAATTCGTGAAGTAAAACTAACCAATCCAAGAACATATTTACTTAAGAATAACAAGAATGAAAATATCTTGGGTGGTTTTTATGCTGAAGAATTACAGAAAGTTAAAGATCCAAATGTGTATTTAGTAGAAAAAGTTTTAGCTAAACGTGATTCAAAGGTTAAAGTTAAATGGTTGGGCTTTGATTCTTCACACAATTCATATATTGAAGAAAAAAGACTACTCACATAAATGTGAGGTTATATTTTAAATTTTCTATTAAAAGGGGCCACTAAAAAATTACTCATTACATTTATATTTTCGAAATCTTTAAACCGATTATTAAATTGTAAAATTACCGTTTCACTAAAATAACTTTTAACTTTTTTAATTCAAAGTAGACTAACTCGAAGAAACTCAGCCAGGTTGAGTAAGATTTTTGTATAATATTATAAGAGTTTGTATAATAGTGACCATAAAAAGAGTTGGTATTAATATATATATATATATTTTTTTTTAGAAAATGTTTTAATTATAAGAAGAAAATAATTATAATTGGTACGATACCCTGTATTTACTCTATCTCTTTTCCTACCTCTCACTCAGAGCTTGTGAAATCAAACGTTGCCCACCTATGTCATATACTACTGTTATATATTATAATATTTATACAAATTTTTGTTAACTTATCTAATACATTAAGTTATTATATTATTTATTTATAATTGTTAAAAATGAAATATCTTATTACCTAAAAATTGTCTATTAATCAAAATTAATTTTTTTTGTGGAATCAAGTTTCAATTTTTTATTCTTTCCAACGGGAAACTGACAAAATCAATGTCATACGAAACCTCAATCGTAATATAGAAGCAAAAAAAATACTATAAATTCTAGAATAATAAATGTCAATTTTATTTTTTATTAGTATATTGTAGTGTAAAGATGGCAAGAACTTTAAACCTGCTCTTAATCAGATACTATATTGATCACGCAAGTATGTATTATATTAATCTTATAAACAAGTGAAGGACAAAAAAAAAAGTGTAAAATTAATTAATCTTTTCTATTGTTTGTTTTAGTGAATTATGATTGGGCTTATAGGACACTACACGAAATTGTCGCAGATGGGGTACATCATTGCCCCATTTATTACATTTACTTTTTAATAAGAGCAAGTATGTCTATTTATTTTTATTTATTATTTAATTTTTTTACTTATTGAAGTTTTTGTTTCTTTAGCTCCAACTGAAGACTTTAGGGTGCGAGCTCTAGAGGGGTTACGGATCCTCATTGATGAGGAAATTGAAAATGAGTAATTTAAATTAAATTATTGTATTTAATTTTGTTTATTCTATGTACACATTTTAATTTTTAAAATTTGTTTTTAAGAGGAGGGTAGAGAGGATGAACCAGAAGGAGAAGAAGAAGCTGAAGAAAATGATGAGAGTTTAGTAGATGATGATGAAATTGGGGGACAAATTCTGGATGAGGAAATAGATTTGTACGATGTCGATTAAAAGTTTGTAATTATTTATTTATTTATTATATATATATATATATATATATATATATATATATATATATATATATATATATATATATATATATATATATATATATATATATATATATATATATATATATATATATATAGACTGGGTACAAACGATTCGTCGGTGTTACAAATCGGTACAAACGATAAAATTGTCGGAAAGACTGGGTATAAACGATTAAGTGTGGGCACAAACGATTTGCCGTTGGTACAAATGATAAAAGTGCATGGGTACCGACACATACTTCCAAATTTGTCCACCAGAGTCGTTGGTGGTGCTGCAATCGGTGGTTGGGGTTCGGGAATTTGTGGCGCTGCGATCGGTGGTTGTGGTTCGAAACTTTGCTAAGCGAGTGGAGGGACAGGGGCATGTGTTTTGAAAGGTTCTGATCTCGGCTAAGTTTGGAGGATGGTATTGGTGGGGGCGCTGCGATCGTATTGTCGCGAAATTTAATTGGGAAGAGTCAATTGATAACAAATCAGGTGTTTTGTTGCGACGTAGTTTTGTTGAAATTAACCTGAACTGAATTTTGCTGATTCGGCAAATTTTCGTTTATTGCAATGATATATCTTAATACATAAAAAAATGACATAATTTATTAGTTTTTTAATTTATTAATTTTTTTTTTGGAATCATATTTCATTTTTTTTTATTGTGTTGCAAGGAATTTTGCTTATTCGGTAAATTTGCGTTTATTGAAATGATATATCTTATTACATAAAATTGTGACGTGTTTCAACATATCAATGGTAAGCATTTTTTAAAACAAAATATTACACAACATCCGCTGTACAATCCAAAGCCACGCGCATTTTATAGAATTGATGACCATGCAAATTCCTAGTGCATTTCATAAAACTGATTAATAAGCAATTTGTCATGAAATATGATTTTTTCGTTGTTATACAGATAACTTTGAAGATAAGAATTTTTTTTAAATAATATATATATATATATATATATATATATATATTTTTATTTTTTTTTGCAAATCAATTCATTATAAGTATTATTATTATTATAAATAAATTTTTTAACAAATTTTATAAAAAGTTTTAAATGACCCTGTTTATTTTTTTACTCCATAATACATAAATAAAAATACATGTGGAATTTTTTTACTTCATAATATATAAATAAAATACATGTTGAATTTATTTTTTAACGCTTACAATTTTTACGAATTTTTTTAAATATTTATCGAAGGTTCAATTCGATACTTGATAAATATTGACATGATGAATTCATATTTTCTATATACTGCATAAATAGTTGAAAATAATCCTCTTCTGGTTGCTGTTCGCTTAAACCATCCCGTGGTATAAATTCATTTGGTTGATCAGGTTGCTTTTCGTTTGAACCATTCCATGGAGTAAATTCATTAGGCTGATTAGGTTGCGTTTCACTTGAATCATACCAGGGAATATTTTCTGGTTTTGGATGATGCCAGGGAATATTTTCTGGTTGCTGTCCAGCAGTAGGTTTCGATGCTTTATTATAGTAAAATTTCAATGCGTCTTCTATTACATTTGGTTTTGAATTATATTACGAACTCGAAATCCACGTTGATTCATATAGAAATTATTATAAGTCTTCTTTAAAAAACCATTATTACTTACAGCTTGAAAATCCGAGTTCTCGATATGATTATGAACTGGGTTTATATGATCACATATAAACATGGCATGTATGATGCATTGGGCGAGTGGTGATTCTTGTATTTGGCGGTAATTCTTGGAAGGAATTTCGGCTTTGTTTTAATTGATGTAGTAATTTGTGATTAATTGGCATTAATCATAAATTACTTTTAATTTTTTAAAGGTCTGATCATTTATTTAAAAAAAATTCTTATCTTCAAAGTTATCTGTATAACAACGAAAAAATCATATTTCATGACAAATTGCTTATTAATCAGTTTTATGAAATGCACTAGGAATTTGCATGGTCATCAATTCTATAAAATGCGCGTGGCTTTGGATTGTACAGCGGATGTTGTGTAATATTTTGTTTTAAAAAATGCTTACCATTGATATGTTGAAACACGTCACAATTTTATGTAATAAGATATATCATTTCAATAAACGCAAATTTACCGAATAAGCAAAATTCCTTGCAACACAATAAAAAAAAATGAAATATGATTCCAAAAAAAAAATTAATAAATTAAAAAACTAATAAATTATGTCATATTTTTATGTATTAAGATATATCATTGCAATAAACGAAAATTTGCCGAATCAGCAAAATTCAGTTCTGGTTAATTTCAACAAAACTACGTCGCAACAAAACACCTGATTTGTTATCAATTGACTCTTCCCAATTAAATTTCGCGACAATACGATCGCAGCGCCCCCACCAATACCATCCTCCAAACTTAGCCGAGATCAGAACCTTTCAAAACACATGCCCCTGTCCCTCCACTCGCTTAGCAAAGTTTCGAACCACAACCACCGATCGCAGCGCCACAAATTCCCGAACCCCAACCACCGATTGCAGCACCACCAACGACTCTGGTGGACAAATTTGGAAGTATGTGTCGGTACCCATGCACTTTTATCATTTGTACCAACGGCAAATCGTTTGTGCCCACACTTAATCGTTTATACCCAGTCTTTCCGACAATTTTATCGTTTGTACCGATTTGTAACACCGACGAATCGTTTGTACCCAGTCTTACCGACATTTATATTGTTTGTACCGGTTTGTTCAACCGCCAAATCGTTTGTACCCATGCGTACCGACACTAATATTGTTTGTACCGGTTTGTTACACACCCAAATCATTAACCGACATTTATATTGTTTTTACCGGTTTGTTACACCGCTAAATCGTTTGTACCCATGCGTACCGACACTTGTATTGTTTGTACCGGTTTGTTACATTGCCCAATCAATTGTACCCATTCGTAATGGTTTGTACCCATGCGTACCGACACTTTTATTGTGTGTACCGGATTGTTTCACCGATAAATCGTTTGTACCCACTCGTAATCGTTTGTACCCATGCGCAGCGACACTGATATTGTTTGTACCGGCATGTACCACCGACATATCGTTTGTACCCATGCGTACCGTCACTAATATCATTTGTACCACCCATAAATCATTTGTACCCACACTTTTTCATTTGTACCCAGTCTTACCGATAATTTTATCGTTTGTACCGACTTGTAACACCAACAAATCGTTTTTACCCACCCGTAATAGTTTGTTCCCAGTCTAACCGACATTTATATTGTTTGTACCGGTTTTTTACACCGCCAAATCGTTTGTACCCATGCGTACCGACACTAATATTGTTTGTATCACCGACAAATCGTTTGTACCCACTCGTATTCGTTTGTACCTATGCGTACCGACACTAATATCGTTTTTACCACCGACAAATCGTTTGTATCCACTCGTTATCGTTTGTACCCAGTATTGCCGACAATTATATTGTTAGTACCAGTTTGTTACACCGACAAAACGTTTGTACCCATTCATAATGGTTTGTACCCTTTATACCGTCAATTATATCGTTTGTACAGGTTTGTAACACCGACAAATCGCTTGTACCCATTCGTAATCTTTTGTACCCATGCGTTCCGACAATGATATCGTTTGTACCGGCTTATAACGCCGACAAATCGTTTGTACCCACTCGTAATCGTTTGTACCCATGCGTACCGACACTGATATCGTTTGTACCGGCTTGTACGGCCGACAAATTGTTTGTATCCACTCGTAATCGTTTGTACCTATACGTATTGACACTAATATCGTTTGTACCACCGACAAATCGTTCGTTTGAACTCAGTCCTACCGACAATTATATTGTTTGTACCGCTTTGTTACACCGCCAGATTGTTTGTACCTATTCGTAATCGTTTTTACCCATGCGTATCGACACTAATATCGTTTGTATCACCGACAAATGGTTTGTACCCATGCGTACCGACACTGATATCGTTTGTACCACCGACAAATCATTTGTATCTACACTTAATCGTTTGTACCCAGTCTTACCGACAATTTTATCGTTTGTAACGATTTGAAACACGGACAAATCGTTTGTACCCACGCGTAATCGTTTGTATCCAGTCTTACCGACATTTATATTGTTTTTACCAGTTTGTTACACCGCCAAATCATTTTTACACATGTGTACCGATACTTATATTGTTTGTACCGTTTTTTTACACAGCCAAATCGTTTGTACCCATTCGGAATCGTTTGGACCCATGCGTACCGACACTTATATGTTTGTACCGGAATGTTTCACCGACAAATCGTTTGTACCCCCTCGTAATCCTTTGTACCCATGCGTACCAACACTTATATCGTTTGTACCACCGACAAATTATTTTTACTCACTCGTAATCATTTGTACACATGCGTACCGACTTTTATATCGTTTGTACCGGTTTGTTATCGTCGAGTACCTAAACGCGATAAAAATGATATTTGTATTCGACCAAACGTGTAAAACCTATTGTCTCTACAAAAACGTTACCACATATAATTTATTCCTAAATGAGACACGAAAAAAAAAACAAAATTTAAAAAAAAGAAACAAATTAAAAAAAAAAATTTTTATTTATTTTTTATTTTATTTATTTTTTAATCAGTACAAACAGGTACAGACGATTCTCTTCACAATGGCATCAACGAAAATCATTTATCTCAACATTAGTTGTGGAGCAATTTTTCCCACCCCTATATTTTTCACCCCCTTAGGGTACAAACGAAAATCAAGGTGGCACAATCCGGTACAAACCGAGTACAATCGAATAAAATTTAAAAAAATCTTCTACCGTTAACTTCATTGCCAACTTCATATAGGTTGCCAACTTCATATAGGTATGTCTATATACAAGAAATTCTGAATGAAAAATTTATTTTGCGAATGCGAGGTTTCACCTTGTCTTTACGTCCTCCAAAGTGTTGAATAAGAAATCTTTAAATGATATGATGCAGTGGCCTGTCAATTTAGATACAAACCTTCTATTGTAATATATGAGTATTTCTAATTAGATATTTATGAAATACTTTTTTCCATTTAGATTTTATTTTCAGCGTTTTTTTTTCAATTTGTTGAATTTTTGATTTTTTTCAGGTAAGGAACCGAGTTATATCATAACAAAAACCTTATAAAAAATAAATAAAATTGACTGTAATTAGGCCGGTCTAAATCGACACAAAAATCGGTAAATTCGCAAAACATGATGTATCTCTGATGTTTTAGCATGTTGTTTGGACCCATTAGAGCTATATATACCCAAGGTTGCAACTCTCAAAAAGTTGTGGAACAATTTTTACATACGAAAAACCGCGAAATTTTTTGACTTGTTTCAGATTCTGTTCTATATCTACTAATCCATGCATTTTTCTTGGACAGCACCCTATACGTATTTTAGTACCATTAAATTTGTGCCCAACCGTAGCTCTGTAGGTCAATTGCTTACCGAATTAAGGCACTTTGAAAATAGGCCAGTTTTTCCAAAAATTGGAAAATTTAGTTTTAGATCTTCTTTCAACCGAAATTGATCCTACGATTAATACTTGTAGAATATAATTTGTAGGAAATTTAGCTTTAAATTTATGGCTGAGCGGGGTCTATAAGCCCTCCCATAATAAACCCATATAAAGTAAACTAGAATTTTTCCAGAAATATACCTAGTCCTTTACTTTTCAAATTATGTATCACGCGGGTAGACGAATGGCTCATGTAGATTTCCTTTGACGAAATCCAATAGATGTTAATAATAAAATAGTTAATAAAAGAAAAGAAAAGGAAGTTAATCCAGCTGACATTCGGAAGATTAGTCATTAACCGAACAACGTCGCGATCCTCAAATCTCAAAAATTGTTACCGGGTTACAGAACGATGTGATTGCGGAAGACATCGCGAAAACATGCGAGTTCGATCTTGTGTCCTTTTCTGCAAAACTCGGAGAAATGTAAAAAGATTATAGTTTGCCCATCGTTTCAAGGGGTTTCCGTTGGTCCGTTATTAAGGTGTGCATCAGTCAATTATGCACTTGGACTGGGATAAAGCGCTTGAAGGGCTTTATGAGTATTTTTGGTTCGAAGGAATAGCGAAATATGTGCGTAAATTTGTGAGCACTTTAAAAAAAATATGTTTACAGCTGTATAAACCATTGCAAGGTCTTGGAAAGACGCGATAGGAAAAATACAATTGGCTTTGAATAGTACTACCAATCGTTTAACTAAATCCAGTCCTTTAGAGTTATTAATTCGTAAGGTAGCGGAACCTCACGAACTATTAGCGTATAATAATACAGAAGAAAAGGAGGTGGATATCGCCAATGTAAGACAGCAGGTCGTAGATAATATAAAAAGCTAATGCTAGACACGAAGTATTTGGTAACGGGGTCTAAAGAAATTTAGATGTGTTTATTCGTTTGCTAAGCATTTGACAACGAGAGTATTTTAAAGTTTTCCCATACACCAAGTATTTGGCAATGGGGTCTAAAGAAATTTAGATGTGTTTATTCGTTTGCCAAGCATTTGACAACGAGAGTATTTTAAAGCTTTCCTAAACACCTAGCATTTGGTAACGGGGTCTAAAGAAATTAAGATGTGTTTAATCGAACGCCAGGCATTTGGCAACGATAGTAAGTTAAAGCTTTCCCACACACCAAGCATTTGGTAACGGGTCTAAAGAAATTTAGATGTGACTATATGCAAGCATGAGAGTAGCAGTTTCCATTACATTGCATTGATAGCTCATAGAATGTAACTGACACTTAAGATAATAAAAATTAATTTCATTATACAAATTCTATCATCCTCTGCTGCTGGACTGGACTACTAGGTTTATGGATTATGATTTGGGTGAAATGTGGTATCTATAATATCGAGTCTAACGCCAAGCAAAGCTAAAATTTTGGATACACCCGAGGGCGTCTGATCGATCGTCAGAATGGCCGTGTCAAAAATTGAATTTATGCAAAGGGGTTGATGTGTTTTTGCACGACTCTGTTCACGTCCGTTTGGACAATTTTAACACTTAAATTTATAAGTGCTATAAAATTATTTTTTTTAAAAATAGTTGTTCACTTTTATTAGAGGGTATGTCCGACAAAAAGAATGTATTAGACATACATGATCGGTATCATTTGTTAAGTGAAATAAAAATCATTTTAAGATTATTACACTAAGTAAGGGTTCGTTGAATGGGCCACATCTGGTTATTATTTAGCCGCGATTATACGGTAGAATGATCCTTTTCAATATTTTTTACGAATATCAAGGAAGGGATAGAATTTCAATAGACGGAGGAATTTAGTTCTGATAGGTGTGTGGTCGAGTGCAGACCATGCAGTGTAATCGCGTATTAGTATCAACTAAATTCTACTGTGATAGTCACATGGTCGAGATACCGTTTGGATTGTTAGTAAATCATTTTGGATTATTATAATTAGTTATGTTCATTGATGGAATAACCATGTTGTAGCATTTATTAGTATTATATGTATTGTATTTGTACTGTGAACTCATGCTAACATACTGAGCCGTAGATTCAACCAACTATTTGTAATTACTGTTTGTGAAAGTACGGTGTTCCGTGTTATTGGAGACTAGTGAGGTTTGTGAAAATGCCGTGTTCTGTGTTATTGGAAACAGGTAAGCGTTTCTATCTTATAATAAAAATGCCTGACAGCATGGATACTGGTTCAAACAACCATGCTCCCAATGCTAATCCGAAATATATATATATATATATATATATATATTTATATATATATGTATATATATATATATATATATATATATATATATATATATATATATATATATATTTATATATATATGTATATATATATATATATATATATATATATATATATATATATATATATATATATATATCATGAACACCATGACATATATATGATGGACACCACACAAGCGTGTGGTAGTGTGAAACTCCTACTCACTAAAAATCCTCCTCCGGTCCACCTTCCATCCTGGCATCACATAGGCATTACTTCAGTAATGGAAAGCCCGAGTTTACTTTTGGAACAACTCTCTCTTCTTAGCCTGGATAATTATTCTTGCGTAGTTAGCCACTTCTCTCCAATTTTCATAACAATCTAGCATTATTCTTGTGAGATTGTCGACGCTTATTTCAGCTCCAACCCTATTGTTGACATTAAGCCTGTGATTTGACCATCTTCTGCACATAAACACAGTATGTTTTACTGTGTATACTACTTGACACGTTGCGCAAGCACTGATGCCATTGTGCTTAAACCTATATTGATATTCACCAAAACAGCCATGTCGACTAAGAATTTGGTTTAGGAAATAGTCTACCTCACCATGTTTTCTCTGACACCAAGGTAAAATATTAGGAATAATTTTCTTTGCCCAGTTAGCTATGCCTGTATCTCTTAGCCACTCATTCTGCCACATATTGTGGTAAGTGTGACTATCTGTGTTTTCAAGTCGAAAGCGACTGCCTCGTTGGCTGACCAAATATTGTATGGGCATTATACTTGCTATAACTTGTAGAGCTTCTGTAGACACGGTTCTATACGCAAAACATACACGTAGTGCCGCACGTTTTTATGTTTTTTCTAAGCAGCGAACGTTGTTATATTTACGAAGAGCGTCTTCCCACATAGTGGCAGCATATAGAAGGATTGAGTGTGCTACCGACAAAAGAATTCTTCTGACGGATGATTTAGGACCTCCTACCGAGGGCATGAGTCAGGTAAGTGCCATTGCAGCTTTCTCTGCTTTACTCAAGCAGTAGAGTATGTAAGGTCTCATATTAAGGTTGTGGGCTAGCATCATACCAAGATATTTGACACAGTCTTTAGTGTTTACTTGAATTTCATTCACATCTTCCAGTAAAGTTTTTAGTTTTCTACCACCGTATAATATTACCGCCTCAGTTTTCTCAGCAGCGAGTGTTAATCCTTTTTTCTTGATCGCTTTTGATATTTTAGACAAGGTATAGTTGCTGTTGCTAACTAAACCTTGCCTCGGTTTAGCTTTCACTACTACGGCAGTATCATCAGCATATCCAATTACTTTGACGCCATCGGATGTTTCAGTTCTTAAGAAATCGTCAAAAAATAGATTCCAGAGGACTGGGCCAAGCACAGACCCTTGTGGTACTCCACAAGATACTTGTTTCCTGGTTTTTTCACTCACAATTAAGCTGCGATTGGAGAGGTAACTTTGAACCATATTTATAAGGTAAGGTGATATTTTTGTTTTAGTGCGTTCATTATACCCTCCCATGGTGCGTTATTAAATGCATTTTGAATGTCTAGAGTAACAAGAAGACAGAATATCTATTATTTGCAGCCTTCTCTTTTATTCTTTCGACTTCTCCAATTACTTGTTTCAAATCGTCAATGGTAGAGTGGTAGCTCCTAAAGCCATATTGATGCTCATATAGTAGCTATTTTGTATCGATTTTTTCTACTAGTTGGGCAGTAATCAGTTGTTCCAAGAGCTTACCGAATACATTTAGCAGGCACAGGGGTATATATATATATATATATATATGTGACCCTAGCTGACCCATGATACGTTGTCCTGTCTTAACTATGAATATTTAATTCGAAGTGGTATAATTAATAAAAAATAATAATTATTCCAAAAACATACTCTTAGTTTCATTTTCTAGTGACTTCATCTATTGTTGGCGCATTAAAATGTCTGGCGTGTTGTCCTGCAGGCGTCTTATCAGCTTTGATGACAATTTTGTGTTTATCAGATGGCATGCAGTCTAATACGGTCGTAAATAATGCATCCAATTCGTTGTGTTGAATGGAAGAATATTTGTAGTTCTTCCACAATTAGTCTTTTCACCGAATTGTTGTGTGCACGACGCTGATCGCAATAAGGAACCTGTACGATGCTATATATGACCCTGAATCTGCAAATGTAAAAAGATAATAAATAGATATAATATAGGATATTGTATAGCGAATTGTTTGTACCACCATATATATATATATATACATATATGGCTCTCCCCATGTTGCTCTCAAAATACTTTCTCAGCACTCCCATTCCACCATAAAATTTTTTAAACACACTCACTTTTTTCTGTTTTTGGCAATTTACCGAGCTACAAATGTACTTTAAGCCATTTCAATTGATACATCATTTCAATTGAAAACTGCCAACGTATTTTGCATCAGGCACGTGGTGGTAAAAGTTTATTGTTTTTCAATATACTTACCTTGAAACTTGTATATCTTTCACTTCTAGCTTTTCGAGTTCTGCGACTTTAGTTTTTACTTAGCGAATTTCCTAAGAATATATAAATCACTCTCTAGCGAAAATAATTTTAGTGTGATCAAATTATAATATAATATCTGATACGATTTTATTATTTGCAAAAATTAAATTTATTAATAGCCAAATTAAAACGATATATAACGATTATAGTTTAAAATTACTTTGGAAACGACAATCAAAATTGACATTTCAAAATCATAACAAAATTTTAATAGAATAATTTTATAGTTATCTTATTGAAGTAGAGTTTCGTGGAAATGACAAAATCAACACAAAATTTAACCAACTCCTAAGTAGTTTCGGAGTCCATTCACGATAAACATGTGACAGGAGATTTATATATATATATATATATATATATATATATATATATAAATATAAATTTATATATATATATATATATATATAAATATATAAATATATGATCGTCACATATATATATATATATGTGACGGTTTAAGTGAATCCAATCATGAACCATCAGTATTTTTTCTTGTTTTTATTTGACGTGGATTCGACGTGACTGGTAGCTGGTGCCAGCAAAAGAGCATCGGGGCCAGAGAAACGAGAGAGACGGCTCCGGACTCCGATATTGTTGTTGACATTTTTGACATATAATGATAATTATTTTGTATTTCTTTATTTATTTTTTACCCAGAAAGCAAAATGCAAACTAGCACTCAGCTTCGAATGAGGCAATTAACATATATATATATATATATATATATAATCTGCATTGTGCTTTCTGGGTATGACGAAGTTTAATAGTTTACTCGTGATAGCCAAAGCAAAAAGTATAAAATTTAGTAAAATAAACTTACTTATTACAGCTGTGCCAACTGAACATAATATAATATATACCTATGTGAAGTTGGCAACCCACTTAACGGTAGAAGATTTTTTTAAGTTTCATTCGATTGTACTCGGTTTGTACCGGATTGTACCACCTTGATTTTCGTTTGTACCCTAAAGGGTTGAAAAATATAGGGGTGGGTAAAATTGCTCCGCAACTCGTGTTGAGATAAATGATTTTCGTTGATGCCATTGTGAAGAGAATCGTTTGTACCTGTTTGTACCGATGTTAAAAAAAAATTAAATTTAAAATAAAAAAATTTTAATAAAAAAATTTTTTTTAAATTTTAAAAAATTAAAAAAAAATTTTTTTAAATTTTTTTCTTTATTTTCGTATCTCATTTAGGAATAAATTATATGTGGTATCGTTTTGGTAGAGACAATAGTTTCTCGACGATTAAAAACGGGTACAAACGATATAAGTGTCGGTACGCATGGGTACAAACGATTATGAGTGGGTACAAACGATTTGTCGGTGCTACAAACGATAAAAGTGTCGGTACGCATGGGTACAAACGATTTGTCGGTGTTACAAACGATATTAGTGTCGAAACGCATGGGTACAAACGATTAGAGTGGGTACAAACGATTTGTCGGTGGTACAAACGATAAAAGTGTCGGTACGCATGGATACAAACGATTATAAGTGGGTACAAACGATTTGTCGGTGGTCCAAACGATAAAAGTGTCGGTACGCATGGGTACAAACGATTATGAGTGGGTACAAACGATTTGTCGGCGGAACAAACGATAAAACTGTCGGTACGCATGGGTACAAACGATTATGAGTGGGTACAAACGATTTGTCGGCGGTACAAACGATAAAAGTGTCGGTACGCATGGGTACAAACGATTATGAGTGGGTACAAACGATTTGTCGGCGGTACAAACGATTAAAGTGTCGGTACGCATGGGTACAAACGATTATGAGTGGGTACAAACGATTTGTCGGCGGTACAAACGATAAAAGTGTCGGTACGCATGGGTACAAACGATTATGAGTGGGTACAAACGATTTGTCGGCGGTACAAACGATAAAAGTGTCGGTACGCATGGGTACAAACGATTATGAGTGGGTACAAACGATTTGTCGGCGGAACAAACGATAAAAGTGTCGGTACGCAAGGGTACAAACGATTATGAGTAGGTACAAACGATTTGTCGGCGGTACAAACGATAAAAGTGTCGGTACGCATGGGTACAAACGATTATGAGTGGGTACAAACGATTTGTCGGCGGAACAAACGATAAAAGTGTCGGTACGCATGCGTACAAACGATTATGAGTGGGTACAAACGATTTGACGGCGGTACAAACGATAAAAGTGTCGGTACGCATGGGTACAAACGATTATGAGTGGGTACAAACGATTTGTCGGCGGTACAAACGATAAAAGTGTCGGTACGCATGGGTACAAACGATCATGAGTGGGTACAAACGATTTGTCGGCGGTACAAACGATTAAAGTGTCGGTACGCATGGGTACAAACGATTATGAGTGGGTACAAACGATTTGTCGGCGGTACAAACGATAAAAGTGTCGGTACGCATGGGTACAAACGATTATGAGTGGGTACAAACGATTTGTCGGCGGTACAAACGATAAAAGTGTCGGTACGCATGGGTACAAACGATTATGAGTGGGTACAAACGATTTGTCGGCGGAACAAACGATAAAAGTGTCGGTACGCATGGGTACAAACGATTATGAGTGGGTACAAACGATTTGTCGGCGGTACAAACGATAAAAGTGTCGGTACGCATGGGTACAAACGATTTGTCGGTGTTACAAACGATATTAGTGTCGGTACGCATGGGTACAAACGATTAGAGTGGGTACAAACGATTTGTCGGTGGTACAAACGATAAAAGTGTCGGTACGCATGGGTACAAATGATTATTAATGGGTACAAACGATTTGTCGGTGGTACAAACGATAAAAGTGTCGGTACGCATGGGTACAAACGATTATGAGTGGGTACAAACGATTTGTCGGCGGTACAAACGATAAAAGTGTCGGTACGCATGGGTACAAACGATTATGAGTGGGTACAAACGATTTGTCGGCGGTACAAACGATAAAAGTGTCGGTACGCATGGGTACAAACGATTATGAGTGGGTACAAACGATTTGTCGGCGGTACAAACGATAAAAGTGTCGGTACGCATGGGTAAAAACGATTATGAGTGGGTACAAACGATTTGTCGGCGGAACAAACGATAAAAGTGTCGGTACGCATGGGTACAAACGATTATGAGTGGGTACAAACGATTTGACGGCGGTACAAACGATAAAAGTGACGGTACGCATGGGTACAAAGGATTATGAGTGGGTACAAACGATTTGTCGGCGGTACAAACGATAAAAGTGTCGGTACGCATGGGTACAAACGATTATGAGTGGGTACAAACGATTTGTCGGCGGTACAAACGATAAAAGTGTCGGTACGCATGGGTACAAACGATTATGAGTGGGTACAAACGATTTGACGGCGGTACAAACGATAAAAGTGTCGGTACGCATGGGTACAAACGATTATGAGTGGGTACAAACGATTTGTCGGCGGTACAAACGATTAAAGTGTCGGTACGCATGGGTACAAACGATTTGTCGACGGTACAAACGATAAAAGTGTCGGTACGCATGGGTACAAACGATTATGAGTGGGTACAAACGATTTGTCGGCGGTACAAACGATTAAAGTGTCGGTACGCATGGGTACAAACGATTATGAGTGGGTAAAACGATTTGTCGGCGGTACAAACGATAAAAGTGTCGGTACGCATGGGTACAAACGATTATGAGTGGGTACAAACGATTTGTCGGCGGTACAAACGATAAAAGTGTCGGTACGCATGGGTACAAACGATTATAAGTGGGTACAAACGATTTGTCGGTGGTCCAAACGATAAAAGTGTCGGTACGCATGGGTACAAACGATTATGAGTGGGTACAAACGATTTGTCGGCGGAACAAACGATAAAAGTGTCGGTACGCATGGGTACAAACGATTATGAGTGGGTACAAACGATTTGTCGGCGGTACAAACGATAAAAGTGTCGGTACGCATAGGTACAAACGATTATGAGTGGGTACAAACGATTTGTCGGCGGTACAAACGATAAAAGTGTCGGTACGCATGGGTACAAACGATTATGAGTGGGTACAAACGATTTGTCGGCGGTACAAACGATTAAAGTGTCGGTACGCATGGGTACAAACGATTATGAGTGGGTACAAACGATTTGTCGGCGGTACAAACGATAAAAGTGTCGGTACGCATGGGTACAAACGATTATGAGTGGGTACAAACGATTTGTCGGCGGTACAAACGATAAAAGTGTCGGTACGCATGGGTACAAACGATTATGAGTGGGTACAAACGATTTGTCGGTGTTACAAACGATATTAGTGTCGGTACGCATGGGTACAAACGATTAGAGTGGGTACAAACGATTTGTCGGTAGTACAAACGATAAAAGTGTCGGTACGCATGGGTACAAACGATTATAAGTGGGTACAAACGATTTGTCGGTGGTACAAAGGATAAAAGTGTCGGTACGCATGGGTACAAACGATTATGAGTGGGTACAAACGATTTGTCGGCGGTACAAACGATAAAAGTGTCGGTACGCATGGGTACAAACGATTATGAGTGGGTACAAACGATTTGTCGGCGGTACAAACGATAAAAGTGTCGGTACGCATGGGTACAAACGATTATAAGTGGGTACAAACGATTTGTCGGCGGTACAAACGATAAAAGTGTCGGTACGCATGGGTACAAACGATTATGAGTGGGTACAAACGTTTTGTCGGCGGAACAAACGATAAAAGTGTCGGTACGCATGGGTACAAAAGATTATGAGTGGGTACAAACGATTTGTCGGCGGTACAAACGATAAAAGTGTCGGTACGCATGGGTACAAACGATTATGAGTGGGTACAAACGATTTGTCGGCGGTACAAACGATAAAAGTGTCGGTACGCATGGGTACAAACGATTATGAGTGGGTACAAACGATTTGTCGGCGGTACAAACGATAAAAGTGTCGGTACGCATGGGTACAAACGATTATGAGTGGGTACAAACGATTTGTCGGCGGTACAAACGATAAAAGTGTCGGTACGCATGGGTACAAACGATTATGAGTGGGTACAAACGATTTGTCGGCGGAACAAACGATAAAAGTGTCGGTACGCATGGGTGCAAACGATTATGAGTGGGTACAAACGATTTGTCGGCGGTACAAACGATAAAAGTGTCGGTACGCATGGGTACAAACGATTATGAGTGGGTACAAACGATTTGTCGGCGGTACAAACGATTAAAGTGTCGGTACGCATGGGTACAAACGATTATGAGTGGGTACAAACGATTTGTCGGCGGTACAAACGATAAAAGTGTCGGTACGCATGGGTACAAACGATTATGAGTGGGTACAAACGATTTGTCGGCGGTACAAACGATAAAAGTGTCGGTACGCATGGGTACAAACGATTATGAGTGGGTACAAACGATTTGTCGGCGGAACAAACGATAAAAGTGTCGGTAAGCATGGGTACAAACGATTATGAGTGGGTACAAACGATTTGTCGGCGGTACAAACGATAAAAGTGTCGGTACGCATGGGTACAAACGATTATGAGTGGGTACAAACGATTTGTCGGCGGAACAAACGATAAAAGTGTCGGTACGCATGGGTACAAATGATTATGAGTGGGTACAAACGATTTGACGGCGGTACAAACGATAAAAGTGTCGGTACGCATGGGTACAAACGATTATGAGTGGGTACAAACGATTTGTCGGCGGTACAAACGATAAAAGTGTCGGTACGCATGGGTACAAACGATTATGAGTGGGTACAAACGATTTGTCGGCGGTACAAACGATTAAAGTGTCGGTACGCATGGGTACAAACGATTATGAGTGGGTACAAACGATTTGTCGGTGGTACAAACGATAAAAGTGTCGGTACGCATGGGTACAAACGATTATGAGTGGGTACAAACGTATTGTCGGCGGTACAAACGATAAAAGTGTCGGTACGCATGGGTACAAACGATTATGAGTGGGTACAAACGATTTGTCGGCGGAACAAACGATAAAAGTGTCGGTACGCATGGGTACAAACGATTATGAGTGGGTACAAACGATTTGTCGGCGGTACAAACGATAAAAGTGTCGGTACGCATGGGTACAAACAATTATGAGTGGGTACAAACGATTTGTCGGCGGTACAAACGATAAAAGTGTCGGTACGCATGGGTACAAACGATTTGTCGGCGGTACAAACGATAAAAGTGTCGGTACGCATGGGTACAAACGATTATGAGTGGGTACAAACGATTTGACGGCGGTACAAACGATAAAAGTGTCGGTACGCATGGGTACAAACGATTATGAGTGGGTACAAACGATTTGTCGGCGGTACAAACGATAAAAGTGTCGGTACGCATGGGTACAAACGATTTGTCGGCGGTACAAACGATAAAAGTGTCGGTACGCATGGGTACAAACGATTATGAGTGGGTACAAACGATTTGTCGGCGGAACAAACGATAAAAGTGTCGGTACGCATGGGTACAAACAATTATGAGTGGGTACAAACGATTTGACGGCGGTACAAACGATAAAAGTGTCGGTACGCATGGGTACAAACGATTATGAGTGGGTACAAACGATTTGTCTTATTAAAATTTACTTATTTTCCCATTATGAATGAGTATACCCTTTCAAAAAAAAAAAAAAATTTCGCAGAAATCGGTTATCACATATAAAATGAGGATTTTCCTCGATTTTCCGGGGATCCCCTCATCAAAATGCGATTTGGTCCCGACACTTTTATCGTTTGTACCACCGACAAATCGTTTGTACCCACACATAATCGTTTGTACCCATGCGTCCCGACACTTTTATCGTTTGTACCACCGACAAATCGTTTGTACCCACTCATAATCGTTTGTACCCATGCGTACCGACACTTTTATCGTTTGTACCGCCGACAAATCGTTTGTACCCACTCATAATCGTTTGTACCCATGCGTACCGACACTTTTATCGTTTGTACCGCCGACAAATCGTTTGTACCCACTCATAATCGTTTGTACCCATGCGTACCGACACTTTTATCGTTTGTACCGCCGACAAATCGTTTGTATCCACTCATAATCGTTTGTACCCATGCGTACCGACACTTTTATCGTTTGGACCGCCGACAAATCGTTTGTACCCACTCATAATCGTTTGTACCCATGCGTACCGACACTTTTATCGTTTGTACCGCCGTAAAATCGTTTGTACCCACTCATAATCGTTTGTACCCATGCGTACCGACACTTTTATCGTTTGTTCCGCCGACAAATCGTTTGTACCCACTCATAATCGTTTGTACCCATGCGTACCGACACTTTTATCGTTTGTACCGCCGACAAATCGTTTGTACCCACTCATAATCGTTTGTACCCATGCGTACCGACACTTTTATCGTTTGTACCGCCGACAAATCGTTTGTACCCACTCATAATCGTTTGTACCCATGCGTACCGACACTTTTATCGTTTGTACCGCCGACAAATCGTTTGTACCCACTCATAATCGTTTGTACCCATGCGTACCGACACTTTTATCGTTTGTACCGCCGACAAATCGTTTGTACCCACTCATAATCTTTTGTACCCATGCGTACCGACACTTTTATCGTTTGTTCCGCCGACAAAACGTTTGTACCCACTCATAATCGTTTGTACCCATGCGTACCGACACTTTTATCGTTTGTACCGCCGACAAATCGTTTGTACCCACTTATAATCGTTTGTACCCATGCGTACCGACACTTTTATCGTTTGTACCGCCGACAAATCGTTTGTACCCACTCATAATCGTTTGTACCCATGCGTACCGACACTTTTATCGTTTGTACCGCCGACAAATCGTTTGTACCCACTCATAATCGTTTGTACCCATGCGTACCGACACTTTTATCCTTTGTACCACCGACAAATCGTTTGTACCCACTTATAATCGTTTGTACCCATGCGTACCGACACTTTTATCGTTTGTACTACCGACAAATCGTTTGTACCCACTCTAATCGTTTGTACCCATGCGTACCGACACTAATATCGTTTGTAACACCGACAAATCGTTTGTACCCATGCGTACCGACACTTTTATCGTTTGTACCGCCGACAAATCGTTTGTACCCACTCATAATCGTTTGTACCCATGCGTACCGACACTTTTATCGTTTGTTCCGCCGACAAATAGTTTGTACCCACTCATAATCGTTTGTACCCATGCGTACCGACACTTTTATCGTTTGTACCGCCGACAAATCGTTTGTACCCACTCATAATCGTTTGTACCCATGCGTACCGACACTTTTATCGTTTGTACCGCCGTCAAATCGTTTGTACCCACTCATAATCGTTTGTACTCATGCGTACCGACACTTTTATCGTTTGTTCCGCCGACAAATCGTTTGTACCCACTCATAATCGTTTGTACCCATGCGTACCGACACTTTTATCGTTTGTACCGCCGACAAATCGTTTGTACCCACTCATAATCCTTTGTACCCATGCGTACCGACACTTTTATCGTTTGTACCGCCGTCAAATCGTTTGTACCCACTCATAATCGTTTGTACCCATGCGTACCGACACTTTTATCGTTTGTTCCGCCGACAAATCGTTTGTACCCACTCATAATCGTTTGTACCCATGCGTACCGACACTTTTATCGTTTGTTCCGCCGACAAATCGTTTGTACCCACTCATAATCGTTTGTACCCATGCGTACCGACACTTTTATCGTTTGTACCGCCGACAAATCGTTTGTACCCACTCATAATCGTTTGTACCCATGCGTACCGACACTTTTATCGTTTGTACCGCCGACAAATCGTTTGTACCCACTCATAATCGTTTGTACCCATGCGTACCGACACTTTTATCGTTTGTACCGCCGACAAATCGTTTGTACCCACTCATAATCGTTTGTACCCATGCGTACCGACACTTTTATCGTTTTTACCACCGACAAATCGTTTGTACCCACTTATAATCGTTTGTACCCATGCGTACCGCCACTTTTATCGTTTGTACCACCGACAAATCGTTTGTACCCACTCTAATCGTTTGTACCAATGCGTACCGACACTAATATCGTTTGTAACACCGACAAATCGTTTGTACCCATGCGTATCGACACTTTTATCGTTTGTACCGCCGACAAATCGTTTGTACCCACTCATAATCGTTTGTACCCATGCGTACCGACACTTTTATCGTTTGTTCCGCCGATAAATCGTTTGTACCCACTCATAATCGTTTGTACCCATGCGTACCGACACTTTTATCGTTTGTACCGCCGACAAATCGTTTGTACCCACTCATAATCGTTTGTACCCATGCGTACTGACACTTTAATCGTTTGTACCGCCGACAAATCGTTTGTACCCACTCATAATCGTTTGTACCCATGCGTACCGACACTTTTATCGTTTGTACCGCCGACAAATCGTTTGTACCCACTCATAATCGTTTGTACCCATGCGTACCGACACTTTTATCGTTTGTACCGCCGTCAAATCGTTTGTACCAACTCATAATCGTTTGTACCCATGCGTACCGACACTTTTATCGTTTGTACCGCCGACAAATCGTTTGTACCCACTCATAATCGTTTGTACCCATGCGTACCGACACTTTTATCGTTTGTACCGCCGACAAATCGTTTGTACCCACTCATAATCGTTTGTACCCATGCGTACCGACACTTTTATCGTTTGTACCGCCGACAAATCGTTTGTACCCACTCATAATCGTTTGTACCCATGCGTACCGACACTTTTATCGTTTTTACCACCGACAAATCGTTTGTACCCACTTATAATCGTTTGTACCCATGCGTACCGCCACTTTTATCGTTTGTACCACCGACAAATCGTTTGTACCCACTCTAATCGTTTGTACCAATGCGTACCGACACTAATATCGTTTGTAACACCGACAAATCGTTTGTACCCATGCGTATCGACACTTTTATCGTTTGTACCGCCGACAAATCGTTTGTACCCACTCATAATCGTTTGTACCCATGCGTACCGACACTTTTATCGTTTGTTCCGCCGATAAATCGTTTGTACCCACTCATAATCGTTTGTACCCATGCGTACCGACACTTTTATCGTTTGTACCGCCGACAAATCGTTTGTACCCACTCATAATCGTTTGTACCCATGCGTACTGACACTTTAATCGTTTGTACCGCCGACAAATCGTTTGTACCCACTCATAATCGTTTGTACCCATGCGTACCGACACTTTTATCGTTTGTACCGCCGACAAATCGTTTGTACCCACTCATAATCGTTTGTACCCATGCGTACCGACACTTTTATCGTTTGTACCGCCGTCAAATCGTTTGTACCAACTCATAATCGTTTGTACCCATGCGTACCGACACTTTTATCGTTTGTACCGCCGACAAATCGTTTGTACCCACTCATAATCGTTTGTACCCATGCGTACCGACACTTTTATCGTTTGTACCGCCGACAAATCGTTTGTACCCACTCATAATCGTTTGTACCCATGCGTACCGACACTTTTATCGTTTGTACCGCCGACAAATCGTTTGTACCCACTCATAATCGTTTGTACCCATGCGTACCGACACTTTTATCGTTTGTTCCGCCGACAAATCGTTTGTACCCACTCATAATCGTTTGTACCCATGCGTACCGACACTTTTATCGTTTGTACCACCGACAAATCGTTTGTACCCACTTATAATCGTTTGTACCCATGCGTACCGACACTTTTATCGTTTGTACCACCGACAAATCGTTTGTACCCACTCTAATCGTTTATACCCATGCGTTTCGACACTAATATCGTTTGTAACACCGACAAATCGTTTGTACCCATGCGTACCGACACTTTTATCGTTTGTAGCACCGACAAATCGTTTGTACCCACTCATAATCGTTTGTACCCATGCGTACCGACACTTATATCGTTTGTACCCGTTTTTAATCGTCGAGAAACTATTGTCTCTACCAAAACGATACCACATATAATTTATTCCTAAATGAGATACGAAAATAAAGAAAAAAATTAAAAAAAATTTTTTTTAAATTTTTTAAAATTTAAAAAAAATTTTTTTATTAAAATTTTTTTATTTTAAATTTTTTTAATTTTTTTTAACATCGGTACAAACAGGTACAAACGATTCTCTTCACAATGGCATCAACGAAAATCATTTATCTCAACACGAGTTGCGGAGCAATTTTACCCACCCCTATATTTTTCAACCCTTTAGGGTACAAACGAAAATCAAGGTGGTACAATCCGGTACAAACCGAGTACAATCGAATGAAACTTAAAAAAATCTTCTACCGTTAAGTGGGTTGCCAACTTCACATAGGTATAATATATTACAACATATACAGTGATTTTACATTTTTGTACTACATGCTTTGCAAGATACAATGTCATGTATTCATTACTTTTGCTGCCATAATTTCAAATTGTCAACTTTATAAAAAGAAATTTGAAGGAAAATTTTTCACTTTTGTTTGCACATAGGAGGTATATTAAAACCGTTTACGGATATTTTGTACGTTAAAATGCATGCCACAGTCACCTACTCGCAGCCTATTAGTGATATAAGTTTAGTATTTCTATTGAAAGTACTTCCCTTTCAAGTTAACTAGATGTACATTTTTTTAATCGGACTCGCCATCGTAAGGGATTGAATAGGCCTTCCAAGGGATAGGGTTGAATAGGCCTACCAAGAGTATTGGATTTAAATCGTAAAAACTCTTTCGATACAGGGGTTGACGAAATTTTTTTTCTTTCATTTGATATTGGATAAGTTTTTTTAGTTCCCGTCCCCTACTAGCAAAATCGTAGTTTTTGAATACCTGAAAGAATAGCATAAAAGTAGCATGGTATCAACAATGAAATAATAAGTTATCACAACTAATTTGTCTCTATCCGTTTACACAGTTTGTCTGGATATTATGCAATTTAATTCTTTTCAAAGAAATGTAAGCAGATAGATCCCAACATTTGATAACGTCATATACAGATTTTAACAATAAGGTAAACATATTTAGGTTCTTATATAAATTCTATAATAAAACATTGTTTAGAATTATAGATGAAAACAAAGAAGTATGGGTAAAACCTAAAAATTAAAAATTCAATTAACAGCAGTAATAAAATAAAAAATGAAATTGTAAAAACTATTGTACAAACAGGTAAAAATTATTATGCAAACTGGTAATAAATACAAAATAAATCACAAACAAATAATTTTTATATCAAAACATCGTTAAAGAAGTTAAAAATATTATGCAAAAAAGTATGGTTCGAACAAAATTATTACAGATTACACTATGTCGAAAATTTATTATCTACAAAATGATTAAGGTGTGGATAATTTTAAAAGTCCAGTTGGTCAATTAATATTAAAGAGCAATTTTTGAATTTATTAATTTCTACTAGGCATTTCTAGATTATTTAAATGCGTCCTTTGGGTTGAATATGTAAAACGAATTTATCTTGAAAGAGTGATTTTATGATATGAGGTATTCAACATAACCAGATTTTCCTCCTTTGCCCATGAAAATAGGCAAAGACACGAGTCTTAAACCTTCTTCCGGATTTACATGAGAATTTATTACATTTTAGTTCAAAAACTTCGCTACGTTGGTCTATGTCTAGATTTTGTGTAGTACCGATGAAATATTTATCGAGGGAGTTAGTTGTCTTGAAAGCTGTTATATGATTCAATGTTTTAAAAAACTCAGAGATAGAGTGTATTCCGCAATGATAGCATCAATAAGTTTTAAGTTGGCATTACTTAAAAAGGAGAGGTAGAATGGATGGTTCTGTGTTCCACCAGCATAAACATCATCAAAAGTCGTATGACGTATGCTATTGTAATGATAGAGGAATCATTTTTATTATTTATTTATAAATTATACTTAGGTAATCTTATCTAGAGCACGTTAGTGCGCAAGGCCGAGTCTGTTATTAAACAAAATTTAATATAATTTTTTGTTTTTGTTCAATTTTATTTAATTTTTTGTTTCTCAGTCATTGCATGATTCTTACAGCAGAACATTTATGATTGATGATGTTTATGATGGTGGAACACAGCTCCATCCATCCCTACCCCTCCTTTTTAAGTGATGCCAACTTACAATTTATTGATGTTACCATTACGGAATAAGCCCATAGTCTGTGACCGACTTCCACAATGTAATAAATTTAAATTCTTCTTCAAGTAAAAGTGCCAGTTAGTGCTAGTAAGTATTTACACGCACTGTATAATATACTTGAATATCAATAATCATCATAATTATGATTTGATTATTATGATTATGTATTTAGGCCTGTCAAAATCAACAATAAATTAACAAAGCATGATGTATCTCTGATTTTTTACTATGTTGTTTGGATCCATTAGGGCTTTGTATACCCAAGTTTGCAACTCTCAAAAAGTTGTGGAACAATTTTTAAATTTTTCAGATTCTGCTCTATATCTCCTAATCCATGTATTTTTCTTCGAAAGCTACTCTATTCGTTTTTTAGTAGCATTAAATTTGTGCACAACCGGAGCTCTGTAGGTCAATTGGATACCGAATTACGGCACTTTTGGAAAAATAGCCCAGTTTTTCAAAAAAGTGAAAATTTTAGTTTTAAACCTTCTTTGGACCAAAACTGTGTCGAAACCATTAACCCTACGAGTCGAATTTGTAGACTAGAACTTGTATAATTTGAAGGCAATTTAATTAACTTTAAATTAAGCGCAAAGCGGGGTCTGTAACCTTCGTAGTTCTCTCAAGATCTCAAAAAACCCCATATAAGGTTAAATCGCATTTCTCTAGAAATGTTCCATAACCTTTCCTATTTTTTGTTTTTGGGTTTGGTAATGAAAAAGAAGGCAGGTATTCATTTAAAAAAACGATGAAATGTATTTTAATCAAAACATAAGTAATAAACATAAGTAATCAAAAGTACAATAACTTGTTCACTCAATCAGTCAATCATATTAGACACATAGTCAAACTCGTCGCCGTGTTTTTGATGGCCCTGGGCCGTCATTTTCGTTGCTCTGTTCAATAGATAGATAGATAGTGGTCTTCATTCCTTATAGATAGATACTCCAGTATTGGTGGATGGTCAGGGTTGTCTTGAGGCTCGCCAGCGTCGTCCTCTTCAATAATGATAAGGGTAGCGTTATATTAATATGACTTAACGAACGATGATGCGCTAGAAGTTTTTACTATTACTTGCTGGTGATCTCGAGGTTGATGGTTGGGGAGAAGGGGTATCATCTCCACCACGACGAAGAGAAGATTCGATGTTACGTGGGGCAGTATACCTGTGGGGCAGTATCCATGAAAATAAATGTATTGATAGGAATGGAAATTATTGTAATTGTAAAGATCAAGAGTGAAGAATCTTAGACTACATTTTGATAGAAACAAGAAATGGAAAACACAATCAAAAGATGTAGGTGTACCTTTTTATTTCCGCATTTACTTAACAAAAAAAAGAATGGAAACCATGTCAGTATGTACGCGATATATCTAAATTATTCAATGATATGAATTTGCATAAAATCACAAAAGACTACGTCATATCTTGCAAAGTTTGTCAGGAAATGCGACCTTATACAAGGGTCGATAAAGTAAAGCTAAGTTCAACTGTCCTACTTGCGATATTTGACACACTCTTTTGCGATTTCATTGGTCCGATTGTAAAAACCAAGGAGAACTACCGTTATATTTTTTCTATCGTAGATGGCTATAGTAAATATGCATTCGCTCTTTCTTGCCGCAATCAAACATCGGATACAGCTATACATATTCTACAAAAATTATTCTTTCGAAATGGTTATCCGAAAAATGTAGTGACTGATAATGGTCCAGCGTTCGTATCTGATAAATTTAAAATGTTCCTATTTAACAATGGCATTTAATTGTGCTATACAAGTCCATACACACCGTCGTCAAACAAGTGCGAAACATTAAACAAGGAAATAAAATACAATCTTTCTTGTTACTGAAACAATATGGACAACATCACAAAAACTGGGCAAAATTTTTGGGTTTTGTGATACTTAATTACAACAATAGCTACAAAATCGTATAACAAGCTACACCGGCACAAGTTTATGTAGGCCGTCAATTATTAACTCCATTCATTACGATAAATGAGATTACACAAATACTCTCCAGTGACGTCATTCCATCGAAACAACAAATTGATAATGCAATTAAATTGGCACACCAACACAAAGTTAATAAAACACTAAATAGACCAGCTGTATCAAAATATAAAATTGGTCAGCACGTTATGGTCAAGAATCTGGCTCCAAATTCAAAATTTGATCAATCATCGAAATTTCGACATAAGTTTAATGGCCCATTTAAGATTAGTAAATTTACATCACCAACATCAGTCAGACTACGCTCTACAAACAACAAAGCAACCACTTTGGCGAGTATTTACAATGTTCGTCCTTTTTACAATTGATAGCCCATCTACAGACAGACTATTTACATTTAGAATTTTTTTTCCTTCGAGTTATGTACCTCCCACTTATAACTAATTATAAATTTTTTTACTCTGTTGAATTTTTTCTATAAGCGGTTCGCTTTTTTCCAGCCTGGGGGTATGTAGGTGTACCTTTTTATTTCCTCATTTACTTAAAAAAAAGAGAAAAAGAATGGAAACCTTGTACATACTGTAGGGGTACTGTTTTTCGAATTTATTTAATTTAAAAAAAAATAATAAAAGTCTTTGTATAGACATGCTTTTTTCAAAAGCTTAATAACAAATAAGAGTCATGTAACTATTTTGGTTATAACAGTATTTGAACAAGTTACATACCGAAGTTTCATTAAGCAAACATTTCATACACAAATTACAAAGTTCTGAATTGGTGTGGAGTACACATCAAAATTCAATTCTTCATCGAGTTTCCATTCCCTTCTGGATCGAGGTAGCAGTCAATTCTAAATTCATGTGGAGTACACATGAATTATTCATCATGTTCTTGTAACATTTTTGTTTGTTTGTATAATATGTGGTTTTTTTTCCACACTGGACCTCAAATTTTGGTTGGGCAAATGCGTAAATTAAGGAAAAGGTTCAACAGATATAAAAGTAGCATTGGTATCATTTTTTCATTTTTTATTTGTAATTTAATCTTATATAATTTCGTTAGGATTCTTAAAAGATAAAATTTACAAACTGAATAAAATACGGTTGTATATCATTACTGTATTACTTACATTAATATTTAGAGTGATATTTACGATTTTGATTTCACGTGTAAGTATTCATTCTTTTGAATATTATTCTTTGACATAATTGGTTATTGTTAAAAATTATTTTGGTCATTACCTTTATTTCTAAAATTTATTAAAATATGACCAATTCAATTCAGTAACTATTTTATTTTATTTTTTTGTCATTTATATTTTTCTTTTTTCTAATTCTGATGTTAGACAGATATTTACAACTTTGTTCTATAATTAAGTATCTAGTCAACATTGGTGTTATCCATTGTAGTTAATGCTTTATAATTTGAATTCTATATCTAAATTTTTTTTTATTATTGTATCGTGTTTTGTAAATATATTTTGTGTTTGTTATAGTACAGCACTTGATATTATATTTATACCCAAAGTAAAATCCTTTCAGTGACCACGGACACTATCACCTCATTGCTTTTACAGGAAATACGGGCCCAGCTTTCCTGTATATAATCGTATCAATCCACTGCGCAACGGTCTGTCGTGAGTGTGTTCACATACATACTTTAAATATATGCTTCCACACCATAAAATAACACCGTATACACATGTAGTAGGCTTCTTCTCACTACATGGAAAATTTTCTTTCTACAAAGATATGCTGGCATATAAAGTTCCCTATGTGCTAAATCAATTTATTACAAGAAATTAACAATGCATAAAATAAAACAGGTGGACAGAAGAAACTTCAAATAAAGTTGAAATAGATTAAAGGAGATAAGGAAGAAGAATTTGTTCCTGAACAGTACAAGAGTGCTGACAAAGGAATGAAAAGAAGAGATAATTAATGTAATTGTTAAATAATTCAAAACCATTATTATTATTATTACCTCTTCCTGCAGGCATCATGAACACTGACTTCATTGAGTTTCTCTAAAAACTGATCATTTTCCTGGAAACCACGTTTCAAACTGATGGCAACTAGTGACTGGATACCACGTTTTTTAACTACCACTGATTTGTCCTCAAGTGAACACCGACATATAAAACACGAACCCGGAGTCACTGACATTGTTGGAATCTTTTCACAACATGAAAAACATTATTATTACTATTATTAGGTATCTGACAAATGAATAGGCGTCTGGAATAAGGGCGTATGTTGTTTTCCACTACTTTACAGTGTTTTAAAGTTGGAAGCACCAGAATATTTCACAATGATTATTTAATTAAAAATACAATTTGACAGGTACAGGGAAAACTCACCAATGTTGATTATAAATTTTCATTAAAAACGAAAAAACGATATTGCATTTTCAGTAACATATGCCCTTGTTCCAGACACCTATTCAAATGTTTAATGTTTCTATTTTATTTTAATTTATTTTATTTAACAATTACTTCTCAATGTCAATAAAGAAAATAATTCACAAATAAATTGAACACAATCTTACGAGCTACTCACAGGAGAAACGAAAACTATACTGTGAGCTCGACGCTCGGAGATAAGAAACTGGATAGTGTGGCGTGAAATAGAGTGTGAAGACAAAGAGGCCTTGAGCTGGCCCCTACGATGTAAGAGAGGGTTCGAAGAGGGGAACCAAGGAACACCTGCCTACGCATTAAAAAGAACCGCTACAATACTCAAGGGCAAGGGCGCTTGCCACTCTACCATTTTGCACTCGTACCGACACTGATATCAGTTGTACCGGCTTGTACCACCGACAAATTGTTTGTACCCATTCGTAATTGTTTGTACCCATGCGTACCGACACTGATATCGTTTTTACCGGCTTGTAACACCGACAAATCGTTGGTTCCCACTCGTCATCGTGTGTACCCAGGCGTACCGACACTGATATCGTTTGAACCGCCTTGTACCACCGACAAATCGTTTGTACCCACTCGTAATCGTTTGTACCCAGGCGTACCGACACTAATATCGTATGTACCACCGACAAATCGTTTGTAACCACACTTATTCGTTTGTACCCAGACTTGCCGAAAATTACATTTAAATTAAATTAAATACTGATATGAAAAAATTAACTCGTCAACAAGGAATCGAACCTTGGGTCTCTGGATATCTAGTCCAGTATGCTTCCGCTACATCAAAGACGACTGTGACGTAATAGCCAACTTTTTCATATTATTCTTATATTTTTTTTTTTATTTAGACAGTATTACTTCTGTTGAAGTTATTTATTTAATATTTGTTTATTTGTGTATACTTTCGCGTCAGCATAACGATGTTTGTCCAAATTCCTATCGGTAACGTATGACAAACTGTAGAAGACTTTAGCGTATACTACGACAAATTTCATTGTCATTGAATTTTTAATTAAATTAAATACTGATATGAAAAAATTAACTCGTAAACCAGGAATCGAACCTCGGGCCTCTGGATATCTAGTCCAGTATGCTTCCGCTACACCAAAGACGACTGTGACGTTATAGCCAACTTTTTCATATTAATCTTATTTTATTTATTTTTTATTTAGACAGTATTACTTCTGTTGAAGTTGTTTATTTAATATTTGTTTATTTGTGTATACTTTCGCGTCAACATAACGATGTTTGTCCAAATTCCTTTCGGTTACGTATGACAAACAGTATAAGACTTTAGCGTATACTCCGACAAATTTCATTGTCATTGAATTTTTAATTAAATTAAATACTGATATGAAAAAACTAACTCGTCAAACAGGAATCGATCCTCGGGCCTCGGAATATCTAGTCCAGTATGCGTCCGCTACACCAAAGACGACTGTGACGTAATAGCCAACTTTTTCATATTATTCTAATTTTTTAATTTTTATTTAGACAGTATGACTTCTGTTGAATAAAAAATAAATAAAAAATAAGAATAATATAAAAAAGTTGGCTATTACGTCACAGTTTGTCATACGTTACCGAAAGGAATTTGGACAAAGTTGAACATCGTTATGTTGACGCGAAAGTTTACACAAATAAACAAATATTAAATAAATAACTTCAACAGAAGTAATACTGTCTAAATAAATATGGACAAACATCGTTATGTTGACGCAAAAGTATACACAAATAAACAAGTAGTAAATAAATAACTTTAACAGAAGTAATACTGTCTAAATAAATTTAAAAAAAAAGAATAATATGAAAAAGTTGGCTATTACGTCACTGTCGTCTTTGGTGTAGCGGAAGCATACTGGACTAGATATCCATAGGCCCGAGGTTCGCTCCTGTTTGACGAGTTAATTTTTTCTTATCAGTATTTAATTTAATTAAAAATTCAATGACAATAAAATTTGTCGGAGTATACGCTAAAGTCTTCTATAGTTTGTCATACGTACCCGAAAGGAATTTGGACAAACATCGTTATGTTGACGCGAAAGTATACACAAATAAACAAATATTAAATAAATAACTTCAACAGAAGTAATACTGTCTAAATAAAAATAAAAAAATAAGAATAATATGAAAAAGTTGGCTATTACGTCGCAGTCGTCTTTGGTGTAGCGGAAGCATACTGGACTAGATATCCAGAGGCCCGAGGTTCGATTCCTGTTTGATGAGTTAATTTTTTCTTATCAGTATTTAATTTAATTAAAAATTCAATGACAATGAAATTTGTCGGAGTATACGCTAAAGTCTTCTATAGTTTGTCATACGTACCCGAAAGGAATTTGGACAAACATCGTTATGTTGACGCGAAAGTATACACAAATAAACAAATATTAAATAAATAACTTCAACAGAAGTAATACTGTCTAAATATAAAAAAAAAGTAAGAATAATATGAAAAAGTTGGCTATTACGTCACAGTCGTCTTTGGTGTAGCGGAAGCATACTGGACTAGATATCCAGAGGCCCGAGGTTCGATTCCTGTTTGACGAGTTAATTTTTTCTTATCAGTATTTAATTTATTTAAAAATTCAATGACAATGAAATTTGTCGGAGTATACGCTAAAGTCTTCTACAGTTTGTCATACGTAACCGAAAGGAATTTGGACAAACATCGTTATGTTGACGCGAAAGTATACACAAATAAACAAATATTAAATAAATAACTTCAACAGAAGTAATACTGTCTAAATAAAAAAAAAAAAAAAGAATAATATGAAAAAGTTGGCTATTACGTCACAGTCGTCTTTGTTGTAGCGGAAGCATACTGGATTAGATATCCAGAGGCCCGAGGTTCGATTCCTGGTTGACGAGTTAATTTTTTCATATCAGTATTTAATTTAATTAAAAATTCAATGACATTGAAATTTGTCGGAGTATACGCTAAAGTCTTCTACAGTTTGTCATACGTAACCGAAAGGAATTTGGACAAACATCGTTATGTTGACGTGAAAGTATACACAAATAAACAAATATTAGACAATTATATTATTTGTACCGGTTTGTATCACCGACAAATCGTTGGTACCCACTCGTAATCATTTGTACCCAGTCTAACCGACATTTATATTGTTTGTACCGGTTTGTTACATCGCTAAATCGTTTGTACCCAGGCAAACCGACACTAATATCGTTTGTACCGGCTTGAACCACCGACAAATTGTTTGTATACATGCGTACCGACACTAATATCGTTTGTACCACCAAAAATCGTTTGTAACCACACCTTTTCGTTTGTATGCAGTCTTACCGACAATTTTATCGTTTGTTCCGATTTGTTACACCAACAAATCGTTTGTACCCACTCGTAATCGTTTGTTCTCAGTCTTACCGACATTTATATTGTTTGTACCAGTTTGTTCACCGCCGAATCGTTTGTACCCATGCTTACCGACACTTATATTGTTTGTACCGGTTTGTAACACCGCCAAATTATTTATATCCATTCGTAATTGTTTGTACCTATGCGTACCGACACTTATATTGTGTGTACCTGATTGTTTCATCGATAAATCGTTTGTACCCACTCGTAATCTTTTGTATCCATTCGTACCGACACATATATCGTTTGTACCATCGATAAATCGTTTGTACCCACTCGTAATCGTTTGTACCCACTCGTAATCGTTTGTACCCATGCGAATCGACAGTTATATCGTTTGTACCACCGACAAATCGTTAGTACCTACACTTAATCGTTTGTACCCAGTCTAACCGACATTGTTATAGTTTTTACCGGTTTGTTCCACCGTCAAATTGTTTGTACCCACTCGTAATCGTTTGTACCCAGTCTTACCGACAGTTATATCGTTTGTACCGGTGTGTTACCCAGGCGTACCCAGGCGTACCGACACTAATATCGCTTGTACCACCGACAAATCGTTTGTACCCACACTCATTCGTTTGTACCCAGTCTTGCCGACAATTATATTGTTTGTACCGGTTTATAACACCGAAAAATCATTTGTACCCATTCGTAATCGTTTATATCCATGCGTACTGACAATTATATCGTTTGTACCGGATTGCAACACCGAAAAATTGTTTGTACCCATTCGTTATCGTTTGTACCCATGCGTACCGACACTGATATCGTCTGTACTGGCTTGTAACACCGACTAATCCTTTGTACCCATGCGTACTGACACTGATATCGTTTGTACCGGCTAGTACCACCGACAAATCGTTTGTATCTACTCGTAATCGTTTGTACTTATGCGTACCGACACAAATATCGTTTGTTCCACCGACAAATTGTTTGAACCCACACTTTATTGTTTGTAACCAGTCTTGCCGACAATTAAATCGTTTATGCCGATTTGTTAAACCGGCTAATCGTTTGTACCCACTCGTTATCGTTTGTACCCAGTCTTACCGATATTTATATTGTTTGTACCGGTTTGTTATACCGCAAAATCGTTTGTACCCATTCGTAATAGTTTGAACCCATGCGTACCGAAAATTTTTTCGCTTGTTCTGATTTGTTACACCGACAAATCGTTTTTACCCACTCGTAATCTTTTGTACCTAGTCTTACCAACATTTATATCGTTTGTACCCACTCGTAATCTATTGTACTCTTGCGTACCGACACTGATATCGTTTTAACCGGCTTGTACCTCCGACAAATCGTTTGTACCCATTCGTTTTCGTTTGTACCAATGCGTACCGACACTTATATCATTTGTACCAACGAAAAATCGTTTGTGCCCACACTTAATCGTTTATACCCAGTCTTTCCGACAATTTTATTGTTTGTATCGATTTGGAACACCGACGAATCGTTTGTACCCACTCGTAATCGTTTGTACCCAGTCTTACCGACATTTATATTGTTTGTACCGGTTTGTTACACCGCCAAATTGTTTGTACCCACTCGTAATAGTTTGTACCCATGCGTACCGACACTAATATCTTTTCTACCACCGACAAATAGTTTGTACTCACACTTATTCATTTGTACCCAGTTTTACCGACAATTATATTGTTTTTACCGCTTTGTTACACCGCCAAATCGTTTGTTCCCATTCGTAATCGTTTTTACTCATGCGTACCGACACTAATATCGTTTGGTCCACCGACAAATCGTTTTGACCCACTCGTGATCGTTTGTACGCATGCGTACCGACACTGATATCGTTTGTTCCCCTGACAAATCCAAGACTGTACCCAGTCTTACCGACAATTTTATTGTTGTACCGATTGGTAATACCGACATATCGTTGGTACCCACTCGTAATCGTTGGTACCCAGTTTTACCGACATTTATATTGTTTGTACCGGTTGTTACTCCGCCAAATCGTTTTTACCCATGCGTACCGACATTTATATTGTTTGTACCGGTTTTTACACCGCCAAATCGTTTGTACCCATTCGTAATCGTTTGGACCCATGTGTACCGACACTTATATTGTTTGTACCGGATTGTTTCACCGACAAATAGTTTGTTCCCACTCGTAATCGTTTGTACCCATGCGTACCGACTCTTATATTGTTTGTACCGGTTTGTAATCGTCGAGTACTGAAACGCGATAAAAATGCAACCGCATTCGACCAAACGTGTAAAAACTATTGTCTCTACAAAAACGTTACCACATATAATTTATTCCGAAATATGACACAAAAAAAAAAAATAAAAAAATAAAAAATAAACAAATTAAAAAATAACATTTTTAAATTTTTTTTTAAAATTTTTTTTTAACATCGGTACAAACAGGTACAAACGATTCTCTTCACAACGGCATCAACGAAAATCATTTATCTCAACACGAGTTGCGGATCAATTTTTCCCACCCCTATATGTTTCACCCCCTTAGAGTACAAACGAAAATCAAGGTGGTACAATCCGGTACAAACCGAGTACAATCGAATAAAATTTAAAAAAATCTTCTACCGTTAAGTGGGTTGCCAACCGCACATAGGTTATAGACATGCCTCTGAATAGCGATTCTGAGTTTGCCGTACAAATACCTGGTCCAATTTTTTCCACTATTTTTTTTTCAACCCGAATGATAGTTTGGATTATTTTAGTCAAAAAAGGTTTTCTGTCATTTTTTCATAAGCTCGACCGTTTCTGAGTTATAAATAATTGAATGTTTAAAAAAACGCGAAAACGAATAATATTAAGAAACAATTTGAAAAAGTATAACTTTTGAGTTTACCAAATTTCTAAAATTATCTTTGCACATCCCTTAACAAAATGCCTTAAATCCCTTAACAGTTTTGTTTTTTAATTGTCAAATTGACAATATTTTTAAACTAATTTTTTATTTTGACAACCCGAATGACCGAATATGTTGATGTGAAGTTAGGTTTTTCGAGGACTTTGGTTTTCAAACAAAAAAGATCTCTTGTGATTTTATGGCGAACTTAGCGTTCTAAATAAGAGTTATAAACAAGAAGCGCATTTATATACGTACATTTAACATAGGTTTTACGTACGTTTTATCGAACAGCTCGGAGACAGTAAGTTACACTCTATCAGGGATATTTTTGAATAATTCATGATCTAATAGAAAAAATAGATGAATAAAAATTATTGTTTAAAATTTGGTAATCGAAACTATATTTCGACAGTCAGTAGAGTTATTGTATATTGCATAAGGTGATTTGTCAGCGACCATCAGTTATCGATTTGACATGGATTGAAGCTAAGGACTAAGGAACCGCACTAATATTAACAGTTGTTATATATAGTTTTATAGATTATAAATTTAGATTTCGCGATAAGAATTCTTTTTCGTTTATTTTTTGTTAACTTGAAAACTGAAATATATTTTTATGAATTAACCTTGAACCACATAGACACTGGCTGTTGTGTTGTTCTATGTAGTATGCTGTTTACTATGTAAACATATATAGACACTCTCGTTCAAAACAATGAACCAACCTGAATTGTTAATTTTATTACATTTCGTAAATTTTCTCAATTTTGTGTAATTTTATGTATAATTTTATTATTTTATTCACCAAATATATTTGATTTGTTTATTTTCTTGATATCAGTGTATATATATATATATATATATATATATAATATATATATATATATATATATATATTTATGTATATATATATATATATATATATATATATATATATATATATATATAATATAATTATTCTATTATATATATATAATTTTTCTTTAATTTTGAATAAAGAAAAAAATTTAGTACAGGCATAATTTTCTACCCGTTAAACATCCAGCAAAATGCATTGTTAAAACGAAGAGTTTTCAGATTGAATATTATAAAGACAAACTAATCCATAATCCCGAATATTTCTATGAATATGAAAAGAAAGTTTTCTACTCGAGTATTTAAACAATTATGCTTTATAAAAATGGGATAAAATATTAGTATGCAAAAATTGCATTTTTACAATTAGTGCAAGGACCAAAAAAAATTATGTAACAAAAATCGTATCAGAATTTTTTTTGATAAGATTTGTTCTTATTATACTAGACTATATTACTATTACAGAATATATTAAAAGACCGGTTATATATTACAATCAGTCACGGTTATGTAGAATAATAATAACAATAACAAAATAATAGTAATAATAATAATAATACAACACCACACACAGCACCCAAAAGGCGATGTCGCAGAACATAATAAACATACAAACATGTATACACACTACAAGAACACAAACACTCTTACAAATATACACGCAAACTCACACAGATTCTCCGGTTCACATGACAGACTAGAACAAAAAAATAAAAAACACAGTTTACCGTCACTTTACTATGTCCGTGCGGTTAACTAATCGGGCTCAGCTTTGAGTAAAAAAAAAAAGAAAAAAAGAAACAATAAAATAATAAATAACACACGCTATGCCATTATGGACAACCACACTACATTTAATACACAAAAACACGACCATCACCACAGACACCATACACATTAGACGAGGTATGGAGAGTCATTGAGTCCTCTTCGATTCAGCCTCGCTCTAAATCTACTATCACACACACTTCCAGATTTGGGATACGGTTTCAAGGTGAAGTTCGACAAGGAATTCCATAAAATATCACACCTTTTTTACATGGATGACTTGAAAGTGTATACCCCCACACAAACACAATTAACGCATTTAAGACGACTGACTAAAATATTCTTTGCGGACATCCGGATGGAATTCGGTACTGACAAATGCAAAACACAACACATACTTGCTGACCCTGGAACGTCTGTTGAATATAACCTACGAAATGGTGGTCTCATTAGCCCAATGGAGGGGGGAGAATTTTACAGGTATCTTGGTGTTCAGCAATCACAAGGCATCCCACACACAGATATAAACCAAACACTTATACAACACGACATACAAAGAATACAAAACATACTCAAAAGTGGTCTTGATGGTGGAAATACCATTAAAACCATCAACACATTCGCTACACCATTTCTCACATATTCTCACAGATTTTGTTTGTAATGATGCCATCATATGCATGTAGAATATTAATAAGTCTTTATTTTTTTCTGATTTCAGGGACATAGGCTTTTCCATTAGCATGTTGAGTGTTCGATCATCTCCATAGGTTTGCGATTTTGACGGAAAAAATTTTTCGAATTTGAAACCGATTTCAGTTAATTGAAAATCCGTAATAGCATTTATTCTATGCATCGAGTTGATACCTATTATGATTGGATGCGATAATTTTGGAATTATATAAAAGGTAAGATTTCATGAGTATTTACCAATGTGAATATTCGTGGTGATTTGTTTTCTTATATAAATGTTTTAACCGTTTGCAGTTGTGATATGTGTTTTCACTTCATGAATTTTGCAGTTTGTATTATGGATGAATTTATCAGCAGTGGATTTATTCAGAAAATTGGATTGAGGAATCAAATAAGGTTGAAATGCTTTGAATTGATGGGAATAATTGGCAATTCGAAGAATTTGACGACGGCGTCACGTAATTAGTTTTTTAATGTGTGGTAATTTTGATTTAAATGGCAAATGGCATTTTTTAGTTTTTTGAAAACCTTGCTTGAGCCATCTATTCGTTTGTAAATATTAGAGTTAAAGAAAATATGTTCAGAAAATTGATTGAAGTAAAACTAATTTTCTTAAACATTTATTTACTAGGCATGTTTAATAAACATTTGAAGACAGTGAAGTTTTTTATGAGCGCCCAGTGGTTTGTACATTATAAATATCGAAAATCATTCTAATCAATTTTTATTCACTGAATACAAATTATTTTCTAATTTACAGTTTAATTTAGTTTTAAGTTTGTTCCAGCATTGACTTGTATAATCATGACAAAAAACCTGTTTGCTTTTAATATAGAATAAATACAAATACACAAATATTGATGTGGTGAAGCGGAGAATATCTGAATGATAAAGCTATTGCTTCGGACTTGTTTTCGTGTGGATTGTATTTGGAATGATAGAATGTATATCACAAAAAAACTTGTTACACAGGAGCTGCGTCAACTTAGCGAATTTCCTTAGAATACATAAATCACTCTCTAGCGGTCATAATTATAGTGTGATCAAAATGAAATAGCATATCTGATACGACAATAGTATTTGAAAAAATTAAATTTATTAATAGCCAAAATAGAACGATATATAAAGATTATAGTTTATAGTTATAGTAAGTTCAAACTTAAATGAGACACCATTCCCCTTTTGCGCAGAAATAAAAAATTGGAATGGGTAAAAATACACTAATGCTATTTAATATATGAAAAAGGGGAATTTAATATAATAATTCAATAAAGGGAAAAGATACACTTTATCAATTATATAAAAAGAAATGGCATTATAATATACTTATCTTATATTTTATTTCTATTGGCTATGGCCATCGACAAAGATATTCACATATGCAACCATCATAGTAAGAACGAGATGGCTATTATCAATAAAAGATTATATTTATTTATATACCAGTGGACATCAAACAAAATGCAAGTGAATCAATGATGTAAATAGTATGAAAATAAATTATAGAATTGATATTCAATAAAATTTTCGGATTTGTTATTAAATAAAATGTTTTTGAACAAGCAATTAAATTAATACTATAACTGTGCAGACCTCAGGCCTACGTTTAAGTACAAGTACTTAAAATTCTATTACATTACCTTTAAATTATTATCATAATTTACCGGGCTTTAACCCATTATGATTGTCGGCTATATTAAATAAAAATCGGCTAGCCAAAATTATTCTTTGATAAATTTCAATTCTTTTATTAAGAATTTGTTAATCCTGTTGTAATATAATAGAATTTTAATTACTTGTAATAAAACATAAAACCGAAACATATGGTTGCTTCTTGGCCTAAGGTCTGCCCATGTTTTTGTAACAAGGAAATATAATTCTATTATATTATATTATATGACAGGATTAAAAATATTATTATTATAACAGGATTAAAAAATTCTTAATAAAATAATTAAAATTTATTAAAGAATAATTTTGGTTAGGCGATTTTTATTGAATAAAGCCGACAATCATAATTTAACCAAAAAATTATGACTACAAATTTTACCTGAATTAAAGAAAAATAATTTTTTTTTTTTGAAGCGGAGTATAAGTAAAAACAAATGTTTGAATTTTTCAAACATTCATTAAATTCATTAAATTTTATTTGATAATTATTATTATTAATTATTATTATTAATTATTATTTTAATTTTATTTTTTTGTTTATACGGCGGAAGCCGCGTAGTACCATAAATGCCTTAAAATCAAATGACAACACAAGAGACCCTATCATCTGTGACATAAAAAAATTGAGTGAGCAGCTCTTGGAACAGGGCTATGAATTGGTATTTGCTTGGATAACAGGCCATGCTAGTATACATGGAAATGAGGAAGCTGACCGATTAGCCAACGAAGTTGTAGATAATGGACAACTTATTTTGCAGATACCTATAGAAGATGAGGTACATAACATAAAGAATTTGCTCAAGAACTCATGGCAAGAAAGATGGTTGAAATCCAATGAAAAATTAATTGAGATTAAAAATACAATTGGCGAATGGGAGTCATCATACATACGTACAAGACGAGAGGAAGTAGTATTAGCTAGACTAAGAACCGGACATACATGTTTAACACACAAATTTATTTTTGAACGCCAGAACCGACCTCTTTGCGAGAAGTGTCAAGTGAATTTAACTGTCAAGCATATTCTTGTGGAGTGTCAACTAGTGAAAGTGATTTGAAAAATCTTATTGGTGATAGTGTGACTAACGTGAAAATAGTATTTAGAAATTTAGAAATTAGTCAAGAATCAAATTGTTAACTTTAAAACGCAAATAGCCTCAGTAGCTGAAGCGAAAACAGAAAAAAAAAAAATTTATTTGTGGATTCACAAGTGTTTAATAAAATATTATTAGTCAATCTCACTATCACTTTCCGACTCATCACTCGATTCGTCACTTTCTAGCGATATGACTATTTTTTCACTCACATCATCCACAATATGTTCTTTTGTGATGAAATCTTCTTCTGTTTGCTTGCAATGATTACAAATGCGTATCCATTCTTCTTGACTGACATTTTCAAATTTGGTTCTAGCCAGTTTCTCAACATCGTCATGTTTAAAGGTTACATTATGTGTCGCTACCCAATTTTTGACTAGAGCCCAAATTTTTTCAATTGGATTTAACTCCGGGTGGTAAGGTGGTAGCCTCAAGGCGGTATGACCATAAGCCCCTAACAAAGTATCAATGTTATACTTTATACAGCTCGGTTTATGTAACTTGATCAAGCCGTATAGCTCGATCTTCAACATTTTGCTGTCGAAGAAAATATTTCTGTCAGATAACCACCGTTGCATTTCTTCCTTTTTCGAACCAAAGTTCGGGGGCCTGTCATCACTTTTATTGTGATAAGTGGCATTGTCGATTACCACGACAGAATTTTTTGGCAAGTTCGGAATCAATTGCTCCCGAAGCCATTTAGAAAAATTCTCATAATTCATGTCGTCGTGGTAATCCCCAGTTTTTTTCCCTGATTGGAAAATTAATAGACCATTTGGTATGAAGCCCATTTCACCACCGGCATGTACTATTATTAATCGGCGTCCCTTTGATATTGGCTTCTTTAATCCCAAATTTGAGCTGTCTGTCCACTCATATGGGGTGGTGTGAGATGAATGTATATAGGTTTCATCAATATACACAATTGGGCGTCCTTGTTGTCGATAGGAAGTTATCTTCCTTAAAAATTGTACCCGCTTTCTTCTTATATCTTCTTTTTCAAGAAGAAGACATCTGTTATCAGATGTTTTGCGCCATTTAAACCCCATTCTTTTAATAATTGATCTAAACGAGCTTAGTTTTCCCTTAAACTCAATGTCTTCTTTCAATTTTTCGAAGACGGTTTTTATTGTTGGCCGACAACCCTCTGTAATATTAAAATTATGGATGGTACGCCGAATTACCTCCTGGGAAAAACCGTCGACATTGGTTTTCGGTTTGTCAGGTGTTATTTTCCTCTTGGGTGAAGATACATGACCAGTTTTCTTCATTTCACGGATTACACGACAAACGGTCGGTTTCGATAAACCTACAGCGTCGATTGTTCGTTTTAAAAAATTATGAAGTTCTGGTTTTTCATCAGCCTCTTTTTTAAAGAAACTATACACTTTATATATTATTTCTTTTGTTTGGCTATGTAATTGTTTCCTAGGGGTATGAACACGCACCTACAAATAAAGAATAAAAAAATTGAAATATAAATAATAATAAAAACATTAAACGTATAAAATTCAAACAAGGTGAGAATTATAATGCAGAATGCTGCTCCATTTATTTTGGGTATAACATCGCAAAGTTAATATTCTTTAATATGTATTATTTATTCTTAAATATGTAATTTAGGATAAAAAATTTGCCAATTTGCAGATATTGAAATACCGATAAGAAATGAGCCTTAAGTATTAATAATTTTAATATAATTTACATATTTAAAAAACTTACACTCTCTTCAATATTTTGATTCGATTCTTCAAAAGAAGTAGATGCCGTACATTCCATTGTATTTAAATATTTAAAAAAATATAAAAACTTCCAAAATACCACACACACGAAACTGTTTGAGATTCACTGGATTAGTTGTTAACACACAGAAGTGTAGAATGATAATGATATACTACTTCACCTTAAATATCATATAGACTAGGTCCAAAAAAAATGTGTTTCTGCGACTGTCTCATTTAGGTTTGAACTTACTATACTATGGAAACGACAATCAAAATTTACATATCAAAATTTTAATAAAATAATTTGATAGTTTATATTAACCAACTCCAAAAAAAGAAGTAGGAGATTCTATGTTCGACTATTAAGTAATGTAACAACTTACTGACTTACATGTTTGAATACCCATTATATACTGATTTGTATATCAATGATTAAATTGTTGTCTGCGTATTCGAAATGTTAACAATTCTTTCCGAGGAACATATATTCACAAATTATGAGAAAACTCTTGAGTTAATGAAAATCTTTTTCAAACAAAGCTTGTTTGAAAAAACAAGTTTAAACATTTTTTTCTATCTCTTACGGTTTCAAAGATGTATATATACCCCCCCCCCCTCCCTGCCGAGCGAAGAGAAACACGTTCCAATGGTTTCAAAGATGAGCATTTTTGCCAAAATATAGTCCGATTTTGCCCATTAACGAACTTGACCTTGCTGTTTGGCTCTGGAACACATTTCAGCTCGTTATCTCTTTTCGTTCTTGGGTTATCGTGTCCACAGACAGATAGGTGGACATGCGGAAATTGCCAAATTTTATTAACACATATAACAAACATCCATGTCTACGATCAATATTTTTAAGCGTTTCAGTCGTGATCAAACTTAATATACCTCGTATATTTACATATACTAAATTATACGTAATAGATTTGGGCAAGAAATGTCTTTTGGATTAAATCTGTAAATTGTTATTTTTAGCTTTTTAATGTAGTGACATTTTGTGTTTTTTGAATAATATTTGAATTTATATTTCATGTATTCATGTCAAACAAACACAAAATATTAAATATCTCTCTTAATATTAGAATAATCGAAAAATGTATAAGGAGTAAAGTTGTAGAAAATCAAGTTTGCAACAATTCATAACCTGATCATTTTTCTCAAACTCTAATGTGATCAGAGATATTTAGAATTTTATCTTTCAATCTTTAATTGTAAATATTTCTGTAAATATTAGTGTAACAGAAAAATGATGAGCGACAAAATTACAGTAAAACTTAGTACCTACAACTTAACTCCTGATAAATTTTTCGATTTTTCAAATATTAAGGAATATAGTCAAATTTTGTGTTTCCCCCTCCCTTTAAACCCCCTTTCCCACCGTCTGATTTTACCCATACGAACTTGACCTTTAGAATACCAAAAGCATTTCAAATACCAAATTTCATTCCATCGGAATAAAACATCATTTTTTGATAATTCACTGTTTACTATTGTCTCGATGTCTAAATTATTTAATTCCTCTATTTCTTCCAAGTCTTCTATATTGGAAGTATTAGCGAAAAGCCTTTCTTTAAATTCTTTGGATTTTAAGTTAGCCTTTTCCTTCCTTTTTTTGCGTTCTATGTAATGTGTGGTTTCCAAGCCACAAATTTCACAATGATTAAAGTTTTGGGATATGATAACAATGGAGTCGCATTCAATGCAGCGAGTGCATTGACAAAAATAAATTTTAAATTTTTTTTAAAGAAAGTCTGAAGATTACAACTTATTAGCCAGGGATGTAAACGATGTTTTTTGTCAATCCTTGAGGTGTATAAATAAATAAACTTGACGGTTTACCAACGCGAGAACACGCAACATACAACTGACCATGTGAAAAACAATGATTTTCTAGATCCAACCCACAAATGGACGTTGTTCGACCGTGTAACGTATTGATAGTCATCGCAAAGGCCAAGCGAATTGAAAATTGCAGGCGTTTGAATAGAATAAGCTATTCTGAAGGAATCATTAAGATCCGTGGCAAGAGAACTACTTCACCTTGAAACTTGTGCCATTACATAGCTTAGGTGCATCTAATTCCGAAGTAAAATTATTACTAAGCCAACTTTCAGTCTCAAGTTATGTGGTGCCATAACTGGTAAATCCAGTGAATTCAAGAATTCAACAGGATAGTTGACGGCTTCATCAGGATCAACAACAGTGTTAATCGATTTAAAGGATATTTCATTGCCATGTTATGACTGTTGTATTTTAAAATTAGTAGCATCAACATCTATATTTTTTGCTGCCAAAATAGCCCGTTCTCGTAACCATGCATGATTAATATAGTTAGTGGCCAAATTTTGGAATATACTCTCAATCAAAGCATCCTTCGTAGCTACCATTTTGCAAAAATTATATGAACTATCCATTGCCAATATTCTGCAATTGATTCGAGAAAGACAATGCCAATGGATCGTTCTGCAGTTAACACGTATATTAATGTTAAGTCGTAATGTATTCACATGTTGCCATATGTACGATTGTTTCAGACATGCGTTAATTTCGTCCATATATGTAGCACATGGAATGACAGATAAATTCGTGGTAAACCAACTCAACAAATTCAATACAAAAAATAAATTAAAATTAGTAGAAATCAAATTAAATATTTTCTGGTTGTATACCAATAATACGAAAGTCATAGTTATAATTTTGTACAGTTTTAAATAATTATAATAAGTATTCAAAAGGTATTACAAAACTACGGTTTTTAATTTATTGTGAAGACTTGTTACATATTGATCATCTATAGTAAAATAATTCACACTATATAATGGTCAGTCTCAGAGAACTCCGGTTTATTTAGAACAAATTTAAGTGTAAACTACAACGGAAATTTAAGTCCATATATTCGCATTAGAAAAAAAAATCGTTACACAGATGCTGCGTCAACTTAGCAAATTTCCATAGAATACTGTCCTTAGAATCTGATATGACTTTAGTATTTGCAAAACTTAAATTTATTAATAGCCAAAATAGAACTATTTATAACGATTATTGTTTATAGTTACTATGGAAACGACAATCAAAATTTACATATCAAAATGAAAACAAATTTTGTATAAAATAATTTTATAGAATTTCATCCAAATCAGTCCAGCGGTTGAGAACCGGGTCCAATTTCAGTGTTCGGTGTTTTCAAACTATCCAGGAATCCATTGAAATATACACACAATTTCATCCAAATTGGTCCATCCGTTTAGGATGAGTTAGGTGACAAACACACGTACAGAAGATTAATATATATTAAGATATATATACATGTATACAAATTTTAGCGATAGTGATTTTTAACATCTAGTAGGTAGGATCGATGGACATTTGAAGAACTTTTTACGAAATTCCAACATTGGTACAAAAACAATGGCTGCATTTCCTTTGGAGGAAATTGGCTAATAAACAGAAAGTGATGAATCCAATTCGTTAATAATGCAAAAACACTTACCTGATATTTGTCTTCCGGTGGTATAGGTGCTTTACCGCCTCGGTGATATTGATTGATTGATTGATTAATATCGGGGTAAAACTATTGTACTTCGACCTCATGATTCATTGTGCTCCCCCTTCTACCTCTGTCTGACGAGACTCGCTTCTCCCATATGTTGGCAATAGCCTGAAGCTTGCTTATCAGGTCCTCCAGAAGGTTCATATATTCGGGGTGAGATGTACCGAATATCCTATATCTGCTGTAACCCAGAAGTTCGCAGTCAAAGATTATGTGTCAGGATTTTTCTTCCTCCTCACCACACAATCTGCATATAATGGACCCGTTATGGAATCCCATTTTATGCCGATGCTTCCGCATGGGATAATGCTCAGTAATGAGCCCTGTAACCCTCCGCAGCTGCATTCTCTTCAGCCTCAGTGCATCGAGAGATAACCTATTTGTTGCACTCTGAAGCAGTACCTTCCCGAGCTCTTGCCGCGGTACTTTTTCCCAGTGATCACATTTGATAACTCATTGATCACCTGTTTTCATGCAGTCCTAGGAATTCCTAAATAAGGCTCTGGGCCTATTAAGGGAATTCCAACTCCCTTCTTTGCTAAGGTATCCGCTTTTTCGTTTCCTTTGAAACCCAGCACCCAGCACCCAGCACCCTATGACCCGGCAACCAGATCAATTTAACATTGTTCCGCTTTGTCAGTTTCAGAAGTTCCTCCAGACAATCCTTGACTACCCTTGAGGTGACATCAGTTCCAGGAAAGGCTTTTAAAGCAGCTTGACTGTCCGAAAGAATACATACGTTCTGGTTTATGAGCCTCTACATAGTTCTCGGTGACATTAGAGAAATTGGTTAACTCTGGGAAAAGAGCGGCTTAAATAACACGTGGGTTTTACACGATTAAGTATTTTTACATCGACAAATATATTCTTCACTTAAGCAATATTTACTGTGATTTTGGATAATTTGAATTTTGAGTTCTCAAACGATGTGTGTAGACTCAATTAGCGGAAGGGCTATAGAATAATTGCTTTTGGTGCAATTCAAAATCAAAATAGCAATAATAATCAAAATAATATTTTACAAAATGTATAAAATCAATAATAGTCAATAAATTATAAACCAGCGTTCCCCCAGCCTTTAAAGGAAAGACCCTTTAAAAAAAACAAAAAAAAACTAATTCAGATAATATTGGAAACGCCATGGCCGTTTAATAAAGATGATGTTCAATACCTCTCCAAGGCATGGTATGCCCTCGTTGTTGGTGGAGAGGCTTAAGTACATCGATGAAGGGTTATGCTACGCCGTCGGTAACTATGTAACTGGCAGAAATATTCATGCCAGATAGGATAACCTTGAGAAGCACGAGTAAGAAACCATGCAAAACCGAAGGTAAGGTTTGAGGCATTGTGCCTAGAGAATTAGCCGAAGACTAGGGCAGCAGGGTCAAATGCTGTGATTAAAAAATCTTCTTGGAGCAACTGGCGAACTCCATTGTAAAAATGCCCTCCCTCTCAAGTGGCCGATGGGGTAGTACACGGCCCGATTTACTCATGGGACCAAAATGGTAAAACTATTTAAAAAAATAAAATTGGGACTCAAATTCCCTCAAAAAGTAAATCAACCGAGGCTGCACTAGCTAACCTCCCGAAGGACAAAAATCTGCCAGTGCATCCCGCCCAGAAGGAGACTGGACGATAAACTCTGGAGAGAATGGACTGGACAGAATCCTTTCCTGAAGTTGGAAACGAAATATTTCACGGATGCAGCCTGGAGAAAGCAGCAGAAGAGAAAGCCAGGGCTGAGGAGAAACAGATTCCTCCGATAAAGAGTAAAATACGGTCAAAAAACCCTACAGCCCTGTTTTTCTCAGAAACAGTGCTACCGGTGGAGTCTGATTCAGGGAATCAACCCTTGGAAAATCACAGGAGAAGAGGTCGAGAAATGTAGATGGGACTCCAAGCCCGAAACAGTTCTCGAAAAAACATAGAAAGGAAAGTGAAACCGTCTCAATAATAAGATATGCCTTGCATTGTGGGGGTATCCTGAGTAAAAGGAAAATACAACATGGGGATCGGAACTGGAGTGGTATCTAATCTATTACAATGTGTAGGTGAGAACGAACCAATGTAATATACACTATCGGGATCCGAAGAGAAAAAATTGGGACGAATATAATTCGGCACTTAAGTTCAAACTCGGCACAATACCGAAAAAAGTTAAAACAGTATTGGACATTGAGCTTATTACAACTGAGCTTCAGCATGCAATAATTAACTCCTTCCAAAAAAACTGCCTGGAGGTCTCAAAAGACATCAGCAAGTCAACTTGTTGGTGGAATGAGAGCCTAACGAGTCAGAGACGAAAGATTCGCCAGCTATTTAACAGAGCAAGGAGGATAGGGAACTGGGATAACTACCATGAAGCACTAATCGAATACAAAAGGTCTCTGAAGAACGGCAAAATGGACTCATGGAGGAAGCTCTATTACGATGCTCAAAACACATCTGAGGGAGCAAGACTCCATCGTACCCTAGCGACGAAACCTGCTGACACCATCGGGTCACTTCGTAAACTCGATGGTGAGTATACAAGCTCCGCGAAGGATACACTCGAGAAAATCCTTCTCAAGAGCAGCTTAGCCAGAGTTTCCCACCGACTGTCGAGGACTGAAGAAGAGCGGCGATTGCCATTAATCGCTCAACGATCGAATGGGAAATAAACTCATTCGACTACTACAAAGCATCGGGTAAAGATGAGATATACTCAGTGCTTCTACAAATAGGAGCAGAGCATCTTTTAACTCTGCTTGATCCTGTATTCAGGGCAAGCTTGGCATTGGGTTGTATCCCAATATTATGGTGACCTTCTTGCCAAAACCGGGGAGACTTAACCACTACACGTAAAAGGACTTTAGACCAATTAGTCTGTCATCATTTCTACTGAAAACAATGGAACGACTAATTGGATTTCTTTTGGCTCAGAGGGTAATTTTCAGGAAATCCGCTTCATGTCAACCAACACGCGTATCAGGTGGAAAATCCTGTGAATCAGCCATCCACAACCTAATATACAGGATGAGGAGGGATTGGCAAGAAAAAAACCACCTTGTTCGTTTTCCTTAACATAGCGGTGGCCTTTGACAATGCCTCTTACAATTCCATAGTTGATTCTGCAAGTCAGCATAGTGGAAGGCACCTTTTGCAGGTGGATAAACTCTATGCTGATAGGAAGAATAATAAAAATTCCCCTTCTTGGGGAGTCTGCCACTGTGAGAGTCACAAAAGTATGTCCGCAGGGTGGTGTCTTATCTCCACTCCTGTGGAGCCTGACAGTGAACAGATTACTGGTGAACCTCAACCAAAAAGGATACATTATAATTGCAATCCAGGGATCCTGTGAAGGCACAATCTCCGAGCATACGCAAAACGTCCTCAGGTTCGCCCAGGAATGGTGTATCATTCAGGGAGCGAAAATAAACCCTGGAATGACCGTACTAAATCCCATCACACGGAAAAGGAAGGTGAATAACATGAAACCACCCATCCTCTTCGGTGAAAGACTACAGATCACAAGTCAAGTTCTTAGGAGTATGTTGGACTTTAAACTAACATGGAACCCTCATCTGGAAAACATAACAAATAAGAGCAAATCTTCTCTCATGCTTTGCAAGAGAGCATGTGGGAAAGAAGCATGTTGGGGTCTTAAACCCAAAATTATCCAAAGAAAAGTTAACCAGGGTACTGCATGTAAAAAGCTGTCCAGGATCCAAGGACTGGCCTGTTTGTGCATCACTGGATCCCTGAGCAGTACACTTATAGCTGCCATACTGGGGCTGCTTCCACTAGGCGTTGTAATAATAGATAAAGCGAGATTCTGCGCCTATAGACTGCCTTGCAATAATAACTGGATTAATAAAACTCAGGTTGGACATGCAAGGACCGTGGGAACATCAATTATCTCAGATCCCGTCTTTGAAATGGGCACTGGTATACTTCCCAAATCATACTCTTTCTCTAAACTGTACGAACCCTTCATTTATTGGTATGAATCCCTAACCATTTATGTTAATGTGTCCTTGTCCTTTCTGGTGTCTGCGCGCGAATTATGTATCCTATATAAGTAAAAAATACAAATATTTGATTCAAAAATTTGTCAAGTTTAGAAAATAAATTCATTTTTTTTCTAAACCTTCGGGACGACGGACATAAATCGCGCGCATAGACACCAGAAAGGACAAGGACACATCAACATAAATGGCCAGGGATCCGTACCAATAAATGAAGGGTACGTACAGTTTAGAGAAAGAGTATGATTTAGGAAGTATACCAGTGCTCCTTTCAAAGACGGGATCTGAGATAATTGATGTTTCCACGGTCCTTGCATGTCCAACCTGAGTTTTATTAATCCAATTATTATTGCAAGGCAGTCTTTAGGCGCTGAATCCGTACATTACCCCCCTTGCCAGAGATCCGTACCAATAAATGAAGGGTTCGTACTTTACCCACCATCAAAATGAACATTTTTAAACATAACGGTTATACCTTAAGCTTCTTAAGCACGGAGTGAAAAAAAAGGACAAGGGCAAAGAGAAAACTTAAGGGCCTAGGACAAATAAAAGGACGCAAAACGACTATGGCAAGGTAAAATTATAACAATAATAAAGAAAATACAAATGAAATAATGGCATGTTAACAGGAAACGGAACACTCACATGAAAGAACTAGTGGACTAAGGAAAGACAGAGAGAACAAACAAGTTACGAACAGGACGAGTAAGATGGCCGGAACTAAATCGCAATGAAACGACGCGAACTACTCCATCATTCGCAGGGAACAAGGCAGTAATTCTTGCCAATGACCATTTAGTAGGAGGCTGGTTTTCCGTCATGATAACCACAACATCACCCACTTTAACATTATCTACGTGTTTCCACCATTTCTGCCGTTGAATGAGACAGTGCAGATATTCTGGGGACTACGTTTTCCAAAAATGCTGGGACACTTGACGTAAAAGTTCCCACTTGGAGTAGGGTTAGATGGTACCTCGGTGATGTCAGGTTCAGGGCGAGATAATAACAGGGCTCCTATCAAAAAATTGTCAGGGATCAACAAGAAATGTAGTCAATGGGACACGAGGCAGAAACACCCAACGGACGTAAGTTCAGGATGGCTTCGATGCGAGCAAGAAGGGTACAAAATTCTTTGTATAAGAGGACACGATCAGATAAGAGACGTTTTAAGTGGTGTTTAACCGACTTCACCCCGGCTTCCCACAAACCTCCATCTGACGGGTTCGCGGGAGCGTTAAAAACCAACTTAATTTCCCGTCCCACAAGGTAGTCAGATAAAACATTATTGTTCTCTCTTACGAATTGAAAAGTTTCGTCAAGAACTCGAGACGCACCTATAAAGTTTGTGCCTCGATCAGAAAACATAGAATTGGGTAAGCCTTTTTTCGCTATAAGACGATCTAAGGTGGCAAAAAAACAGTCTGTGGAGAGGAATGATAATAATTCGAGGTGAACGGGTTTCGTTGAAAAGCAAACAAAAAAGGCCAAATAACATTTATTAAGAGGACTGTTAATTGGAAATTACGTTTTTTCTCGGAAACCGAAGTGTTTGTCTCAAATCTCAATATCCAGGCTATAACTCGCTTGGCGCTAACAAAGGAAGAAAAGCGTTCAAGAAGAACAACACCATCATCTCCACCCGCTGCATGTCCAATCAACGATGTGCTAACCTCTTTCAGGTCGGGAAGGTCAGGAACGGCTACTAATTCTTGGAATGGCCATAAAGTAAAATCTTCACGCAAAAAATCGGGACCTGACCACCACAACTTATAGTTTACAAGCTGACTTGACATACAGCCACGAGTGGCAATATCAGCAGGATTGTCAGCCGTTGGTACATGAAAACATTGGGATGGTAAAGTCCGATCTAAGATTATAACGACATAATTAGCTACAAACACCTTGAGAAGATGAGCTGGGGTGCGCAGCCATGACAAAACTACCATAGAATCTACGAAGAGGAAAAGCTTTTCTATTTGAAGGCGAGCTCGGAGTAGTAATAAAGACTCTATGAGCTTGGCAAGCATGCAGCTGGCACTTAACTCAAGGCGCGGAATTGTGATTGGTTTCACTGGAGCAACCGTGATTTTTGCACGAATCAAGCTGATCAACACGCGTTGATCCGATCAAACGACTCGCAAATAGACAGCAGCAACCATTGCAGAGCTAGAAGCATCAGAAAATCCAATGAGCCCAGGTGGATGAATGTGGGTATCAAAAATGTCACGTGGAATCTAGATGGTTTAAAGGCTAGACATTTCTTTGGCAAATTGACTCCATTGTTTAATCATATAAGAAGGCAAAATATCCATATGACTACAGGTCCCAGAAGTCCTGGTAATTCATAAGTACGGGCAATTTGTGAAAAAACTTGGCACTAAGTGGTGCAATTAGGGATGGTTTCAATTCGGTAACAAAAGACATAATCTTCAGATATCTTCAGAATTTCAAGAATCTGAATGGTTCTGACATCACCAAATTTGTGACGCTTTTCCATATAGTTCTGAGGAAGGTCATTCAGAATGGCAGTATGAGAGCTTGCCCAATTTCGTAACTCAAACCCAGCAGTCGATAACAAGGCAAATAACTCATCACGTAACTGACGGGCTTCAGCAATGGAGGAGGCTCCGGTACATAGATCATCGACATACATGTCAGTTTCTAAGACCTTAGCTGCAGTCGGATATTTGAACGCTTCGTCTTGGAATAATTGTATTATCACACGGAGGGCATGGAAAGGCAAGCAAGTGAGACCAAAACAAACTCAATTTATTTCATACTGTTGCAAATTGTCTGTATCTGCTGAAATTTGCTATCTTTTGGAACTAATTTGATAGCTCGGTACATTTGTTTAATGTCACCTGTGATAGCAACTTTATGCAAACGAAAATTCAAAAAAATATCATTAATACTCTTTTGAAGCTTAGGACTGGCCAATGAAGCTTCATTTAAGGAAGGGAAGGAGGAATTGGCTGTCTCAGCGGGATTGAATACACCTATAACTTTAGTTGTGGAACTATCTTTCGTAACTTCAATATGATTCAAAACATAAGACGAATCATTCTCGGCAGGTACCATGTGGACAGTAGTGAGGTTATCTTGAAGATTTTCATGGTACTAATCTTTAAACATTGGGTGTCTTTCTATACGCTTTTCTAGATTAACAAGACGATTCAACGCAGAGACACGGTTATCACCTAGGTCAGGAGCTTCACCGTCACGAAATGGCAACCGTACACTATAAACTCCATCACGACGGTGAGTTTTGACAAAGTGATCCTCACATTTAACTTCTTCTGGGTCCAACGGAATTTTAACAGACAATTCTTCAATTTCCCAAAACTTCTGTAATTGGTTGGAAATATCTGTGTCAGATTACGATATGAAACATGATTGACACTCATTCGATGACGTAGGTAAGCATTCACCCACGACAAGTATTCCAAATATGGATGGAATCAGAGAGGAATGACCCGGAACCACAGGTTCAGATTTCATAAGGTAGGCGTAATATTGTGCTCCAATGAGCATTACAACAGAAGCAGGGCTGAAGAACTGAAGATCAGCCAAAGGAGTGACCTAAATCTTGTCGCGGTATCTTGGCTCTCTTTTTACTTCCAAGGAGCGCTGCCCGAACCTGCAAATGATTCTTATACTCGAAAAAAAACAAAAAAACAATATTTTAGTAAAAGATTTTACTAAATATTTTGTAATTGAAATGACACGCACGTTTTTCGTTAAAGAAAAGAAAAAAAATTAAATTAAACACAAGTTTTTACGAAACAAAAAAAACCTGATTTTATTGCTTAAAACACAAAAATTAGAATCCAATTTCTTTTTCAACAATTATTTTAATTTTTCAACACAATGTCAACTTGTACAAATTTCAGCTTTAACTTGATCTGGATATACTTTGAACTACTCAGACAATAGTAGTTTTTTTAAACTTTGAACTAATCAGACAATAGCCGATATTAAACTTTGAACTAATCAGACAATAGCCTAATTTAAACTGATTTGAATCGACACTGGTCACCGGTTTATATATCCGCCATGGGTCGTTCTAGAATATTATTGTTTTTTTTTGAAAAAATATTTTTTTTGACAATATATTTTCGCATGGAGGCTTCTAGAATATTTTAGTATATCAACAACCATGGACGTAGTCAGAGTGTTCAGATTATTTATAAAATTAATTAAAAATGATAATACCTTTCCGAGGTTTGAACCATATTACACCCCGCTTGGTTGATATTTAACCAGCGACTTAATGAACACGGCCAGTGTGAATTCAAAATCTATACACAAATTTTATGATACATTCATAACAAGCTTGTTTTGTTGTTTTTACAAAATTATTTATTTGTGTATCTATTTATGTTATTTATCAAAAACATTCAATTTGTATGACTTTTGATTTTTAAATTAAATTATATCTGATAATTTTTTTTCAAATAAAAAAAAAAAAAAGAAAATCAAAAGCAGTTACTTTTGTTTACTTTTCAATTTTCGAGAAAAAAAAAACTTAGTGTAAGAAAAATAAATAAATCGAGCTATATTATTTTCTTTTAGTACTTTCAAAAAAAAAAACTCCTTTTTTTCAAGGAGAAAAATATTGTTTTGTTAAATATTTTTCGCAACATCTTACTTAATATTCTTCTATTTCATAATTAATATGTGTGTTGGATCAAAAAAAGTTATTCTCAATAATTTTCATTACAACAAAATCTCCCCCTCTAGATTCCAACACACATTTTCTAATTTGCTTATTATATTTGGTCGACCAATTTTTGATTTAAGAACTAATTGAACTATTTGAATTGTACTAGTACATTTAGCTAGCTAGTATAACTTAAAAGTGTACGTACACATTAGTTCTTCACTCTTCATCAACGGCGCCTGTTGTTGATTGCCGGTCGTCTGGGCCGCAAGTTGTACCCTGGCTCTAATGCTCTGGCCTCTGGCTCGTCCACACTTGGTACATCCCGTCGTCTTCCATCACCTCCATGCCTTTGACCCCCCAAACGATCTGGAAGTAGTTGGCCGAACACCTTGTTCCCCACACTCAATCTTCCCAGACTCCCATTGGCGGTGGTACTTGCACTGCCCGGCTTCAAGAGACCTCCATGTATCTTCGTGGGAGGCACTGTATCCACAACATATATTCCAACTGGTAAACTCCTCAGCACTCTGTAAGGCCCTTTCCATTTTGGTGCCAATCCACTATGGACACCCTCCACCTTACAGCTGAGTACTTGATTTCGCATCCAGGCGGACTCTCCAGGTTGATAACTGAGTCCCGTCTCCACTTGGTCGTTCACTTCCTCATTGGCCAATATTGTTTGCCGAGCTCTTCCCTCATTCTCTTGACGTTCTTGGCCTCTCTCATTGGCCCAATCTTGAATATGTTGAGGCTCTTCTTCGATTTGAATTTACCAATCCCCAAGCTTCTTCATTTCTGCCCCCAGTAACAAACGGGCAGGCGAAAAACCAGTTGTTCTGTTCGCACGATTTCGTATCGCAAATAATGATACGTGCAGTTGTTGATCCCAGTTTTTATGTTCTTGATACAGTAAATGCAGACGCAACAACTTCTTCAATTCTTGGTTTTGTCTTTCCGTGGGGTTGGCTCGTGGATGGTATATTGGCGTGGTCTATATTTCTGTATGCCAATCTCTGTTCACTGCTTTCCATTCTTTTGATCTGAACTGGGGACCATTATCACTAAGTACTGCTCTTGGATATCCGTAACGACCAAATTCATTTTTCCACGTGCTGTGCGTGGATATGGACCCATCAAGTCGATGATGACTACCTCTTATGGTGAAGTAGGTCTTCGACTTCTCATTGCTGATCTTGGTTTCTTGTTCAGTGGCTTCAGTAGCTTCACTATAGCACACGTATCTCACCCTTTTACATATCTGCGTATGTCATCTTGCATCCCATACCAATACACGCGGTTACGGATCTGATGATGCGTTTCTCTCCATCCAGGGTGTGCTGCATCATCACTATCGTGATATTTTCTAAGAAAACCAAGTCGGCGTTCTTCGGGAACCACTGGCAGTTCTTGTATAATCTGTTGACTATGGTACCAGATGATCCCGTCAGCTACGGTGTAATTAGCTCTTGTTCTGTCCACTCGTCGACGTAGATTGCTTCTCAGTGGACTATTGTTATCTACGATGTATCTTCTGATGGCAGTCACATCACGATCTTCATCCTGCCATCGTCGAAAATCATCAAGTGTGGGTGTTTCCACTTCGATTACGTTGAGGGTTATTGGTGTTTTTGCCTTGCCCTGTGGTTGTCTGGACAAGGAATCAGCGGCTTGATTATCTTTTCCGGGAACGTGAATTATTTCATAATCATAGGCTCCCAATGCTAATGCACATCTTGTCAATTTGGCTCGACTATCCTTGGTTTTGTTCAGCCATTGGAGCGATGCATGATCCGTGTATAATTTAAAATGTCTTCCATCAAGATATCCTCGAAACTTCCTCAATGCCCAGATTATTGAGAGACATTCCTTTTTTGTCGTGGCGTACTTTCTTTCTGTGGGTCCAAGCCTCTTGCTGGCGTAATTTATTGTTCGTCTTGTCTTGCCATCATCTTCCATTTGGAACAATATTGCACCCAATCCGGCGTCAGTAGCATCCGTATTTAAACAAAACGTCTTCTTAAAATCTAGATGTGCTAGTTTCGGTGCATTTACTATTGATGACTTGAGATTTTCGGACGCCTTCTGATGCAATGTTAGACAGCGCCACTTAATGTTCTTCTTTAACATTTCGCTCAGAGGAGCAGCTTTATCTTCATAGTTCTTGCTCCTGTACCAACCACATAATCCCAAAAGTTGTCGAAGTTGTCTTCGTGTTCTCGGTACAGGGTGATTGCTGATAGCTTCGTTCTTCTCATCCTCTCTGTCAATGCCATCTTCGCTCAAAATATGTCCCAGGTTTTTGACCTTGTTGCTTCCAATGACACATTTGCTTGGTTTACAAGTCAATCCATGTTGTTCTAGTCTTTCAAGTACAAGATCCAGGTGGTGTAAATGTTCCTTGACTGATCGACTGTAGATTAATATGCCATCCAGGTAAACTTGGCAGAAATCTTCGATGTATCCAGATAAAACTTCGTTCATTAAACTCTGGAACGTAGCTGGCGCATTCTTCAATCCAAACGGCATACCGCGAAATTGATAGAGTCCTCTTGGGGTGGTAAATGCTGTGTACTCTTTCGATTGTGGCTCCATCTCAATTTGCCAATAACCAGTCTGAAGATCCAATGCAGATCCGGAATCGGAAACGCATTGCTCATTGTAATATCGTTCAACTTTCTATAATCGACGCACAATCGAAAGGTTCCATCCTTCTTCTTCGGCAATACGACGGGTGCGGCCCAAGGCGATGTGGATGGTTCAATAATGCCATCGCCTTCCATCTCTTCAATCATCTCTTCTCATACTCGTTGCTTCTTGTGGTACGGGTATAGTCGTAATTTAATGGGGGATTTCTTCGTAATCTCAATCTTGTGTGTGATCGTTTTTGTCCTTATAACTTGTTATAAGGACAAAGTTATAAGGACTTGTTCTTATCCCTTGTCCGAAAATTCTGAGATGTCGCCGAATGACATCTTTTAACTGGTCTCGGTTCTCAAGGAGTTTTATTTGTAACTCGCCCAATGCGTTGTTAATTGTTGCCACTACTGTATGGGCTCCATCCGGTTTTCTCCATGCAATGCGAACTCTCTTATCACACACCAAGTAAATTATACCACTTCGGTTATCAATGCTCACACTATTGTTTGTTAAAAATTCATGACCAAGTATTAAGTGGTTCCGTAGGCCAGGTACTACCATTACTTCAACATTGAACTTCATTCTTGATATCACCACATCCATGCACATTTTCCCAAGAATACTGAATGTATTATTGCATGTGGCTCCACTCTACTATCTCTGACAGGGTGCCATTTGCCAATACTTCTTGGCAATTCTTCGCTGATAAAATTGTGTGATGCCTGGTTATCTATTAGTTCCAATATTGATCTTCCACGCACGTCAACTTGCACAATTGGCCCATTCTGGTGCTAGTTCTTGGTCTCCATTCTTGTTAAATGAACTGGTAATTGTTTGTGTTCACGCCGATGTTGTGCGTCTTTGTGGAGGTTAATGTGTACCCCAGAACCAATTTCCTCCCTCATTGATCCTGGAATTAGTTTCCTGACGGCCCAGGTTTATTTTGTTGTCCCCTTCTGGGACAGTTTCGACTAATGTGCCCCACTTGGTGGCATGCGAAGCACGTTCCTGGATTGCTTGGACGTGGTGGTGGTGGTGCTCTTGCTAGTGGTTCGTGACGATTCCTCGCATGCTCTTCATCCAGTGTTCTGACGGTTATACGTAGCTCATCTAATGATTTCGGATTATAAATTTTCACCAGCGGTCGTATGTTGTCGCGTAGTAAATTCAATATTATGGGCACCACGTCATCAATATTGCTATCGGCGTGCACTCTTTTGAACAGCTGCACCTTCATATTTACGAACGCTTCTGTCTTCAATCCTGTGGGTTGGGAAATGGTCATCAGTTCCAGTTCGGCTTTTGTTTTTCTTCCGACACTGTTAAAGAAGCTTTCCAACTGCCACTTCCATTCGTCGAAGGTGTAGCCCAACCCACGATTCATTAATGCCCAATCTCTGGCTGGTCCTGTTAATATCTTTGTCACCATTTCGACCCAACAACAATTTACTGGTAGGTGCGTTTGTCGTAGTAATGCCGTCGCTTTGTTCAAAAAAACTACTGGATCATCAGCCGGTCTACCACTGAACTCCGGCATAATTGACAGAAGCGTCGTCGTGTCTAATGCGGCGGATCGAATGACTGTAGTCACCTCTTCAGGAGCTATACGTATGTCGCGTAGTTGTTGTGCCTGACGCACTTCGATCGGTATAATGTCATCCACGACTTTGTTGTATTGATTGTGCATCTTCTTCTCCAAGCCTTTGATTTGCGTGCGATTCTCAATGACATCGTTTTTAATGTTAGCGATGTCGGTTTTCACGGTCTCGTTATCCGTTGTTATTTGGTCGATCTGCTGTATACACGCGTCTCTCAGATTTATCATTTGTTCCCCCAACTCATGTTGAACAACTGACATCTCTTGTAGTTGATTTCCGATTCTTCCTTCAAGTTCGTTGCTCATCCTCTCTTCGGACTCTTGGATTCGATTTCCAATTCGTTCATCCATCCTTGCTTCAGATCCTTGAAGTTGGTCGACCATCATCTCCAATCGATCACCCATTCTTTCGTCCAGGTTCTTAAAGTTGGACATTATTGTTTTCTAGTTTGTTGCTCCTCCCATCTTACCTGTAGGACCTCTCTAGTGCCAGTGCTGCCCAGCCCTTCGGCCTCCATCATCTCACGCAGACGTGGCATGGGAATGCTGCGGCTTGCCATTATGTATCCTGTCTTCTTCAGTGCGTTCTCTGGTCCTGTCACAGTCGCCACTTGTCGCGGTATTTTGGCTCTCTTTTTACTTCCAAGGAGCGCTGCCCGAACTTGCAAATGATTCTGATACTCGACAAAAACAAAACAACAATATATTATTAAAAGATTTTACTAAATATTTTTTAATTGAAATGACGCGCACGTTTTTTGTTAAAGAAAAGAAAAAAAATTAAATTAAACACAAGTTTTTACGAAACAAAAAAAACCTGATTTTATTGCTTAAAACAAAAAAATTAGAATCCAATTTCTTTTCAACAATTATTTTAATTTTTCAACACAATGTCAACTTGTACAAATTCCAGCTTTAACTTGATCTGGATTGAACAACAATTATATACTTTGAACTACTCAAACAATAGTAGTTTTTTTAAACTTTGAACTAATCAGACAATAGTCGATATTAAACTTTGAACTAATCAGACACAAGCCGAATTTAAACTGATTTGAATCGACACTGGTCACCGGTTTATATACCCGCCATGGGTCGTTCTAGAAAATGATTGTGTTTTTTTGAATAAATAATTTTTTTGACAATATATTTTCGCATGGAGGCTTCTAAAATATTTTAGTATATCAACAACCATGGACGTAGTTGGAGTGTTCAGATTATTTATAAAATTAATTAAAAATGATAATACCTTTCCGAGGTTTGAACCATATTACACCCCACTTGGTTGATATTTAACCAGCGACTTAATGAACACGGCCAGTGTGAATTCAAAATCTATATACAAATTTTATGATACATTCATAACAAGCTTGTTTTGTTGTTTTTACAAAATTATTTATTTGTGAATCTATTTATGTTATTTATCATAAACATCAATTTGTATGACTTTTTATTTTTAATTTTAATTATATCTAATAATTTTTTTTCAAATTAAAAAAAAAAAGAAAAACTTTCAATCAAAAGCAGTTATTGTTTACTTTTCAATTTTCGAGAAAAAAAAAACTTAGTTTAAGAAAAAAAATAAATCGAGCTATATTACTTCCTTTTTGTACTTCTTTCAAAAGAAAAAACTCCTTCTTTTTTTCTAGGAGAAAAATATTGTTCTGTTAAATAATTTTCGCAACATCTTACTTAATATTCTTCTATTTCATAATTAAAATGTGTGTTGGATCAAAAAAAATTATTCTCAATAATTTTCATTACAACAATCTGTGGCAGGCTTGGAAGAGGTTGATTGCACAGTAGACTTCAGCTTCACAGTCGCTTCGTTAGCCCTTGTATTCTCAAAAACTTGACGTGTTTGAGGGTCAAGCAGTCTAAGAGCCATGAAAGAAATAATAATAATATTGGGGTTTAACCTCCGTTTCCGAGACACGACGTCTATAACAGAGGCCACCCACATCATTATTCTTCAACCTTTATTTATTAATTTTTACGTTACATTTTTATGATGTGAGTGGAAGATCGGGAATTCGTATGCAGATTAGGAATTGGTAGGTGTGAGGCTGCAGCCGACTTTGATAGGAACTATGCCAATATTCATCTGGAGTTCGTGAAGGGAAACTGCTGAAAAACCTTCACAAACATAGCCGGTTATTTCTTTCTAGTCCATACACCGACAGTTTAGTCAATCAACCGCCCCATTAATTTTTTCTTTAATTTGACAAACTGCCAGTGTCGGGATTCGATCCCATAACCTCCCAGGTCCAAGTAGAAACAGGGCCTTAACAAGCGCAGCTACTTGGCTGGTGAAAGAAATAAGAAAATTCGAAGCACTGGTTAGATTAAGGTTTTTTAAGGCTTTTACTTGGACATTAAAATCTTCTAAGAATCCTTTAAGCTGGCCTTCATGTGTAAAAGGTTTCACAGAAAATAACCTGTGATATACATTAGATGCAATTACTATTTTGTTAGTGAACCCATTCACCAGAGTTTTGTAGGCAGTGTCATAGGAATTTTCCGCAAATGGTAGACCTTGTATGGCAGTCAGAGCAGTGTCGGAGACGAAAGAGCGTAAGTAGCTTTACTTTTCGATGGTTGAGAGGTGGCCTTAGTTATGAACAAAGTGTCAAACAATGATTTAAATGAATCAAACTTGTCATAAATCCCTTCAAATGTAGGCAGTTTTGTTTTGATTGTTGGCGTGAAAGGTTGTGGAACGGTTTGTGGTTCAGACAAGAGGCTTCCACAGCTCTAACAGCATATAATAAGTCCTCACATGCGTTTGAGGATGCTAAAATATCTGATATACGATGTTCTTCAAATGTTAAGGCGTTCGTTTCCAATATTTTATACTGAACGGCATCAAATTCGAAATAAGCTTTGTCTAAGGTTTTGCATCTTGCTTTAAATTGCATGCAAATAGTTGAATTATTTAAACGAGGAATTAAATCGAAAGCTTGTTGTATAGTTTGAAAATACCGTTGACGCCTGGTAACTAAAACCTGGAGATCGGAAGCCGCCTTGTCCTGAATAGAAGGTATTTTAATGACAAAAAAGGATAAAATAAGACAATTTAAAAAACAAAAGGTTTTAACAAAAGCATTTCAAATCAAAATACTTATTTACTGAAAATCAATTAATTAATTAATTCCACAAAATAAATTAATAAAATAAATAAATTATAAAATAATTTATAAAATAAATCAAATCAATTTCGCCACGTGGCATTGAAAGAATCCAAACACAAACACAAAAATAGACAACAATTTTGTTGTAGACAACTAAATTTGGTGTAAACAACAAACAAATTCTAATAAATCAAAATTAAATACTGAATTTTAATATTTAAATAAATCAAATAGCAATTAATGACTCCAACCAATTAGTAATTACTGCAAATCTAATTAATTAAATATTCACTTTGGCATGGCGATAATGTAACCCAGCGAATAAAGAAATTAAGGGAAAGGCATCGGGCTACGAGGGACCAAAATGTTTGAACAGAACGAAATACGGAATTAACTGGCGCGTACCTTTTATTCTGCATTCTCTGGAGCACACATAATTTATTTAGTTATGAAGTGGCGCGGTTTAATTATTAACACCTATTGATTTAATCACTTTTAATGTTTAACAAATAATATATATAGCACTTTATATGGCGTGATACTACCGATCGATCGAACAATGATTAATTGAATTGATCTACACTCATATTTTTCTACGTACAAATGTGTGCGCGATTTATGTCCGTCGTCCCGAAGGTTTAGAAAAAAAATGCATTTATTTTCTAAACTTTACAAACACTTTTATTACAATAGTTAAATAACAATTCAATTTCACAAAGCACTATATCAAATAAAATAAAATAAATTGAATATAATTATTTTGTAACAAATGAACATAAAATCCAACAAGACGAGCACAGGTCAAAATCTTCTGAATTAATGCTGTTTTCCATACTAGAGTTGACCCATTTTATACTGTGTTGATTGTGACGTCTGAAGTGACTAATATATATTAAAGATGATACTTTGGACTGTTGATGGTGATAATGAATGTATTATATTTAATAAGTGATGGTTATAAGCGTATGGTTATGCATGATTCATAGATCATGTATGTAAACGAACAATATGAATCATGTTCATGACGAATATTATATATCTGACAAGGGATGGTTATGACTCATAAACCATAATGTAGATCAACAATTATATTATGAATCATGTTCAAAGGTTTATTACTTTATGATATGAGTGATTCAAATATTTGTATTTTTTACATGGGATACATATTTCCTCCAGACGCAGATTGAAATTATCCTTTTAATAGGAAATTTCAATTATATTTGCTTAATGGGTTGGATGGTTTTATCAAGTTCTTGGCTTCTAGAAGTTCTATCGTAGTTGCAAGATTATCTGATTGTTCGTCCATTTGTACGATAACTCTGTTGCTGTTGGTACATCCATGTATTTTCCATGAAACGAGAATTGTTATTAATAGTATTATAATGATAGTGACTAAATAATATTTCCAGTTCATATAATATAGATATGTTAAATTGTTTTCTGATTCGATGTCTTCTGTATTTTCCAATGTAGTATCATACAATCCATGTGAATACCATTTAGTATGATTATTGTTGTAGTTTATTTTATTAAACAAAATTAATTCCATTGCTGCTTCAGTATATTTTCTCACTGTCCCATACGTAATACCGAATAAATTCAATGTGCAAAATTCCAATTTGATGTAGAGTTTTCCATGTATATTAGTTAGGTTTTTATTAAAGGTAGTTGAAATGTTTATTGGAGAATCGGTGTTGTTGAGGAAATTATTATCAATTAATTCTGTTAATTTACTTTGTTGTTTTACTCTCATATATTGGCAATGGCTTGGCTTATTTTCCAATATGTTGATTTCCCAGGTATTATTTTCAATTGGCTTGAGCAGAATAGGTTTTATAATGTAATCATGTTCTATTAATTGAAAGTCTGTACTTGTTATGAATGCAAAATAAGAAGGATTGTAAAGGATGCGGTTTGAGTTGATGGTGATCATTTTACCGTTTTCGGCTAGAGGATGGATTCGTATTAATTTAAATTCTAAATCGGAGAATACCGGTATTTGTATTGCAAATATGATTTTAGATTCATTAAAATATGCTTTGAGTTGCAATATTTCGTAGATATGTTCGACATTATATAATTTTATATGTTTTTCTAAATTAAGCATGATAGTTTGAATTTCTTGAATATTTAAAATATATCTGGGTATGATATGTAATTTGGCTAGTTGAACAGATTCTATGATATTGTTCAAATGGTTATCTAAACGAGCAATTTGGGTTTGAATAATATTTAACTTAATTATATTATCTAGTTGTAATGAGTCTAAGCTTTTTGTAATTGCTATTAGTCTAGTAATATCCTTATGCTGATTATCTATTTAAGTCGTAAGGGTTTTAAATCTATCGATCATTTGGTAGTTCAATGAATGTTGTTGTTTACTGTTTTTTTGTAATATGTTATTATTATTTTGGAGAATCTCAATTTGTTTGTTTATTTCTTTAGCATCTTCGCTATCCAAGTTACCGGTAATGAATTTGATTCCGGATCCTAAGAAATTAGCAAGGCTTCTTTTGGTACGTATAAAAGGGCGCAGACTACTAGTTTTATGATACAATTCTTTAGCTTGTGTGCTTAACTGTGTTATATGAATGTTGTGTAAAGACGTGCTATTAGTTACGAGGTGACGGAGAATGTTAGAGATATTCAAAGCGGTATTTAATAAAGGTCCGATTTCTACTATTTGTATTAAGTTATTATAATGGGAAGTTACTTTTGGGATGCCTAATGTTAATGCGAATAAACCGTGATTATTAGAAACGTCAGTTATTTCTATTCGTTGTCCGTTCGTCAAGGTTAATCTGAAATAAAATTATTTCTTTTTAATTTTAATTTTTCTTTTATGATATTTTTGGATTTTTTGTCTGTTCTTTGCTTTAATATGTTTATTGTGATTTTCTAGACATAACTCCTTCAAGTATTTTGGACTTAATTTATTTCGTCGATTTTCTTTTACAAAAACAGGTTGATTTATTGAAATGTTGGGTGGGTCTATTCGTTTCTCTTTTATATTTTTCTTATTCAATAGTTCTGCTTGTTTGTCATTTTGGATTTTGATAAATTGCAATTCCTCTAAATGAATACGATTGTATTCAGTTATAGCATTTGCATTATTTGTTTTTAATGATTTCAATTTTTCATCACGGATTCCTCGTATTACCTCTGTAGGGGTCAATTTAATAGAACTGTGAATGACGTTATTATATGCAGTGACCACTAGCTGTATTTGAGAATGTAATGTGAGTCGAGGGAATGTTTTCCTGGCTATCAATACGCCTTCAATCAGTGTTGAATGAAAACGTTCAACCGGAGAGTTTTCTGTTGAATTTCTAGCACAAGTGACATGGTTTTCTATATCATACAAGTTCAGGAAATTTTTGAAGTCATTAGCTTCAAATTCTGCACCTGGGTCATGTATCACTTTTCGTGGTATACCGTGTAGATTTATAATTTCCAATAAGGCGTCTAATACGCTTTTCGTGTTTCTATCTTGTAGGATTTTAACGGAGGCGTATTTACTAAATTTGTCTATGGCAGTTTTTGTCTAAATGAAAAAGATCTACGTGTAAAATTTCGAATGGTCTGGTAGCTTGTTCTGTCGGGGTGTATTTTATCTTAGGTGGGTTTCTATCGTATTTGTTAGTTTTACAAATTTCACAATTGTTAATAAACATCTGTATTTTACTTTTCATACTATCAAAATAGAATTCGCGTTTTAAAAGTTGGAAAGTTTCTTCTATACCTCGATGTAATGATTTTTCATGATATTTTGTCATGAGTTCGGTTTGATCCAATTCAGTTTCTACATCTTTTAATATTTTTACGCATCTGACTAATTTCATAGTTGTATTAAAATTTTTGACGTAACATTCTTGAAGTTTGATGAATATATCATCCGAACAATACACGGCATTGATTTTTGAATTTGTAATTCGTCTTTTAGTATTATGAGGAGGGTGGATTCATGCTTGTTAACGGTAGTAATCGTTATTCGATATTTCGTTTTAAACAAGAGACTATTTACCCTAGTGCTCATTTCGTCTAACTTGATAATTATTTGTCGGTTGAATTCAAGGGGCGTTCTGATATGGGTATACCTGTTTGTAAATTTTCATCAGCGGAATGTAGTGTTGAAATACAATGAATATTCATGATTTGAACACGAGATAGAGCGTCAGCATTAGTGTTTTGCTTACCGGGTTTATGGTCTATTTGGAAGTTGTAATCTAATAATTTGATTTTCCAACGGATTAATTTAGAATTAGGCTCCTTGAGAGAGAATACCCATTTCAATGGTTTGTGGTCTGTAAGGATATTAAATTTTTGACCATACAAATATGGTCGAAACTGTTCATAGGCCCATACAATTGTAAGAAGTTCCTTTTCTATGGTAGAGTAATTGCTCTCTGATTTGTTTAAAGTTCGTGAGGCACATGATATTGGTTTATCTGATCCCATTTTTCCTTGTGATAACAAAGCCCCTATAGCATAATTACTAGCATCTGTAGTTAATATAAATGACTGTTCGAAATCAGGGTACTGTACGATGGGATCTCCCTTTAACAATGTCTTACACTTTTCAAATGCTTGGATTTATTGTGGGTCGTTATAATTCACAATTTTGTCCTTTTTTAGTTGCATTGTCATTGGTTTGGTGATTTTAGCAAAATCTTTGATAAATTTCCTATAGTATCCTATTAGCCCGAGAAAAGATTTTATTTCCGTGATTGTTTTAGGTATAGGGAATTTGTCGATTGCTTCTATTTTTGTTTGGGTTCGGTCTTATCCCATCGGTTGTTACAATATGTCCAAGAAATTTTATTTCTTTTCTGAGAAACTCACATTTATCAAGTTGAGTTTTGAAATTGTGTTTTCTTAATTTGTTAAAGATTTTGGTAAGAACATCTATATGTTCTTGGAGAGAGGAGCTGTATATAATAATGTCGTCCATATAAACTAGTACATTTTCACCCATGTATTCACGCAACATATTATCCATAACTCTCTGGAAGGTAGCGGGTGCGTTCTTCAGGTCAAAGGTCATTCGTGTAAATTCATAGTGGCCTTGATCCACCGAAAATGCCGTTTTAGCTATATCCTCAGTTTTCATTTAATTTTGGTGAAATCCTGATGCTAAATCCAGTGTAGAAAAATAATTACACTTACCAAGTTTATCAAGGATATCCGTTATGTTCGGCATAGGGTATATATCATCAATTGTTTTTTCGATCAATTTACGATAGTCCGTGACTAAAGGAAATTTTTGTTTTCCTGATGCGTCTACTTTTTTATTAATACTAAAACAGGGTGCACTCCACGGGGAGTTTGAGTGTCTAATGATATTTTTATCTAATAATTCGTCTATTTGTTTTTGTATTTCTAATTTCTGTGTAAATGGTAATCAGTAACCTTTTACATATACCGGTATGTCGTCTGTTAGTTTAATTTCATATTTAACGTCCGAGGTGAAGGTCATTGGTCCTATATTACTCGGATCGTAGAATATGTCTCTATATCTAGCACATAAATTTATTAAGTTATTTTTTTCTTCACTATTTAGATGATTTATTCGTAAATTGTTTTTGGCGAATTCGAAATCGTAAGTGTCATCTGAGTTATTATTTATGTTATTTGAAACTTTGTAATTATGTAGTTTTTCTGCGAGGAGGTTGATTAATTATTACTGTTTGCGGTTGGTTAGAATTATTTTGAATCATTACTGATGCATTATTATTTTCCGCTTTATATAAACCGTCAATTACTGAAACCGTCAATTTTTTCGGTAATTAAATGGGTTTGTAAGGCTGTAGTAACTTTTGCCGTAACTGGATATTTGATAATTTTTATGCAGTGTTTTGGTAATATAAAATTCGCATCGGCTCCCGTATCAATTAAAATTTTTAAGTTGTTAATAGTTATATATGTGAGAGTGCTTTCATTAATATTATTAAATTCTACGAAACCGGTCGTTTTGAGGCTTCTAACTGAAAATTTTCATCTTCTGGATTTTCTACTTGATATTCCAAACTATCATTATTATGATCGTCCGTGGGTTCGATATCCTGAGCCATATATTGGTCGTAATATTCAGAGGGGTATTCATAATTATAGTCGTTACTATATTCTAGTAATGGTTCGTTAAACGAAATGTCGGTATCTACATTGTTGTGATGTAATATTTGATATATGACATATCCATGGGTGTTGGTTTATAATTATTAGTATTATTTATTAGTCTATGGTTCGTATGAGTATTTTGGGTATTTGTTGGTTGTAAATATTGTGAAAGTAGTGGTCTAGTCCACACATTTCGGTTATATATTTGTGGTCGAAAATGTTGAGGTGTAGAAAATGGAATTGGTTGGTTTGGTAAAAATTTAGCTGGTTGTAGATTAGCTCTATGAACAGGTAAATTTTTACTTTCGGAATTTGGTCAGACTTGATAATTGTTTGGGGTGTTGTATACCAGTGAAGCAAAATTACGTCTAGATAATTCTACTGAGGCGGTTTGTATACCGGACTAGTTTTATATATTGGTCTTGTTTAAGATCTATACAAATTTCCTCTATTTCTTTCGTAGCATGATTTTTGCATGGATAATTCATTAATACATAAGTCATAGGCTTCTTTAATTAGGTTTAGCAGCACGTATAGTAGCACTTAATTTGGGTTTAAGTCCCACTATAAATGATTCAAGTACAGTACTTAAATCGGAATCAATTTGTCCTCTGATGTAATCAGCTGAACGACCATCTTTTTCTATTGTGTTTAGCAATAAATTTTGGTTTTCATTAGCGTATGAATAATATTGTGTTATGACCCTGTTTCCTTGTCTTAATGTGCTTATAACCGAAGTAATGTGAGCTTTCGTTCGTTTGTCAGAAAAATGTATTTTTAAGCAAGTTTTAATCTCTTGCCAGGTATCAGGATTACCCGCAGCGTCTCCTATTAATTTTTCTTTAATAAATCCTATGAGGACAGGATGATTTTCATTAGGGCCACTGAGTACGTGGTCTTCCATTAGAATAAATGAATTTAATTTTCCAGCACACCCATCATAGGTGGCAATATTTCTGATAATCTCCATTGGAGTTATTACAGTTGGTAAAGTCATGTTAGGTTTTAAATTATTAGGTATACTTAAATTAAATATACTCGATGAAGCGAGAGGTGCACTTGGCAATATTTGATTGTCGTCTGGTATTTTAATATTTTCTATAATTTGAGTTAAATTTTCGATTTCTGAATTGTGCGATGTGATTTCGATTGTACTTTCTGATTCTGATAATGCGCTTTCAGAACCACTACGGACAATTCTCCGATTTTTGGGTAGAATATTCTTTGTTTTAAGGGATATAAATGATGGAACTTAGGATTGGCATTTAGGATTACTTTTGCATACAGTAAAGTTGATTTATATGCATAACAGAATGTTGTTCCACATCATATTTATCAAACTGCAAATATCAAAACCAATTGTTGATACCACTTATTTCCAGCAACCCGCCGAAAACCAGTTTTCAAATTGAGATGCTTCCAGTTACCAATTTTCCCAGTAATATGATCCAGTGACCAGCGTTTTTTTTGTCCAGTTACCAGATAGTGTTGTCGACAAAAAATAATTTATTTGCTTAGTAGGTTGCGATGTGCATTACAAAGACTTGAAAGCCACTTAGCGAATTTCTCCTATGTTTTGGTAGATTCACTAATTAACACGTTATTACTTTAAGAAAAAATTTCTTTATAATTCTTTAGAAATATCCTATCGGCTGCGCCATTTATGTCCGTCGTCCCGAAGGTTTAGAAAAAAAAGAATTTATTTTCTAATTTTTACAAACACTTTTATTACAATAGTTAAATAATAATTTAATTTCACAAAGCACTATATAAAATTAAATAAATTAAATTGAATATAATTATTTTGTAACAAATGAACATAAAATCCAACAAGACGAGCACAGGTCAAAATCTTCTGAATTAATGTTGTTTTCCATCCTAGAGTTGACCTATTATATACTGTGTTGGTTGTGACGTCTGAAGTGACTAATATATATTAAAGATGATACTTTGGACTGTTGTTGGTGGTAATGAATATATTATATTTGATAAGTGATGGTTATAAGCGTATGGTTATGCTTGATTCATAGATCATGTATGTAAACGAAAAATATGAATCATGTTCATGGCGAATATTATATATCTGACAAGGGATGGTTATGACTCATAAACCATAATGTAGATCAACAACTATATTATGAATCATGTTCAAAGGTTTATTACTTTATGATATGAATGATTCAAATATTTGTATTTTTTACTTATATGGGATACATAATTCGCGCGCAGTTGTATGCAGGAAAAGATGAGTGTAGATCAATTCAATTAATCAACGTTCGATCGATCGGTAGTATCACGCCATATAAAGTTTTATATACATATTTTTTATTAAATATTAAAAGTGATTAAATCAATAGGTGTTAATAATTAAACCGCGCCATTTCATAAATTATTTGTGCTCCAGAGAATGCTGAATGAAAGGTAGGTGCGTGGTTAATTCAGTATTTCGTTCCGTTCACTGTAGTCTGTGATATGCGGCCATGTTGTCGGAAGAAAAATTACCCTATCTCAAGAAGGAATCGTCTAGTATACAGAGGGATCAAAAACTGAAGAAGGGAGTGGGGCGGGAATCTACGGTGAGACACCTAATGCAAACATACGACTCAACTTGGGGAAATATGCCAGGGCCTTCCAAGCAGAAGTCTACGACATACTGGCTTGCGTCCGTGAGAACCTACGTAGAGGCTACATAAACCAGACCCTATGTATTTTTTCGGACAGTCAAGCTGCTTTCAAAGCCATGCCTGGAACCGAGGTCACCTCAAGAGTAGTCAATGATTGTCTGAAAGAATTTTTGAAAATGACAAAATGAAACAATATTCAATTTATCTGGGTGCTGGGTCACAGTGGTTTCGAAGGAAACGAAAAAGTAGATACCTTAGCAAAGAAGGGAGTCGATATACCCTTCACTGGCTCAGAGCCTATCTTAGGAATCGCAAGGACTGCATGTAAACAGGCGATCAACGAGTGGTCAAATGCTAAACACCGTGATCACTGGGAAAACGTACCGCGGCAAGAGCTCGGGAAGGTCCTGTTTCAGAGTGCAACAAAGAGGTTTTCTCTCGAAGCACTGAAGCTGAACAACAGGCAATTGCGGAGGGTTACCGGACATTATCCCCTGCGGAAGCATCTACACACAATGGGACACATAACTGGGTCATTGTGCGCATATTGTGTGGCGAGGAGGAAGATACTTGCAGCCATATTATCTTTGACTGCGAACGTTTAGGTTACAGCAGATATAGGATATTCGGTGCATCTCACCCCGGCTATATGAATCTTCAGGAAGACCTGATAAGCAAGCTCCTCGCTATTGCCAACATATCGTCGGACTGATGTAGAAGGGGGAGCACAATGGACCACAAGGTCGAAGTGCAATAGTTTTTAGACCCCAATATAAATCAATCAATCAATTGATGATCAATCAATTGATTCTTACTTAATTGAATTGTGGGATTCCATTAGAGAAAAAAATTAAAGTTTGCCATGAGTTTAGAATTAATAATTTCATAATTATTATTTTCATAATAAAATTTTTAAGAAAAAAAAAACAGAATGAACAAATTGATTCTGCAGAAGTAAATATCGTGTCACTGAGTGGGTAACTGGCCATGACGAACGACGGTTTGCGTGTAAGTTGCGAATTTAGTGCAAATTTAGCAATTCTTGGTATTCCATCCGACCCTTTAAAGACTTCCTTTATTATACCAATCGGCCAGTGGTGAGCAGGAGCTTAATTTTCAGGATGATTACGACAAGCCCCGCTTTAACTGGAAAACTTTGAGTATTCCATTTTTGTCGTAATTGGAGCCCCGACAAATATTCCTTTTATCACCGCCGCCAATACGACTGCACAATATTATCTAATACATTTTTACGATGTAATAAATTTATTGGTTAGAAGTTATTGCACTTGGGACGAATTGAAGGGGGGCTTGAATTAAAAAATGTGCTGTTGTGAGAGTCGTTGGAGCAGCAGGATTCGAACTGAGCATATAGAGTGGTCTTGAATTCAGCAATGCCTCTATTTGTGTTAGAACTGTTATGAATTTTTCATATGGGAGTAACTGTGTACCAATTATTTTATACAAATAATTCCTTACACATTTAACGGCGCTTTCCCAGATACCACCAAAGTGAGGAGCTCGGGGAGGATTAAATTTTCACCTTATAATTTTATAAGTAGCTCCTTTTTTAAGCACATCGCTATAGTTTGAAGAGTCTATCATCCTATAGACTTTTTTAAGATATGACTGAGCGCCTACGAAGTGTGTACCTCTATCAGTATATAAAACTGAAATAGGTCCTCTCCTAGACAAACCTTTTTAAAGCTACAATTAATGTTACAGTTAACAAATCAGAAGCAAGTTCAAGATAAAGTGCTTTAGTGGTTAAACAAACAAATAAGCATAAATTAGTCTTCTGACTCCTCTGTACCTATTTAAAGTAATGGTAAAGGGACCAGCGAAATCACAGCCACAGGGCTCAAAGCTTTTAATTTGATTAACTTGAGGTGCGGGTAGATCAGTCATTAGCGGAAAAACCGGTTTAGGTTTCATTTGAACTCATCGACTACATGCGTGAACTTCTTGCCTAACTACTTGCCGAGTGAATGGTATCCAATATCGTTGCCATAAAATTGATAAAAGTAAGTGAGGGTCGGTATGTAGATTTTGTTGATGTGTGCAATCAATAAGAAGATTTGTCAATTGATCCCTTTTAGGTAATAGTATGGGGTATTGTGTATCAAACCAAATAGGAGCGTTTGCTAACCGACCTCCAACGCGTAAAATTTTATCTCTTAAAAATGGGCGGAATAGTAAAAGACGCTTAGAACAATGCTCACCATTTTCAATAGATTGAATTTCATTAGTGAAAACCTTTCTTCTTGGAAGAAGTCTTAGAAAGCAAAAACATAAACTATAGAATGCAATAGTCTTGACCAAGAAGGATGTCTAAGGATCAGTTCATGTATTGTATTGGGTGGTTTTTGAGCTACATGCAGTGCATGTATTGAATTTGGTACCGGATACTCTGCATCAGTAAATGAAAAGGATTCTAAGGGCCACGCTTCAATAGGATTTACTAGCCAAGATGGGCCAATTAGCCATGTTTTGCTTTTCATAACGGCAAATGGTAACATACCTCGAGAAATACAATCTGCAGGAATCTCGATACCAGAGATGTAGTACCAGGATTTAAAATCTAGGTATGATTGTATTTTAGGAACTCATGAATAAATCTATTAACTGTTGCTGAAGAGAAAATGCAACATTAATATTTTCCACACTGCACACCAAATCATCAACGTCAAAACCACACGTGGCAACATACGAAGCTAGAGCATAATTTTTGGCTTAATCTTTGGCAAGTTGATGAACTGTCCTAATGGACAAATACTGACTAGATTTTATACCAAAGGAGACAGTATTTAAGGTATACACTGACAACGGAAGGTCAGAATAGTCACGTCACAGAACTAATTGGAAGATTCGATCCTCATTGCAAATATTAATTTGGCGATACATTTAATAAGAAATTTAAAATCTAAAATTCAATAAAATTTGTTGCATATCCTTTTTGATGCTTAGGACCTGTATGCAACAATTCATTCAAGGAAACTGAGGTATTGGATTTTGCACTCAAATCGAATACCACTCTGAGTGGAGTAGTAGGCTGTCGACTTTGCTCACACAATGATGGGGAATAAAATAGTTCGGAAAATGGATTTCATTTGAGTCAATCCATGTCATGTGATTTTGTTTTATAAAATCATGAATGACCGACGAGTATGTTTCATGTTATGAAGGATCAGCTTGAAGAAGTTTTTCAAGACTATATAAACGTTTGCACGCAGTATTATAGGAATCTCCTAGTTTTTAAGAATTTTCTTTGAAAGGCAAAGACACAGTATACAGCCCAGACGAATGTGTACTACTGGTTGATACAAGTATTAAGTGGTTCCGTAGGCCAGGTACAACCATTACTTCAACATTGAACTTCATTCTTGATATCATCACATCCATGCACATTTTCTCCAGAATCTTGAAAGTATTATTGCTTGTGGCTCCACTCCCGGTACTATCTCTGACAGGATGCCATTTACCAGTACTTCTTGCCAATTCTTCACTTATGAAATTGTGTGATGCTTGACTATCGATCAGTGCCAATATTGATCTACCACGCACATCAACTTCCACAATTAGCCCATTCTGGTGTGAGTTCTTGGTCTCCATTGTTGTTAATTGTTGGTGTTCACGCCGATGTTGTGTGGCTATGTGGAGGTTAATATTTTCTCCAGAACCAATCTCCTCCATTATTGATCCTGGCTCTTCGTCCGGTGTTCGAACCGTGGTGGGTAACTTATCTTAATGACTTGGATTCGAAATCTTCATCAGCGGTCGTACGTTGTCGCGTAGTAAATTCAATTTTATGGGAACCACGTCATCAATATTCCTGTCGACGTGCACTCTTTTGAACAGCTGCATCTTCATATTTACGAACGCTTCTGTCTTCATTCCTGTGGGCTGGGAAACGGTCATCAAATCCAGTTTGGCTTTTGCTTTTCTTCCGACACTGTTGAAGAAGCTTTCCAACTGCCACTTCCATTCGTCGCAGGTGTAGCCCAACCCACGATTCACCAATGCCCAATCTCTGGATGGTCCTGTTAATTTTTTTGTGACCATCTCAATCCAAACGTCTTCGGGCAGATGCGTTTGTCGTAGTAATGCCGTCGCTCTGTTCAAGAAAACTACTGGATCTTCAGCCGGTCTACCACTGAACTCCGGCATGATGGACAGAAGCGTCGTTGTGTCCAATGTGGCGGAGCGATTGACTGTGTTCACTTCTTGAGGATCAATACGCATATCTCGAAGTTGCTGTGTTTGGCATTCTTCGATCCGTATAATGTCATCCACGACTGTATTGTCTTGTTCTTCGTCTCCAAGCCTTTGATTTGAGTGCGATTCTCAGTGACATCGGTTTTGATGTTCGCGATGTCGGTTTTCACGGTCTCGACATCCGTCGTTATTTGGTTGATCCGCAGTATGCACGCGTCCCTCAGATCCACCATGCGCTCCCCCAACTCGTATTTCACGTTTTGTATCCTCTCTTCCAGTTGGTTGCTTATTTGCTTATTCGACCCTTGAAGTCTGTTGCTCATCCTTGCTTCAGATCCTTGAATTTGGTTGCTCATTTCTTCAAGTTTGCTGGCCGTCTTATCCTATCGATCACCCATTCTCTCATCCAAATTCTTGAAGTTAGACATTATTGTCGCAAACATCATTTCCATTGTTGCAGCAGCTGGCTCTTCCGGCTTGGAAACCACACTTCTACGCCTTTCTGATGTGGGAATGGCTGGCCCTTGAGTCCTTGAAGTCGGTGTTCCTTGTTGCCTAGTTTGGTGCTCCTCCCTTCTTGCCTGTAAGACCTCCTTGCCCCTCGGCCTCCATCATCTCACGCAGACGTGGCATGGGGATGCTGCGGCTTGCCATTGTGAATCCTTTCTTCTTTAGTGCGTATCCTGGGTCCTCTCATGGTCGCCACTTGTCGCGGTATCTTGGCTCTCTTTATACCTCCAAGGAGCGCTGCCTGAACCTGCAATTCCGATACTCGACGAAAACAAAAAAAATATATATTAGTAAAAGGTTTTACTAAATATTTTCTAATTGAATGACACTCACAAAAATTTTTTGAGAAAAGAAAAAAAAAATTAAAAAAACTAAACTAAACACAAGTTTTTACGAAACAAAAAAAAACCTGATTTTCAACAATTATTTTAATTTTTCAACACAATGTCAAACTTTGAATTAGGTACTTGTACACATGCCAATTTTAACTTGATCTGAATTGAACAATAGTCATATATATACATTGAATCTAATCAGACAATAGTCGATTTTAAAACTTTGAAACTAATGAGACAATGGTCGATTTTAAACTGACTCCAATCAACACTAGTTACAGGTTTATATACCCGTCAAAGATCTTTCCAGAACATGGTTGTTTTTTTGAAAAAATAGTTTTTTGACAATATATTTTCGCATGGAGACTTCTAGAATATTTTAGTTCATCAACAACCATGGACGTAATCGGAGTGTTCAGATTATTTATAAAATTAATTAAAAATTATAATACCTCTCCGAGGTTTGAATCATAATCACATCCCGCTTGGTTGATATTTAAATACCGACTTAATGAACACGGCCTGTGTGAATTCAATATCTATACACAAATTTTATGATACATTCATAACATGCTTGTTTTGTTTACTGAATCTTGTTTTTACAAAATTATTTACTTGTGTATCTTTTTATGTTATTTATCAACAACATTCAGTTTGTATGACTTTTGATTTTTTTAAATTAAATGATAATTTTTTTTCTATTTTTTTTTAAAAAAAGAAAAACTTTCAATCAAAAGCAGTTATTATTTACTTTTCAATTTTTGACTTAAAAAGAAAACTTAGTTTAAGAAAAAAAATAAATCGAACTATATTATTTTATTTTTGTACTTAAAAAAAACCTCCTTTTCCAAGGAGAAAAATATTTGTTTGTTATATATTTCGCAATATTTTACTTAACATTTTTCTATTTCATAATAAAAATGTGTGTTGGATCCAGAAAAATTATTCTCAATAATTTTCATTACAACAATTGTAATAATACCCCAAAAGATTTATACAATCAAGCTTCTGTAGGCATTTCGAATAAACAAATTATCAATTTTTTTCTAACAATTGTTTTCGGATATAGAATTTTTATTCATATCCGGCTCGAAGGACCACATGATGCGGTGAAGCCGAGAATATCTTAATGATAATGTATTCATCGGACTTCGAAATTGTTTATGTGTGGACTGTATTTGGAATGATAGAATGTATATCACAATAAACAGAAAGTGAAGAATCGAATTCGTAACTAATGCAAAAACACTTACCAGATATTTGTCTCCCAGTGGTATAGGTGCTTTACCGGTAAAATTAGGGAAATGGGATAACTTTGGGAAAAGGACGGCTTAAATATCATGTGGGTAGAATCACTGAATTTAATTCTTTTTAGACGATTAAGTATTTTTACATCGGCTAATATATTCTTCACTTAAGCGAGATTTACTGTGATTATGGATAATTTTAATTTTGAGTTCACAAACGATAGGTGTGGACTCAAGCCGCGAAAGGACTATAATTATTGCTTTTGGTGATATTTAATATTTTGTGTTTGTTTGACACGAATACATGAAATATATTTTATTGTAAGAAATTTTTATTGTCGTTTCCATAGTAACTGTAAACTATAATCGTTATACCGTTCTCTTTTGGTTATTAATAAATTTAATTTTTGCAAATACTAAAGTCATATCAGATATTATATTTCATTTTGATCACATTAAATTATGACCTCTAGAGAGTTGACGCAGCTCCTGCGTAACGAATGTTTTGTAAATAAGATTTGTTTACACCCAGAAAGCCACTATTCAAGTTCAATGTTTAGTTTTTTAAATTATTCATAAAAAAAAAAAAAGAAATTGTTTCATATTTTCAATGCATAAAGCTTAGTTTTGCTTTGATTTTCAGAGTCTTTAACAATAGTTGATTGATCATTGACTTAAGAAAAAAGTAAATCCTTTATAATATTCAATTAAAGTGTAAAAACATTAACGAGTCTTGATAAAAGCGCAATCTTTAATAATCCGTGGTCAGCAGTTTCCTTTTTATTTAAATTACTTATTTATAATATTATTTTACAAATTTTTAGAAAAAAATTCTTACGAGATTTGTTTCATCATGCTTTCCCGATTTGTGATCCTGAAAGCCATTATGCATAGTTCAATTTTCAAAATTAATAGCATGTCACAAAAAATCCTTGTAATAGATTTTATAAGCGATAGAAAGATCTCAAAAATAAATAATTTTGATTAAATGCTACTGTGTACCACTAACAAAAAAATGTGTATTTCGATAAGGCCGATTGGGCTTGCCCTATTATGTTTATGAGAAATCTATACATATAAAACAACATGTCCTGGCGGACTGATTCATCGTCGTTTATTAGCCAATGCTAATAAAGTTAGAACATAAAAATGGTGTTTCTTGGACAGCGTAGAGCCACTATGAAACGATGTCTAGAAAATCGACCTTTAAGGGGGTGAAATCGACGGTGATAGTTTGTATTGAGTTTGTAAAAATATGTAAAGAAATGCACGTTTCATCATTTTTCGAAAATGAACCCTTAAGGGGGTAAAACAGGGTGTCAGGTTTTTTGAAGTTAGAAACGTGAAAATTTCTATTTCAGTTATGCACCATAAAATACGAGTCTACTAGCTTTGGGAAAATGAATCCTGAAGAGGAATGGAGGTTAAGTATTTTAAAATTAGAGACATGAAAATTGATATTTAAATAAAAATAATTAACTTATAATGAGTAATTATATGTAACTTATAATATATAATTTAAGTACACACTGGGTGCTCTCACACAGGGTGTAACACAAAAATCTAAATGGTAACTGGAATGGCTGAAATCTTTTTAGTCTATGAGTTTGTTCACTATTGTCTAGCAGATTTACTGCCAATATATTTGTATGCGATTCTAATCTTTCTAAATACTTTGCACTAGATTTCACTATCTCACTTTTCACTGTGTTCACTTTAAGCTCTTCACGAATTTCACTATTCGGAATAAAATAGGGAGCATCTGTTAGAGCACGGAGTATTTTGAAAAGAATCTCAATGTTGGAATTTGAAGATGTTCCCCAAAGTTGGATTCCATAGGTCCAAATTGACTTCAAAGCTGCATTGTACACTAATAATTTATTTCTGAGTGACAGTTATAATTTTCTCCCTAGAAGCCAATAATACTTACTAAGCAAGGAAAGTTTTATCTAGATTCATTCCAAGATACTTTACACAATCAACTCGTGGTATTATTTTACTGTTTATGTGTAGATTCGGAGAGACACCCCTGCATTTACAAAATACGATGTGACCACCATTTCTACACCATTTCCTAGTTCATTCAGAAATTTGGTTAAGGAGTTGTTGTAGCTGATTTTTTGCTATTCTGGGATTATAATGTTGCGACAGTGTAGCCTTTTCATCTGCAAATGTGTCGATTGTCGTGGTTTTATTGATTGGTAAGTCGGCAGTGTATAATAAATATAAAGTTGGCCCTAGGACGCTTCCTTGAAGGACACCTGGTTTAATTTTTGAAGTTGACTTGTTTCATTACCAACCCTGATTTAAAAAAATCTCTCTACGATGTATGATTGAATGATGCAGTACATAGTATGGGGGAGCAAGCTTTTTCCATTGAATAGCAAACCTTCATGCCAAACTTTGTCGAAAGCTTGACTGACATCAAGAAATGCTACAGAACAGTATCTTTTATCATCAAATGTCTGGTCTATGATTTTAACCAACCGATGCACTTGCTCAATAGTACCATTGTTTATGCGCTTTAATAAAAGTTTTTCCAGTAGCTTACTTGTACGCCGTAACTTCGTGTGGTGATTTTTCTGGTTTTGGAATCATAATCCCTTGAGCAATTTTCCATTGACAGGGAAAGTATCCTAGCCTGAGTATAGCGTTTTAAATCATCGTCAGCATAACTACGCCCTTTCTAGGCAATTCCTTGATGATTTTCCCAGTAATCAGGTCATATCCTGGTGATTGTATCAATGTATAATCTAGTTAACTTATAATTGAAATGCTATCATTATGAGTGCTTTGCATTATTGATCTGTTATTATTATAAAATTTCTGAATATATTTACATAAATATTTTCTGCACAAATTATCACTTTTGTATAATTGATCTTCGAGTATATTTCTATAATTTTTGTATTACAATAGGTTATGGGCATTAATTGATAATATTTTGTCAAAATAATTAATAATTATTTAATATTAATAAAAATTTTTTTTTATAATTAATATTTTGACGTGTACTATATTTTGTTTATCATTCATCGTACATTTGAACTTTTTATTTTAAAACATGAGCGATCGAATTGTAATAGACAAATTGAACGGTACAGCAAATCTTGCTACATGGAAATTTGCGATGGAAATGTATTTGCGTCATGAGAAACTGTAGAGTTGCATCAAGCCGAAAGTGAAAGCTGATGGTGCAGCGGAACATATTGACGCGGATTCAGATGAAAAGGCAAGAACGAAGATAAATTTATGAATACAACCAACGTGTTATATACATGTAAGAAAAAGCCAAAAAAACCTGGGAAAGAATTGTTGAATTTGAAGTTCGACAATTTTAACAAGATCGACGAATAGGTGAATAAGGTAATGTCTCTCACGATTGAACTATCAGATATAGGTTACTTAATTGGATGACGATTTAGTGGCCGCAATTATGTTAACTGGATTGCCGAAAAGTTACGAACCACTCTTTATGAGCAGGATGTGGTGTGGTAGTTACAAGTGACTTAGTTAAAAACAAACTTCCACACGAAATTAGAAGTGAAAAGGATGTGTTTGATGAAACTGTTTTGTACTGTGTAAAGCAATCGGAACAGAAATACAACCATAATTATGCAAAAAGGCAGAAGTTTGTTTTTAGATGTTTTAGGTGCCTCAAAGAGGGCCACAAGTCCTCGGATTGTCGCAAGAAAGAAGGTGCTGCGCAAAAGCAAGTCAGAAAAGCTTGGTTGTTGGATTCGGGAGCGACAGCTACAATGACACGATATGATGATTGACTTCAGAATGGGAGAAATTGTGGTGTTTCCGAAGTAACTTTGGCAAATGGTGGTATATATGGGTAACGTAGAGCCAGGACATATGGCATAAAAAATGGGACACCAGAACAATTCCAGTTTGAAGTTGGAACTGGTATCGATTTTAAAAGTGATACAAATGCTGGAGTCCTTTGTGTGTTTACACTGAGGGGGAATGTTGAAGTATCAATGTAAACTCAGCAGTAATTATAATCTAGTTAACTTTAAATTGAAATGCTATCATTAAGAGTGCTTTGAATTATTGATCTGTTATTATTATAAAATTTCTGAATATCTTTACATAAATATTTTCTGCTCAAATTACCACCTTTGTACAATTGATCTTCGAGTACATTCGAGTACATATAAGTTTTATATTACAATACATCCATTTTGCAGTTCTTTATGCATTTACCAACTTCTTTTACTGTGAACAGTTCAGGAATTGGAAAGGTAAACTGAGAAAGTTTATGTTTTCTGACTCTTCATCTACTGTACACTCAGATGGAAATGGTGTAAATACCTCTTGCAGATGTTGTGAAAAACCGTTGGCTTTGTCCAGATCAGTCCATGCCCATTCTCCATTACCCTTTCGAATAGGTGGAATTGGGTCCTGTGGATGGTTAAGCCTCCTAGTTCCCTTCCAAAGAGAATAATCCTTTTCTTTTGTCGCGACAAGCCCTTCTTGAAAATTATTAAATGAATCATTTTTGAGATTTTTTATCAAATCTTTTAAGGCTGCTAGCTGCTTGGTCATAACGTTGCTTGTCTGATGGATATCTACTTTCTTGCCATATTCTCCGTAGTCGACGTTTTTCCGCAATTTTTTGTTTTACATTAATTGGGCAGTTGTGTAGCTGGCTGCTCGATGGCAAGTCAGGTGTGGTTTCCCATGTTGCATTTTGAACAGCTCTAGCGATTGTATTGACTGCATTCTCCAGATCATTGTTCGATTTGAGCGGTATTTTAAGATCCAGTTTTAAGTCTACTTGATCTTAATTTCGGCCCAACCTGTTCTACTATTAAACAGCTTTAGTGTCTTCATTTTTTTGGTGACAGTAGTGTATAGTGTAGCAATTATGGGCGTATGATCTGAATATAGGTCAAGACTTGACTTAGCTGTTAAGTAGCATCGAGATATTCCTTTGGTTACAAAGAAATCTAGTGAATCAGGAATTTTAGCTCTATCAGTGGGCCAATACGTTGGTTCGTAAGTAACAATTGGGCAGGCAAAAATCCAGTTGTTCGATTTGCTCCGTAACGTATTGCGAACAATTACTTGCTTAGTTGTTGGTCCCAGTTTTTGTGTGCTTGATCCAGTAAATGTAATCGCAACAGCTTTTCAACTCTTGATTCTGCCGTGGGGTTGGCTCTCGGATGGTAAAGTGGAGTGATGCATATTTCTGTATGGCAATCTGTATTCACTGCTTACTATTCTCGTTATCTGAACTGGGGACCATTATCACTCGGTACTATTCTAGGATACCCATAATGACTGAAAACTTCATTCTTTAGTAGTTGGGCGATCTTCGAAGTCGACATGGCCCCCAATGAAAATGCTTCGATCCATCAAGTGAAAAGATCAGTGACTACTAGAATATTTGTCTTTTGTGTTGATGTGCGTGAGTATGGACCCATTAAGTCGATGCTGTCTACCTCCCATGGTAAAGTAGGTTTGCGACTTCTCATGCAAGAACTTGGTTTCTAATTCAGTGGCTTTACTCTACCATACATATCACACCCTTTGACGTATCTTCGAATGTCGTCTTGCATCCCATACCAGTAGACGTGGTTACAAATCTGACGATACGTATCTCTCCAACCAAGGTGTGCTGCTTCGTTGCTGTCGTGGTACCCTCTCAGAAACCAAAATCAGCTTTCTGCGGGAACGTTCTATGGGAATCACTGACACTTCTTGTACCATGTGATGACTGTGGTACCAGAGGATCCCGTCGGTTACGGTGTAATTTACTTCTCAGTGGACTGTTGTTATCGACGATGTATCTTCTGATGGCAGTCTCATCACGATTTTTATCCTGACTTCGTCGAATATCGTCGAGTGTAGGTGATTCCACTTCGATGACCTTCATGCTTATTGGTGTTTTTGCCCTCTATTCATACCCACTCTGGAATGTCCTTCACTTCTTCATATTCAGCCTTGCTCTGTGGTCGTCTGGACAAGGAGTCGGCAGCTTGGTTATTTTATCCGAGGACGTGAACTATTTCAAAATCATAGGCTCCCAATGTCCATGCCTAACTTGTTGAATTGGCCCGACTATCCTTTGTCTTGTTTACCCATTGGAGCGCTGCATGATCCGTGTATAGTTTGATATGTCTGCCTTCCAGAAATCCTCGAAACTTCCTCAAACCCCAGATTATCGAGAGATATTCCTTCTCTGTTCTGGAGTTTTTTCGTTCTGTGGGTCCAAGATTTTCAAATGCCTTCTGGTGTAATGTCAGCCAATGCCACTTTTTATTCTTCTTTAAGATTTCGTTCAGAGGTGCAGCTATATCCTCGTAGTTCTTCACAAAGCTTCTGTACCAACCACATAATCCCAAAAATTGTCGTAATTGTCCTCGTGTTCGTGGTACAGGATGGTTACTGATAGCTTCATTTTTTTATTCCTCTCTGTCAATGCCGTCTTCGCTCAAAATATGTCCCAGGTATTTTACTTTGTTGCTGCCAATGACACATTTGCTAGGTTTACAAGTTAATCCATGTTGTTCTAGTCTTTCAAGTACAAGATCCAGGTGGTGTAAATGTTCCTTGACTGATCGACTGTAGATTAGTATGTCATCGAGGTAAACTTGGGAGAAATCTTCGATGTATCCAGATAAAACTTCGTTCATTAAGCTCTGGAAAGTAGCTGGAGCATTTTTCAGTCCAAACGGCATGACGCAAAATTGATAGAGACCTCTTGGGGTGGTAAATGCTGTGTACTCTTTCGATTGTAGCTCCATCTCAATTTGCCAATAACCAGGCTGAAGATCCAATGTAGAAAATATTTTGGCTCCATTGACTTTTCTCAACATCTCTTACAGATCTGGAATCGGAAACGCATTACTCTTTGTAATATCGTTCAACTTTCTAAAATCGACGCACAATCGAAAGGGTCATCCTTCTTCTTCGGCAATACGGCGGATGCGACCCAAGGCGATGTGGATGGTTCAATAATGCCATCGCCTTCCATCTCTTCAATCATCTCTTCTAATACCCATTGCTTCTCATTGTTGTACGGGTATGGTCGTAATTTAATCGGGGAATTCTTCGTAATCTCAATCTTGTGTGTGATCGTTTTTGTCCTTCCAACTTTGCCGAAAATGCTGAGATGTCGCCGAATGACATCTTTTAACTGCTCTCGGTTCTCAAGGAGTTTTATTTGTAACTCGCCCAATGCGTTGTTAATTGTTGCCACTACTGTATGGGCTCCATCTAGTTTTCTCCATGCAATGCAGAGGCTCTTATCACACCCCAAGTAAATTATACTACTTAAAATGCATGGCCAAATATTAAGTGGTTCCGTAGGCCAGGTACAACCAATACTTCAACTTTGAATTTCATTCTTGATATCATCATATCCATGCACATTTTCCCAAGAATCTTGAAAGTATTATGGCTTGTGGCTCCACTCCCTGTACTATCTCTGACAGGGTGCAATTTTCCAATACTTCTGGCCAATTCATCGCTGATAAAATTGTGTGATGTTTGACTATCGATCAGTGCCAATATTGATCTAGATTTACATTTACATTTTACATTTTACATTTTACATTTTACCATTTTACCATTTTACCATTTTACCATTTTACCATTTTACCATTTTACCATTTTACCATTTTACCATTTTACCATTTTACCATTTTACCATTTTACCATTTTACCATTTTACCATTTTACCATTTTACCATTTTACCATTTTACCATTTTACCATTTTACCATTTTACCATTTTACCATTTTACCATTTTACCATTTTACCATTTTACATTTTTGTCATTTACATATTTACATTTTTGTCATTTACATATTTACATTTACGAACCAGGAGTATAATAGCATACACCTCCACTTTCTTCCCCGATTCTCCCTCTCTTCAACAACATCCAATATAAATCGTTATACTGAAACAAAATGAAGATCAGTCGTATTTGGCTCACATACTTGTAAGACATCAAAGCTGACGTGTATTAAGCAACAAAAATTTATTATTATTCTCGCATACTTGTCTTCAAATTTATTTATAGTTTTAATATTTATTATTATCTTATAGTCCAGTCATTATATACATTTGAAAATGCAAATGAACCGAGAAAGCTTAACTTACAAAGTGTCGACAAAGATTTCCTAAGTGCATTCTCCGCCATTTTGAAAAATGGGTTAAATTTTGTTATTTTGTAATTGGGCTCTCCGTCGAGATACGAAAATTGCCATGGGATGCATTTTATTACTATTCTTACGCTCTACAATATAGGTCATATATATTTTTCACCAACCGTTCATCGTTGTTGATATATCGAACGAAAAATTAAAAAATTCAGTTTGTGAAAATTGTTTTTTGCTGTTTCCTTCTTTCCCATGATAGGTATCGAAAAAGGCCTATTATCAAACTTGTAGAGCATATAATTTGATAATAGACATTTTTTCGATATCTATCACGGGAAAGAAGAAAACAGGGAAAAACAAGTTTCACTAAATGAATTTTGGTGAAAAATATAAATGACCGAAATTGTAGAGCGTAAAAATAGTAATAAAAAAAGTATCATATCGCAATTTTCGTAACTCGACGGAGAGCCAAGTAATTGCAAAAAACAAAATTTTACCCTTTTTTCAAGATGGCGGAGAATGCATATAGGAAATCTTGGTCGACAATTTGACATATGTACTTGAAACAATCATACATATGGCAGCATGTGAATACATTGCGACTTAACATTAACATACGTGTTCAACTGCAGAACGATCCATTGGCATTGTCTTTCTCGGATCAAATGCTCAATATTGGCAAGGGAAAATTCCATCACATGGAAATACACAATGCATCAAATTGGCAGAGACTTTTTGCAAAATGGTATGTACGAAAGATTCTTTCATTGAGAGTATATTTCCAAATTTGGCCACTCACTGGGAAAATGTACCGCGGCAGGAGCTCGGGTTGGTACTGCTTCATAGTGCAACAAAGAGGGTATCTCTCGATGCACTGAGGCTGAATAAGATGCAACTGCGGAGGGTTACCGGGTTCATTACCGGGCATTATCCCATGCGGAGGCATCTGCACACAATGGGACTCCATAACGGCTCCATTGTGTGTAAATTGTATGGCGAGGAGGAAGAAACATCCAGCCACATAATCTTTGACTGTGAACCTCTGGGTTACAGCAGATACAGGATATTCGGTGCATCTCACCCCGAATATTTGAACCTTCGGAAGGACCTGATAAGCAAGCTCCAGGCTATTGCCAACATATGGGAGAAGAGAGTCTCGTCAGACTGAGGTAGACGGGGGAGCACAATGGACCATAGGGTCGAAGTGCAATAATTTTTACCCCGATATTAATCAATCAATCAATATTCCTAAATTTGGCCACTAGCTACCTTAATCATGCATGGCTACGAGAATGGGCTATTTTGGCAGCAAATAATATAGATGTTGATACTATTAGTTTTAAAATACAACACTCATTACCTGGCAATGAGATATCCTGCGAATCGATTGACACTGTTGTTGATCCTGATGAAGCAGTCAACTCTCCTGTTGAGTTCTTGAATTCACTGGATTTACCAGGTATGGCACCACAAAACTTGAGACTGAAAATTGGCTCAGTTATAATTTTACTTCGGAATTTACATGCACTTTGTAATGGCACAAGATTGGTCATTTCAAAATTATGGGCAATTTTCTTCAAACTACCATTTTGAAAGGCAAGCTTCAAGGTAAAGTTCAGAATCGCTTATTCCATTCAGATGGCTATCAATATGTAACAAGAATCGCTTGGCCTTTGCGATGACTATCAATATGTAACAAGACCAAACAATATCCATGTTTTTCACATGGTCAGTTGTATGTTGTGTGTTCTCGCGTTGCTAAACCGTCAAGTTTATTTATTTATACACCTGAAGGGTTGAAAAAACATCGTTCATGAACTTGCATTAAAATAAATCATAACAAGATAGATCTCTAATAAGTTGTAATCTTCAAACTAACTTTAAAAAAAAATTAAAATTAATTTTTGTCAATGCACTCGCTACATTGAATGCGACTCCATTATAATATATCCCATAACTTTCATCATTGTGAAATTTGTGGCTTGGAAACGACACATTACATAGAACGCAAAAAAAGGAAGGAAAGGGCTAACTTAAAATCCAAAGAATTTAAAGAAAGGCCTCTCGCCAATACTTCCAACATAGAAGACTTGTCTCAACACTGACCACGTGTTCTCAACTCAAACAAAGTGTCGGGTTTAGTTTGAATTGAACTGCGCAACTAATTATCTTCGGATGTTATATTTCACCAAATGCAACCCCAGAGGAGTACAAATCCTTCATCAAATCGATAACTTGGGGATCAAAGCATGAAGATGAATACGGTACGGCTTTGATGGATTTGAATGCCGCTGAAAATCTTGTCGTACTGAACACTGACAATAATCCAACTTTTATTAGGGGAATGAGCTCATCAGTTATAGATAACACCATCAGTACTTCGAAAATATCCACCACAGTGTCAGATTGGAAAGTTCTCTCACATGTGGAGACCCTGAGTGGTCATCAGTGTATCAGTTTCAACCTGGCGCTTGAGAACCAAATGACTAGACAAAACCAGAACACCACGACGAAAAGATGGAAATATTCCACCTGGCTAGAAGACAAATTCTGTGAAGAATAAATATACGCTTTCCGAAACGCAAATGCCTAACCTCTGGACGCGGCTAAATGTACAGAACTTCTAACACTGGCCTGCAACAATACGTTTCCAAAAAAAAGGCAAAGCTCGGGCCGCAAGCCAGTATATTGGTGGAATAAAGACATAGTTAACTATCGCAAAATCTGCATAGAGAGAAATCTGCTGCGGAGGTAGTTAAAGTTTTTGTTAACACATACCCAGATGCGTGCTTAAATACGATGAACCACTACTTAATCCGAGGCATTTTCCCCAAGGTATGGGAATCTGCACGACTGGTCTTACTACAGAAAAGCAAAAGACCCAACTCAGCTACAGCATCATATTGTTGAGTATTATGATTTCAACATTATTCTAAAATGTTCTGTTTATTAGAATTATATAAGTAGTATTTTTTTCTGTACGAACTATATTAAATAAATCACAGTTGCTTAGACAACCCAGGCACAAATACAACATGGCATAGCCGATTTTTTGAACCACGTGTTCGTCTAATTCAGTAAATATTAATTAAATTTAAAAACTAATAACGGTGCTAAGTGCAATTTAACAAATTTCTTAAGAAATAATAATTGAAATAAAATTAATAAGTAATAAGTGGGAAAATGGAATACTATTCTCGTCCGAGTGAATAAAAATTTGAAGGTAATTTGGCTGAAATTTGAAAAATATTCAGGAGAGATTTAGAAATTTTTATAAAAGCAGCTGATGTTTCCGACACCAAAACTTCGAGTGGAAGAAAGAGAGCAGTTTTATTAAATTTTATTGGATCTAAGGGAAAAGACCTGTATAACACTTTCGAGTTCACTGAAGGTGAAAAAGAGAAATTTGATGTAGTTCTACAAAGGTTTGAAGACTATGTACAACCAGAAAAAAATCTTGTGCTAAGTAGTTTCCTTTTTAACAGCAGAAATCAAAAACAAAAAAGATAGGGAAACTTTTGTATCATTTGTCACAGAATTAAAAAATCTTGTTAAGGATTGTGAATATAATGAATTTGAAGAAAGACTGTTAATGGATTGAATCATTCAAGGCCTGCGAGGTATACGTGTTAGAGAATTATTATTGCGTGAGAAAAAATTTACTTTGGCTAAAGCTATTGAAATTGGCCGTATATCAAAATTGAGCAGAGAACAAGCTGGTATCATGAATGCTCCAGTAACTGTTGATCGCATAAAAACAACTTCAACTGACGATAACAAGAAGAATAACAAGGAAATGGCGGCGAAATACAACAAAATGAGGAAGATAAATAGAAGAGACAATTATGGGGACAGTACTAAAACTAAAAATACTAGTCATTCGGGAAATATTTTGTGTAAAAAAGTGGTAAAATGCATGAAATAGCAAGTTGTTCCGCGTATGGACGAATTTGTGGCAAGTGTGGTGGAAAAAATCATTTTGCGATTGGTTGCAGTAGTACTAAACATATTGGAGATTGCACGAGCTCTGATGGTGGATTGGTCATTGATGAGGTAGGCAAAAAATATTTTTTGGGTGTGCGTTAGTGGACACGGGAGCAGATATTTCTATTATTCCATACACAATGCTAGCTAAAGATAATCGTAATAAAAATAATAAACAAACTAATTTGATTTTAGAAACTTGGCAGTAAAATAAATACAATGGGCACAATAAATTTGACTTGTTTACTGAAATAAAAAAAATATAATATAAATTTGCAATAAAAAAAAACCAATTTTAGGTGTGTTAGATTGTGTAATAATGGGATTAGTACAAAAGGGAGTTGTAAACAAATTTGAAGTAAATACAAAATTAACCGATAAGGAAACTTTTATTGATAACAATGCTGATTTGTTTACCGGTTTAGGTTCATTTCCTGGTTATTGCAATATTAAAATTGATCCAAGCATATAACCTACTATAAAAGCTCCTAGAAGAGTGCCTTTAGCCTTAAACGACAAATTAAAATTAAAATTAAATGAGTTAGAAGCAAGCGGTATTATATCAAAATGTGAACCAAAGTCATGGGTTAGAAATCTCGTTGTTGTTGAAAAAAAGATCATACGCTAAGAGTGTGTTTGGATCCCCGTGACATAAATAAGGCTATCAATCGAAAAAAATAAGCTGATTCATACAGTGGAAGAAATGGCTTCTAAATTATCGGGTGCGAAAATATTTACATTCCTTGATTTAAAAGACGAATTTTATCATATTAAACTGGATAAATCCTCAAGTGAACTTTGCAAATTTTCGACACCACTAGGTTTCTATTGATTTCTAAGACTTCCTTTTGGGATTTTTAGTGCCTCTGAAGAACTTCAGGAGTGTAATGAGGAAAATTTTAAAAGTATTGACAATTTATTGTTTATTTTGATGACCTATTAATTTATGTGCGAACTGAAGAAGAACATGATAAAATTATACAACGGGTATTTAATTGGGCAAGAGAAAAAAATATTAAATTTAACAAAAACAAAGTTCAATTTAAATCCAATGAAGTTAAATACAGCACGACCAGGAAACCATGCAAAAACACAAGCTACGATGCTAGGCATTGTACCAAGAAGTCTAGCCGACGGCTAGGCAGCAGGGTTAAATGCTGTTATAAACAGTCCCCTTGGAGCAACTAGCGAACTCCACTGTATCAATGCCCTCCCCATCAAGTGGCCGATAGGGTAGTACATGGCCCGATTTTTTCGTGGGATCAAAATGGATAAACACAATAAAAAAAATAAAAAATCTGGGGCTCAAATACCCTCAATAAGTGAATCAACCGAAGCTGCACAAACTAAACCTGGCCGAGACACAAAAACCTGCAGGTGCATCCGGTTCAGCTGTGTGCTCCCCAGGTCTATAACTCCGTTGAAACGGGCAAAATAATCAAAACTCTTGGAGCACAGAATGCAAATCTCAACACTCAGGAGTGGCGAATAATAAACAGCACGAGAACCAATGCGGGACACACCATCGTGCTGGAATAAGTGCAGCGGATTGGGGTTGATTCAGGACCGAGGGTTTAAATTATATCTCGGGCTTGGTCAAGTCAACCTTAGACCACGGAATACATCAAAGAGAAAAAAGAATGTCTGATATTCGGATGCTTCAGATAAACCTCCAGCACAGTAAGGCGGCCTCCGCATTCTTCTGTCAAAATGTGCTGAAAAGGAGAATTTACATAGCTCTGATCCAGGAACCTTGGGCTGTGAACCATAAGATTCTTCGACTAGGAGATACTAGAGGATAAATTTTTTACGATAAAACCTCGGAGAGACCCAGAACTTGCATCCATGTAAGAAAGGACATCAATGTATTGCCGCTGTTAGAGTTTTGTCAGAAAGATTTAATAGCAGTAAAAGTAAAATACAACATGGGGAACGGAACTGGAATGGTAATCATCGCTTCGGTCTACCTACCCTATGATGCATCTACTCCACCACCATCAACAGAGATGGAAGATCTGATCCAGTATTGTGAGGGAAAAAACCACCAACTGATCTTGGGATGCGATGCAAACGTGCATCACACTGCGTGAGGTAGCACAAACACAAATACAAGAGGTGAGTACCTCTTTGATTATATCATAGCTAACAACTTAGATATAGTTAATCAAGGCAACAAGTTGACTTTTATTAACAAAGTTCGGTAGAAAGACATTGGTGTAACACTGAGCACTTATGAAATCAAGAAATGGCTAGTATCCGATAAGCCATTTGCATCGGATCATAGACAAATCTATTTCAATGTGCAGATGAGAACGGACCAATGTAATACGCACTCTCGGGATCCGAGGAGAACAAATTGGGACGAATATAATTAGACACAAATCATCAAACTCGCCACAATCCCGAAAAAAGTAAAAACAGTTTTGGACATTGAGCTTACTGCTACTGAGCTTCAGCATGCAATAATTAACCCGGAGGGCAGTTTTCTTGGAAGGAGTTAATTGCTGATATCTCAAAAGATATCAGCAAGTGGACTTGTTGGTGAAGAGTTCGCCAGCTATTTAACACAGCAAGGAGGTTGGGGAACTGGGTTAGTTACCATGAAGCCCTTACCGAATACAAAAGGTCTGTGAAGAAAGCCAAAATGGACTCATGGAGGAAGCTCTGTCATGATGTTGAAAACACATCTGAGGGAGCAAGACTACATTATATCCTGGTGAAGAAACCATCGGGCTACTTCGTAAACCCGATGGTGAATGTACTAGCTTCGAGAAGGATACACTCGAGACACTACTCCGAACTCATTTACCGGGTTCAGTTGCAGTGGACGGTGAAAACCCTTCTCAAGAGCAGCTTAACCAGGGTCTCCCACCGACTGGCGAGGACTGGAGAAGAGCGGCCCTAACCATTAACCGGTTAAAGATCGAATGGGCAATAAACTCATTCGACCCCTACAATGCACCGGGATGAAGCTTATGCAAAACGCTCTAAGAATCACATAGGAGTGGTGTATCAATCAGGGATTGACAATAAACCCTGGTAAGACCGCACTAATTCCATTCACACGAAAAAGGAAGATGAATGACATAAAACCACCAATCCTCTTCGGTGAAAGATTACAGATCACAAGGGAAGGGAAGCCAAGTTCTTAGGAGTAATTCTGGACTCCCTCAACTAAAACTGACATGGAACCCTCATCTGGAATACATAACAAATAAGAGCAAATCTTCTGTCATGCTTTGCAAGAGAGCATGTGGAAAAGTCTGGGGTCTAAAACCCAAAATGATCCACTGGCTCTACACAACAGTAGTCAAATTTTTACCTATGCTGCTCTAGTGTAGTGGCAAAAAGTTAAGCAGATTACTGCGTGCAAAAAGCTGTCCAGGATCCAGAGACTGGCCTGCTTGTGCATCACTGGATCCATGAGTAGTACTCCTACAGCTGCCATGGAAGTCATACTGTGGCTGCCTCCGCTAAGCATTGTAATAATAGCGAAAGCAAGATCCAGCGCCTATAGATTGTCTTGCAATGACATGTTGGCATGCCCAAAATAGTGGTTGCTGATAATAACCTGTTTTCTTCAGCGGAATGTAAAGAATTTTCTCGAAACTGGAATTTTCATTTCGTGTACTCTAGCACTAGATATCCGCAATCGAATGGCATAGCCGAAATGGGCGTTAAAATTGCAAAAGTATCTTAAAAAAATGTAGCATAAACAATGACTACATAAAGTTATCGTTGTTATTATACAGAACTACTCTAGTATTAGGTAGCAACTGGACCCCAGCTCCATTATTGCAAAGTAGATTTATCCGAACTAAACTGCTCGTTACACATGCAAATCAAAAACCTAAAATTGTAACAGGTTACAAAAATATTTACTTAATAGAAAATTTAAAACTAAAAAATATTATGATAAGAGGACTAAATGTAGACCCAATTTTAATGTAAATGATAATGTGTTAATTAAATATAATAAAGAATGGAAACCTGCTAAAATCGTTAAACAAATTGACAAAAAATCATACAAAATTTTGAATGAAAACAATAATATATTGCGACGAAACTCATATCATCTAAGAGCGAGTAGGAATGAGTTTAACTTGCCAAGTGATATTGAGTATCATTCACTGATCATCTGATCATCCATTGATGATCGAAAATAAAGTGCCATATTACACCATGAGAGGCCGTGAAACTTCGAAACCATCAACTTATCGCGAATAAATTGTTACAATTATTTGTCTTGTTATTTATTATTAAAATTATTTGTATATATATAAGAAGAAAGAATTATTTTTATTTTGATGTTAAAGTATACAAACAGAAATTCATATAATATTTAAAAAAAATTTTTTTTTTTAAATAATCTTTTGAAAATACATTAATTTAATTTTGAGATAACCAGAAATTAACTTGCTTATCGTATAGGAATTGAATATTAATTAATTGGATGTATATATTAATAATTGGATATGTATTGAAAAGGAGGAAAGATTTCTATTTTATTTTCAGTTTTCATGAAAATTTAACATAAAAAGACTGTTATATATATGAATTTAATTATGTTTATTAAAAAAGAGAGATGTTGTGTATTATGATGTCATCATTTTTCTAAAATGGTCTGTTTATTACAATTATATAAGTAATACTTGTTTTTGTACAAACTATATTAAATAAATCATAGTTGCTTAGACAAGACAGGCACGAATACAACACGTCATCTCGCGATCATCGTGATCATCTTGCGGAGACGCAATATGGTTTCTGGGTAAAGGTAAATCAACCATCAACCATAGACGCAGTCAGAAAAGTTCTGGCTATTGCTAAAGGAGAACGTAGAAAAGTAAATAACAACAGAGGTCAATGTGTACTTATCACACTGGACATTAAAAATGCATTTAATACCGTCCCGTGGACAGAAGTCATTGCGGCACTTCGGCACAAAATGCTCCACCATAACTTATACGAATCACCGGCTACTAGCATGGGCTGAAAGTTCAAATATCCTCCCAGAAAATCAGGCAGGCTTTTGAAAAAATAGGGGATGCCAACACAATATCTTTGTTTTGAACAGTTTAATCCACTCACACTTGCGACTCCCAAAAAGTAAGGTATATGTGGCTTTTATAGACTTGAAAAAAGCATTCGATTCAGTTGACCACACTCTTTTATGGAACAAATTTTTCTCTCTCAGAGTTGGTATGAAAATAGTTAAGGTTACTCAAAGCCTCTATGATCACGCATGCTTTTTGGTAGAAATAACTCCACTCGACACAATCGAAGTAGCTATATCTCAAGAAGTTCTGCAAGGAGATTCCCTAAGTCCACTTTTATTTTCAATTTTTATAAGTGATCTAAACGATTTTTTAGAACGAAATAATTGCCCTGGATGGAGTGTTAATTCTATAGATACAATCCCTCACATTCTATACGCCGACGACATCGCTCTAATTACAGATTCACATTGCAATTGACAAAAAAGTTTAGATCTTAGTCATCAACTTCGAAAATACCAAAGTAGTTGTGTTCAGAAAGAGTGGTAAGATAAAATCGTCATATAAATTTTATTTAGACAATCTGATAGAAATTGTAAACAAGTTCCAATTTCTAGGAATCCCCTTTACAAATTCTGGTTTATACCTGGAAGCCACCGAACATGCTATCAGGAAAGCTAATATTTTAATCAATGCTACCCGCTCCATTCTAGCACAAACACAATGCAATTCATGGAAAGCCAGGCTAAGTATCTTCGACTCCACTGTTAGCTCCACTCTGCTTTACGGTGCAGAAACAAGGAGCCTGAGACATCTGGATCAACTGAAAAAAGTACAGTCCGCGTTTTTTAAATCAATTCTCTGCCTTCCTCGTTCAACGCCGCACTATATAATCAGAATGGAAATAGGTCGGTTAGACTTAAGCTTTTTGGCTCTAAACTCGATATTGAGTGGGTGGATCAAAATTTTACGCATGCCATATTCTCAAAACTATGTTATCTACGTTTGTAAGAATTGGACGGCTCTCCCAGCAACAGTTTCAAATATAATTGGGTCAGCCAGATAAAAAAGCTGCTAGAGGATGTTGGTTTCAACTCAGTGTGGTCATCACAAAATGCACAAATTGTAGCAGATGCCAAAAGCAAAATCTTAGACGCCAACCAATTGACTCTTATTTCGAGAGATCGACAAAAATTCATGTATCAACTTTACATCCCACCTATAAGTTCTTGTTAAACGATAGTTATACTTACCTTCACATCCAAGTGAACATACACAAATCTCGTCGAATTGCCCAATTACGCACAATGTCAATTAAGAACGTAAATTTTTTTATAAACGGAACCCAATACAACTAGAGTGCGGACTCAAATTGTAGTTTGTGTAACTTTAACGAAAAGAAAACTCTTGTTTAAATGCCCTATTTATAGCATTTCAAGATCTAAATTTATATCAAAACTCCATATGGACACATCTGGTCCCGATCATGCAATATTGTAACAACTCTTGACAAACATATTGTTGACAAACATAGACAAACAAAAACTGGATCTCATATATTTTTACGTGCTGGGTGCCCTGAAACAGCGATGTTTTATACAGATGAATAAACTGATTTTAAAGAAAATCTAAATACCAGTAATTTAATAAATAATTAATTGGTGAATAGTTAATTGGTGAATCTTGAATCCTTACCTTGCCTAATTTTCCAATAAATCTACTGTATCTTACACACAAAATTTATTTTCTTTAAATTTTATTTATTGTATCAATTATTTTATTTATATCTATTTTATTTGTATTAATTATTTTATTTATATTTATTTAATTTATAGTGTTATTTATAATATGTGGCAGGTTTATTATTGTATTGTTATGTACTTTTCTTTTATTCTGCACTTTTCTTTTATAATGCATAGCATCATTTCACCGGTAATAGTGTTCTCCACTTAAATACAGTATTATTATTATTATTATAATTTAAAAAAAATATTATTATTATTAAATGAATCATGAGGAGCTATCTGCAGGACAGGTTGATAATAGTGGATGAACTAAGGATCGGTGTAAATATTGGTGTGCCTCAAGGATCAGTAGTGGGACCATACCTCTGGAACATATACTATGATCAAATTTTGCGGGTAAAATTGCTGGATGATGTTCACACTGCGTCCTTTACAGGCGACTTGGCGCTGGTTATCATTGCCAAACACCAGAAACTTCTTCAGGAAAAGGTATACCACACTATTTGCGTGATTCAAAACATCTTGAGAACCAGATGTCTCTCACTCTGGCACCTGAAAGGACCACGATGGTGTTGCTGGCAACCAAACGAAATGTGGCTGATACCAGTGTAAGGGTGGGGACGACTAAAGTGTCTACAAGGCCTATGATTAGGTATCTAGGCGTTTGGCTTGACAGAAATATATAAATGCTAGCGCATCTGAACAAGGTAATAGAAAAGGCCGAAAAAACGGCCTCACTTAGAAGGACCAAGATCCAGCAAGAGACGCGTACTGAGCTCCGTTGTTCTATCCGTTCTGCTATTTGGAGCACCACTATGGCAGGATGTTCTTCGAAGGGCATGCTATAGGCAAAAACTTGAAAAGTGTATGAGAAGACCGACAATTCGTGTTTGCTGATCTACCACACAGTCTCAAATACTGCTCTAGACGCTTTCTCTGGCATTTGACGATATGTCCCGTACTAGTCAATATTGTCTTCGGATTGCGAGGTTGGGTTTAAAATTTTTGGTTGAGCGCCACCAGTTCTTTTTGTTATAGGAAAAAAACTGGAAAACCTAAAGTACTCATCCACTATTCGGTGTTGGTTAATGGTTTTTACTTTTAAACAAAAAAAGTATTTAGTTAGTACTTCTTAGTTAGTACTATTTAATACTATTTATTTAGTATTTAGTACTCTTTAGAATCAACTAATTTTATAAAACAACTACTTTATAATAGAAAAATTTAATAAAAAAATTCAAAATTAAGTTCAGAAACAACTAAATTATAATAAAAAATTTGAATACAAAAAAATGAAAATGAAATTCAGAAAACAAGTAATTTAGAATAAAAATTGAAACAACTAATTTAAAAAAAAATTTGAATACCAAAAAATTGAAAATGAAATTTAGAAAACAAGTAAATTATAAAAAAAATTTAATACAAAAAAATAAAATTCTGAAAACAACTAATGAAAAAAACTAATAATCAAAAATTCCATATCTAGGGATTTTGTTCAAGCAGATACTGACATATAAATTCTAATTTTTATTTTCAAAAAATTGATATCAAAATTGGATATCCCAAAGAAACATTTGTTTCAAATTCGACCACTTAAAAGATTTGTAACTATATATGTTTAACGAAAGTTAAAAATTTTTTAACTATTTTATGTATAGTGTTTAATACAGTTCTTAAATATAACACCTTTGTGTATAACACTTTTGAATTAATTTGTTGAACAAGTTTATTCATATAATGGTAAGTCTGTCTATTAAAAAATTTTGTTTTTATTGTGTGATATATTGTTCAAAGAAGCTGTGATATATTTTATATATGGTTGTTTACCTAGGATTTTTACTCACACCAAGAATGCCTCCTTACATGCATGGAGATCGATAATATATCTTCCACAAAATCATAAAGATTTCTTCAACAATAATCGCCAGCAACTCGATACACTTATTTTTCTATTATTCTTATTTGCTGAAAATCAGCTGTACCCTCAGGCGAGTAACAAGAAGATCCAAAATTAAACTTCTTTTTTTTTTCAGAATCTCCAGCCCAAAATTTTTCCAAATTACTATAATCGATGCAGCTCACCACTTTCACTTATCTTTTAATTTTTCTTTTTACGCTCACACTCTTTTTTAAATTCTTATATTTTTACTTTACTCAAAATTATTCTAATCGTCAGGCTTCAACCATCCATCCGTCTCCCCCGAAATCCGCTCCCAAAAAAAAAAAACTGTTTTTTTTTTTTATCACCTAGCTTCCTACTATCACCCCACTTTTTATCTCTTATATCCATTCAGAATTCTCAAATCATCTGCTATCTCTCTCAAAAAATTTTGTTTTCTGCTACTCAAAAGTATATAAAAATTTGTTGTTGTTGTGAATCATTTCTGTGTTGTTTATTTTATGTAATCACAGAAATGATTCCAAGTTAACTTTTTATTAAATAAAAATTTTAATTTTAAATCTTTCTTTCTTTTTTTTATATATTCTATTTTCAGCAAAAAAGTCAAATTAAAACTTTACGTGAGGTACAATTTCCAAAAAAATCAGATCAATAAAAACCATTAACATTCACCCCAGTTGAACTCTCTTCCTTTCAAATCAAAACCCGTAGAGAGTACAACCCAAAATTTTAAATTTTCAGGGTGATAACTAAACGAACGAGCATTGGGTGAAAAGTGACAAAAAAACAAAACGTTACAACCGTATGAAAAACAAAACGTTACACATCCCCCTTCCCTCACAAGACTTTTCATACCATCAATGGTCGTTCACCCAATTCTTGATTTAGGCTTCGGGATGAGGTTTGAAGTCCTTAATATGGAAGAGCCCTAAGTTTTTATTCGATTCGACTCCCCTTAACCGGTACACTAATGGTGATTTCTTTTCCGTGATCTGACATTTGATAAATTTTGGAAACAGCTTGGCTGAAGTGTTTTTTGCGGCATCAGATAATACAAAATTTTTCTTCCACACCGTATTTCCCACTTCAAACTCTACCGAGCGCCTACGAAAATTATAATTTCGGCGGTTTTTTTCATGAGCCCGTTTTAACCGCTGCACGACATCTCTATATACATCTGTTAAATTTACCATTTCGTTGAGGAACTGCTCTTCGGGAATTTCTTTGATAGTATGGCGATTAGCAGGAGGCATTCCATACTCATTACCAGATGTTACCATCTCCCGACCAAAATTCAAAAAATAAGGGGTACTTTTGGTACCTTCATGGACAGCGGTCCTAATAGCGCACGCAATACGAGGTAACTCCCTGTCCCAGGAATTATGTTTTTCCTTAACATACGTAGCTATGGCGGTGACAATGGTTTTATTAACCCGTTCGGAGAAATTGGGTTGGGGGTGATAACGGGCCGTGTACCAAACCTTTGGTATGTCGTATTTTTTTATCAGATCCTTTAAGGCTTTTGAAACATATTGAGGACCGTTGTCACATACAATTATGCTTGGAACTCCAAATAGCCGGAAAACATCATTCTCCAGATGTTTGGAAACGGCAGAGGCCGTGACAACCCGCAAAGGAAACAGAAGGGTGAACTTTGTAAGCCAATCGACAACTACTAGGACAAACCGATGTCCACTAGAAGACCGGGGGTATGGTCCTAAGAGATCAGTAGCCAGCATTTGAAATGGTCTTGTGACGCTACAAAAGTTTCCCATCAACCATAACTTCGTAAATTGTCGGGATTTATAAGCCAAACAAGTATCACACTTCAAGACATAATTCTTGATATCTTTAATCATTTTGGGCCAGTAATATTTTTGGCAAACCCGGTTTACCGTTTTAAAAACCCCGAAATGCGAGGCAGATGGTTCGTCATGGCATTCCACCAACACATCTCCTCGGTTTTTATGAGGGACTACCAACTTCCATTGGCATCTTTCGTCCCCAATTGTTTTGTTTTCATTAAACTTAAAAAGTTGACCCTCATTAATTCTCCAATCCGGATACTTGGTCGGATTGTCACCAACACGCTTCACCATACGAGCATACCAAGGATCAGTGTTGGAAATATCTAATTTAATAGAAGAAACTTCCATTGGGGCACGTGACAAGGAGTCTGGTACCGTGTTCTCGCGACCTTTTCGGTGAATCAGCTCAAAATCGTATTGCTGAAGTTTGACGGCCCATCTAGCTAAACGGCCTGTAGGATCACGTAGATTATTGAGCCATAACAATGAAAAATGATCCGTGATCACTTTGAATCTAGTACCTTCAATATAGGAACGATATTTTTCGATTCCAAATAAAACCGCCAAACACTCTCTTTCCGTCGCAGAGTATTTCCTTTCGGCTCTACTGAGGGTGCGACTAGCATACGCGACAACATATTCGTCTGCTCCTGATTTCTGCGTTAAAACCGCCGCCAGTCCTACGTTGCTAGCATCACACTGTATAGCGAATTCCAATTCAAAGTTAGGACAGCGTAAAAGGGTCTGACACAATCTTAATTTTAGTGTTTGAAAGGCCTCTTCGGCTTCGTCATTCCAACATATCGCCACCCGTTTTTTTCGATGCGTTCCCGAAATTAACGTAGTGTGAGGGGCCGTAATATCTGAATAATGGTCAATAAACCGACGATACCACGATCCCAAACCGAGAAATCTCCTAAGCTCGGTTGTGGTTTTGGGCCGGGGATACTCCATTATGGCCTCTATCTTTTTGGGGTCGGTTCTGAGTCCGAACTCATCAACAACATAACCTAAATATTCTAATTTAGAGCGACAAAATTGACATTTCTCTAAGTTAACTGACAGGTTGGCCTTTTTTAGCCTATCGAATACTTCGCGAAGACAGCGTACGTGTGACTCGAAATCGCTGTTCACTATCACTATGTCATCCAAATATACAAAAATGTAATCCTCGAATTCGGGGCCAAAGATACGGTCCATCAATCGTTGCAGTGTCTGAGGGGCGTTACAAATCCCGAAGGGCATTACTTTATATTGGAACAAGCCTCTACCGGGTACTACAAAAGCGACCTTTTCTTTCGAAGACTCAGTAACTAATGAACGGTAAAGGATATGCGTCCTTTTTGGTGACCTTATTCAGAGCCCGTCCATCGAAACATAATCTAATTTCCCCGGAGGGCTTGTTCACGATAACCGTTGGCGAAGACCATGGGCTGATTGAGGGCTCTATTACATCGTCCGCTAACATCTGATCTAAAACAATGTTAACCTTTTTTAGCATATATGGTGACAAAGGATAATGCCTTTGTTTGATTGGCACTGAATCCCCAGTTTCGATATGGTGACGGGTCAGCGTGGTTCGACCCAATTTTCCATCTAAATCTTTATAGAGTCGTATAATTTCACCGAGACTAGCCTTCTGCCCCGCACTAAGGCTATTATTGTCTTGAATAGCGGAAACTTTCGCAGGTATCGAACTCTCCTCGGGGTTACAGATCAACACAAATTCTGTACCCTTAGTACCTAAGGTTATTTTAAACTTTATCCAGAAATCCACTCCCAAAATAATTTTATCCTTCAACGCAGGTACGACCAGGAAACATAATTTTTGAGTAGTGTTGCTCATAGAGACTGGCACTTCCACCGAACCCTCTACATGATGCCGAATTCCGTCGGCTGTATTCACCAAATCCACAGAACAAGGAGTCGCTCTATATCCCAAAACCCTCAAACTTTTAAAAATTTCATCCCCCAAAATAGAAATTGTCGCTCCTGAATCCAATAACCCGACCACCTCTTTGCTGCCTAATATAAGCCTAACGTATGGTCTATTGTCGCCAGTAACATTATCCACCAGAATGAATCGGACATGAGAATGGTGAAGTTTAAAATTTCGAACCACTTGCAACCAGTCAGCCCACTCTCTCCCGTCACGCGGAGTCGGATTCACAGGGGAGCGCCGTCATTGACTCCAGATTGTACGCGTTCCTCTGATCCATTTCCCGTATTGCATCGCAAACAGTTAACCGCAGTAACATCACGTGCACCACACCTAAAGCAAAAGAGATTCCTAGATCTGGGCCTAGGACATTGGCTAAACCTATGCCCCTTTTCAAAACAGTTCCAACATTTTAATAGGGAAGAAGATGTATTAGAACTGGGAGAGATTATATTCACAGAGGTTTGTTGAGGTGGGAGTGTGTCTGATAAATCAGGTTCCAGGACTAATGTTTCAGACAATTTATTTATTTGGAGACCCCCGACCTTTTGTAAAACCTCCTCAAGTTTAACACAAGCTCGTTTGAGTTCAACAACAGTACTTATAGGATGAAGTGCTAGTCGATCAATGTATGCAGGGAGAATATTTTTCTGTAGCACTGCCAACCGTTTGGGTTCCGGTGGGTAATCATTTAGCCGGCGGAACAAATTTTCCATAATCGCAAAAAATATTACCACGCGTTCGGCTTTACCTTGTTTACGATTCCGTATTTCTTCTCATAAATCCTCTTCATAACATTCGGGTTGAAAATCCTTCTTCAATAATGCCTTCAGCTCATTCCAATTGTGGACCTCCCTTCGAATACCGCGGTACCAATTCAATGCCGATCCCTCAAATAAATATAATGCGCAAGTGTACAGTTCGGCATCACTAGTTCCCCGAGCAACACTCAACTCTTCCACTCTTTCTAAAAAAGATGCTAAGCTGGTCTTAGAAATATCCCCATTAAATTTCAACCCCCATTTAAACACTGGGTAAGGTTTTCCACTCGGTATTTGAACCGGGTGTTCAGGTCGGGACCCAGTAGCCCGAGTAGGGGTGCTGGCACGATTTCTATTCGTCTCAACGCCGCCAGTCCCCGTAAGGTCAAAAACATCCTGATCGGCAGACCTGTTCAAGTCACCTACGCTATTATTTACCCAAGCATCCGTTGCCGTATCGGTCAATTTACCCAAAAGTGTTGTCACCTCAATTATTTTACCCGACAAGTCCACCGGAACAGTTAATTGGGACGTGTCAATTCAGCCCAGCCTACCCGAAACATGTATGAGCTTCGTTTCAAGTGATCTGTAAAGGGAATCCCCTTTAACTCCAGAAAAATTTTTCACGGCCAGCGATAACTCCTGGAATTTTTTTTCACATTCATCCCATTCTTGACTCATAACTAAAGTTCCCAAAAAAGAAGAGCTAGCATTATGTCCAGTAACCTTCTCAACCCTTAACAATTCTCTAAAACACTTTCTCATAGCGTCGACATTGTCCAAATCCTTTACTCCCCTAATGGCTAACTCATACGACAATTCATCCTTCGCTAGTCGATTGACCTCCATTATACAAAATGTAGAAAAGCAAAATTCTAAAAAAATATGTGACACATTCAGTATCCCAAACCACGTTTATCAAATAACCAATATACCCAACAATGCAATTTCGTTTAATAATTAAAATGGCTCTATTAGGTATTGAATAAGCCCCAGTAGTTATTGAATAGGCCCCACGTTGGGCGCCATTTGTGTCCCGTACTAGTCAATATTGTCTTCGGATTGCGGGGTTGGGTTCAAAATTTTTGGTTGAGCGCCACCAGTTCTTTTTGTTATAGGAAAAAAACTGGAAAACCTAAAGTACTCATCCACTATTCGGTGTTGGTTAATGGTTTTTACTTTTAAACAAAAAAAAGTATTTAGTTAGTACTTCTTAGTTAGTACTATTTAATACTATTTATTTAGTATTTAGTACTCTTTAGAATCAACTAATTTTATAAAACAACTACTTTATAATAGAAAAATTTAATAAAAAATTCAAAATTAAGTTCAGAAACAACTAAATTATAATAAAAAATTTGAATACAAAAAAATGAAAATGAAATTCAGAAAACAAGTAATTTATAATAAAAATTGAATACAATGAAATGAAATTCAGGAAACAACTAATTTATAAAAAAATTTGAATACCAAAAAACTGAAAATGAAATTTAGAAAACAAGTAAATTATAAAAAAAATTTAATACAAAAAAATAAAATTCTGAAAACAACTAATGAAAAAAACTAATAATCAAAAATTCCATATCTAGGGATTTTCTTCAAGCAGATACTGACATATAAATTCTAATTTTTATTTTCAAAAAATTGATATCAAAATTGGATATCCCAAAGAAACATTTGTTTCAAATTCGACCCCTTAAAAGATTTGTAACTATATATGTTTAACGAAAGTTAAAAAATTTTTTAACAATTTTATGTATAGTGTTTAATACAGTTCTTAAATATAACACCTTTGTGTATAACACTTTTGAATTAATTTGTTGAACAAGTTTATTCATATAATGGTAAGTCTGTCTATTAAAAAATTTTATTTTTATTGTGTGATATATTGTTCAAAGAAGCTGTGATATATTTTATATATGGTTGTTTACCTAGGATTTTTACTCACACCAAGAATGCCTCCTTACATGCATGGAGATCGATAATATATCTTCCACAAAATCATAAAGATTTCTTCAACAAAAATCGCCAGCAACTCGATACACTTATTTTTCTATTATTCTTATTTGCTGAAAATCAGCTGTACCCTCAGGCGAGTAACAAGAAGATCCAAAATTAAACTTCTTTTTTTTTTTCAGAATCTCCAGCCCAAAATTTTTCCAAATTACTATAATCGATGCAGCACACCACTTTCACTTATCTTTTAATTTTTCTTTTTACGCTCACACTCTTTTTTAAATTCTTATATTTTTACTTTACTCAAAATTATTCTAATCGTCAGGCTTCAACCATCCATCCGTCTCCCCCGAAATCCGCTCCCAAAAAAAAAAACTGTTTTTTTTTTCATCACCTAGCTTCCTACTATCACCCCACTTTTTATCTCTTATATCCATTCAGAATTCTCAAATCATCTGCTATCTCTCTCAAAAAATTTTGTTTTCTGCTACTCAAAAGTATATAAAAATTTGTTGTTGTTGTGAATCATTTCTGTGTTGTTTATTTTATGTAATCACAGAAATGATTCCAAGTTAACTTTTTATTAAATAAAAATTTTAATTTTAAATCTTTCTTTCTTTTTTTTATATATTCTATTTTCAGCAAAAAAGTCAAATTAAAACTTTACGTGAGGTACAATTTCCAAAAAAATCAGATCAATAAAAACCATTAACATTCACCCCAGTTGAACTCTCTTCCTTTCAAATCAAAACCCGTAGAGAGTACAACCCAAAATTTTAAATTTTCAGGGTGATAACTAAACGAACGAGCATTGGGTGAAAAATGACAAAAAAACAAAACGTTACAACCGTATGAAAAACAAAACGTTACAGATATACTTGTTTGCGAAAGAGCTAGTATATACCACAATGGACATAAGGAAGCGGCTGCAAAGGAACAACTGGCAATTTTAATGGGAAGATAATTCTAACTCTACAGCGATATGGACAAAATCTTTAATTAAGAATATTGAGCAGTGGATCAAAAGGAAACATGGTGAGATTAAATACTTCTGACCCCAGTTTTTGTCTGGCCAGGGTCAGTTCATGGCCTACCTATTTTGCCATGGCTTCTCTCCTCGTACTTTATCACAGACGTCTACCTTCGAAGATCAGTTTCCTGTTGACGGAGGATTTTTTCGATTATTTCCGAGATTGCATTCCATCGTTCTTCGGAACTCAAAGCCACCTTGATATATTTGTTTATATATAGATATATATTTATATATATATATATATATATATATATATATATATATATATATATATATATATATATATATATATATATATATGTATATATATATACATTTCAAAAGTAGCCACTCTTAATAACTCTTGACCTGATGTGATTATTGTTTGAGTGAAAACACGTCGATTTTGATATCGAGGGGGAAGTTCAAAAATGGTACCTAGAGAATTTGAGCTTTCATTCCTACGCCCCCAGCCACTCCGACAATTTCAAATACTACCCCCTACCTTGTGATACATCGTTTAAAACAGGATAAAATTCTCTATTCAACCATGATAAAAACAATTAAATCGATCGATTGGTCCTTAAGATAGACTACACAGAAGATGAAAGGTATGAATCAATTATTAGTAGCAAAACATTGCGGATTGGATACACTGTTGAATTAAATTACATAAGAAATTATTTTATGACATGTTCGAAATGGATGGCCACCATTATTTGCTAGACAAAAATACAGTCTGTTTTCGAACTCTTCGCGAACTTTGACGAATGTTTCGCGGGTGATTTGTCTATATGCTTGCGTAATTCTGTGTCTGAGCTCTTCGATACTGGCGGGAGGTGTTTTATAAACTTAAGTCTACAAGTGACCCCAGAGAAAAAAGTCGATAGGTGTTAAGTCTGGGGATCTAGCAGGCCATTCCCTAGCACCCCTCCTACCAATCCATTTCCCAGCAAATCTTTGGTCCAGCGAATTTTGAACAGGTACAGCGTACAGGTACAGAGTATCATGTTTCCAACTTCATCCACATGATTCTCCAAAGATTCTGTTATTAATGGATCTAGTACATTTTTTTTCCTATCCGCAATGTTTTGCTAATTATAATTGATTTCATACCTTATATTTTCTGTGTAGTCTATCTTAAGAACCAATCGATCGATTTAATTTTTTTTATCATGGTTGAATAGAGAATTTTGTTCTCTTTCAAATGATGTATATTATGGTAGAGGGTGCCATTTGAAATTTTAAAGTGGAAGTGGCTGGGGGCAAAGGGATGAAAGCTAACATTCTCTAGGTACCATTCTTGAACTTCCCCCTCGATATCTAAATCGGCGTGTTTTCACTCAAAACAATAATCACATCAGCAAGAGTTATAAAGGGTGGCTACTTTTGAAATGAACACACTGTTATATATATATATATATATATATATATATATATATATAGAAACCATATATATATATATATATATAAATATATATAGGGTTTCTGAATGTTTTTGTTTATATATAGACTATTTAAACAAATAACTCAGTTACTTGTTAATATAAATAGATGATTATTTTAATAATGTTTATAACAAGTAACTGAGTTATTTGTTTAAATACCCTTTATATAAACAAATACATTCAGAAACCCTATATATATATATATATATATATGGATTCTATATATATATATATATATATATATATATATATATGTATATATATGGTTTCTATATATATATATCTATATATATATATATATATATATATATATATATATATATATATAGGGTTTCTGAATGTATTTGTTTATATATAGGGTATTTAAACAAATAACTCAGTTACTTATTATAAACATTATTAAAATAATCAAAGAGAACATAGTTTTTGAAATTAAATTTCAAATATTTCCCCAAGCCCTAGATCATTTATTTATATTTAATAAATACGTATTTCGACAACAAAGTAGTCATCGTTAGTGTGATTTAGCAAATCGTCACTATCTCCAAGATATGAAATCGAAGATATGTTACTCGTTGCCACTTTGGTACGTGTCTCACAATGATTTAAAACATGTTTTTTTTCATTCATATTATCGGACTGATGAATTAACTAGGTTAACTAACCAATAAAATAATTAAGTGTGTGAGGGGCCAGTCAGCTGTGCCGATTAGAAGTGTTAACCAGTTGTTTGTTTCACTTATTTATGCCAAGAAAAAAATACTATTCAATAAAACTTCATACAATGTGGTCATTATTGTAATGTACTTTTAAATTGTAAATATTTTAATGTTTCTAATGTTTAAAATTTATTATTTTAAATAAATTATACGCATGCAATGTGTTAAGAAAATTGAAGTAACATAATGCTTAATCTAGAGCACGGTAGTGCGTAAGGCCGAGATTTAAAGGAGACATTCGGACTTTTCACTACAGTGCTATTACTACACCTTAATTTAGCGTCGTTTTTTAGGTGCTGTATCCTTTGAATGAAAAGAGCTACAGTGTTGATATTTCAAATATAGATACTTTACGGAATTATAAGAAACAGCTTTTTCAATCAACATCAACGAATTAACCGTTAAAAAGTAATTTCACTTCGAAAACGCAAAATTCGCGGGAACGCCTACAATTCTTGGTAACTAATAGATCAATATTCTACGATACTTCCAGATATGCTGTAAAGTTGATATTTGGCATGTAGATAGCTGTAGTACCCAAACCGACGGGAAAATTGCGAAAACTGGAAATTTGTATCGGAAAAGTGGAAAATTTAACATTTTTTTGTTTTAATTAACTTGTCATAGTCATTAACTTGACTATGTCATCGGCAAACTACCATGTAGAAAACGATATATATCATATATACCTTTTAATTTTTATACCATATAGAAATAGACATAGCAATTTGAATACAGCAGTGTGCGTTTATTTTAAAAGTTAAGCACAGATTATTACAATTAGTTTTTGGATGGGTGCCCAACACTGTGTGAATTTATTTTATTTTATACGCTTTTTATTGTAATTTTGTAAACATTAATTTATATTCTCATTTTATTTTATTTTTTAACTATTTTATTATATTTTGCATTGATCAATTATTATTTATTACTAGCATTGCCCGTTGCAGCTTCGCCTGCAAAAATTTTTTCAAGCCCTTATAACCATGCCCTTATGCTAGAATGATGCAGTTTTTTGTATTCGACGTGAAATTGCTTCACTCTGACGAGAAAAATCAGTAAACTTCAATTTTTTCAGTGCAACCCCTCGGAAAATTGGAAAAACATCCTCCAAAATTACGTTTTTCTGTTCTATAAATGCTATAAAGATTGAATTTTCACTAATCAACCCGAAATAACGTCAAAATTAACAGAATATTTTGAAAAATTTCTTTACCTACATCGCAACCACACCGAAAATGGGAAAACCATCCCTAAAACTTACCTTTTTACTTCTATTCATGATAGAAAGATCGGTTTTTTTCCATCACAACCCTTCGAACTTGGTAAAAACACCCCCAAAACCAACCTTTTTGTTCTATACATGCAACAAGATGCAGTTTTTTGCAATCGACGCTTAATAGCTACAAATTAGGAAGTTATTTCGAAAAACTTAATATTTTTTATTGCAAACTCCCGAAAAATTGAAAAAACACCCCCCAAAATTACGTTTTTCAGTTCTATATATGATGAAATGATGGAATTTTTACCAATCGACCCGAAATAAAGTCAAGTTAACAGAACACTTTGAAAAATTTCTTTACCTATAACGCAAACCTCCGAAAATGGGAAAAACACCCCTTAAACTGCCTTAAGGTATTTTGATCAGACTAAAAATATGACCGCTAGAGAGTGATTTATGTATTCCAAGGAAATTCGCTAAGTTGACGCAGCTCCTGCGTAACGAATTTTTTTTTGTGAAGTGGAGCCAACGGGTCAAGTCATTTCTTCAAAGACTCTTACGTTGATAATCAATTGTCTGTAATAAACGATTAGTTTAGAAGTCATAATCGAAACAAATCAAGTAACATCTTATATATACTAAATTTTATATAGTTATTTTAATAAAAAATATATCACTCTTATTTCACATTAATTTGTGGCGTTTTAATGAAACTATGATCGATGAATATTATTATCAATAATCAAATGTATAAAATTTATGCTTTCTTTTCAGTTTTCTTTGGCAATAACACTGCTTGAATATTTGGTAATATACCACCTTGAGCAATTTTGGGTAAATTGATTAAATGTAAGAAAAAATTTGGTTTAGATTTATTTCATAAGTTTTCCCTTAGTATGTTTTTAAAATCTTATATAACGCGGCAAGTTATTTTTTCTGATTTCAAATATTTTAAAACTTGCCGCGTTATAAAATTTTAAAAACATACTAAGGGAAAACTTATGAAATAAATTTAAACCAAATTTTTTCTTACATTTAATCAATTTACCCCTCATTATTTTTTTTAGTTAATAGTTTACCGAGCTATTTACTTTGTAAATAGCTCGGTCCTTTCTTCCATATCATCACATTTTAAGAAGCAACTATTACATAAAGTCTAGAGCTATTTACTTTTTAAATAGCTTGCTCTTTACTCTCATATCATCACTTTTTAAGAAGGAACTAATACATTAAGGATTTTCCCGAAAACTCAGCCCTTTCTTACATTTATGTTTTTGGTGATATATATATATATATATATATATATATATATATATATATATATATATATATATATTATATATATCACTCATTAAGCCATTTCATTTGATCCCCATATCACAGGGGCTTATGAGGAAATTATAAAACTCCATTTGCAGCGGTGGTCATATTGGATTTAGAATAACGTCACTTTATATACTGTGTTTCGCTCATCAAGCGCTTTCATTTGATACCCATATCATAGAGGTTAATGTGGAAATTACAAATTGCCATTTGCTGCGGCTGCCATATTGGATTTAGAATGACGTCACTTTACTTATTGTGTTTTGCTCATCTAACCCTTTCATTTGATACCCATATCATAGGGGTTACTGTAGAAATTCTAAATACCACTTGCGGGGGCCGCCATATTGTATTTAGAATATCGTCACTTTATATACTGTGTTTCGCTCATCAAGTCGTTTCATTTGATCCCATATTATAGGGGTTTATGTGGAAATTATAAATCTCCATTTGCTGCGGCCGCCATATTGGATTTAGTAAGGCGTCACTTTACTTATTGTGTTTTGCTCATGAAACCTTTTCATTTGATACCCATATCATAGGGGTTAATGTGGAAATTGTAAATATCCATTTGCGGCGGCCACCATATTGGATTTAGAATAACGCTAGTTGATATACTGTGCTTCGCTCTCAAGCCCTTTTATTTGATACCTATATCATAGGGGTAAATGTGGAAATTTTAAATCACCATTTGCGGCGGCCGCCATATTCGATTTTAGATGACATACTACACTAATGTTGATATCTAAATAATTTTGAGTCGGCGCCAAAAAATCTCCATCGAAATGGAAAAAGGGTGGATCTGATTTTCGGTTAAAAGTAAATTTAAAAAAAATAATAATAATAATTTGAAAATAAAGTAAATAAATAACAAAAATAATAATAATAATTTGAAAATAAAAAATTAAATAATTATAAAAAAAAAACTTAACAGAAATAATATTGATTGTTACATTAAAAATATTTGTTAACAATCGATATTCTCACAAAGTATAGTTTTTAAATGACGTTCAATTTCCTCGACCTACGATATATATGCATGGTAAGAGATTTTACAAGACATACGAATGGTGTAAGCTAACTGGCTTAGTATATGAAATATTATTGGTTGATATCTTACATCTTTACAATTTATGAATATTATAAATTACTTCAACGAATTTAGTTTTTTTCCCGTTTTTTCGGATGTTGCGTTGGGAAAATTGAATTTTTTCGATCTACAAATAGGTTTTGAGATATCTCAAGTCGAATGCAAAAAATTCGCATCCTTGTAAAATGTCAGGAAATAGCATAAACTTAAACACATAAATTAAATTTTTTTTCCATATGTTCCGTTGGGAAAATTAAATTTTCCCAAAGCTTCTTATTTAAGGTATCAAAAATTCCGCGTTGAATGCATAAAACCGCATCCTTCTAGCATTTCTGGAAGTGGAGCAACAAAGTTTTAAAAAATCCTGCTCAAATCTCACAAGTGGTGTGTGCTACATTTTAGCAATATTTCCTTTGTTAATTTTATCAAAACAAAAATGCAAAAGTTTTCCCATTTCCCGATATAAATTTCGTGATTTCATAATTTTCCCTGTACTTTGGGTGCTAGACCTAACTACATGCCAAATATCATCTTTAAAGGATATCTGGTGTAGGCCCTACGTTTTTATCCTGTCAAATGAAAAATATGAGCGTACCCGTTATTTTACTGTTTTTGAACCGAAATAACTTTTTAACTGTTTATTCCTTAACGGTGATTGAAAAAACAGTCTATAATTCCCTAAATAGCTTATTTTCGAAAAATTAGCACTGTTGCTCGTTTCGTTCAGAAGATATTTCCGGGCAAATCTGCTCGGATTTAATGTGCAGTAATAGTACTGTAAGCGCGAAGGCAAAAAACCCCTTAAACTCGGCCTGTCGTACTACCACTCTCAAGATATATTTAACGTATCTTTTTATTAATTTATTTATTTGTGGGATTCGTTTATATTCATCGTCCCTCCAAAATTTATGGCGCCCGAGCAAAAAGCGAAGAGGGTGGGGATATTAGCATAATTTTCCATTACTGGTTTAATTAACTGGAATTGGATATTATATTTTTTTGACAATAAATTACACCACCCACATTATCTCAAAGATAAGTCTCAGATTTCTGTTAAAACACTAACTTTTTTCACTACGTTTGTAAATACTTCGTTTTCTAGAAAAATATTTTTACAATTTTTTTGACATTTCTTTTTTAGTCAATTTGTCAATCCTAAAATTTTAATCTGCCTAGAAATCAAATTGATTTACTGAATGTGGAAGCATCTCCAACAAGTCTTCCAAATTTACCAAAATTACCATAATTTTATGTGACAGGCATTGAATTATGGATAATTCAGGTTTATCGTTTCTTTTGTATTTGAAATATTATTGATGCTAAAACCAAATTCACGCTAGCTTCTTTAGCTATACCTGTCGATTAGATTTCTCATGTTAGGGATATCATTGCCAATCCACCTCAAGAATTGAAGTTTGAATCTCTCAAAATTTTCTTAAAGAATCATTTGGACTGTCTCATAAAGAACGTCTTAATTTATTGTTGGGTTTATCTCAAAATAATTTCGATTCTCCTCAATTATTTTATAATACAATGATATCCTTATCAAGTGGTCTAAAACTTGATTCACACTTCATTCGTGAATTATTCATTGGTAAATTAAATGCACGAATTCAGAGTTTATTTTAATTATCAAGTTTTATTTTAATTTTATTTTCCTAAGAACCTTATATTTATTTATATATAAGGTTAACTTTTTCTTCGGTTTTCCTTGGTAGAATGATGGGGGGAGGTATGTAGTGGAGTCGCTACTAAATCTCAATATAGTGTTTATTAGACACCTTTGCATTTGACCTACCTACTCCTTCTGTTATTACGGTAATTATTTATGTTCATTACCCTGGTAACTATGAACAAATTCACTATGACATTTTTCGATATATTTCTTTTAATAAAGGTCACATATATCTTTAACGTATCTTTTTATTTATTTATTTTTTTGTTGGATTCATTTATATTTATCGTCCCTCCTACTCACCCAACTCACCAGGAATTCTGGACGAGAAATTCCAAAACCTTGTCCTGAAGGAAGATAATAAAAATCTCTCGGAGGCAGTCCGGAGAAGAGCAGTAGTAGAGAAAGTCAGGGCTGAGGGGAAACCGATTCTCCCAAGGAGGAGGAAAAATCGGACAAACAACCCCTGGATAACCCACAGAAAAAGAGATCTCAAGAAAAAGAGATGAGACTCCAAGCCTGAAACAGATCTGAAATAACTTAGGGGTGGGGGGCAAGTAAAGGAAAAACCTTTGCCGAATCAGCCTCAACAATATAGATGTGCACTGCACTGCGGGGGTATACTGAGGTCAAAATTGCCCAAAAACAATCAGAAAAGGTGCAATTTTCGATGCTCCTAACTTTCAATAGCCAAGAGCTCGTTGAGGGCCCACAGTATGGGGGTCGTTACCTGGGCAGGGGGGGGGCTCATTGTACGGTGCATAGGTAAACAGGCTCATGGAGAACGATCCGATCATCAGACCATGGGAAGGAGCGGAACTAATTGTCGGGGATGCAAAAAACTCCAGGAGTACAGAATACCAACCTGCGAGCCGAAGAGTGGTGAATTATCAACAGCACGAAGGGCGATCTAGAGCACACTATCGTGATGGAAGTAAACACAGTGAATCTAAGGTTGATTCAAGACCGAAGGTCCAAATTATACCTCCGGTTTGGTCAAGCCATACTTAGACCATTGAAAACATAAGATGAATAAAATTCCAGCTCTTCAAATGCTGCAAATAAACCTCCAGGACAGTAAGGCTTGCTCCATAGCCCTAGTCCAAGAACATTGGACTTCAAACCATAAAATTTTTGGACTAGGAAATGCTGGATTATAAATTATTTATAAGAAAATTCCAGAGATGGCCTTCCTTGCATTTATGCAAGGTAGGCTATCAATATCTTGTCAGTGATAGAGATTTGTCACAGAGATCTTACTGCGGTAAAACAAAAAGACAACAAGGGGAGCGAAACAGGAGTGGTACTCATCGGTTTGGTCTACTTACTCTATGATACATCTACTCCACCACCAACAACCGAGATGAAAAACCTGATCCAATATTGTGAGACAAAAAACCACCAACTGATCATGGAATGCAATGTTAAAGCTCATCACACTGCATGGTGAAACATAAACGCAAGAGGTGAGTACCTCTTTGATTATATTATAGCTAATAACTTAGATATAGTTTATCAAGGCAACATGCCGTCTTTTATTCAGAAGTTAGCTGGAACACATTGATTTAACAATGAGTACGTATGAAATCGGTGGTAAAATCAAGAAGTGGCTAGTATCCGATAATCCATCTGCATCGGATCAAAGACAACTCTATTACAATGTGGAGGTAGAACGGACAAATGTAATATACACTATCGGGATCCGAGGAGAACAAATTAGGACGAATATAATTTGATAATAAAATTCAAACTCGCCATTATCCCGAAAAATGTTAAAACAGTACTGTACAGGGAGCTTACTGTAACTGAGCTTCAGCATGCAATCATTGACTCTTTCCAAGAACACAACTGGTGGAATAAAGATCTCAGGAATCAGAGGCAAAAATTTCGCCAACTATTAAACAGATCAAAAAGAATAGGGAACTGGGACATCTGCTATGATGCCGTTATTGGTAAAGGTATCTGAAAAAAGCCAAAACAAGTCCATAGAGGATACTCTGCTAAAACTTTGAAATCAGAACTGCGGGAGCAATACTCTATCGTGTTCAAGCGAAAAACCCCGCTGACAACGTTGTATCACTTCGTAAGCACGTTGTTGAGCGAGTACACTAGCTCCGGGAAGGATGCACTCGAAACACTAATCCAGACTGTAACTCTGCTTGGTCACATATTCAGGGTAAGCCTAGCTACAGATTATATCCCAACAGTATGGAATCCAGTAAGAGTGACCGTCTTACAAAAACCGGGAAAGCTCAATCACACCACGGGAAATGATTTTAGACCAATTTGTCTGTCATCGTTTCTACTAAAGACAATAGAAAGTCTAATAGGATTGCATTTAACTCAAGGGGCACTGTCGAGAAGTCCGCTTCATTCCAACCAGCACGTGAATCAGGTGCGTGTTCTTGGCGTTAAGGGGGTATTTGATAATGCCTTTTACAATTCGATGACTAACTCTCAAGTCAACACGGAGTAGAATACACCTTCTGCAGGTGGATAAAGTTTATGCTGATAGGTAGAAGAGTGCAAAATTACCCTCTTGAAGAGTCTGTAACTGTGTCTTATCTCCAGTACTGTGACAGTGAACAGCTTACTGACGAACCTCAACCAAGGAACATACTACACACAGGTATATGCGGGTGACATTATAATTGCAATCCAAGGACCCTGTGAAACACAACCGCGGAGCTTATGCAAAACGCGCTTAACCCTTGTAAAACCAGTCCTAGTAACCGAGCGGTCTAGGGTGTTATGTCGGCGCAGTATGCATACTTGAAAACTGCAAGGTTATGGGTTCGAATCCCCACATCGGCAGTTTGTCAATTATTTAAAAAAGAAACGGCGGTTAATTGACTAAACTATCGGCGTATGGACAAGAAGGAAGTAACGGGCTATGCTTGAGAAGATTTTCTGCAGCTGCCTTCACGAACTCCAGATGAATATCGGCATAGTTCCTACCAGAGTCAGCAGTCTGCATATTCTACACATTACTTCCAATCCACTCATATCCTTAGGCATGTACCTTATGGTCGAAGTGTAGCCCGTCCACGACAGCCTCTACAATATATATATATATATATATATATATATATATATATATATATACATATATATATATATATATATATATATATATATATATATATATATATATATATATATATTACTCTGGTCAAACCACATGAATTCCATTCACACAAAAAAGGAAGGTGGATAAAATAAATCCCCCATCCTCTTCGGTGAAAAACTACAGATCGGAGGCGAAATTTTTTTTTCTATTTTATAAATACGTATTTCGGCTACAAAGTAGTCATCATCAGTATGAACTAGCTAATTGCAATTATTCTCTGAGGAGATGTTACTTGTTGCTAATTTGGAGACGGTCTGCACGCGCAGATACTGATCTAGGTAAAGGGAGCAAATTTGAAATGTTATTATAAAAACCGTGTGAATCGACACAAATTCGCGTACAGCTGAAAATTGGTATGTATGTTAAGTTCACCATTACTAATGAAATATCAAAAGTCCTCATTGATCCGACTTCTGAAAAAAATTTTATTCATGGTCAAAGATAAAAAATATCGGTTTTTTGCATTTATCTCATAAACGGTAAGTTTTATCACAATAATTGATCAGGCAAAAAAAAAATTACAAAAAATAGTATTAAGAAGCTTTTTTGGAGCAGGTGTAAGTAATGTTTTAATTGGTTCCAGGCTATTATCTACCAATTTCCAACTTCTTCTGGATCCAGTTCTTTGCCTAACCATACTTGAATTTGATATTACACACGATATAAGTGTTGGTAAGCAGAAACAGATGTTGGTGGAAGACAAGCTAACTGTACATGCTCTTTTATTATTTCGTGTATTTTTTACAAAACATAAGTATCTATACTTATCTATACAATTAAATTTTTTTGGATCATTGCATATAGCAAGAAGAGAGTTAATTCCATTTCTATAACGAGCTCTGGAGAAGAGTCGATGTTTTTAAACACTTGTGTACATTCCAGTAGATCATTCATCTTTTTTAATAGTTTAAAAACTGCTGTTTTACCCCGTTATCGCATGTAAAAATAAAATATGATGTCGACATTTTGGATAGCAATCAAACTTCGAGACGAATACATTTTTGATGGTAGGTACTTGAGATTTTCCAGGTTTAAACAAGTAAATAATCTTAGCAATTGGTGTTCGTGCAGTGAATAGTATTAATAAATCAATATCTTTACCAACAACGATAGTTGTATTTGTTACATTGCATTGTTCTTGTCGTGTTAAGTGTTGATAGTTATTGTTTTGTTGTGTTGTGATAGTTGTGTTAAGTTTTAATTTTACAATTTCTACTCTTACTTTAAAACAGAATAACCCATATATTTAATACTACTATATTGCTAGTTCCCATAAGTGGAAGTGCGGATGATAAAGTGAGCTAGCAAGTGTCTATTTCTGCACCTTTCAGTATCTTTGAATCGTTGTGCGCAAGTGTATAAGTATGCAGAATCTCCCGTTCAATTGTTTTGGCGAGTATATAAAGTTTATTACTTTGAAAGAATATATATGTATCCTATTTCAAATTTTATGTTTGAAAAAAATGTGTGTAGTCTAGGAAGTAGAGAAATAATTGGCACATGATTGTGGAAATTTGATCTAAACTTTTTATAGCGACATTGTGTGAATAATTCCAAAACATTGTTGTTTTAGAACGGAACAAACTCTTTTCACATTGTTTGGCTACATTTATATTAAAAAGATATTGTGAATTTTTAAAATAAAATTGATATAAATTTTTTGGTTTAAAAATCCCAAATTTGACCATTTAGTCAACAAGATTATGGGATAAATTTTCAATCCAGATCAGATAAATTTTATTGAACGGGAGTGTATGTATTGTATATCATCAAATATTTGTATTAATCGCAGCGGGTATTAAGTGAAGCAGAAGCATATATATCTGCACCGTATTTTTAAGGCTCTTTTCCTATTCCAACTAGCAATATATGTCCGTAAATATTATGAACGTATGGTTATTCTATATATGTAGTACTCATATATTGCTCGTTGAGATAAGAAGAGAGACTTAAAATTCGGTGATATATAAATGCTTTTGTTCCACTTAACATATATATATGTAAAGTGCAGCAAAAGCATATATATATCACCGAATTTTGCAATTTTGATCTGCCACGAGTATTTTATTTCTTCGGCACCCACCATACATGGTAAGAACTATTTCCGCCACCTGGATATATATATATATATATATATATATATATATATATATATATATATATATCGTGAGGAGTTGCTGATCTCCCATCGAGCGCCTCCCCAGGTGGCGGAAAGGAGAGTTCTTACCATCTATGGTGGGTACCGAGGAAATAAAATACTCGTGGTGGATCAAAATAGCAACTGCTGACTTGCAGTCGGGATTTGGTTATCCAAAGACAAGGAAGTAAACCTTTACAGAAAATCCGCAAAATAGAAGACGCATGAAGCAATGCTCTCACCTATTAAACAAACCAAGTGAAGAATGAAAGAGAAGGAAATGAAACCTACGGGACAGTAGAAATTCGGTATCCCCAGAACCAGCACTTGTAGGTCGGGAGCGGGCTTACTTGGGTTGTTACCATGCAACGTTCCGGCATCCCTGGCGAGTAACCAGGCCCGGAAGAAATTAAGAGAGGACGCTGGATGATTTAGCGCGCTCGCCAACGGACAGGTCTAGTCCCTCAACACCACAAGATAATACTCCTGATCCATTTGCGAAAAGCACCGTCACAAATAGGTCACCTAGAAGAACAGCATCGGAAGGAGACATCTACTACACCATGGGAGACTCTGGCATGCCGCAGAATAAAAGAAAAACGGCAAGAAGACAGCCCTGGAAATCCACCTGCATAAAGTACTTGTGTCGAGGACAACCTTCTAAAAATGGCACGGATGGTGGGAAGCTTGTTCAAAAGCGTTGGCGATAGCTCAAACACTAAATAGGAGATTCGAGACATAAGTGCCTCCTTAAGAGACCTTGTGTCACTAATGCTGCTCGAAAGAAAACAAACTACGCCTTGCATGGAAACAGATAAAATAACTATTCCAGGTGTCACTTCAACATTGGAGGCACGCAACACTGTGACATCAAAATATGTCTTTGCAGGAAACGAGCCAGAAACCACAAACAGATAAAAATGTCGGTATAATTGAGTGAAGCGAGAAAACGGTACAAGAGAACTGCCAGTCTCCAGCACACAGGCAGATACAGCTGATGGATCTCGACTACAAAGAATTGCAAGCATACACGAAATACCCAACAAAGATCACAATCGAGAAAATCTAGTACAGGTATTAATCAATAACTGGTCAGGAGAAACGTATGTAAAAACTAAAAGCAATAAAGAAGACATTCTCGTCCAGATACCGAAAAAAAACACAGTGGTTCTAGTTGATGTGCCACCCGAAGCCGAAATAGTCACCGAGAATGAAATACAAATTCCTCAGGAAATCCAGGGCAAACAAATTAAATCTGTCGACATTATTGCGTGAAGTCAAGTGCAGTCTAACTCACAGAAGAAAACTTGGAACGGGAGTATCACGTTCATACATATACAGTTAGAATTGATGGATCGCAAAAACCTCACAGAAGAAACCCTAATAGTTTTTTCGAAACTCTTCGAAACTACCCCGAAAATCTTCCATAAGAAAAAGGAATGTGCTTTCACGTTCGGAACACCCCACCAAAACCTGGATACTTCAATCCAGAAAATCTTGGAATACTTTGGACACAAAACGGACACCAAGTTTTTTTTAAAAGTTTCTCGAGATCGAGATAGTAAAAAGAAAAATATTCCTAGGATGATGATCCTTCAGGAGATAGTGATCGAAAATGCTAAAGAGATGAAAAACGGTAGGTCACTAAAATGGGAAGTCCAAAGGACTGGAAAAACGAGGGTGAAGACCATGACGATTACACCGAATGGGCCAAATATAAGTTATGCTGGAATGCTTAAGAGTCTAAGAAAAGATATCGATGTCAGAAAGATCGGTGCACAGGGTCCTGAAATCTTCCGACAATAGGAAGATATAAATACAATTTACCTGCAAGCAAGATGAAAACATACAATCTTTCGAACAGCAAGTAGCGAGTAAGATAGGAGAATCTGGCAAAGTCGAGGTAATATCAAAGACAGGAACATAGTAGTTCGAGACTTAGATCCGGATGTCGAACAAGATGAACTAGAAGAACCTGTTAAAATTTTAATTGATGAAACCGCTACCATAGAGACAATAATTATGGGGAGCATGAACAATAGGGGGCTTAAGCATGCTTTTATTACTATGCCAGAAACTTATATGGAAAAGATGCTTCAATAAACCCTAATCTATGTTGGATGGAACAGGTGCCAAATAGACGAAAAATTTTCACCAAAACGATGCTTTAAGTACCTAAAACTTGGCCAAGCGGCAGCGAAATATCTCAACAAGGAAGATAGAGCGAAAGCATGCTTTAAATGAGGACAATGCGATCACATAGTGAAAGATTGCAGAAACTCTCCTAGGTGTCTGGAATATGATTGACATGAACACAGAACGGATAGTATGCTATGCCCAGTGTATGTAAGGAATAAAAGGAGAGGACTCGAGAAGGATAGACGAGTGGACTTGCAATGAGCATAAAAACTCTGCAGCTTAATTCAGCGAGAAGCACTGTGGCGATAAACTTGGCATGCAACTACACAGTGACTCATGGTGTCGATATACTACCTATTTCCGAACCAAATACCAAAACATTACGCAAGGCAGGATGGTTGGCAGACAAATCTGGTGATGTCACTATCAAAATAATAAACCAACTACTCGACATAAGTGACTTTGAATTGGATGATGAAGGCTTTATTTGCGTTTAAGTGTGTAGAATAACTTTTTATTCATGCTACATCGCACCAAATTGTGAAATAAGTAAGTTTGGACGTTTTCTGGATTGACTCCAAGGCAGTATAAAGCAGGTGGGAGCCAAGTGCATAGTGGGTGGAGACTTCAATGCTAAATCTACTGTATTAGGTAATGAAGTAGGCGATAAGAGAGGAACTGTTCTTCTAGACTGGATTGCAGGTAATAATCTGATACTGCAAAACAAAGGAAACGAACCAACCTTTGGGAGAGGCATCAGCCACTCAATAATTGACCTCCCGTTAACTTGTGAAAACATAGCCAAAAAGATCAGCAACTGGCAAGTGCTAGAAGAAGAAAGTCTGAGAGACCACATGTATATCTACTATGAAGTGAATGAGGATACCAAAAAAAGCAGAAACAGTAGTTAGAGAAAATAATGGGTTGGAAAATAGATAGTAATAGCATGGAAATTTTTGCACAAATATTAAAAAATGGAATGGCAATTAGGAAAAACATGTTTGAACAACTAACGGCACAAAGTTTAGTCGAAGAATGTACAAACGCTTGCAATAATTCGTTTGTTTCTAAAAAAGATACCTCCAGAAGGCAGCCAGCATGTTGGTGGAACGAGGAAATAGCAAACCTACGCAAAACCTGCCGGCGGTCCAAGAGAATATTTGTAAGAAGCAATCGTAACCAAAATATCCCATTATCACAAAAAGAGAGTTATAATGCTAGGTATAAATCGCATAAAAGGGCACTAAAGACCGCCATCTCTAAGTCGAAGCAAGTTGCATGGACGAAAATTTGTGATAAAATAGACGAACATATATGGGAAACTGGCTACACGATCGGTATGAAGAAAGCAAACATGTAACCTAGAGTCAAGCTAGACGATGGAAGATGGGTGGAGATTGCGAAGGAACTTTTTCCAAGTACCGAAACGACACCAAAAAGGGAAATTATACCACCGGATTGCTCACTGCCGCCAATTGAACCTGAAGAGCTAACAAAAGCAATATCTCAAATAAAGAACAAAAAGGCAGCTGGTCCAGATAGAATACCACCAGAAGTGGCAGCAGCTATGTCCGAATCAGACAGTCTTCTGCAAGTTTTTAATTCACTTCTACAAAAGGGAACTTTTCCGCACCAATGGAAGACGGCGCAATTGGTTCTTATCCAGAAACAGGACTCTGCTAAATTCAGGCCTATCTGTCTACTGGATGTATTTGGAAAACTATTTGAAATAATTATAGCGAATAGACTCTATTATGAAATAGAACGAAAGAGGAAAATCGTGAATGGCATTAAATTAAAAGCTCCAAACAACCGGGAACTTTGCGTATTGGCTACGTTAGATATCCGCAATGCTTTTAACTCAGCACTGTCGGAAGGAATCATGCTGGCGCTCAAAGACATAGGAGTATCTACCTACCTTCGCCGAATAATATCAGACTATCTTTCGGAAAGGTCTATACTTGTTGGGCGGGGTATGAATATGCAAATGGAAAGTGGATTACCACAAGGTTCTACTTTGGGGCCTATTCTGTGGAACATCTTTTATAATTCTGTGGTCACAATAGAAGTACCTACCGGAGCAACTATAACCGGATTCGCTGATGACACATTATTTGCAAGGAAAAAACACAGCTGGAACTAGTCAGTAACGCTTATTGGGTTTTGTCTACGCTGTCGGCAGAGATTCGCAAAAAGGGGCTGAAATTGACAGCGGAGAAGACAGAAGCTCTAATACTTTATGGAGTGGAAATTTAAATGAGCCACTATACAACTAGAAAATGTAGTAATCGAAACAAAACCGCGGCTAAAATACCTTGGGGTAGTATTCGATTACAACTGTGAAATGAAGGCACATGTGGTAGCATGTAGTATCAAAGCTGTAAAATCCATACTGGCATTAAGCAGAGTTATGCCAAACCTCGGAGGACCAAAATCGTCCAGCAGGAAGACTCTTGCGAATGTGGCACAATCGATTATCTTGTATGCCGCGTCCATATGGAGACAAGCAACGAAATGGGAAAAATATAGGAGCCTCGTAGCAGGGGTGCAACGAAGGATGGTACTTAGAATATGCTGCAGTTTTCGTACTGTATCTACGGAAGCTGTATTGGTACTGGCCGGAATTCCACCCATCGATCTCCAAATTAAAAAGAGGTGTATTCTGTACTAAACTGCCAAAGGGGTAGAAAGCAACAGTGTCTGGGAGATACATACCGAATGGCAACAAAAATGGGCAATCTCTGAAACCGTAAACCAAAAAAGAAGAATGGACACGCTTATTGATACCAGATCTTGCAAAATGGGTAGGACACAAGCACGGGGAAATGAACTTTTACCTCTGCCAATTGATGTGTGGCCATGGATGGATCAATAGCTATCGGAAACGCTTCCACCTCAACGACAGTGACTTATGCCAAAGATGCATGGCGGTTGAAGATGCAAATCACGTGTTCTTTCTCTACGAAAAGTGGAGATCATTTATAGAAGCAACACAGACCTCACATTAACTAGCCAAAACTGTATGGAATTCATGCTTATTAGTAAGGATACGTGGAATATTGTGGACACCCTTGAACGTGGAATATCGTACAAGAGCGAAGTAAGAAAGAAACGGAAACAAGCTGAATAGAGTACGAGTGATCTTTTCCCGATGTCATGCTCACGCGGTCCCTGGAAAATAAGAAGTTAAGAGAGGAGGTTTTAGTCAGTAGGAGTCTGACACTACTCCTCAAAAAAAATATATATACATTTATATATATATATATATATATATATATATATATATATATATATATATATATATGTATATATATATATATATATATATGTATATATAATCCACTTATCAGATTTTTACAACAAAATCCTGTAATATTGGGATTATTCTATATTTAAAAACCGCAGTCAATTTGAAATTTAGGTAAGTTTACAGAAATACACTAACGATAATTTGGATTGATTGAAGGTTATTTCAAATGCATGAAAATTGTTTACAGACAAAATAAGAATTCTAATATGAATATTTTGTATTTTCAAACAAATAATAATAATCATAGCTAATCAAAATCAAAGTTAAGTTGAATTAATTAAAAGAAAGAAAATTAAATGATACTTAAATTTGTTCCGTGAACATGATGAAAATTCCGAATTCCTTCTGCAGCTGTTCTCCCATGGCGTTCTTATTTATTTAATATGTGTGTACATAATGTGTACTATCCGATGTTTGCCTGAAGATCCCGATTGAAATAGATGAGGTGAAAAGCTACAGCTCTAAGCAAGTTTAATGTTGGTAAGATTTTTAGTTACTTGTTTTTGAGTTTTCCGAGAAATAACTAGATAAAATTTTGTTTACTTTTAGGTATATGCCTGGCGGCAAAAAAAAACAAAATGTCTATTACAGGGTGTATAGTAATATTTTGGCAAAAAAATCCCTGACTTTTCCAGGGTTTCCAGACTTGAATTCGAAATTTTCCAGACTATTTTTTCATATAATATTTTGTTATTGATAGGAAAATTAAGAAAAGTATAAATTTGTTCATTTATATTAATTTTTTATGGATAATATGATAAAACCTGTACAATCTTTGTCATCAGTATCATGCATAAAATTTTTTCAAAAACCACAATACAGATGATTTTTATTAATAATTTTTTGTACATTGTACATTTTTTGTACATACATTGTTTCCAATTTGGGTGTAGTTGAAAAAACACACGTATATACTAACTGGCCAGGAGCGGCGTTTACTAGAACAACCACAATAAAAGAAGGAATGAACCCCGAAATATGACACCTTATTGTGTCCGAGCAAAATATAAACATGTGTAACTCCCCACCTGGTAAAAAGATAAAAAACAATGTGTAGGCATTAATATAATAACAACAAAGTCGAAGGTAATGCATGTGGAAAAACGTCGTGATCTATGGGTGCTATATCTCCCCCAATTCTGGTATACCAGAGTTTGTCGAATTTCTAGATGACCTGGAACAATCTATCAGAAGGCAAGTTAAAAAATGTATTGTTGCGGGAGACTTCAATTCTTCAGCAGAACTCTGGGGCAAGGCGGTATCTGACAACAGAAGAAAAATACTAACTGACTGGATTGCTTCTCTGAACTTGATAGTTCATAAAACAGGCAAAGAACCCACATTTATCCGAGGAGAATATGGTTCAAGAATTGATATAACTCTAAGTTCAGAACGGATAGCAAAAAATGTTAAAAACTGCGCGTATTAGAGGATGAGACCTTGAGTGAGCATCAATACATTCTATTCGAGCTGTAGATCACATGTAGTACCGACGGAAAGACTGTCGGGTTGGCAAACCAGAGATATTTCCAAATACTCGGAGGTATTGGCTGATAAAATAAGAACTAAAGAGTGTCAACATCACTCCTGGTCTGGAGAAAATTTTGTGCATATAAACTTGCAAAAGAACCCTACCTAGGAAAACGTCTCATGGTAACCAAAAACCAAACTACTGGTGGAATCAAGATCTTGCTGAACTACGGAAAATCTGTCTCAGATCAAAAAGATCTTTTACAAGGGCAAACAAATCTCCTAATCTACCTGAAGATATAAAAGCAGATATTCAATGGTGGCAGCAGATATTCGAAAAAGAAGCATGGAAAGCGATATGCACTGAAGTAGACAAAGACGTGTAGGGAACGGGGTACCGGATTGTAATGGGTAAATTCCGCCAACCCGAGTTGCACCTCACGCAAGAAAACCTTCTCCAGATAGCACAAGACCTGTTTCCGCAAGGGCTTCCAAAAGAAAATACGGATCTGGAATTGGTTGGAGACTTGCAGAAACTCACAGACGAATTAACCGATGGAATTAAGAAACTTAAATCTGGAAAAGCTCCTGGTCCAGACATGTTGGCTCCGGAGATAGTAAAAGCTACTGCTGTAGCACATAAGGGAATTTTGCTGAATATATTTAACCAGCTGCTGAGGGAGGGACTGTTCCCACAAATTTGGAAGAGAACAAAACATGTTCTGATCGCAAAAGAAATGAAGGGCGTGGAGGAAACTAAGTATGCACCTCTCTCCATGCTATGCGCATTTGGAAAGCTGTTTGAACACGTAATTGCAAGTAGATTAGTGAGCTATCTGGAGATGAATCAGAAACTGAGTAACCGGAAGTTTGGATTCAGGAAACAACGATCGACAGTCAAAGCGCTTGACCATGTGGTATCTACAGTTCAGGCCATTAGGAAGAAATCCCTTAACAATTGGGAATTATGCTTGCTAGTTACTCTGGACATTTGGAGTGCATTTGGCTCGGTACCATGGACGGTAATTATGTCTGAACTGCGAAGAAAGCGGGTTCCACTTTACTTGGTAAAGATTCTCGACAACTATCTTCCTGACAGAACGTTAATAGGGGGCGAAAATACCATCAATATAACGTCGGGAGTGCCACAAGGATCCGTACTAGGTCCAATACTGTGGAACGTGGCCTATGATAGTGTTCAAGATACTGAGGTGCCTAAAGGAGTTAGTATTATCGGACCCGCTGATGACACTGCGCTAGTAACAAAGGCGAAAACTGCAGAAGAACTAATTGGAAATGCAAATACTGCAATGGCTAATGTAGTTCAAGCGATAAAGGGAAAGGAACTAAAGATTGCATCAGAGAAAACTGAGGCGGTTCTACTATATGGCGAAAGGAGGCTTTCTATGGTTCAGGTAAATACGGATGGTGCAGAGATTGCCACAAAAGAGCAAATCCAATACCTAGGAGTTGTTTTAGAGAGAGGTTGTCGTATGAGGAGTCAGATCCGAGCATGCGTAATAAAGGCGGAGAAGGCAGCCATGAAACTGCAAAGAATTACGCCTTGTGTGGGTGGGCCAAAAACCTCGTCCAGAAGGATACTTGGTGCTGTCACCCATTCTATTATGCTATATGCATGTCCAATATGGGACCATGAACTCTCAATCAAATACAACCTTAAGGTACTGGAGAAAGTGCAATGAAGGATTGATATTCGAGTTTGTTCTGGATTTAGGACTATTTCGACAGAGGCAGCCCTAGTACTAGCAGGAATTCCACTGATTTATTTGTTGGTGCGTGAAAGGTCAGCATGGTACAGAGAAACCACCGATGAGTCTGGTAATAATTGCAGAGAATGCTGGCAGGAAAGATGGGAGACAAATACAGGCTGTTTGGACGAAAAGACATATACCAATTGTCGTTAAGTGGAATATGAGATCGCATGGAGAAGTGGACTTTTATCTCACACAGGCACTAAGCGGCCATGGTTACTTTGGTGAATATAGAAAGCGGTTCAAGATATCGGATATAGTAAATTTGTGTGGATTGTGCCAAGAAGCTGACTCCGCTGAGCATGCATTGTTTTACAGTAAACAGTTTCAATGGCAGAAGATGAAGCTAGTTGACAAGATTGAAGTTATAAAACCAGATAACATGGTTGGCAAAATGATAGGAAAAGAAGACGTATGGATGGCTCTGCACGCATATATCAAGAATGTGATCAAAATGAAGGAGAAACAATACAGGAAATAAATGATATCACGGGCACTCATCCATTCTGAAGTAATGCGCAAGTTCTTCCGGGATGATGAGCAGGTTTCCTAAAGAGGAGGTTTTAGTCGGTGCGAGTCCGATACTACCTTTTGCTGTTGTGCACAATGCATTTCATCCTCTCAAAAAATAAAAATAAATAAATTTATATATATAAATATATAAATATATATATATATATATATATATATATATATATATATATATATATATATATATATATATATTTATATATATAAATTTATTTATTTTTATTTTTTGAGAGGATGAAATGCATTGTGCACAACAGCAAAAGGTAGTATCGGACTCGCACCGACTAAAACCTCCTCTTTAGGAAACCTGCTCATCATCCCGGAAGAACTTGCGCATTACTTCAGAATGGATGAGTGCCCGTGATATCATTTATTTCCTGTATTGTTTCTCCTTCATTTTGATATATTTATATATATTTATATATATATATATATATATATATATATATATATATATATATATATATATATAAATATATATATATTTATAAATATATATATATATAAATATAAATTAATTAATTAATTATTAAATATATTTATCCGTCCCGTGGGTCCACCTTGTCGTGGTGGGAGGGCCTAGTACCTAGCCTAGCAGGAGGGGAAGCTAACGGACCCAAACTTCTCATCGTTGGAATCAGTGTGCGGATGTCACGCGCGGTCATCATCGTCATCGTTGGTTTCGGTGTGCGGTGTTCGTGCACTGTCTCAACATTACTTGCCGGCCATGTCATCTGGCCGACAATGTCTTCGTTGAAGACGTTTCACTGGCGGTCCCGTGAACCCCCGCTGAGAGTGGTTGAGAGGAGTTGAGGGTGAGGTCTCAGTTTCTCCAAGATCTGACGTGAGCTTGCTCTGCTGAGGCAGGGTGTGCGGGACTTAGCCACCAGCCACGTTGGTCCTTGGTAGGATAGTGTGTAATGGATGCAGAGATCGGTATCTGCATTGCTTCGGGAGACTTCCAGGCCGTCCGCGTTTTCTGGGACTGGTAAAGTGGAGGCCAGGCCCCAGAGTACTGAGGTAGGCCTATTACAGTTCGGGGGTATACCCGTTCCCGGCTATTCCAGCCTGCCCCTTTGCACACGATGGCTGGTATAAAATTAGTTTATGGATCAACAAAAAACCCACAAACAAACAAAAATGCCACCTTCCGTAAAAGAAGGCCCGGGTGACCAAACCCCCCTAAAGATAAAAGGAAATTCCGTGGCAACTCGGCAATGATTTCAGGTGCCCAAAAACAGAGAGTTGTGAGGTAATTTTTAATTAAAAAGAAGGGTGACTCTAGCGACTTCAAGTCAGTGAGCCCCTTCTTAATTTCTAAATGTTTATATGAGGGTGTAGGACGTCTTAAGGACGTTAAGAAAGTTAATAACGGGTTGTTGGTCGAGACATTCGGCGACAACGCAACGAACGAAAAACTAACTAATCTAAAGATGTGAAGGGATCATGAGGTGGAAGTATCGCCCCATGGACCATTAAATAGTTTCCAGGGGGTGATCTTTTGCAGAGACCTCATGATTTGCTCCATCGAAGATATAGTTGAAAATATGTCCGACAAGGGAGTTATTGAGGCACGAAGGATTAAGATGGTGAGTGAAAGACTCATCTCTCCTCCAACTGCCCTTTAACAAAATTGAATTGCCAGCAACAGTAGATGCTGGCATTCACAAGAAAATCTCCATGCGTCCGTACATTCCAGCACCAATGCGATGCTATCGGTGTCAAAGATACGGACACACGGCTGGTTGATGTGATCGACCTCAAATTTGTGTATGCGGGGAGCCATTGCACGATGGCAGACCGTGCAAAGAGCCAATTACAAGCATGAACTGTGGGGGTTGTCACTTGGCAAAGTCGAGGAACTGCCCCAGACACAAAGAGGAAATGGCTATCCAGAAAGTGAGAGTTCTGGATAAGCTCACTTATCCTGAGGCGCGCAGGAGGGTGATGAGCTCCAGCCCTCGCACTCAGACTGCCGTCTCCTAGGCCCGCGTCACAGGTACTCCTGCCCCTTCGACCCTGACGTTTCGACCCTGGCTAAAGAGCTTGCTCCGCTGATGATGAAAATCATCAGTTTTTAAATAAAAAATATGAAGGCCAAGCGTCAGCAAGGTCAGAAAAAGTCATCAAAACGACGCAGGGCGGACCCGTCCAGGCTCCTCCTAAAAAGGGAGGGAAAAGACTCCATCTCCATCTTCATTACGAGGTGAGCCACCTCTGCAGGCGGAACTGACCTCACCGAAGCCGAAGACGTCCAGGCCTACGAGTTCAACAACGCCGGGGGCAGCCCAGCGCACAAGCTGCGCTCGAGTATCCTCCCGGATCGTGAAAAAAGGTTCTCCTATAGGGTGACATCGGAGACGGTTTCAGATTCCGTCACTTTCTCCGACAAGGAGACGACCAGAAGAGATAAAAGAGGCTCGCCGAAAGGGAAACCCAGGAAGTGATCCCACAACTTTCTGGGCAACCCATCCTAGCCAATAGAAATAGTAAATATATTACAGTGGAATTGCAATGGTATTTAACAACGCTATTGTGTTTTGCTCACAATAGCGAGCTAAACAGGCTTCTGGCAGAGCATACACCTATGTGTGCATGTATACAAGACACACATCTTGTATACATGCACACATAGGTCATCAGACCGGTGGAGACATATACCTTGAAGGGTTATACCATCCGCCGGCAAGATGTTCTGCCAGATGTTCGAGCAAGGGGAGGGGTCGCAATATTATTAAGGTAAGGCCTATCTTACCATGCCCTACGCCTTGACACACCCTTCAAGCTATAGCTGTTAGAATATACGGATCGCTCAAACTCACAGTATGCACAATCTATCTGCCGGACTTCGATTGCAGTATCGAAGATCTGGCACGTTTAACCATGCAACTTCCACAACCATTTCTGATGCTAGGTGATTTTAACGCTCACAGTCAATTATGGGGCTGTGAGCATAGAGACGCACGTGAGACTCATCGAAAGTTTTTTGGATGAGTCAAACAAGTTTTTTTTAAATACCGGTGAGAAAACACGATTAAACGCCAGAACTGGTGAGATGTCAGCAATTGATCTCACACCATGCTCACCGGCTCTGGCTCATCGACTGGAATGGATGGAACTCCCTGATCCTTGTGGGAGTGATCATCTACCCATTAAAACTTCTCATAACTCACCGATGTGTCCATATCCTACTTCGCCGCGATGGCGTCGAGCCAACTGGGACACTTTCATGGAAAATTTTCAAGTTCCCACGTTGAGGGGAGACGTAGAAGATGATTTGTGCAAAATAACGTCCAAAGTCATTGAAGCAGCTACACACGCTATAAGTAAGTCTTCCGGAATTCAACCTAAGAAAAAAGTTTCCTGGTGGCATGATATCGTGAGAGTAGCGGTTGCAGAGAAAAAGAGAGCGTTTAACAAACTGAAAAGACGCCCCACGCAGGAAAATTTGATAGCCTTGAAAAGAAGAAGATCTATAGCACTAAGATCAATTCGACATCAAAAAGGCTATCTTGGGAGCAATATGTTTCGGCCATCAATACCTCCACACCATCTTCGGAGGTATGGAGCGGCGCTTGCCCTCTTCAATTTGGATGGCCGGGTCATATCGCAGCGTCCCGAAATGTTTAGCGAAGCATTTCGAGCACGTCTGCAGCTCCCAAAATTATGACCCGGATTTCCTGCGGATCAAGATGCATCACGAACAACATGGTGTTTATTTTTTTGTCAGATGAATCCCTCCAGTATAACAACGATTTTACAATGCAAGAACTACTGGAGGCGCTAAAGGGGTCAAAAGATACATCACCTGGCCCCGATGCAATTCATCATGCCATGATCCAGAATCTGCCTTATCCTAGTGCGGATTACTGGATCTATACAACAATATTTTTCGGCCGAGCGTTTACCCTCAGCAATTGCGGGAAGCCATTATTATCTCGCTGCTTAAGAAGGGTAAAGATTCATCACAACCATCAAGCTATCGTCCAATATCTTGGAAAAAATGGTGAACAGACGTCTCGTCAGGTGGCTGCATACTAATCGTCTGATAAGTAAATATCAGACAGGTTTAATAAATCAATACCAATACCATTCGGCGATGGATCAGCTTGTTCGCCTTGGGAATGCCATTCACGACAACTTTCTCCGTGGCTTTCACTTTGTGAGAGTATTCTTCGACCTGGAGAATGCATATGACATGACTTGGAGGTATGGCATTTTCAGGAAGCTGCATGACTAGGGTCTAAGAGGATCTCTGCCTCAGTTCATTCAATGTTTTATGTGTGATCGCAAAGTTCGTCTTCGAGTGGGTGGCCCTGACTTAGGGATCCATTCCCAGGAGAATGGTGTTCCCCAAGGCTCGACGCTTAGTGTCACCCTTTTTGCTATAGCTGTCAATCACATCGTAGCCTCAGCCCCGGTTCGTCAATGTCTGTATGTTTATGACCTTTTCTACGGAGCTCCATCAATGGATACACTTGAAACGAGACTCCAGCAGGGCATCAACGAAGTGGTGCATTCTGCAGAAAGTGTTGGTTTTCGGTTCTCCACAATTAAAACTAAAGTGGCTCATTTCTGAAGAAAACGCAAGGCACATCCTGATCCGATCCTAAGGGATCCCGCCTAGGATGTGCCGACTCCATTAGGTTTCTGGGACTTGTCTTTGACAAGAAATTAACGTGTCGCCCAAACCTCCAATCCCTGGCAGCAAGTTGTCGCAAGGAAATCAATGTGCTTAAGGGATTGGCTGGTACATCGTGGTGTGCAGACATGGAGATGCTACTGCGGCTTTATTAATCACTGGTTCTGTCCAGGATGGATTATGGCTGTGTAGTATTCTCCTCCGCCCGGATGTCAGTGCTGAAAATCCTAGATCCTATTCTCCACGCAGGCATTAGACTTGCTACAGGAGCCTTTCGAATGGCGAATTTAGTCATTGAGCCATTGAGGTTGAAGCGTGAGTGCCTACTCCTCAATTATGTCGCGGAGTATGGGGCTAAGCCCAATCATGTCAACTTCCCGGCTCTCTTCATAAAATCCAGATTTCTGAGGAGTCTCTATGAGTGACGTGCCACGGTCACCAGACCTTTGGCCGTTCGAATGCAGGAGCTTTTATAGAGTCTTTATTTCGAATTCGCTCAGGTATTTCCCTATGGTTTTCATGAAATACCTCCTTGGCTGATCCCAAAGGTTAGGTAACGCTTTGACTTGGCTGATCTCCGTAAAGATGAGACCAGTTCCCAGTACTATCGGACCTGCTTCCAACAAATTATTAGCGAATACAATGACTCTCTGTGCGTGTATACGGATATATCTAAAACCGTTTCTGGTGTGGGGAGCGCAATTGCCATTGGCAATAGCTCACACACTTGGTCGCTCTCCCCACAGATATCAGTATACACTGCTAAAATATATGCAATTTAGCAAGCTCTGCGATATTGTAAAGAGTTTTCGAATCTTCACAAATATTCCTCATTTTTGCCGACTCGTTGAGCGCGCTGCAAGCACTAATGTGCACACCTTCAACGTGCGCCACATGTCCAACGTTTTTGTATGGACGCCTTGAAACGTGGGCATACATGGGAATGAGGTGGCTGATGAAGCTTCACGGGTCGCGGCTGTTTCAGACCCCCTGGATATAATTCCAATACGCCTAGAGGACATGAAAGTGTGCATACGTTTCAAAATTAATGAAAAATGGCAGCGTGAGTGGAACAACCTCACGGAAAAGCTCAAACAGGTCAAGCCAAGCATCAATAAGATGCCGGCACCTGTAAATATGAGCCGTAGAGTGAGTGTGGCCCTAATACGTTTGCGAATAGGCCACACTCAAATCTCGCATGCATATCTTCTCTGCGGTGAGGACTGTTTGTAGGACAGTGCAAACCGTGAGGCATATTGTTGAGGAATGTGTAGTCTTTGAACCTTTACGGCAAAGACTATGGCTTCGAAAAAATGTAGCACGAGCATTATCATATAATGCGAGCTCCGTAACGAGGATGATTACATTTTTTAATGAATCTCACCTTCTACGGAGACTGTAGGGCAACAAACATCTCTTATTTAAAAAAAAAATCGCGTCTTTTGTATGTTTTTTACGTTTTTACGTTTTGTGTTTTTAAATTATTTATTGATTTTATCTGTGATATTTTGGGCCCTTTACACCCACAATATCACATTTTATTACGCATAGTTTTAAGTTTTATTGTTCTAATTGTAATAGTGTGGACTCTTTACACCCACACTATTACACGATGTTATATTTTTTGTTTTTAAAACTTTTTATTATTATCTAGTTTTGAAGTTTTAATTTTTTATATTGTTATATTGTTTATCTAGTTTTTAAGAGTTTTTAATTGTTGCAGTGAAGGCCTTTTACACCTTCACTGTAACGTTGTTATTTTGTTATTGTTGTTGTTGTTAATTTTTTTTTGTTCTTTTTTTTATTTATATAGTTAATTTTTTGTTATTCTATTCCTACCTAGTCAATTCATTTGACTTGGTAGTGTTGTGATATTCTGTGATATTTTATGTTTTGTTATAGTTATTTTTTTAACCTGTGGGGGCTAATGAGCAAGTTCTCGAAGCCCCAAAAGGGGGGTGGGGTTTAGTGGGTAGCCTGGCTGGCCAAGAGTCCCACAATCTGTGCGTCAATGCATTTCCCACCTCCCTGCCGCAAAAAAATATATATATAAACATATATAAATATATATATATATATATATATATATATATATATATATATAAACATATATAAATATATATATATATACATATATATATATATATATATTTTTTTTTTTTTTTGCGGCAGGGAGGTGGGAAATGCATTGACGCACAGATTGTGGGACTCTTGGCCAGCCAGGCTACCCACTAAACCCCACCCCCCTTTTGGGGCTTCGAGAACTGAGTGAGAGGTAGGAAGCGAGATAGAGTAAATACAGGGTACCTATCAATTTTTTTTTCTCTTTTGAATTAAAACATTTTCTGAAAAAAAAGTATATAATAATACCAACTCTTTTTTATTGTCACTATTATACAAAGTTTACATACTCTGGAATTTTGGGCTGGTAATTTGGGGCATAAAGTGTTCCTTTTTAATATATTTGTGTATGAATAAAGTAAAAATGTTATATAAATTATAAAATATAAATCTTTTGATCTTTTATGTTTACCGTTTGACTGTTGTAATAAAAGAGAGAAATTTTTGCTAAGAATTTTAATAGAATTGAAAACTAGTTTAGACTTTTAGACGAGACAGCTGTAAATTTTTTTGAAGGTTTTACATAGATTTTTGGAAGTTCCGAATAATTTGCCGAAACTATTCATATCGGAGCACTAATAAACAATAATTTACCTGATTTAAATATTTTTTCTTCGTAGGGGGTATAGTGTCATAGGAATTTATGACATTGGATACAATAAACATGCCAATGATAAAGCGGGGAGAGGGAGTTAATTTGTTATAAAATGGGAATTTTATGTTAGCTTACTCAACCTGACTGAGTTTCTTTGCGTTAGCCTACTTTGAATTAAAAAAGTTAAAAGTACTATTCGTGCTAGTGAAAATTATTTTTCGCATAATTTATTTTTTCAAAAAAAATAAAAGTAGTGATTTGAATAATGGAGAACGCATCGAAAGCAATCTTGGATAATTTCAGCATTGGAAAAGAAAAGGAGGATATTTTCTGGTATCAGCGAGGGGGAGCATCATTTTGCTATATTTAACAAAACTGATATAGAGCTAATTTGCCTATTTTGTGGTAAAACGTTTATTTGTTTAAAAACAAGTAATTTCCAACGTCATTATACCGCGAAACATTCTGCCGCGTTTTATCAATTTGAAATAAGACAGAAGAACGCGATCGTGTATTTGCTGTTTTAAAAAATAATTATTTTCAATCATCGTCCACCAAAAAATTATACATTAATAATGATTAATTCACAAAAACCACGTTATCGTATAAAACCGCGTATAGAATCGCGAAATCGGAGAGCCCAGTGGCTTTGTGTCTACCTCTGGTTTATATTTAGTTAAGGCCAATGTCAACAAAACTAGCTAAGCAAATATTTGTTAATATAAATAAATACACAATGTCATTTTTGCCTACTAAGAAAATATTTACATACTGCCAAGGCCAAACGTTTCTTTATGAAATAGTATAAAAACTGATCATTTATTTGAGTTCGTTAACGAATTAGTTTTGACATAATTCGATACATTACGTTCCGCCTTGCCAGGTGTGATAATAGACTTATTTTGATGACATGTAATTATTGTAATAAAACTTGTTTTTGCAACTTTGTATTAAAACAGTGAATTTGGAAGAAAAATAAAGATCGTTTTTTTAACAATCGAATCATGACTGGAATTGTAACTGGCTCAGCCGGTAGGCTAGTGAAGAAAACTGTTTACTATCACGTCCATCGTAAACTGGAGTACAAAATTGACAAATTTTTTACGATTGTGTTTCATCATGTAATGGATCGAATCGACAAAAAAATTAAATAAGTTATATCCAAGAAGAAAAAGCACCATTGGTTGAAGACTCAACAGTTCGAACGCAAGTCGAATCAAGTGGTATTCATTTTAATTGAAAACTGGTTGGTTTTTTGAATCCTAATTGATAAAACAATGTGGAAGTGGATGATTCTTCAACTGTAAGTAAATTTTCTTTTGAATATTTGCTATCCAAATCCTATGCCTAAACTTCCTTTCAAATTAACAAAAAGTCATAGTAACGAGTGAACATCGTTACAAGCTTGATTCAATAGACAAAGAGCTTTGAATTCAGTTGACACAAATAACGTAGACTTACCCTGTATCAACGAAAGAAGTTAAAACTTACGCAAAAAAAAATTTGAAATTGAAAATATCATTGACAAAATAAAATTGATAGAAACAAATCCAATCAGTAACAATTAAGAATCTAATATTAATAAAAATAGTAATAGGAAATCAAACACAATGACTTTCTTTGTACCTAAACAAATTGATAGGCGCAATAATCCAATTTGAAGGTACACCCGGTACTTTAAATGAATTCCTGAATGACGGAAACGATATACTAGGTAATTTAACCGAAAACAATCAACAGTTAGTCGTACAAAAAGTACTTAAAAGTAAAATTATAGGAAACGCTAGAAAAACATTAATTAATTTAGGAAATCCTCAAGATTGGGCTTCAATCGAAGAAAAATTTAAAAATACATTTCGCAGACAAACGAAATAAAGAAACCTCATACCATCAATTATCCCAAGTTAAACATGGAAATAAATCACCAATTTATTCAATTTATAGAAATATCCAATTTATTAATAAGTTCTATGGACATGTCAGAAGCATTAAATATTAGACAATCTAGAATTCAAGAACGAAATGAAATTATACTCAATAATTTCATTAGCGGACTAAATACTGAATTATCTAACGCAGTACGCATGCGAAATCCAACAAGCATGAAAAATGCTTACGACCTATGTAAACAATAAGTTAATGCTAGATACAATATTGCCATTAGAAATAATAAAAGCGATGCTAAAACTTATAACACTAAACCAAATTTTGTACCTCAACAAAATCATAATAGACCACCACCTAAATTCAAGTATCAGCGAATCTATGCTCATAGCCCTCCAATGCATAGACCACAGCATCAACAGAATAATCCCAATTTTTTTAGACAAACACACCCCCATAGAAATCCAAATTTACCAAATAATAACTTCCCACAAACATATAGACCTGTTCAACAAAACAAAGTTCTATTCAATGCTAACCAACAACAATAATTTACCCCAAACTATAATAGAACTTCCAATGCAACGTCCAACTCCTATGGACGCAAGTTCTGGCAATACGAAACAATATGTTATTACATAATAACATAGAATTTAATGATCCGACATGTTACGATCAAAACGAATACTCTTATGACAATTAACCCTACGATGAAAATCAAGATTATTATTCATACGACTATGAAACTCAAAACGAAGCAGAACCGAAAAAAACTGAAACTATTCAGGATTTTCACGAAACTCTTTCGAAACACCGGATTCAGATAAATGAATTATAATAACACCAACGGCACCTTACCCTATATCAAAATTGAGAATCGGAAATTCTTAATAGATACAGGAGCAGACGACAACTTTTTAGATCCAAGAAATACTAACGGACTTCATTTAGAACCTACTAATGTTACTGTAAAAACAGTTTTAAGAACCCACCACCTCAACCAAAAAGCAGTGATAGAATATATTCCTTAACTCAATAATCAGAAACCCTTAGAATTTTATAAAACTGTCACTATTACTTTCAGACAAAATAGAATAAAATTATTTAGAAAACCCATAATTAAACCAGAAATTTATAACTTAGAGACGTACGAACAAAAAACTGTAGAATTACCAATAAATATTAAAAACGGAGACGTTTATATTCCACCTATGAAAAGAAACTCAATTCAATTAATTTCGGAAATTCAATCATCTAACAATTTTAAAGCAAAAGTACCCATAGTATATAACAACGACATTGATCGGACTCTAATTTTATCACATCCTGTACATTGTGAACAACTTAACATTGATCAAGAGTTGAACATTCATGAACAAATTGATGACTAAATAGACTATCAATTTGCACTTGAAAACTTGTGAACTAATCATTTAAACAACGAGGAAAGAAATAAATTACTCAATCTTTGTTCAAACTATCTCGACATGTTCTAAACACCAGATCAGAGTATGACTTTCACCTCCGAAATCAAACATCGCATAGAAACTAAGGACGACATGCCTATCTATACAAAATCCTATCGTTATCATTTCATTCACAAGGAAGAAGTAACCGAACAAATTAAAGAAATATTAGAAAAGAATGCCATCTCACCTTCCAATTCACTATGGACTTCACCCATATTGATTGTAAGCAAAAAGGCAGACGCCTCAGGCAAAAAGAAAAAGCGCTTAGTCATCGACTGTCGTAAGTTAAACGAAAAAACCATTGACGATAGATACCCCTTACCTAACATCTCGGACATTTTAGATAAATTCTTAGTTGCCAATACTTTATGACGTTAGATCTCGCTATGGGCTTCCACCAAATTGAAATGGACAAAAGGGATATAGCAAAGGCAGCATTTTCGGACAACGGACACTACGAGTTCACTCGTATGACCTTTGACTTAAAAAACGTACCTACTACGATTCAAAGGGTAATGGACAACATGCTTAGAGAATATATCGGACACAATGTATTAGTCTATACGGACGTTATAATAGCTTCTTCTTCGCTACATGAACATATCGAAAAACTACGAAAATTATTGGACAAACTTCGTCAATACAATTTCAAGACCCAAATAGATAAATGTGTATTTCTTCACAAAATTTTTAGGACATGTTTTTACTATGGACAGAATAAAACCGAACCCTTAAAAGATTGAAATCATAAAAAAATTACCAATACCCAACACCATAACTGAAATAAAATCATTTCTCGGATTGATAGGTTATTATAGAAAATTCATTAATAACTTTGCAAAAATTACAAAACCTATGACCGAATGCTTACGAAAAGGGACAGTCATTAACACAAAAGACCCAAAATAACAGCTGACCTCATTCTGAAATACCCAGATTTTGAAAAACCATTCATCCTCACCACAGATGCTAGCAACTATGCTATAGGAGCCGTATTGTCACAAGTCACTATTGGACAAGATCGACCCTTAAGCTATGCCTCTCGCAGTCTGAATAGATCTGAATGTAACTATAGTACCATCGAAAAGGAACTATTGACTGTAGTCTGGGCATGTAAGCCGTTTAGACCTTATTTATTCGGAAGACACTTTAATATGTTGACAGACCATAAATCACTAAAATAGGTTTTGTCCTTGAAAGAGCCAAATTCTAAATTAATCAGATGGAAAGCAAAATTATCCGACTATAAGTTTAACATAGAATATAAACCTGGAAAACAAAATTCTAATGTAGACGCATTATCCAGAGTTGTAATAAACAACGTTGGAAACGAATCACTTAATGTTGAAAAATCTACTCAACATTCAACGGACATTAATATAATAGAAGGAATAAGAATATTAGAAAGAGCATTGAACGAATTCAATAACCAATACACAATAAACGTTACAATGACAAATAAAATAGCACATGAACACCTATTCAAGACAAGAAAACGGACCAAAATTGAATTAGCTACTTTAAATGAACCAAACATAATCAAACTTTTTAAAGAATAATTTTTACCCAACAAACTTAACGCACTACACACTGACGACCAAACATTCTAACTATTAGCTAAAATACATAAAGAATATTTTTCAAAATATCAAATGATACGTTGTATAACCAATTAGAAGACATCGAAAATACTGACGAATAAACACGATTAATAAAAAATTATCACGAACTTTCAATTCACAAAGGTATCGACGAGACGTTAAAGCAGTTAAAAAGACATTATTATTTCGACAACATGAAATCAAAAATAAATTAATTTATTAATACCTGCGACACTTTCGTAAAAGGCAAGTATAACCGGCATCCCCTTCATTTAAAACAAGAGATCACTGAGCAAGCTAACCAACCTCTAGACATAATACACATTGACTTACTTTTCATTGATAAAACAATCAAACTAACTATGATAGATATGTATTCAAAGTATTGTAAAACGTACATATTACCATACAAAAATGGTAACGAAGTGTTAAAATCCTTAAGAAATTTCATAGCCGAAAGAGGAATAACCAAGAAAATAATACACGACCCTGGTTTAGAATTTGATAATATACAATTTAGACTGTCCTTACAACACTACGGAATACACAAACATGTAACCGCAGCTAGATCATCTACAGGAAATTCCCCACTAGAACGATTACATTCCACACTATTAGAATACTGAAATAAAAAATACGGATTTTTTAAATCAATATTTTTGATTTTTTGACCCTCCAATTATTAGACCTCGCAGTTAAAGCTTATAATAACGCCATCCATTCTACTACTAAATTAACACCCTTCGAAATTATGAACGATAGACGTGAAACAATTGTTAATCAAATTACTAATAATTCCTTAACATAATTTAACGAAAATCAAAATGAAGAAATTAAACTAATACAAGATATAATCTTGAAAAATTGGAAAAAACTTATAGACAAAATCACTAAATTTAACGAAACCAATCTAGCTGAACCACCTTCAGTTAACGGACCCACTTATATAAAGACAACCCAAAGAAGTCGTAAAACTCAACCTGGGTTCAACAAAGTAAACGCAATAGAACAAAACCAATTAACCTTCCTTACTAATAAATGGTTAAAATACCACAAAGGAAAAATAAAGGTTATCCTTTTTTTTCAGATGCCAGCACATTGATTACAGAGATATTGCGCATACTAAAGCACTACTAGTATTGAACCTCGGACAAACTAAAATGATAACTCAATTTAATAATCTTATTCACTTAATTAACGATACTAACCTTCAAGATACTCTAGAAAACTTAGACGACATAAAAACTTAAACACATAGAACTCAACCGTACATTTTTTTATAACCCTACACACTTGACTACCCAAATGAAATAATTAGAGAAAAGATATTAGGACTAACAATAATTACTAGAAATAAAAGAAGACTAATAGACGGATTAGGCTCATTAATTAAAAAAATAACAGGCAATATGGATAACGATGACGCTACCCAAATTAACGAACAGATTAAAAATCTGCAAGACAACGAACATCTCATTAAGACAATTGAAGACTCTCAATATAAATTAAATAAACAAATGATACAAAGATTTCAAAACATTACTAATTTTATAAATATAGAACAAGCAAAGTTACTTATCGTAGTAAAATCAATTAAGAACTATGCTCCGATCGAACAACAGCTATTTCAAAGTCAATTCTATTTTTCGATGCAATCTCAAATTCAAATACTTAACGCAAATGCTTAATAAATTCAATCGCATTAGCAAAATTAGGAATATTATCTAAACACATACTCACTAAAGCAGAATTACTACTAGTTAAAGGTTCTTTGGATAACCCATTGAATGAAACTAAACGATGAACACATTTATGAAATACTACAACTTAAAGCGTATTTCAACAATACTAACATTGTATTCGCGATTCAAATCCCACAAATATCCTCGCATACGTTTCAAACATTACGTTTAAGACCCCTGCCCGAAAACAATAAAATCATCAAAACTTCATCCAATTACCTTTTATACAATCTTAAGCAATTTACATTCATAGAAAAACTTTGCGACAAAATAGAATCAATCTATCTATGTAATCCACAACAACTCCAAAATACTTCAATCAACCAATGTGAAATTAATATCATCGAGAATAAACCTGCAAAGTGCCTATTACACCGAACTATGGAAAACTTCATAGAAAACTTCATAGAAGAAGTCGAAAATAATCATATCATAGCCTATATGGATCAGCCAATAAATATATCAAATACATGTGGATAAAATTCGTTACGCAGGAGCTGCGTCAACTTAGCGAATTTCCTTACTCTCTAGCGGTCATAATATTAATGTGATCAAAATGAAATATAATATCTGATATGCCTTTAGTATTTGCAAAATTTAAATTTATTAATAGCCAAAATAGAACGATGTATAACGATTATAGTTTATAATTACTATGGAAATGAGAATCAAAATTTTTTTAAATTAAATATATTTCGTGTATTCGTGTCAAACAAACACAAAATATTATATATACAATATCTCTCTTGATATTAGAATAATCGAAAAATGTATAAGAACTAAAGTTGTAGAAAATCAAGTTTGCTACAATTCATTACTATCATTTTTCTCAAACTCTAATGTGAACAAAGATATTTAGAATTTTAACTATTAATCTTTAATTGTAAATATTTATGTAAATATTAGTATAACAGAAAAATGATAAGAAACGAAATTACAGTAAAACTTAGTACCTACAACTTAACTCCTGATAAATTTTTAGATTTTTAAAATATTAAGGGAGATAGTAAAATTTTCTCTTTTCCCCTCCCTCAAAATCCCTCGTCCGATTTTACCCATTAACAAACTTGACCTTTACAATGCCAAAAGCGGCCCAAATACCAAATTTCATTCCAAATACCAAATTTCATTTTCAATCGGAATAAAACTGTGACCGCTAGTGAGTCCACACACATTTAAAAAAAGAACATATATATATATATATATATATACATATTACAAATTACATATACACAAATTTTAGCGATATGGATTTTTAAATCTAATAGGTAGGATCGATGGACATTTGAAGAAATTTTTACGAAATTCCAACATTGGTGCAAAAACAATAGCTGATATCTTTTGGAGGAAATTCGTTAAAAACATCATTAAATTCATTGGAAAAATTTATATAACCTTTCAAAACTGCCAAATCAACATTTACATATTAAAAACGAAAAAACAAACGAAAAAAATTTTTTTGAAAAAGTTTAATTAAATATTAAATTTTATCAAAATAAAAGAATATAATTTTGGTTTGGTTTAATGAATAAAGATTAATATTAATATTTAATATCAATATTAATATTAATTAAAATTGATAGATAAAGAGGTGATAATACAAGTTTAAGTTAATAAAGACAAATCAAATTCATATGCACATTTTGTAAGAATTAATAATTTTACGATTGTAAAAGAAAGAGAGAGTGTAGTCAAAGATTCGTGTTTTGGCCCATTAAATAATTTCGCACACATCCTACTATTATCAGAGAATATCCCCAGAGATTCGTGGTACGTTAATGGCATCTTCGGAGACCCCTTTTCACTTTTTGCCTGTTTACGATCATTAGTAGATATTTTGAATCAAACAAAACTTTACTAAAAGCAATTTATTTATAACATTTAAATAAATAAAGTACATATATTTACAAAGTTCAAAACTAAAATAATAGCATTCTAAATGTTAGATAATCCGTATGATTATCCAGTAAACTGAATAATGAATTGACCGGGTAGTAAACAATTACTTCAAATATATATATTAGATTTACTAACCCAAAGTCGTATTTAAAACTATTTACAGAGAAATATCTAACATACCTAGTTAATTTAAATTTATCAGTTTCACTGCCTTAACCGATTTTCATGAACAATGCCAAATTACATTCGTAGTGTCAAGAACAATGGTTACTTAGTAATCCATTACTTCAACAGATACTAAGTAAAGAATATATACTATTCGGGTTGAAACCCATAAAGTGTGTCTTGTAGAACACTTATGAAGAGAGTCTTTACGACTTGCCACCCATAAAGAGAGTCTAACTTGGAGAACAGTTATATATCGAGTGTAATAATTTAAACCCAGGAGTGTATAAAGTAAGCTACGCCAAAAACAATATACAATTGAAAAACAATGCGCGCGATTAATATCTTGTAGACCAGATATTTTAAATAAAAATATATTTATTTAATTTTAATTCACAATTTGCTTTACAGTCGTACAAATTTTAAGTGACAACAATTAAAATATTAACAATAATAAATATTTTATTGAAACAAAATTATCCTTCGATCCGAACATATGTCAAAGAACGAGATAACAAGTCTGATCTGTCCTTACAAAAGTTTGGTTTATATATAGTATCAAACTACTGAATAATAATTAAAAAATGTGTTATTTAAACCACCCTTCTGTACAATCTTAGTGAACTGTGAACTACGTCACCTTTATACTATCTCTCCGTCTAGGAGAGATGTAAATATTTTAAAACTATTTCATGAGAAATAGTTTTAAAATATTTAAAATAAACTTAAATATTCTAATCTATATGAACTTTGAACTTGATTTTGAAATATTAATTATATGAAATATTAATTATATGTTTTGATTCATTTGACCTTGTTATGGGATGTTTATAAAGTTTATCTGCCATAAGTCGTAGTAAACTAGTTTGTCCATTCCAATATCAGGCTGTTTATATGTGATGTTTATTTTATTAAATAATATTTGTTCCACTTCGATGTTAGTACATGTAGTTTCCAATGTCCCATATCGTATACCATTGATATCCATATAACATTGATTCAGGGAAATATGAAGTTTACCAGAAAGTTGGTAATGTTCTTTCCACATGACGAACTAATATTTAATTCAATGTTTGTAAAAATTATAAAATTATTAGTTACTAGTTCTATTATAATATTCATTTCATCTGTATGCTCGTAAATGCAGTGTCCAATATGATTTTCCAGTATTTCCATTTCGCATGTACTGCGATTTCTGTCATTCAGTTGCGTTGGGTAACAAATGTAGTCTTGTTCTATTCTTTTGTAATTATCATCTCTTATAAATGAATATTCGTTAGGATTATGTAGGATTAAATTAGTTTCAGGATTTATTTTACTATGATTTGTGGGGATAGGATATATAGTCGTTAAAGTAAAGTTTGCTGAATTGAATATGGGGATTTGTACTACGAATATAATGTTCTACGTTTATTAAATTAATATGTTTATCTAACTCAGTTTTGGATTTCAATTCGTTATAACTCAAAATATGTTTAGAAATAACGTTTTCTCTAGCTAATTGAATTGTTGTACCTGTCATGTGGTTAGTGAGGAGATTAGCTTTTGTGTAATAAAGTTTGTTTAATTTGGTAAGCTGATTCAATTTATGGGTTAATATTATCTATGTGAATTAAATTATTATAGTGATTGATTAGTTTTATGATCCCTAAATTCAATGCGAATAGTCCTTGAGTATTGCTAATGTCGTTGTAAGTAATTTTCTGTCCAGCAACACATAGTCTGGAACAGATTATTTTTTTCTCACTTTAATTTTTCCTTTATGATATTTTTGTACTTTCTGGATATTTTTAACTTTGAGAGTTTTACCATTATTTTTTATTACTTTGTCTTTTGTATATTTGGGTGCTATTTTGTTTCGTCTATTTTGTTTTACAAAAACATTTTCACCTACTGTTAAATCTGGAGGATCAATTCGGTCTTTGTTTCGGACTTCCAATCTTTCTTTTAATTTATCGTTCTGTTTAGTAATTAAATCTTTTGTAATTTGTATTTCTTCAGCATGTTTATTAACATAAATAGAACGTATAATGCTAGTAGTGGGATTTAAGATTTGGTTATCTCTGATTCCCCGTATAACTTCGAAAGGTGTAAGTTTGGTACTTGAATGTATGGCATTATTATAAGTAAATAAAGCCATATCTAATTGCTCTACTATTGTAAGGTTTTTATGAGTAGTTTTTAATATAGTTATTAATTCTACTAAGGTTGAATGAAATCGCTCAACTGGTGAGTTGCCGGTTGAGTTTCTAGCACAAGTAGTGTGATTACGAATATTATAAAGATTCAGAAAATCTTTAAAATCATTACCTTCAAATTCCATTCCGGGATCATTAATTATAAGATCAGGGATACCTTGCCTTGATAAATAATGTCTAAGTACATCTAGAGCATATTTAGAATTTCTAGCTTTCATAATCGTAGCCTCTCCATATTTACTAAATTTATCTATGATAGTTAAAATATTTGTATTATCTACAAGAAATATACCTATGTGTAAAATTTCAAATGGTTTGTTTGCATGTTGTGTTTGCGTCAATTTGATTTTTAGTGGATGCATTTCATATTTGTTTATTTTACAAATATCACAATTATTTATATATTTTTGAATCTTTGACTTCATATTGTCAAAATAAGACTGCCTTTTAAGATGGTTCAGTGTTTCATCAATTCCACGATGGATTGATAAATCGTGATAGTCTTTTATCAGTTTCGTTTGGTCACCTATCTTTTCAACATCCTGTAAGAATTTAGTACACCGAATGATTTTTAATTTTGAATCAAAATGTTTTACATATGCGCTTTGAACTATGTTGAAGATATTGTCTTCTGTATAGATAGCATTTTGTTTATTGTTATCCATTTCTGTCTTTAAAATGTTAATAGCTATGGATTCGTCTACTTTTGGTATTGTCAATACAATATGTTGTCTTGTTTTAAATAATTTAGTTAGTTTTCTTTCAGTTTTTGTTCCTAATTTAATTATTATTTGTTGTGATAACTCATTCAATGCTCGTTCGGATATTCGAATCCCGGGATTAAGGTTTTCTTCGGCTGAATGTTGGGTACTATTGCTACTTAAATTATTTATTTGAATTCTAGATAATGCGTCTACATTGGTGTTTATTTTACCAGATTTATGGTCTATATTAAAATTATAGTCGAGTTATATTATTTTCCGTCTTATTAATTTTGAATTGGCCTCTTTTAAGGAAAATACCCATTTTAATGGCTTGTGATCTGTCAATATATTAAATTTTTGTCCGTATAAGTATGGTCTAAACTGTTTGCATCCCCAAACGATTGCAAGCAATTCCTTTTCAATTGTCGAATAGTTTTGTTCGCTTTTGTTTAATGTTCTTGAAGCATAGCATATTGGATTATCTGAACCAGCAGTACCTTGTGTTAGAATAGCTCCTATCGCAAAGTAAGACGCGTCTGTTGTTAAAATAAAAGGCTTTGTAAAATCAGGATATTGGAGAATTGGATCTCCTTTTAACAATGTTTTACAAATTTCAAATGATTCTATATAGTCTTGATTTTTACAATCTACTACTTTATTTTGACGAAGTTGTGAAGTCATTGATTTTGTTATCTTAGCGAAATCTTTAATGAATTTGCGGTAATACCCGATTAGTCCTAAAAATGATTTTATTTCAGTGACAGTTTTTGGAAGTGGAAATTTTTCAATGGCAGCTATTTTTTTTGGGTTAGGTTTAATTCCTTCGGTTGTAACTACATGTCCCAGAAATGCAATTTCTTTATGTAAAAATTCGCATTTGTCTAACTGTGTTTTAAAATTGTGTAATCTTAATTTATCAAAAACGTTTTGAAGAGTTTCAATGTGTTCTTGTAAAGAAGAAGAGAACACAATTATGTCATCCATATATACTAATACATTTTTTCCAATGTATTCGCGGAGCATGTTATCCATAACTCTTTGGAACGTTGTAGGAACGTTCTTAAGGCCGAAACACATACGAGTTTCGACAATGCTGTCTTGCTAACATCTTTGGGATCCATTTCTATTTGATGGAATCCTGAAGCTAAATCCAAGGTCGTGAAATATTGACATTTACCTAACTTATCAAGAATGTCAGATATATTTGGCAACGGGTAGCGATCGTCAATAGTCTTTTCGTTTAGTTTTCTATAATCGGTTACTAAACGAAATTTCTTTATACCAGAAGAATCTGGTTTTTTACTTACGATAAAAACAGAAGAATTCCAAGGAGAATTCGATGGTCGTATGATGGTTTTTTTTCAACATTTCATTGATTTGTTTTGTTACTTCTTGTATAATTTTTGAGAATGAGGCAACCTAAATCCTTTAGTATATATCGGGATTTCGTCGGTGGTATGGATGGAATGTTTTACATCGGACGTGAACGTCATGCTAGTTATTGTTCTTGAGGCAACCTAAATCCTTTAGTATATATCGGGATTTCGTCGGTGGTATGGATGGAATGTTTTACATCGGACGTGAACGTCAAGCTAGCTGTTGTTAAGTAAAAAATGTCTCTATATTTAGAACATAACTGTATTAAAGCATTTTTTACTTCGTTATTTAGATGACTAACACGTAAATTATGTTTAGCATACTCGTAATCTGAAACGTCATCATGTCGTTCGTTTATGTTTGTTAAAGTTTGGTAGCGATTTAGAATTTCTGCTGTAAGTGGTTGACTAATTATAACGCTCTGTTGTAAGTCAGAATTGTTAACTAATAGAACAGGTGCTTTATTTTTTATCGCGGTATACAAACCGTCTATGACTTCTACAAATTCGTTAAGTTTAATGCATGGTAAAAATGCGTCGCCTTCTTTTACGTTAACTGGAGCCTCTATATATTTTTGTTGATAAGGTTCCAGATGATATATTTGATCTGATGTAATGTTTTTTTACGAACAGAAAAATCAGGAGAATATTTCCCCATTAGACGAGGAGTTAGACAGGGAGACCCTCTTTCGCCCAAACTCTTCTCGGCAACCCTAGAACATGTATTTCGACAGCTTGAATGGAATGAATATGGTATAAATGTTAATGGAATACTACTGAACCACCTAAGATTTGCCGACGACCTTATACTAATAGGTGAAGATCCAAAGACCCTACAGATTATGATTGAACAGTTGGTATACGAAAGCGAAAAGGTAGGACTATCGATGAACACCAATAAAACAAAACTGATGACAAATTACGTTAAAACTCCTATTAAACCTAACAACGTTTTTGAACTGGAATATGTTAACGAGTATACATACCTGGGCCAAATAATATCTCCTACAGACCTCACAACAAAAGAAATTCAAAATAGAATAAACATAGGATGGAAGAGATACTGGGCTCTAAAAAATATCATGAAAAACCTGGATATACCAATCGAAGGAAAAAAGAAAATATTCAATACATGCATCCTACCTAGCATGACCTACGGATGTCAGACGTGGAGTTGTAAAAAAAAAAAATATGAAATCACTAGAAACTTGTCAACACAGAATGGAAAGAAGTATACTCAACATAAAACTAAAAGATAAAATACGATTAAAAACAATAAGAAAACAAACTAAGATTATAGATATAAAATACAGAATCAAACAACTGAAATGGAAATGGTCAGGACATCTGATAAGAAGTAAGACAGAAAAGTGGGTCAAAGAAGTGACGGAATGGTGTCCTAATTATAAGAAGAGAAATAAAGGCAGACAATATCAAAGATGGGAAGATGATATTAAAAAGGTGGCAGGAACATGTTGGGCGAGGTTAGCAAGGGACAGATCGTTGTGGAGAACACTTGGGGAGGCCTATGCTGGGGAGCAAGACAATCAAAAAACCGGTGTCTAATACATTACCTATTATATACATTTACTTTCTAAAAACAAAAATTTCTTTATAGTAATCTCAGCAGAAATAAGATGAAATGTAATTTATAAGATTGTTAATAAAGGCTATATTATTATTATTATTATTATAATGTTTTTTTTATACAATTTGTTTTGAATTCTACTTAAAGTTATTGTTGTATATTGTATCGTTTTTATAATTAATGTTAGCATTTAGTTTTTTTAAAGTATTACTGCCTATAATTCCATCAAAATAGTGATGAAATTTAAAAATTAAAAATTCTAATGGTTCTGGGTTATTCAGTTACGGGATATAGTTAACAATAATTTTCTCGGTAATTTCATGATTTTTAAGAGCTGTTGCAATAGTTACTTTAGTTTTAAATTTTTGAGAATTAGTAGTATGTTTCGTATCTATAAAATTTGCATCTGCTCCTGTATCAATTAGAAAGCGTAAATTTTCTATTCTGATAAACGGTAAAGAGCTATGATGCATATTATTTAATTCTATGTATCCTGAAGATTCAAGGCTTTTTGAGTAAAATTTTGATCATCAGGTATTTCTAAAATTTCTGACTGTTCATCTTCAGAAATTTTATTAGTTTGATCATATGAAATAGAGTTATTGGGATCGATATCATATGAATAATATTGGTCACTTGGATAACTATCATATGGGTTGTTTTGAGAATATTCAAAGTTATCAAAAGCATTAATATTATTCATTCGATGCAATACTTGTCTGGTATTTCCACTTGAAATATCCATAGGTTCAGGCCGCGGTACTTGAGATCTATAAATTGGTGAACTGTTAAATCGACTTTGTTGAGGTTGAATTTGATTTTGATTCCAAGTCGGTCGATTATACTGTGGGGGACGGTAATGCATCGGGTTATTAAATGGGTTGTTTTGAATGGGTTGTGGTGGTCGTAATTGCATACGATTCGTTGAAAAGTTGGGTATTTTATAATTATTTACATAATTCTGTGTAGGTACACGATTGTTATGAGGATAATTATTTTGTATTTGTCTCGGTTGGGAATTTACATTTGATCGAGAGATTCTATTTCTATCTAGATTAGATTGTTGCATTGAAATTTCGTTGACACAAATATCATATGCTTCTTTGATTGTTGTTGGTCGATTGGATCTCACGATATATCCTAAATTTTGATTTAACCCTGCTTGCTATAAAGGATTTTAAAACAATATTCAAGTATACTTCATTTTGGCCCTTTATGAATTCTTGTGATTTTGTTCGATCTATTGAGTTTAACAGAACGGTTTGTAAATCGACTGCTTCTGTATAGTAATCTTTTAATGGTTTATTTCCTTGACAAATAGTATTTAGTTTATGAAGAATTGATTCTATAGTTCGTTTATCTGAGAAATGAGTTATTAATATTTCTTTAATAGTTTCCCAGTCAGAAGCGGTTCCAGATGCTGTAAGAGCATCTCGAGCTGGTCCTCTTATTCTTTGTTTTACCATATTAGTCAATAAAAAACTGTTAGCATTTTCTCCATGGAGAACGACATCTCCCATTTCAATTAATGTATTTAACATTCCTGAACAACCTTCGTAGGTGTCCATACTTCTAATTATATCAACCACTGATATGCTAGTAGCCATATTAGCGTTATTATTTTCTAATATTAATTTTGAGTTATTTGAATTATTTGGTAAAATATTATTTAAAAATATTGTTATTATTACTTTTATTTGAATTTTCTAAATTATCATCAATTATCATTTTTCATCGATATTAAAAATTTATTTGGAGTGTAGATGCGTCCCAAAGACTTAAGAGCTACTCGTAGAATTTTTACAAATTTACTATGGACGCGATAATTCTCGAAATATGTTTTTCTCGAATTATCCTATCGGCTGCGCCATTAATATCTTGTAGACCAGATATTTTAAATAAAAATATATTTATTTAATTTTAATTCACAATTTGCTTTACAGTCGTACAAATTTTAAGTGACAACAATTAAAATATTAACAATAATAAATATTTTATTGAAACAAAATTATCTTTCGATCCGAACATATGTCAAAGAACGAGATAACAAGTCTGATCAGTCCTTACAAAAGTTTGGTTTATATATAGTATCAAACTACTGAATAATAATTAAGAAATGTGTTATTTAAACCACCCTTCTGTACAATCTTAGTGAACTGTGAACTACGTCACCTTTGACCGTCTAGGAGAGATAGTATAAAATTAACGTCATGAGAAATAGTTTTAAAATATTTAAAATAGACTTAAATATTCTAATCTATATGAACTTTGAACTTGATTTTGAAATATTAATTATATGATAAAAATGTAAAATTAAATATATTAAAAATAGATAATTAATACAGAAAGTGTAATTCGCGCAAGCAGCTATACTATGATAATTGCTTAGTAACAATAAACCAAATAAAAAATAAAGCGCGCGCATGCATTTACACAATACACAGCACATAAGTGTGTTTAGTAGCAAAAGTAATAGATAGTGACGTCCGTATGTATGGTAAAATATTGGACACTTCGAAGGTGACATCCGTACACATGGACGTATAAAAATAATTTTACTATTTCGCAACGATATGTGAAACATACAGCGTTAATTTCATTGTAAAATTCAATACCGAATGTCATCTGCATTCCCATGTTAATCTTTTCAATGTTTCATCAATTCTTCTTTGGGGTTACTAATTAATGTACTGCTGAAAAAATCAAACACGTTGTCTTCAAAGTTTGAAATCTCTTAAAATCTATTTTTAAGGAAGTTAATATCTGAATTCTAAAATATACATAGAATTCTAAAGTAAAACTCTACTTTGTTATTGAGGGTGTAATATAACTTTATCGCGTTATTCATACTAAAATTGTGTCGGTTTTCATCTTGGACGAAGTGCATTTAATGTGAGAATGAGCTCGACGATGAGATTCCTGTGCCGCCCGTGTGCAGTTCATTCCAAGCACGCCAACTCCCAGCTGGTCTGGGTATATGTCGTACGTATACCGGGTATGAAAGAATCGATTTAGAATCGATTTATAAGTAGCTTGTAATAAGATTCAATTTATGAATCTTAATGTGTCATAATCTAAATTTCTACCGTTATAAAACTGTAATTGTATGTTTGTTTGTTTTTCGAGTATCACGTAAAAACTGCTGGACCGATTATACTGACTTTTTGTGTTTAAAGGTTTATGGTTAGACTTAAAAACTGTGTGAATTTTATCTCGCTACAATGACGCGAGCAGGAGATATAACAATAAACGAGAACGAAGCCACGGATATAAGCTAGTTAATATATAAATTATTACATATTGTAAATTTTCATTACTTTTTAAATGTCTTTTTTCTCGAATAATCCAATTGTTTTCTATATTTCCTGCCATAAATATTCATACAAAATGAAATAAACTATTAATAGATTTGGATGGAGTAGTGTATTTATATAATAAGATCTGAAACCACTTTTCGGCAGATTTTTTCACAGGCTTAAAATAACGTTATCCAATAAAACCGGAAGTTTCAGCATTTTTTACCGTTTAGAACGCGAGATAATTAATAGCAAAGTATTTCTCTCTCACTCTCTCTCATTAGAAGCATGTAAAACTTGCCTGCCAGAAATAATACTCAAGAGAATTTTAAAAAAACTAGGATAGTAAACATAAATATTTATTAACTAAATTTTTTTTTAAATCGCGTTTTACCGTTTTGTTTTCGAAACATAAAAGTTTTAAATTATGTTTTATTTCAAAATTACAATAATTTGTATACATGAATAGTGTATATATCTATGTGTTTGATAATTTTAAAAAAGATATGAAAGTGGATATTGAAACAGTTATTCGAAAAGAAATTAATAGTCTGAATATAACGTCAATACTTGAACAATACAATAAAAAATGTGATGCATTAGAAAATGAAAATAAAATATTGAAAAGTACAGTAGCGCAACAAAAAAATATTAGCAGTCGTTCGAAATAAAATTATTTAATATTTTTTGGAATTTATAAATCTATAGATGATAGTTATGAATGTCTAGAGAACAGACTTTTTGGTCTGTTCAACAAAGTAACGTCGGTACCACTGGTGAGAGATAATTTGAGTTATGTTCGGCGGATTGAAGCAGAAAAAACACTGATGTCAGAACCCGAAAATGCATAGAAAAGGAGGAGAATATCAACTAAAACAAGATCTGCAGGAGGTACTGACATACAGAACTATTTTTGTCCCCACAGTGAGTCAACATCAACTCAGTCATCAACAAAATCAACACAATAAACCAGCTAGTAATTATAAACAGGATAAAAAGGAGACCAACAAACATTGTAACATAGTGAGGTATAATATATCATGTATTAAAAGTAAATTGTATGATATGGAATTTAGATATTATTAAAAATAATTTGAAATATTTCTGCTGTTCGAAACCTTTTTATATCAAGAAAACATGTAATGAGTTTAAGAAAATATACTAGAGTACCAGTTAAAATTTAAGCATGCAACTAAACAATCAAAATGGTAGGGCTAGCGAAGGTTCTATCTTCGCTAAAATTTTGTTAAGTTTAGGAATCTTTCGGGATATGCTATTATGGAAATCAAAAAAGTATCATTTCACTTTTGTATAGTCCCAGTGTACTTGAATTGTAACCGATAGCAGGAGGATTTTCAACACCTCTGTGATTTAATTGAAGGTTATCAAGAGTTAGATTTTGTGTTAATGGGCGACTTTAATTGCAGAACTGGCAGTAACCAGATCATCCCAAAAGATTTGTTAAGGGGTAGCTTGTTTAATCGTGTAGACTCTAAAAGAAATTCTAAAGAGGAGGTGATTAATTTGAACGGAAAACGGTTTTTATGTATGTTGGAAGATTTTAATTTTGCAATATTAAATGGACGTACTGGGAGTGACTCCAATGGAGAGTACACTTTTGTTGGGGGAGAGGGGGGGCTGGTGCCTCAGTTATAGATTATTGTGCGGTTTCTGTAAACTTATTACCAAGTGTGCTCTCTTTTGAAATGGCTCAACAGTGCTTCTCTGATCACTTTCCTATTACTGTCAAATGTAATTTGGGAACTCAACATGAACAGATCATTCCTCTTCTACCAAAGTTAAAGTGGAAACATCAATTTAAGGATGAAGGTGCGTCTGAAGATGGTCTGCAAAAATTTACTTTGATTATAAATAAAATGGCGCATAACCATAACATGCACTATACACGCAAGCCCATTATTTATAAAACGGATTGGTTCGATAGTGAGTGCCATATAATGCGCATCTACTTATTTAAACTATTGCATATATTTAGGAAAACGAATTCTGAAACAGTCAAATTTCATTACTTGAATGTCAGAAAACAATATAAAAATCAGAGCAGATTAAAGAAAAAACAGCATACTGAGATTATGATCGAAACATTTAATACAGTAAATGATTCTAAGAGTTTTTGGAATTAAGTACGATATCTCAAAATAAACCATTTTCATTCGGATGCATGTCTACTAGCTTCAGATTGGATAAACTATTTTCAAAATTTGCTAAACTCACAGTTAGCTGCCACCAGAATGGTTTATGTGGAACCATTTATAACAAATGATATTTTAGATGCCCCTTTTTGTAAGTCGAAACTAACGACGTTTTAAATCGAGAAAAATTAAATAAAGCGCCAGGATCAGGTGGCATATCTTATGAATTTTAAAAAAATGCTTCTGAAAATTTTCTAGATAGACTTATTTTCTATTGACTTATTTTCATAAAATATTTGATAGTGGGGATAAACCAAGTAACTTTAAAGAAGCAATCATTTTTCCAATTCATAAGAAGAGAATGATTATTGAAGTAGCTAAATATAGAGGCATATCTTTTTCCAATACTGTGAATAAACTTTTTACAGGCCTCCTATTGGAGAGAATCATTTTATGGGAAGACACTCAAAATATATTAGGCGAATACCAAATTGGTTTTAGAAAGCGGTATTCTACGGTTTTCCATGTTTTTACGCTAATGAGCTTAATCAAAATCAAATTAAGTCATAAAGGCCAGAAACTGTTTTCGTTTTTTGTAGATTTATCAGCCGCTTTTGATCGTATTGACCGATATTCTCTATTGTATAAGCTCTTTGTAATGGGCAAGTCCTATAAGTTTATTAATATTTTAAGAAACTCATACGGGGCTTTAACAAACTCATACGGAAACTCATTAGGGACTTCTGCTTCGATTTGATGTCAGAAAGGTTTAACCGCATCTTTTGAAACATTCATGGGCCTAAAACAAGGTTGTCTTCTAAGCCCAATTTTGTTCTCCCTATTTATAAATGACCTTGCGACTTATCTAGATGAATTCCAATTTCATAAGCTTGTCCAGCCTTAATTGTTCATTAAGGCTAGGGGAGAAGTCCTCTACTTAAATAAATACTCTTATAGTAATGAAACAAAAATATGCTCTATGTGTAACAAACTAGAAGACGAAACTGTGTTTCATTTTGTTGCAGTCTTTCCTATTCTCCAAGAGTTCTCGGAATCTATATTTTAAAAAGCCGTTGCTTAGTTATCAAGATTTTTTGGAGTATTTGAATGGAAATGATTGGACTGGTTTTGTTAAGTATTGCAAATTTACCTGGAAATACAGATATACCTTGATTTCTGAATTTAACTATTGAAAATTTTTCTGTTAGAGTTGCTAAATTTTATGTTTGGGGCTATCAACTCATGTTTATACATATATTTTATAAACGCTTAGTAAATTGTTTTTGTTTGTTTGATAAAGTAGAATTTTCGAATATGTGTTAACATTTGTATAAGAAAAATTGGTCTAATTATTGTTGTAACTAAATTAAAGTTTGTATATTTATATAAACTTCCGACGGTTTCAAATGACCATAAAAAATGTCTGAAAAAGAAAAAATTGTCAAATTTGTATTATTTTTAACCCGAAGGAGGATGGTTCTCAATTTGTATTTTTGTTTCGTTTTGTTTCGTTTTGTTTCTAAATTTGTATTTCGTCTGTATTTTTTTTTTTTTTAATGTGTGTCCCCTCAGAACTCCGTCATTTATGAACCGATTTTGAATTTTTTTTTTGTTTTAAAGGGTTTGGTTTCCCATTGGTCCCATTGTCACCAAATCGCATTGTTGTTATTATTAAATTATTAAATTATTGTTATTTTTGGAGGCGGTGTCCAAAAGTTATGTGAATTTCTCTATGGTGACACCGCCTCCAAAAAAAGCAATAATTGTACATATATATTTAAAATTTTTTGCTTTGGTGGACTAAAATTGGCACAAGAATATGCAATTATTTTTTTACTTTTTAGTGCATCTTTTGTTATAGAATATTTGATTTTAGATGTCGGGTTTCCATTTTGTCAAAATAGGTTTTATATAAAATATGATAATCAAGACCTTTATTATTATTAGTATATTATTATTATATCTATGTGTTGTATATGTGTGTATTTGTCCTATATAAAAAGCAAATCGTTTTTTGTCCTGATTATATAAGACAGTGCTGGAACTACCTTAACATGCTTCGCTTGGTATAAATGGAAATTAATTCTCGTTTACGATACGGTGCGATTGGTGCGTTGAACTTCATATACTTAATCAAAATATAACGATAAAAAGTTTAAAGATTTAATGAATTTGCTAACCATTACTTTCTCCAGGATAAGAAATCGAAGATTTATTTTGCCTTTGATATGACCTTTGATGTACGGACGGACTGATTCAGCGTAATGGTCAATCAGCTTCGTCAACTATGCTTAGCCAATCAACAAATAAAAATCATTGTGAGAGACGGTCCAAGCTAGTAACGTCTCACATGTCTTCAGCTCTGTATCCCGAAACTAGATACGATTTGCTAGTTCATACTGATTATGACTACTTTGTAGTCGAAATGCGTCTTTATGAAATACAAATAATTGATCTAGGAATTGGGGGTAATTTTGAATAAAACGATTTATTCCCAATATGCCTCATCTTTACTAGATGTAGTAATTTATTTGGAACGATTTAATTTCTTTTATTTTAATTTTATTTTTATATTTATATTTTTTTAACATTATTTTTATGTGTTTCGAAATTTTCCTACTGACCATGACTGCGTTGAAATAGAAATATAGTCATCTAGGTTATGTCTTATGTGTATTTTTTAATCAGATTTTTTTTCGAAAATTTACGGTTTTTTTATTTTAATAACTAAGTCTCAAGTCACGGTCAACAAAAATTTATGAACGCACAATCTTTTAATCATTAGCAACATAAGTTAAACATAAAGGTAAACAAAATCTTATTAGTGTTAATTTACTTATGTTAAACGCAAATGAAATTCTTACACTTCCACACTTACTGAGTTAATTGCTTAAATACTCGGTATATACTGAGTTTATGAAAAGAGTGTCAAGCAAATGTTTTATTTTTTTAAAGAAACATTTTTGATCGTTTTTTTCTATCTCTTACGCTTTTAAAGATGGATATTTTCTGTCTAGCGGGGAAGTTCTGTCTCATTATGCCCATTCATGAACTTGACCCAAATTTTAAGCTCTGGCCCCAACTACACAATTAACTCTTTTTTTAGTTATCGTGTTGAGACGAACAGCCGGACGAACATACACGATTTGGACACGATAACTCAAAAACAAAAAGAGATACCAAACTGAAATTTGTGTGTGTACTAGAGCTAAAAATTAAAGTCAATTTCGATTCCCTCCGCCAGAATGATCAATATCCATCTTTGAAACCGTAAGAGATAAAGGGCAGAAATTTTAAGACAAAATGACTTTTATCTAAAGAAACAACTTTTGTTTGAAATTTTTTTTCATAATCTCAATATAGACCGAGTATGGACTCAATTAATTCAGTTAGATGCTAGTTTCACTTGTATTTAAATGCGTTATGGGCAGATCTTCTCGGATTTCTATTATTGATACAGTGCGTGAATTTAAAATTGGAATCGTTAAAAATGTTTCCTTCCGTTGTAATTATTTAATTTTAGATCCTATTATTTTAATATGTTCTATTATTTTTGTATTTTCAGCATATTATATTGCCAACCATAGAATTGAAATCAATATATAACTGGAATATTTTTTTCGCTAAGACTATTACAATCCGGGTACATTATCGTAAAAAATTTTGAAAAATATTATAAAAATCCAACGGCAATGACAAACAATATAAATAATTGGATATTAAGGAGTGGCTAAGCTTTGTGTTGCTGTCGATACGGACCATTTACAAAGAACGTCTTTCAATAACACGATAGATAAAAATATTACTTACTATACATCACATCTGTTTTCCTAATTTAATTTGACTGATTTTAAACAATTATTTTATGTGGAATATTATATAAAATACATTATAATTATCAAAAACAAAATTAAAACTGGCCTAAAACCGACACACCTTTAGATCGTTTTAAAATTGACTAATTGATTTGTATCGATGAAAAACTTTCGCAAAAATATCTTCAAATGTTCATCGAACATACCGAGTAAACTAAAGATGTGAAAAAGTTAATATAACCAATAGTACTCGATCCATAAATCTCCGTTCAATCGAGACGTTATGCTGTTCATTACACTACACTTATTTAGTGATGACATTACAATTGTTTTTGACATGTATTTTTGTAATTTGTAGTCATGTTTTCACTCTACTTGTTACAATTTAAATCTGATAAAAATGAAATTTGCTATGCGATGTGTTTTTGGTATTTGAAAGGCCAAGTTCATTTAATGCCAGAATCGATCAAAGGGAAAGAAGGCTTAGAGGATAGAGCTCTTAATATTGAAATAATAGAAAAATTTATCATGAGTTAGCTTGTAATGTAAAAATAAAAAATTTTAAAATTGTCAGAGCGAGTTCTATAATACATACAGCCCTTTGTATATCTGACTCACTCACTGACGTATACATGCTAGAAGGATGCGGCTTTTTTCATTCGATGCGGAATAACTTTTCCCAACGCATTCTTCCCGAAAATGGGAAAAACTCCCCAAACATACCTTTTTTACATTCATGCTAGCAGGGTACGGTTTTTGTATTATGTCAAGGGCGCGGAGGCCCTTGCGAGCTACACGAGTTTATAATTAATAAAGTTATAGTAAATAAATTTTAATACAACTTATTACCTGATCATATTTTTTGTAGCTCGCACAGCTAATCGCTTTTGTAGCTCGCACAATCCCTTGCAGCTTTTATAAATTTAAACTAAAGAGTTGCTTCATTTAAATTTTATCAATGGATCTTTGACAGGTTTGGGTTTAAAATTTTTCAATATTTTAATAAATTTCTATGTTGCATATATATTATTTGAGATATAAATATATGAATATGAAACTGCATCGCATATATGTTTTATTAGGGTACAAGAACATTTTCTACCACGCACTGTATGTCCCATTTTCTGTTCGAATCTGATTCCAAGTATGTCACTGTTTACGGTTTTATGTGCAATGTACAAAATATTATCGTTGTGCTTACGTATTATCTTACGGATTAGCGTATGAAGCCCTTTAATTAACTAAACACATTTTTTTAAATTGTTTTCTGTAAATTGTTCCATTGTTAGTACGGTTGCCTTTTGGTTATATTTTAACAACGAAAGTGACTGGTGTTTACTTAATTTGATATTTAAGTAACATATCTGAAAATTGATAACATCCTTGGACATCCATTCATTTGTGTCGAATCACAAAACGTTTCTTGTAAGATAGAAAAAATTGTGTGATGCAAAATAGCTATTAGATGCAATAAAATTGAATAATTCAAACAAAAACACAAATATAACCGGAACAGCATGCAATAACAAACACGATAAACTGTATTCTAAATAAACAAAAAGGGTATGTATGTATGTCTAAGAATATTGCCTGAGCGTTATCATTACAAAAGTTGAATTCCTGTCAAGATATATCAAATGCGTTACACCCTTTAATTTAATATGATAAGTTGATCTTTACCATATGATTGTTTTCATATATGTACTTAGTCGAAATTATTTATCTCAAAAGCATGATCTATTATTTAATAAAAATATAAAGTTAAGTTTAATACAGAGTGTCATTTAGTTTAATCAATAAGATAAGAGAGTGAATTATCGGGACGATATTAGTTGACCTCAAAGATTCGATTGGACCATTTACGAGGTAAAAAAACAGTACAAATTTGAAGAACATTAATTTTTTTTAAATTTTCATTCACTTATCCGTAAGTTTCGAAAACCTCGTAGCTATTGAGTTGTACCGAAGAAACGATTTGACAAATATTTCTTTAAATGTCGATCGTTCCTACCTAGTACACAGTTTGAGTCCAATTAGAATAAAATATGATATGTGACGTTATTTCGTTTAGTTCAAATTCGTTAATAGGCTAAATGGGCCAAAGGGAAAGAGGTAAATTTAAAATTTGGTATTTCTCTCTTAATATAGAAAAAATGGATAAATTTAACATGAGTAAAGTTGTTGGAAATTAATTTTACCACAATGTATCTCCTAACCCTTTATCTGAAGCTTCGTTCTCTAATATTTACAAATAAGTAAATGTAATGAATTTTCTTAGCCTACGTCGCTCCTATGTGACGCATTTTGGCTACGGAATTAGTTGGACTACGAAAAACATTGGTAGATAACATTTTAGCACAATGCGATGGCAGAAAATGGAATATAATTAAAGTAACTCCTTTCAAAAACGATCTCAAATTTCAAAGATCAGCATACAAAAATCGCTGCTTGATACTGAATGACCTAATGTACAAATTATTTATAACCTACCGTGGAAAATTTTCGTCAATAAAAGTTATAGTTATTTAGGACTAGCTAAAATACCAGTTTCAAACAAACATAGTTTCTTTTTAGAAAAACAAACTTTTTAAACTTAGATATTTTAAAACCCCTTGTGGGTGTGTGTGGAAAACTCCGTGTTAAAAATCCAGGATGCACCCTTTATATTGTTCCAGGGTCTAAAGTAACAATATACCAACTTTCATTAAAATCCGGTCATTTGTTTCGAAGATAAGTGGCAACAAACATACACACAGATCTATCGAAAAAAATTAAAATTGAAGTAAATTTGACCTTTGGCGTATTTTTAAAAATCACCTTGTCGTGGCATCTTGGCTCTCTTTAGCCTTCAATGAGCGCTGTAGAACCAACAACAAATTCCGATACTCGACACACAAAAAACACAAAATATTAGTAAAAGTTTACTAGATTTATGTCAATTGAACAACACGCACTTTGAACAAAAAAATTAAATAAAACAAAAACTTTATGATTTTGTTCAAACCTGAATTTTATTTTATTTGAAAAAAAATAATTTGAATTTAATTTTGTTTCCACAATTATGTCTATTTCTCTTTGCAATATAATACGACTTTTAACTACTGTGAGTGACCAAAAGAATTTTTTATAAAGAATAACTTTTTTTCCTAAACCTTATAATAAAAAATTTTTTCATATGGAGCCAACTTAAGTAGTCACACTGTATATATATATATTTTTTTTATAGAATGATTAGTATAGTTTTTACTAGAGATTATTATTATTATTATTTGGAGGTTATTAATCACTGCGACCAATATGATCTATTGTGACCCCCTACTACTGCTCTGTTAAGGCTTGCCTCAGACCTCCTCAACCAGTCCCAATTCTCGAAGGAATTTGAGGATCTGGGTGGGGTGCAGGGATGGTAAGTCATCCTCCTGGAGTAGGTACTGGTCGAAACAAGCAGCCCGTTTTCGTGCCACGGCTTCACATTCAAGTAGGAGATGAATTGGAGTTTCTTCCTCCAGCTCACAGAACCTGCATGAGCCGTCATTGATGTCATTGATGATTCCCATTTTCGGAGGTGCCCATTAAGCCGGCAATGCCCGGTGAGAAAGCCCGTTAGGATTCGTAACTCATTTTTTGTGAGCTTAATGCAGGTTTCGAATCTCTTTCGGTTATACTGCCCGAGAAGGATCTAGGCCTGCCGCAGCCCTGGGGAATCTTCCCAAAGCTTGTTTCTTTCTGCTTCCTCTGCCTTCCAGAGGGCTGTGTTGATGTAGGCCTCACTTATTCCATAGGACGGCTCAGGTCCTATGAAAGGCTCTGACGACATTTCCTTGCCAGTTCATCAGCAGTCTCATTCCCCTCAATGCCTGCATGGCCTGGCACCCATTTCAGAGAAACGTCATTCTCCTTGCCTAGCCTGTTTAGCAGGTCTAGGCATTCCCACACCATCTTAGAGTTGATGCTCCATGCACTTAGTGCTTTGATGGCAGCTTGGCTGTCAGAGAGGATCACTATGTCCCGCTTCCTGTAGTTCCTGCTCAGGTTGAATTCAGCACACCTGGTTATTGCACGAACTTCCGCCTGGAAAACACTGGGAAACCTCCCCATGGGTTCAGAGTATCTGGTTCTAGGCCCAAATACACCCGCTCCCGTGCCTTCGTTGGTCTTTGACCCGTCAGTGTACTATTTTATGGTATGTGGCTTGAGGAGGTACATGTCCTCCCCATTCCACTCCTGCTTACTGCTCAGCTCCGTAGTGAAGTTCCTATCGAAGCTGAACTTCCAACTTGCTTTATCCCGGGGTAGGTCTAACAAAGAGGTTAGGGGCTTGTTACCCGTAATAGCCCTCCTATAGGCCTTTTCGCCTCCCGCTATTCTTAGCAACGCTTTCTGTGCTGCACCCTCCACTGCTAGATGCAGGGGAGAGAGGTCCAGTATGACCTCCATCGCAGCCGTTGGACATGACCTCATGGCACCTGTGATACACAGGCATGCCAGACGCTGTACTCTAGCGAGTCCTTGCCTTGCTCTAGCGATTTCGGTTTTCTTTGACCAGGCCACCACTCCATAGGTGATGACTGGTCTTACCATCATGGTGTACATCCATCGCAGGATTCTTGGTGTACATCCCCAGGACTTGCCAGCGATTCGTCTGCACACCATGAGGGCTCTGGTTGCCTTGGAGGTAACTTCCTCCAAGTGTTGGTTCCACCGTAGCTTAGAATCTAGGGTAATGCCTAGGTACTTAACTTCCTGCTTCCATTCCAACTCCTCGCCACCAAGGTGTAGTGCTTGGAGTCTTGGGAGTTTCCTTTTCTTGGTGAATGTCATCATTACAGTGGTCTTGGCTGGGTTGACGCTCAGCCCCACTGACTGGCAGCACTTTCTTGTAGCGTTTAGCCCTCTTTGAATGAGGTCACGCACCGTGCTCTCAAACTTCCCTGTTGCCAGGATCACGATATCATCGGCATATCCTATGCAGGTAATGCCTTGATCCGTGAGCCCGTGCAACAGGTCATCTATTACAAGACTCCATAGTAAAGGGGATAGGACCCCTCCCTGTGGGCAGCCTCGCGTTGTGCCGACCCGGATGGTTCTCTCCCCCACCCTCACTTCGGCAGTTCTGGAAGCGAGCATCTCGCCAATCCATCTGGATATCGTGACGTCCACCCCCCGTTTCTCCAGGGATGCTTTGAATACCTCATGTGAGGTATTGTCAAAAGCGCCTTCTATATCAAGAAACGCTCATATGGTCGTTTCTCTCGCATCAAAGCCCCGCTCTATTGCGGTCGTTAGTTCGTAGAGGGCCGTCTCTGTGGACCTGCCTGCCCTATACACATGCTGGTTGCGGTGCAAAGGCCTCCTCTCCAGCACCTGACTTCGGATGCAACTGTCCACCGCCTTTTCCACCGTTTTCAAGAAAAACGATGTAAGGCTGATGGGTTGAACAGACTTCGGATGGCACTGGTCTTTCTTTCCCGCTTTGGGGATGAAAGTAACACGGGCCCTTCTCCAGGGGCTAGGTATATGCCCTAGCGCCAGGCTGGCTCTACTGATCCGGAGGAGATGAGGCAAAATCTCCTTTTGCCCATGTTGTAACAGGGCGGTGAAGATGCCATCTACTCCGGCTGATTTGAAAGGCTGAAATGTGTCAATTGCCCATTTCAACCGCCCAGGGGTGCATACTTCTGCAGCCCTGTTCCAGTTCCCTTTAGTCGCTCTGCATGGAGCCCTCAAATCTTCCTGCCCCTGAGTAAGAGAACTACCGGGGAAGTGAGTCTCCAGGAGTAGAAGAGCCTTCTGCTCCTCGTCCTCCGTGAAACTTCCATCCGGGCTTTTGAGTGCTTGTGCCCCGGATTGAGTGTCTCGGGATAAAGCTTTGTGCAGTCTGGCCGCTGCAGGGACAGTGGCGATGCTTGCACAAAACACTCTGAAGCTGTTCCGTTTAGCTTTCCTATCTCCTTGTTATACTCGGTCAATTTTGCCGCGTAACTGTCCCAATCTCCACACAGTTTTGCTCTATTGAAGAGCCTGCGAGTCTCACTACGGAGCCTCGAGAGATTGGTATTTCACCAAGGCACCTGCCTTTTGGTTTTGTTAACGATCAGTGGGCAAGTGGATCGTTATGCCTCCATAATTGCCCCATCAAGTTCGTCAACAGCCTGTTCCAGTGCCAGGGGTTTCCTGACTTTGGAGTTCACGAACCTTAGATTGTCTTCCAAGTTGCTGACGTAATTATTCCAGTTGGTCTTTCTCGGGTTCCTGATACCACAAGGTCCCGAGGTGACCCCTTCTAGTTCAAATTGAATGATTCTATGGTCAGACAAGGATGGCTCCGACGAAACTCTCCATCTCCTGACCCATTGCCCCATCGACAGATTACACAGAGTGATATCTAACACTTCTTCTGTAGCTCTTGTTACGAAAGTTGGCGTTTTGCCTACGTTTAGGATTTCGAGATTGGATGCTAGTAAGAATTCTAAGAGAGACTCACCTCTTTTGTTGCAGTCTGAACTGCCCCATATTACGTGGTGCGCGTTGGCATCACAGCCGATGATCAAAGGCAGGCGATGCTTGCTGCAGTGATCCACTAGCTTCCTGACCTCATTTGACGGTACCTCCTTGTCTCCGGCTAGGTATGCTGATGCGATGACCAGCCTGTGGGGTACACCCCCCATTTGCAGGGTTATCTGCGCAGTAGCCAGGTCTCTCGTCACAAATTCTGAAATGTACACAGCGTTTAACTGATCCCGAACTAGCAAACAAGCTCTCGGTATTTCTGACTTTTTGTCCGAAATGACTGTCGCATCGCGGCAGTTCAGTCCTCTTACCTGACTTCTGTAGATTCAGGGTTCCTGGATCAGCACGACTCCCAGGTGTTGCCTAGCGAAGAGACTCGTTATAACTGAAGATGCCCCCTTGGAGTGGTGGGCGTTCAGTTGGGCAACTTTACAAATTAAATGAGATAGATAGAGACATGATGAGAAATGATTGAATTTTTATGACTAGAGTCATTAAATAATAAAAATTAAATTTTATGATCCCAAACTTTAGTTGCAGCGTCTGTACTGAAAATATTTTATAGGCGGAGTTCAATGTTGCTGCAACCATGTTCTGCGTCTATTTTGTACTAAATAGCTGTTTATCAGGTAGCTAGTTTATCAGCCAGCTAGCAATTTATGTTATTTAACAAACTTAAATTTGTATCTAATTTTAACTTTCAAAACATGTTCAAATATAAAATAAACTTAGATTTTCTAATTTTTTTCATTTATTTGATTTTTATTTAAATAAAAAAATTTGTTTTAAAGAAAAAAAATCAAATTTAGTTCAATAATACTTTTGTATATAAAAAAACTCCTTTCTCCAAGGAGAAAAATATTTTATCTTAAATATTTTTCTTAATATGCGTCCAAAAAAATAAGGTCCAAAAAAATTATTCGTAATAATTTTCAAGACAACAACTTTGAATTTAAAAAAATTTACTCGAATACTTCTGTCTTAATATTTCAACATTTTAATTTTTGTCTGTTAGCTTAAACCATATGTTTGTGACTATACATTGCACTATATTCTAAACCATTTTTTTAAATCTTTAAAAATATATTTGAAGGCGTTGTTGACTGATAAATCATTTAATCAATGATCAAAATATTATGAACAAGAATTATGTCATGAATATAAATACTACATTATTTGTTTATCTTTTAATACATTACAGAGTATCCACAGTTTTTTTATATTTGAACTTATTTATGTAAAAAAATCAATTAATTTAGAGAAAAAGTTTTCAAAAATTAATTTTTACTAATCGTAATGAACAAGTTTCATGGTGGGTGAAACTGGTGGGCTGAACTGTCACAAAATTAGCGACGAGACGTGTATCCAGATACAATATAAGATACATATCCAGATACAATATAAGATTTATATTAACAAGAGCAAATTTAAAGAAAGTAATATAAGAGTAATTTTAATAAAAGTTATTTTATTTTTGTTTAATATGTTAATTATTTTAATTTTCTATTTATTTTTAATTGTCAAAGAGTAAATTACAATTAGCTATTTCTTAGTCGGAATACGTATTTATAATACAAAAAAAAACCTGATCTAGGTATTGGAGTGAATTTGAAATTTTGTTTCAAAAGCTTAGAGTTCTTTATAATTATCTTTGATAATCTAATATTTAAATAGACGGTAGTTTGCAAAAAAAGAGTTAAAAAATATGTAAATAGTAAATCCACAAATTAAAACTCCATTGACGGCAAGATAGTGAGAAACCATATCCATTCCACTACCATTACACCTGGTAGCTCAGAGGCAGAGCTTTGGTCTAGCGAATAGAGGTCGTTATTCCATTCCCATCCTAGATTTGCCCATATGATTTTTCATATCAAGCATTTGATGCCAAAGAATGTTATCTGCTCGTGCATAATAAAATTAGATTCTTATCTGTTTTCCATAACGCGCCTAGAAATCCGTTTTGTTCCTCTAAATAGATATATATATCTTAGAGCACATAAAAGTATTGCTGCTCCTCGCCGCACAGTCTGTGGCAAGGAGGAGGATCTAATGGATTCGTAATGGAGTCCTAATGTGTACAGAGGCTTTTGTAGGAGAAAATGGCCAGTGATGAATCCGGTAACCTATCGAAGTTGTATCCTGTTCAAGTTAAGTACACCGAGGCACAGAATCTTGGATGCATGCCGAAGCAGTATATTCCCGATTTTTTCCTCCGGTATATTTTCCCAGTGATCACGGTGTTTAACATTCATCCACTCATTGATCCCTTGTTTACATGCTGTCGTTGGAATTCCTAAAATAGGCTCTGAGTCTATAAAGGGTATTCTGACTTCCTTCTATACTAAAGTATCTGCTTTTTCGTTTCCTTCGAAATCCCTGTGTCTTGGTATCTGGATGAATTTAACGTTGTCAGCTCCCCTAGTTCCTCCAAACAATTATTGACAACCTCTGTAGTTTGTTCCTGTATTTACAGTCTATTTTCAAACAATATATTATGTTTGTGGACATATATAATATTTTATAATTATCTTGTTTCAGAGATTACTTCTACAAATATATTTCATGCTGCTTTAAAAAAAGGCGTTACGCAGGAGCTGCGTCAACTTAGCGAATTTCCTTAGAATACAAAAATCACTCTCTGGCGGTCAGAGTTTTAGTGTGATCAAAATGAATTATCACATCTGGCATGATTTTAGTATTTGAAAAATTTAAATTTATTAATAGCCAAAATACAACCATATACAACGATTAATAATGGTGGGCTATAGTAGTTTAAAGTTACTATGGAAACGACAATCAAAATTGACATTTCAAAATTGAAACAAAATTTCAATAAAATATGTTTATAGTTATTTTTTAGTTTCGGTGGAAATGAGAAAATCAACAAAAAATTTAATCGACTCCAAAAAAGAAAAAGGAGATTCTACGTTCGGCTATACGTATTTTTTATAAATGTTTGTTCACCGATTTCTCCATCAATTGGGGATCGATTTTGAAAATTCTTGTTTTGTATGATAGAATATACTCTCGAGGTGGTCCCATTGTCATCAAGTTATAATCTGATCAGGGAGCCCTTCAAACCGATCAGTAGGTAGCACATAATACCAATAATAATATTTTATTATAAGTAATGTAACAATTAACTGAGTTAATTGTTTGAACCCAGTATATAGTGCGTTGTATATTAATGATTGAATTATTTAACAATTCTGCATATTCGAATTATTACAAATTCACTTTCCGAGAAACATTTAATCACAAATTATGAAAAAACTACGGAGTTTATGAAAAAAAATTTCAAACTAAAGTTGTTTATTTTAAAATGAAAATTATTATTTGAAAAAAATTTCTGCTCGATATTTCATTTCGTTATTGAGTTATGGTGTCGACGGGCAGGCAAACGGCCATGTGGAAATGGCCGAATTTTATGCACACATATATCAAACATTAATCCCTACGATCAATATTTTCAAACAATACATAGTACATTTACATATACTGGATATGAAAATTATACGTAATAGGTTTTGACAAGAATTGTATTTTGGATTAAATGTTATTTTTAGCTTATTAGTGTAATGAGTTTTTGTATTTTTTGAAGTCGGTTGAATTATTTTTTTAAAGTTTTTTACAATAAAATATATTTTGTTTATGTATTCGTGTCAAACAAACACAAAATATTAAATATCCCTCTTCATATAAGAATAATCGAAAAATGTATAAGTAGTAAAGTTGAAGAAAATCAAGTTTGCTCAATTCAATACTTGATCATTTTTCTCAAACTCTAATGTGAACAGAGATATTTAGAATTTTAACTTTCAATCTTTAATTGTAAATATTTTTTAAAATGTTAGTGTAACAGAAAAATGATAAGAAACAAAATTACAGTAAAACTTCGTACCTACAACTTAACTCCTGATAAATTTTTCGATTTTTCAAATATTAAGGGAGATAGTCAAATTATGTGTTTTCCCCTCCCTCTAAACCCCCATCCACTAGTCCGATTTTACCCTTTTACGAACTTGACCTTTAGATCACCAAAAGTGACTCTAAAATTTTTATATATGTATATACACATATACATGTACTTTTCAAAATGTCTGTGGACTCTCAAGCGGTCACAGTTTTATTTCGTTTGGAATGAAATTTGGTATTTGAGGCGCTTTTGGTATTCTATAGGTCAAATGGGTAAAATTGGACAACGGGAAAAGGGGTTTAGAGGGAGGGGGAAACACATAATTTGACATATATCCCTTAATATTTGAAAAATCTAAAAATTTATCACAAATTAAGTTATAGGTACTAAGTTTTACTTTATTTTATTTTATTTCTTATCATATTTCTGTTACACTAATATTTACAGAAATATTTAGAATTAAAGATTGAAAGATAAAATTCTAAACATCTCTTAAGGATTATTAAAATAATTTATTCCCCTATTCCTAGAAGATTTGTTTGTATTTTATAAATACGTATTTCACCTGCAATGTAGTCATCATAAGTATGAATTAGCTAATCGAAACTATCTCTGGGATATGGATTCAGAGATATGTTGCTTGTTGCTAATTTGCTGCGTGTCTCACAAGGACATCAAACAAATTTTTACCCTTTCATACGATTTGACTGAGGGTATAATCTGACCTGAGGATTAATTGAGTTGACTGACTAACGGATTAGGTGTGTGGTGAGTCCCACCTATTTATTGGCGATATTCTTTGGTCACTATGCGGCGTTTGTTTTGTCACTAAAGTGAGGGTATCGACGCTAACCTTGACATTTAGGTATTAGATTTTTATTTTTATTTTGTCAGGAATTTGGAGTTTGGAATTGGACAAAACATTAAAAAACATTGATTAAAAACATAAATATAAAAAAGGGCCGAGTTTTCAGGGAGATACTTCATGTAATAGTTGCTCCTTAAAAAGTGATGATATCCCCACAAAGAACCCCTTACAAAATGATAAAAAACTTAATTATAGTATAACTAATTTTCTACAACGTTACTTCTTATGTGTTTTTCTATTTTTGCAATATTAAGATAGATATACCAAATTTTGTGTTTCCCCCTCCCTATACTCCCCCCCTTTCCTCTTTCCTATTCCGGTCAAGCTTACCATAAAAATGCATTGTCATCAGAACTGATGACAATGACAACACTGTTAAAATTCAACTCCGCAGGAAAAGAGGAAATGGGTCAAATTTAACTTGCAAGATTCCATTACAGACACCGGGACAGGTGAAACTAAATAAAAGATTATAATATTTTAATAAATGTCCCCTTATTGAGTCAAACTAAATAATGGATGAAAATTTTTATTTGAATTGTTCAATCAACATAATTACATAATCGATTTTCAAAATCGATTGCCTTTATCTGATCAAACTACCATGTAGAAATCATTATAAGCAGAATTTTTTTTTTCTCATTTTTTCGGATGTTCCGTTGGGAAAACTTAATTTCCCCAAAGTTTCTTATTTTAGGTTTCAAAAATTTTGCGACGAATACAAAAAAACGCGTCCTTCTAGCATTTCTGGAAGTGGGTTAAATTTAAACACTTAACTTATAATAATTATATATCGAAATATGGACCAATCATAGAGCAGCAAGGTTTTACAAAATCGTGCACAACTCTTAAAAGTGGTGTAATGCTATAGATTAAGTATATATATAAAAATATGGACCAATCATAGAACAGCAATATCTCTTACGCATATATTATGTTAATTTTATCAAAACAAAAGTGCAAAAATTTTCCATTTACCGATATAAATTTTGAGGTTTGATAATTTTTCTTTCGGTTTGGGCACTATATCTAAATGTGTGCCAAATATCAACTTTTAAGGACTTTGACCCCAAAATATCTTCTGAACGAAAAGAGCTGCAGTGCTAATTTTTCGAATATAAGCTATTTAGGGAATTATAAGAGAAAAAATTTTTGCTTTTCGTTAAGAAATAAACGGTTTAAAAGTTATTTCGGTTCCAAAATCGTAAAATAGCGGGTATGCCCATAATTTTCATTAGACAGGATAAAAACGAAGGGCCTACATCAGATATCCTATAAAGATGATATTTGGCATATAGTTAGGTCTAGTACCCAAGACACAGGGAAAATTATGAAATCACGAAATTTATATCGGGAGATGGGAAAAATTTTGCATTTTTGTTTTGATAAAATTAACAAAGGAAATATTGCTGCTCTATGATTGGTCCATATTTCTATATTTATACTAAAATGTTAGCACACACCACTTGTGATATTTGTGCACGATTTTTATAACATTGTTCCTCCACTTCCGGAAATGCTAGAAGGATGCGGTTTTTTGTATTCGACTTGAAATTTTCGAAACCTTAAATAAGATTCTTTGGGAAAATATAATTTTCCCAACCGAACATATGGAAAATCAAAAATTAAATTGATGTGTTTAAGTTTAAGACACTTCCAGACATTTGATAAGGATGCGGTTGACAAGAAATATCTCAAAACCTATTTGTAGAACGAAAAAACGGGAAAAAACAAAAAATTAAGGTTATAGTCCATTATGATTCGTTGATATTTGTTGGGAACTATCTGATTGGATGTCACATTCAGTATAATTATAATATTTACTATTAATGTATTATGCACGATTGTAATCATTACTTAGGAATACTTCAAAGGGATAACACTAACTGTTAAAATTTTTCAACAAAGTAACTTTGTCAAATTTATCAAAAAAAAGAAGATTTGGATCTTATTTACACGTAATTTTGTTTAAAAAAATTGAACCCAATTCTAGATTATTAGAATGCGGTTTTTAGCAAATATCTTCCAAAGAAAATGCAGCTATTGTTTTTGCACCAATGTTGGAATTTCGTAAATGTTTCTTCAAATGTCCTTCGAGCCTACTTATTAGATGTTAAAAATCACTATGGCTAAAGTTTGTATATATGTATATATATATATATATATATATATATATATATATATATATACATCTATATATATATATATATAGCTTAATATATATAATTCTTCTGTACGTGTGTTTGTCACCTAACTCCTCCTAAACGAATGGACCGATTTGGATGAAATTCTATACAATTCTTTTAATAAAATTTTATTTTAATGTTGAAATGTCAATTTTGATTGTTCTTTCCATAGTAGCTATAAACAATAAGCGTTATACTTCGTTCTATTTTGGCTATTAATAAATTTAATTTTTGCAAATACTAAAATCATATCAGATATTCTATTTCAATTTGATCATACTAAAATGACCGCTAGAGAGTGATTTATGAATTCTTAGGAAATTCGCTAAGTTAATACAGCTCCTGCGTGACGAATGTTTTTTTTTCCAAATGAATTTTGGTTATTAAAAATGCCAGAAATTAGACGTACAAACTTAAGTCGCAGAACTCGAAAAGCTAGAAGTGAAAGATATACAAGAGCAAGAGAGAAAACAAACAAGTAACTGACAAGCAATGCAAAACGAGGAATGCAGTTGAACGGAATCGAAATCAACAACATAGAAATGTTGCGTTTAACCCCTATCGAGCTGCATTCACTTATAATGTGGAAATCGATTACAGTTCACAGCAAATCGTTGCTATTGGACCAATGACCATTGTGTGTCAATATTGAAAGGCATTTAAGTTTAAAAATAAAGCCCCTGGATTGTGTTGCGCTAGAGGTCAAACCAAATTGGCGCGATTGGTATCGCCAGAAGAGTTACTACATTCATTGGTTTCGGGAAATAGGGCCAGATTCTAAAGATTTATTGACTCATATTGAGCAATAAAATAATTGGTTTCGAATGACATCATTTGGGGCAACAAAAGTTATTCGAGAAAAATTTATGCCAAGTTTCAAGGGAAGTATATCGAAAAACAATTAACTTTAACCACCCCGTGCCTGATGAAAAATACGTTGGCAGCTTTCAATTGAAATGGTGTATCAATTGAAATGGCTTAAAGTACATTTGTAACTTGGTAAATTGACAAAAGCAGAAAGAAGTGAGTGTGTTTAAAAAAGTTGATGGTGGAATGAGAGTGCTGTGAGAAAGTATTTTGAGAGCAACATGGGTGAGCCAAATGGTGGTGCAAAAAATTTGGTATACAATATCCTATATTACATCTATTTATTATCTATTTCCCTTTGCAGATTCAGGGTCAAATATATCTATAGGTATCTTATAGGTTCCTTAATGCGAACGCGGGATAGTGACAACCAATTTTTGCAAATTTATTTTATGGGCGATTCAGCAAGACAAGTCGATCAGCGTACAACACTTCGGTGAAAAGACCAATTGTGGAACTACTCCAAATGTTTTTCTATAAGCACTACGAATTGGTTGCATTATTCACGACCGCATTAGACCGCATGTCATCAAAGCCGAAAAGACGCCTGTAGGACAACGCGCAAGACGTTTAAATGTACCAACAATGGATGAAGTGGCTAGAAAATAAAACTATGAATGTTGTCTATCATAAAGCGTTAGAATATATATTTATATATATATGTATATATATATAAATATATATATATATATATATATATATATATATATATATATATATATATATATATATATGTATATATATATATATATATATATATATTTATATATATATATAATATAACTATATATATATATATATATATATATATATATATATATGTACTTTTTTAAATTTTTTTGGACTCCCTAGCGATCACAGTTTTGTTCCGATTGGAATGATAGTTGAGTCTCTTTTGATATTCTAATGGTCAAGTTCGTTAATGGGTATAATCGGACGAGTGGTACGGGGGTTTAGAGGGAGGGAGAAACACAAAATTTGACTATCTCCCTTAATATTTGAAAAATCGAAAAATTTATCAGTTGTTAAGTTGTAGGTACTAAGTTTTACTGTAATTTTGTTTCTTATCATTTTTCTGTTTCACTAATATTTACAGAAATATTTACAATTAAAGATTAAAAGTTAAAATTCTAAATATCTCTGTTCACATTAGAGTTTGAGAAAAATTATCAAGTAATGAATTGTAGCAATCTTGATTTTCTACAACTTTAGTTCTTATACATTTTTCGATTATTCTAATATTAAGAGAGATATTTAATAATTTGTGTTTGTTTGACACGAATACATAAAACATATTTTATTGTACAAAATTTTCATTGTCGTTTCCATAGTAACTATAAACTATAATCGTTATACTTCGCTCTATTTTGGCTATTAATAAATTTAATTTTTGCAAATACTAAAATCATATCAGATATTATATTTCATTTTGATCACACTAAAATTGTTACTGCCCGACTGCAGTTCCTGTGTAACGAATTTTTTTGTGTGTTCTAGAACAAAAAAGTGGTCAAATTCGTTAATGGACAATTTTTACTTTGAAACAACGATTTATAATGTCCACATAAACCCCTATGATATGGGTGTCAAATGAAAGGGCTTGGTGAGCGAAACACAGTATATAAAGTGACGTTATTCTATATCCAATATGGCAGTCGCCGCAAATAGCGAGTTATAATTTCCACATTAACCCCTATGATATGGGTATCAAATGAGAGTGCTTGATGAGCAAAATACAATATGTAAAGTGAAGTCATTCTTAATCCAATTTGTCGGTTTCCGCAAAGGTGATTTATATTTTCCATATTAACCCCTATGATATGGGTATCAAATAAAAGGACTTTATTAGCGAAACACAGTAAGGATATATTTATCCAAATATAACGTTTTGCACGAAGCCTTTGGCTGTGTATATTTAAGCCTTTCAAAAAGTAGTGATATATAGCTTTCTTTCTCTTTACTTCATATCTTTCTTCTCTCTCGTGTAACGAGATCTACCAAACCTGACGTGTTCTTAATATTTCACTCTCAATCCTAGTCCACTTATTGACTATCGAAACACCGCCTAAGATCTTTTACTTCAAAAAATTTAAATTTATTAATAGCCAAAATACAACGATATAAAACGATTTATAAGGTGCTAGTATAGTTTGTAGTTTCTATGGAAATGACAATCAAAATTCACAATTCAAAATTGAAACAAAATTTTGATAAATTAATTTTACCCGATCAAAAACATAAATGTAAAAAAGGGCAGAGTTTTCGGGGAGATACTTCATATAATAGTTGCTTCTTAAAAAGTGATGATATCCCAATATAGAGCCGAGCTATTTATATAGTATATAGTAATTATATAGTATAGTATTTATAAAGTATAAAGTACATAAAATGAAAAAAAAAAATTTGTTGAAAAAATTTATTTCATTAGATTTCTCTTAGTACGTTTTTAAAAGTTTATATCGCGGCAAGTAATTTGTTTTCTTTTGATTCAAATATTTTATATTAAAACTTGCCGTGTTATAAAATTTTAAAAACGTAATAGTAGAAATTTAACCTTTCGACGAAAATCAACAAATTTTTTATTTTTGCGAATATGGAATTTATTTCTTTGTTTAGTCTAAAAACTACTATATACTTTTTCTAAATTTTAAAAATTATGTAGTCACGTTTTGATAATATAATTAGGACAGATGTGTTTTACATGCCTCAAAAGTCAAATTTTGAAGCACGAATTATAAATTCCAGATCTAAAAAGGAAATAATTTTAATTCTAATTTGAAAAATAATTGCAATAATAAGTTCTGAACAATGTAATCTTGAATTCTTACTTGTTTCCAAGAAAATGTACCTATTGAGGTTGAACTGATGTAACGTACAGCTTGATCATGGGGGTTAACCTATTGAAGCACATAAAGGCCGTGTTGAGACCGATCCGTATGTTTTCGGGGGCAATGTATACGGTCAACAACATCGTCACCTCACCCTCTTTGGGGAAATCTCCATCTTCCCACCAGGAATCGCTTCTGACCTGCTTCAGGGATATTCTATCCGATAAGATTTCGCTCACGACTATTGGTACACCATATGCTTAAAGATAACATACCCATACGCAGCACAGCATACCCTCCATCACCTCCTAAATCAGAGATAATGGTTCGTCATATTAACGACCTCCTGGAGCATTGTTGAACCTTGCCGCAGTGAGTTTTCTGCTCCGGCATTCTTAATAAAGAAGAGACTACAATGGTCTGAATGCAAAGGTGATTTTCGACGCATTCCCATCCCCGAACATCGAGAACATTTTTCAGAGCCTGACCGGGTCATCCTTCTACACGTCAATAGACCCAATGAGTGCCTTTTATCAAATAATGCTCTCTCCGGGGTGCCGGAAGTACACGGCATTTTCTACACCCACGGGCCAAAGTTCATTTAGAACCATCTGGTTCAGCCTGAGTATCAGCCCCCAAGCCCTGAATCGTTGGTTTTTCGGGTTATTCGCAGACCTCCGATACAGGTGCGTCATCCCATACTTCGATGACATCCTTGTCTACAGCTCCACCTTCGAAGAACACATGAAACATCTGGAGATTGTGTTCACCAGGCTCCGTTACTCTGGCTAAACTGTACGCCCAGACAAAATACAGCTATGTCTGCCGGCCATTAAGTTTCTGGGCCACGTAATCTCCGCATAAGGTGTCGCTTTGGATAGGTCAATAGTAGAGGCTGAATTGGACCTGCGAGTACCTCGAATATTAAACAATTAAGATCCTTTTTGGGAATGACGTCGTTCTTTTCACGCTTTTAATTCCACGTACGTCGGGATAGTTGCTCCCCTTAACGCGCTAAGAAAAAAAGACACGGTGTCACGATTGCTGCGGTATTACTACAGGATCTAGTCGGAGGTCGTAAAGCCATCCAGTACGCAAACAGGAAGTTAACCCCAGCGGAGGTCAAATATTCTGCTTACGAACCGGAGAGCCATGCCGTCGTCGGGCAACGGAGAAATTCAAGCACTATTTACTGGGCTCCCACTTTTTATTAAACACCGATTCGTCGGCATTATCTTGGATGATAAAACACCCAAAACAAGTTGGTCGTGTAGGAAGGTGATATTAAAGCTCTCCCGATTTGAGTTTGACATGGAGCACATAAAGAGTGCCATCCACGACGTAGCAGACGCCCTAACGAGGCTGTTCACCGTACTGTCAACAAATCCCGAAGAATGTCCCTTAGATGACCCCCAAATAATTATGACCGACGGACCGCCAAGTAAACTAACTCTATTGGACGAGGTCCCACAGACCTTTACCTCCCTGCAACGTCAGCAGGAAGAGGACACCGACCTGAAGCTCATCCTCGAGCGCCTAAGGGCAGGAGAGGAAGTCACAAGCTATAAGTTACAAGACTCTCTCTTGATAAAAATTGCAGGTAGGAATAGGTTGCGTTGGATCCCAGTGCCCAAAGCCATGAGGGAGATGTTACTGTTTTACTACCACGACAGTATCGCGTCGAATCATCCCGGTATAACGAAATGCTACCGAACCATAGCCCGCCGATTATGGCGGCCAGCATCTGTAGCCTCTTTAGCGTCAAAAAACCCCGATCAACCGTGGGACAGAGTTTATATAGACTATGTTAGTCCGCTAGTCATGACTAAGAACGGCTTCAGTTGCGTCCTTACGCTCTTGGACGGGTTCAACAAGTGGCTAGAAGCCATTCCAGTCAAGAGGACTACGGCCGCTAACACCATTGACTGGCTGAGCAGGGTATGGTTACACGTCGGACTTTCCCGAATTATCGTCACGGACAACCACACCGCGTTCACCGGTGAAAAATTCAGGCTTATGTGCCTGACGTGAACACCCATATGCCGTAGGGCAATTGGTCCTACAAAAAGACCACAGTGGACCTCAGTTCGGCGAGGCTAGGAAATTCATCCCTTGGTGGTCGAAACCGAGGATAATTCTTCGGTTCACGACCCCAGTCTCATGCGACCTAGAAGACGTCGAGACTAAGATTCGTTACAAGGCCCACATTGAAGACTTTAAACCGTACAATGACAGGGGGGGGGGCTTAATATAATATTGAAACCCATGTGGTATTCCATCCAGAAGCGGGGGAGAATGTACCGTTCTCAAAAGGTTCAGCGTTTATTTTCAAAACAAAAAAAGACAGATCTGTTTGTTGGAAGGTTTTGTACACATTATTTGTAGTTAAATAAATAATTTTTGACACCCGGCTCCATCACACGTGTTGAGTGGGCATGATAAGTGATTCCCACCATCAACACCGACTTCAACGGTCAGTCGAAATCCCCCATCTCAATGTAAAAAGTTAGACAGTTGAAAGTACTTATTTGGTTTTTAAAAATTTTAATATCCCTTACTTAATGAAAAAAATTTCGTGTATATTATTATTTATTTCAAAATTGTTTTACTCTTTTCTGATGAACTAACCAAATTGTTTTTTTATACAGTCGGATTGTGTTTTTTATTTCTCGTTTTAGCCTTATATTATATCATTTCATTTGATTAATCAAAGTGTTTATTTTTATATATTTTTTTTAGTGTGAATAAATTCGAGCAATATAAAACAAATGAATATTTAATTAGTTAATCAATAAAATACATACCTCAGATTTAAAAACGAAACACACTATTCACTCAAACTATATGTCGAACAGTGACGTTTGTTCAGTAAACACTTAGGGTACATTAATACAAACTTGCTTAGCTGAAAAACACCGTTTAATAAAAATACACTAAATTAAACTGCACGTATTTTGAAATGTTAAGGACGAAACCTAGTATTATTGTTGTTTGAATGGGATTTACTATACATTCATCTTCCACACATAATAGCTTTCACAAATAATATCTGCGCCTCTGAGGATGATGTGGGATTTTACCGTGTAAGTTGACATGCGGTAAAACTCTACATGTCACAATGATTTCGAAAAATGTCAACAGATTATACATTTTCTTCAAAAATTCGTAAAAGATATATACTGTACTAACAAGTATAGGAATAAATTATCAAAATTAAAATAAAATTTATTTAATACCCTAAACATAAAAATAAAACATATTTTATTCTTTGAAAATAAAATGAACATTTGAATGTCTGGGCTATTTTTATAACCGGAATATATAGATCGATATCAATGGCAACATTGATATATATATATATATATATATATATATATATATATATATATCGATATATATATACATATTTATGTATATATATAATACCATATATTTATATATATATATATATATATATATATATATATATATATATATATATATATATATTGTCGCCGTATCTTGACTCTCTTTATTCCTCAAAGGAGCGCTACCCGAATCGGCAAGATATTCCGATACTCGAAAAAAAAATAAAATAAAAGTAACAGGTTTTACTAAATATTTTCTAATTGGAACGACACGCTCATTTTTTTAAAGGAAAAAAAAATTAAATTATACAAAATTTTTACGAAAACAAAAACCTGATTTTATTTGCTTTCAAAAAAAATGTTAATCCAATCTTTTTCAACAATTTTTTTAATTTTTCAACACAATATCAATTTTCAACACAATCGCACGAATGTTAATTTTTAAATTGATCTGAATCGAACAACAGTCAATTATTAAAGTTGAACTGTCAATTATATACTGATTTTGATAAGCACTGGCCGCCGCTTTATATACCCATCAAGGGTCTTTCTAGAAATTAGGGTCTTTCTATTTACAATGTAAATAGCTCGGCAAACTATTTACTAAATAAAATAATGAGGGGTAAATTGATTAAATGTAAGAAAAAATTTGGTTGAAATTTATATCGTAAGTTTTCTCTTAGTATGTTTTTAAAATTTTATATAACGCGGCAAGTTATTTTTTCTGATGATTTCAAATATTTTAAAACTTGAAACCCCGCAAACTCGGCCCATTCCTACATGTTTTTGATGGGATATTCTACTATTGCATTTTTTTGTGATAGTACTTGGCTTGGATAAAAATTAATAAGATTAACTCCGGCAAGATTTTTAACTCTAGATAACGCAACATATGCTTGTCCACAGGAAAATATACAAGAACCTATATCCAAAAGTGCACTATCCAAACTTAACTCTTGACTTTTGTGAATAGTGATAGCTTAAGTAAGACAAATTGGAAATTGCTCACGATACACAAACGCGTGATAGAAAACTTCAAATTTATTTTTAATTGGTTCGAAATCATGTACCAAACCATGTGTAAATTTTATGCGAATTTTCTTCATTTTGTTTATGTCGTCAATATCTCGAAAGATTCGCTCCCCATTACCAATTGAACCATCCTAAACAACTCCTAAACTGAGATCAACATTTCTTCGAAGCATTACACTCGCTCCTATTTTTATATTAATTTTTTTCTCTAAACCTGCAGTCATAGATGAATCATCTTCATACTTACCTAATATTTCTCGAACTTTTTTAGAAAATGACTTTCGACATTCGACCTCGTCAAGAGCACTTACTTCTATGACCGGCTGTTTAATACGTCTTAACATTGCTTCATTAAGTTGAGCACACATATTTCTTGTTGGCAGTAAGCAAACTGTGTTGTCAGGTAATGATGAGAGTTGAACTGTCAATTCTTGAAGTCCATCATTAACAGAAGTGGAAGTAAATTTCAGCAATCTGGTAAATAATAATTTAGAATCTTCTAACTTTATAACTCCAAATCGTAGTCGACTCAACAGATTCATAAAAACATTATCAGTTTTTTGTCGCATGTTAACACGAAGTACTTCATAAGTAAATGATTTTTTCCACAAATTTGTAACACCTAATGAACCTATCAGATTATTTAAATCTTTAGCTGATATGTCTTCGAAAGGTGATTGTTCTCTGATTGTTCTCTGTTCTCTGTTGTCTGTTCTCTGTTGTAACAAATCACCAATTAACAAAATATGTTTTCCTCCAAACCAGCCATTTTCATTGTCAGAGGTATCAAATATTTCTATTAAACGTAAATTAATACACATAAGAGTTATGTTGGAAATCATTCACACTTCCTCTTTTATAATCATCATGTTCGATAAATCAGCTCGTAAAACTTTTAAAACTTGTTCTGAAAGAGGTTTATATTTATGTGTAAATCCATGTTCAACTGGTAGTTGTAATAACCTGTGGACAGTTAGCCCGTTAACATTAAACGCTGCAATCCCAGTAAGCGCAGTGACAGTCACAGTCTTTTTGAAATTTTTCGACACCCATTGTTCAATTGTATTTATCAGGTAACGTTTACCCGTACCCCCTATACCACTCACGAAAAGCCTATGAGTGTTCGAATTTTTGTCCAACGTTTCATGAATTTTATCATATATACGTTTTTGGTCTGTATTTAAATTATCAATCATCCCGTTCATTTCTTGATCCGATATATTTTTAATTAATCCAAAATCATCCATTGCATTAATTTCTTGTATTGGTTCAAATTCTATTTGATTATGCAGGAAAGGGGCCAGTTTGCGGGGTTTCTAGTTTTAAAATATTTGAAGTCATCAGAAAAAATAACTTGCTGCGTTGTATAAAATTTTAAAAACATACTAAGAGAAAACTTTACCCTTCATTAATTTTTTTAGAAAATAGTTTACCGAGCTATTTCCTTTCTTCGGTCCTTTCTTCCATATCATCACTTTTTACGAAGCAACTATTGTATGAAGTCTTGAGCTATTTACTATGTAACTAGCTCGGTCCTTACTCTCATATCAGCTTTTTTTAAGAAAGAACTATTACATTAAGGATTTTCCCGAAAACTCGACCCATTTTTACATATACGAAGCCGAAGGCTTCGCACAAAACCCTGCATTTATGTTTTTTGAAGGCGGTGTCAGCATCGAGAAATTGAAAAAATTTTGTCGTTTTTATTTCGAAAAAGGATTGTATTTATTTAAATTTTAATGTTCCACATAAAATTTATCCATCACATAAAATTTGGACACCGCCTCGAAAATAACAATAATTGTACATATATATTTAAAAATTTTTGATTAGGTGAACTCAGTTTGGCACAAGAATATGCAATTATTTTTTTACTTTTTATTGCATTATGGTTTTAGAATATTTCACTCGCTCTGCTCGCAAGGAGATTCCTTGACCCGTTGGCTCCGCGTCACAGAAAATATTATTACATGAATTGCAAAACAAGTTGAAAAAAAAAACTTACAAAAACTACATACCAGTTTTAATAGGGAGGGGGTTTGAGGGTTTTCTGGGGGGGGGGTATTTTTTGGGGAGGTGGGTTAAGGATGAGAGGTTTGGGGGGAATGCACATAGATGGGTCTCACATTATCTTTTTCAACGGGTAGTGATGGAGAAAAACTAAGTTTTTCGAATTAACCGATTAATTTGTAGTTATTCTGCGTTGAATGCGAAAAAACGCATCTTTCTAGCATGTAAAGTCGTAAATAGGTGATTTTTTGGGGGCATTTTTTCCATTTTCAAGGGGGTGGCGATGAAAAAATTAAACTTTTTTCGAATAAACCCATTAGTTTGAAGAAATTCTCCACCAAATGCGAAAAACCTCATCTTTCTACTATGATGTAGATAATGGAATTTTTCAAAGTATTAACTGTTAACTTTATTTCGGATCGCTTGGTGAAAATCCCATCATGTCAGCATGTATAGAACTGAAAAACGTAATTTTGGGAGGTGTTTTTTCGATTTTCCGGGAGGTTGCAATAAAAAATATTAAGTTTTTCGAAATAACTTCCTAATTTGTAGCTATTTAGCGTCAAATGCAAAAAACCGTTTCTAGCATGTATAGAAGGAAAAGGGTTGTTTTACGGGTGTTTTTCCCAATTGCGAAAGGTTGTGATAGAAAAATTTACTTTTTTCAAACAATTCTGTTATCTTGAACCTGTTCCACGTCGAATGGAAAAACCCGATCTTTCTATCATGAATAGAAGTGAAAAGGTCAGTTTTAGGGATGTTTTTCCCATTTTCGGAGGGGTTGCGATGTACGTAATGAAATTTTTCAAAATATTCTGTTAATTTGACGTTATTTCGGGTCGATAAGTGAAAATCACATCATTCTAGCATGTATAGAACAGAATAACGTAATTTTGAAGGATTTTTTTCCAATTTTCCGGTGCGTTGCACTGAAAAGATTGAAGTTTACCACGTCCTAACATTTTTGAATTTTTGTTTTTTTATTAATTTAATGATAAATTTGAAAAAATTTCTTTGTTCAAAAATTTTAACAATGAGGGCTACAATTTAACATGCAAAATACATTTATAGGAAATATCCAACCAATCAGAATGGAGTTGGATATACATATCAACGAATCAGATGGTATTTTATTATATATGATTTCTAATATTAAATAATTAAAACTAAAATTGTTAATATTTCCTTTTTTCCGATATAAATTTCGAGTTTTCGCAATTTTCCCGTCGGTTTGGGTACTAGATCTTCCTGTATGCCAAATATCAACTTTACAGGATACCTGGAAGAAGCGTAGAATTATGATTTATTAGTTGCCAAGAATTATGAGTGTTCCCGCGAATTTTGCGTTTTTGAAGTGAAATAACTTTTTAACCGTTTATTTCCTAACAAAAAGCAAAAACTTGTTTTCTTATAATTCCCTAAATATTCCATATTCGAAATCAGCACTGTAGCTCTTTTCGTTCAGAAGATATTTCCGGGTCAAATCTGCTTTGATATTTCCTGTAGTAATTGCACTGTAGTGAGTCCAAAAGTGTCCCTTAAACTCGGTCTTGCACACTACCGTACTTTAAATTATTACTATATGCTTACCGTGCTCTATATTTGATAAAAAACTGGACTGGTACTTTTAAGGTACAAGCTTAACTTAAAGTATACGTACACATTACTAGTTCTTCGTTCTTCACCAGCGGCGCCTGGTGTTAACTGCCGGTTGCCTGGGCCGCAAGTTGTACCCATGATCTATTGCTCTGGCCTCTACTTTATCCACACTTGGTACATCCCGTCGTCTTTCATCACTTCCATGCCTTTGACCCCCCAATCAATCTTGAAGTAGTTGGCCGAGTACCTCGTTCCCCACACTCAATATTCCCAGATTCCCATTGGCGGCGGTCCTTGCACTGGCCGGCTTCGAGAGACCTCTAAGTATCTTCGTGGGAGGCACTGTATCAAAAACATATATTCCAGCTTGTAAACTTCTCAGTACCCTGTAAGGTCCTTTCCACTTCGATGCCAATCCACTATGGACACCCTCTTCTTTACTGCAGAGCATTTGGTTACGCATCCAGGCGGACTCTCCAGGTTGATAAATGAGTCCCGTCTTCACTTGGTCGTTTTCTTCGGCATTGGCCAACATTGTTTGCCAAGCTCTTTCATCATTCTGTTGACATTCTTGGCCTCTCTCATTGACCCAATCTTGAATATCTTGAGGCTCTTCAGCTGTTTGTATCTGCCAATCCCCAGCCTTCTTCATTTCTGCCCCCAATAACAATTGGGCAGGCTTAAAACCAGTTGTTCGATTTAACGATTTCTTATCACAAACAATGACTTATGTACTTGTTGGTCCCAGTTTTTGTGTGCTTGGTCCAATAAATTCAAACGCAACAACATTTTCAATTCTTTGTTCTGTCTCTCCGTGGGGTTGGCTCTTGGATGGTACATTGCGTGGTCCGAATTTCTGTGTTTCAATCTTTATGCACTGCTTTCCATTCTTTCAATCTGAACTGGGGATCATTATCATTCAGTACCACTCTCGGATAACCATATCGACTGAATATTTCATCTTTTAGTACTTGTGCTATCTTCGAGGTCGACGAGGCCCCCAATGGAAATGCTTCGATCCATCTGGTGAAAAGATCAGTAACGGCCAATATATTCATCTTTTCACGTGATACGCGTGGATATGGACCCATCTAGTCGATGCTGACTACCTCCCATGGTGAAGTAGGACTTCTCATTGCAACTTGGTTTCCTGTTCAGTGGCTTTACTCTAGCACACGTATCACACCCTTTTACGTATCTAAGTATATAATCTTGCATCCCATACATACACGGCTGCGTATCTGACGATATGTTTCTCTCCATTCAGGGTGTGCTGCTTTATCACTGTCGTGGTATCTTCTTAGAAACCCAAGTCGGCATTCTTCGGGAACCACTGGCACTTCTTGTACCATCTGTTGACTATGGTACCAGAGGATCCCATCAGCTACGATGTAATTAGCTCTTGTTCTATCCACGTAGATTACTTCTCAGTGGACTATTGTTATCAACGATGTATCTTCTGATGACAGTCACATCACGATTTTCATCCTGCTATCGTCGAATATCGTCGAGTGTGGGTTTTTCCACTTCAATGACGTTGAGCGTTATCGGTGTTTTTACCCTCTTTTCAATCACCCACTCTGGAATGTCCTCCACTTCTTCATCTTCAGCCTTGTTCTGTGGTTGTCTGGACAAGGATTCGGCGGCTTGATTATCTTTTCCGGGGACGTGCATTATTTCAAAATGCTGGCTCCCAATGTCAATGTCCATCTTGATAATTTGGCTCTACTATACTTCGTTTTATTCAGCCATTGGAGCGCTGCATAATCCATGTATAATTTAAAATGCCTTCCTTCCAGATATCCTTGAAACTTTCTCAATGCCCAGATTATCGAGAGACATTCCTTTTCTGTTGAGGCGTACTTTTTTTCCGTGGGTCCAAGCATCTTGCTGGCGTAATTCATAATTCGTCTTGTCTTTCCATCATCTTTTATTTGAAATAATATAGCACCTAGTCCGACGTCACTAGCTTCCGTATTAAAACAAAATGTCTTCTTAAAATCAGGATGTGCTAAGTTCTTCACGAAGCTTCTGTACCAACCACATAATTCCAAAAACTGTCGTAGTTGTCGTCATGTTATTGGTACAGGATGATTGCTTTTTGCTTCGTTTTTTCTGCCTCTCTGTCAATGCCGTCTTCGCTCATAATATGTCCCAGGTATTTGACTTTGTTGCTACCAATGACCATTAGCTTGGTTTACAAAATAATCCATGTTGTTCTAGTCTTTCAAGTACAAGATTAGATCGACTGTAGATTAGTATGTCATCCAGTCAAACATGGCAGAAATCTGCGATGTATCCAGATAAAACTTCGTTCATTAAACTCTGGAACGTAGCTAGAGCATTCTTCAGCCCAATCGGCATGACCCGAAATTGATAGAAACCTCTTGGGGTGGTAAATGCTGTTTACTCTTTCGATTGTGGCTCTATCTCAATTTGCCAATAACCAGTCTGAAGATCCAATGTAGAATATATTTTTGCTCCATTGACTTTTCTCAACATTTCTTGCAGATCTGGAATCGGAAACGCCTCGCTCTTTGTAATGTCGTTGAATTTTCTATAATCGACGCACAATTGAAAGGTTCCATCCTTCTTTTTCGGTAATATGACAGGTGCGGCCCAAGGCGATGTGGATGGTTCGATATTGCCATCGCTATCCATCTCTTTAATCACCTTATCCAATACCCGTTGTTTTTCATTGTTGTATGGGTATGGTTGTAATTTAATGGGGGAATTGTTCGTGATCTCTGTTTTATGTGTGATCGTTTCTGTCCTTCCAACTTTGCCGAAAACGCTGGAAAGTCGCCGACTGACATCTTTTAACTGCTCTTGGTTCTCAAGGAGTTTTATTTGTAACTCGCCCAATGCATCGTTAATTGCTGCCAATTCTTTATGGGCTCCATATGGTTTTCTCCATGCAATGTGGACTCTTTTATCACACCCCAAGTAAATTATACTACTCCGGTAATGGATTCTCACACCATTTTTCATTAAAAACTCGTGACCAAGTATTAAGTAGTTCCGTAGGCCAGGTACAACCATAATTTCTATAGTGAAACTCATTTTCGATATCGTTAAATCCATCCACATTTTTCCAAGAATCTTGAAAGTATTATTACATCTGGCTCCACTCCCTGTACTATCTCGGACAGGGTGACAATATTGATCTTCCACACACATCAACTTGGTCTCCATTGTTAAATGAACAGGTAACAGGTAAAACGTCATCAATATTCCTGTCAGCGTGCACTTTTCTGAACAGCTGCACCTTCATATTTACGAACGCTTCTATCTTCATTCCTGTGGGCTGGGAAACGGTCATCAATTCTAATTCGGCTTTGGCTTTCCTTCCTATACTGTTGAAGAAGCACTCCACTTGCCATTTCCACTCATCGAAGGTCTAGCCCAACCCACGATTCATTAATGCCCAATCTTTGGCTGGTCCCGTTAGTTTCTTTGTAACCATCTTGATGCAACAATCTACGGGCAGATGCGTTTGTCGTACTAATGCCGTCGCTCTGTTCAAGAAAACTACTGGATCTTTTTGCCGGTCTACCACTAAATTTCAGCACAATTGACAGAAGCGTCGTCGTGTCTAATGCGGTGGAGCAAATTCGGTGGACTGCAATTGTGGCGGTATCTTGGCTCTCCTTAATCCTCAAAGGAGCGCTGCCCAAACCTGCAACAGATTCCGATACTTGGCAAAAAAAAATATATTAGTAAAAGTTTTACTAAATATTTTCCAATTGGAACGACACGCACGTTTAAAAAAATTTTAATTAAACAAACTTTTTACGAAAACAAAAACCTGATTTTATTTGGTTTTAAAAAAAATGTGAATCCAATTTCTTTTTCAACAATTTTTTTAATTTTTCAACACAATGTCAATTTTCAAACTTTGAACTCTTGTACAAATGCCAAATTTAAACTCAATAATTATCACACGAATGTTTATTTTTAACTTGATCTGAATCGAACAACAGTCATTTATTAACTTTGAACTGATCAAACAACAGTCAATTATATACTGATTTTGATTAGCACTGGCCGCTGCTTTATATGCCCGTCAAGGGTCTTTCTACAACACGGTTGTTGTTTTGAAGAAATATTTTTATTTAATTATATTTTTGCAAGGAGGTTTTTCGAATAATTTACTTTATCCACAACCATGGGCACATTTGGAGGTTCAGATTAATTATAAAATTAATTAAAAACTATAATACTTCTCCAAGGTTTGAACCAGAATGACACTACTCTTACTTGATTTTTAACTGTCCACTTAGTACATGCGACCACTGCTAATTCAAATTTATACAAAAATTTTACGATACATAGATTATTCATAACAGCATAATAACAAGTTTTTTGATTCATTTATTTTATGTTATCAAAAACATTCAACATTTATTAGACTTTTGATTTTTAAATTAAATTACATTTGATAATTTTTTGCAAAAAACATTAAATAGAAAGCAGATATTATTTTCTTTTCAATTTTCGACTTAAAAAATAACTTTGCTTAAAGAAAAAAAACAAATCGAAAATAGATTATTTTCTTTTTGCACTTAAAAAAAACTCCTTTTTCCAAAGAGGAAAAAATGTTTTCTTAAATATTTTTGGTAATAAAATTAGAACATGTGTTGGATCCAGAAAAATTATTCTCAATAATTTTCAATACAACAATATATAAATATATATCTTAATATATATAATTCTTCTGTACGTGTGTCTAACTCCTCCTAAACGGATGGACCGATTTGGATGAAATTCTATGAAATTATTTTATTAAAATTTTGTTTTAATTTCGAAGTGTCAATTTTGATTGTGGTTTCTATAGTAACTCTAAACAATAATCGTTATATATCGTTTTATTTTGGCTATTAATAAATTTAATTTTTGCACATACTATAATCATATCAGATATTATATTTCTATTTGATCAATCTAAAAGTATGATCGCTAGAGATTTATTTATGTAAAGAAATTCGAAGTAAAAGCAGCTCCTGCGTAACGAATGTTTTTTTTCCAAATGAATTTTTGTTTTTAAAAATGCCAGCAATTAGACATACAAACTTTAGTCGCAGAACTCGAAAAGCTAGAAGTGAAAGACATACAAGAGCAAGCCAAACTGACACGCAACGCGTAACGTGGAATGAAGTTGAATGGAATCGTTATCAACAACATAGAAATGCTGCGTTTAACCCCTATCGAGCTGCATTTATTATAATGTGGAAATCGATCACAGTTAACAGCAAATCGTTGCTATTGGACCAATGAACGTTGTGTGTCAATATTGGCATTTAAGTTAAAAAATGAAGCCCCTGTATTGGCGCGATTGGTACTGCCAGAAAAGCCACTACATCCATTGGTTTCGGGAAATGAGCCAGATTCTAAGCATTTTTTGACTCATATCGACCAATATTGGTTTCAAATGATGTCATTCGGCGTGTGGCGTTTCGTCACATTTGGGTTTTTAATTTTAATTTTATAATAAAAGTGAGTGTGAGTAAAATAAGATTTATATTGCACCGTTGACCCCGGGTGGAAAATTATTAAAAAAAAAAAAAAATTAAAAAAAAAAAGTCAGAATTCATAAGTTAAAACGAACCTTATAAAATAATAGTGTTAAATATATATACCAATGAATTATATCGCCGCACAAATGATTCGATTTATGAAAAACAAAACAATACGTAAACATGATATTCCCGCCAAAAATTTCGGTGACGACACCATGCATGATCCACCATTACATACGCCATATTTGTGTTTTGCTCGTAAGTCCGGCTCGCCAAAAAATCATTACTTGGCCAACATTCATGGTGATAACAGCTCTAAAAAAATTAATACATATAATTTAAAAGGAGAACAAAAAAATACATCAACGAGTTGCTACGTGAACAAATCACCTCGTGGCAAATTTTTCCACGGATCGATTGATGGTGGATTTGAATGATAATTGGATTTAGAATATATATACACACCCACAGTTACTGCTCCAACAACTAAATCGTCTATATTTCGGCTGCATATTTGCATCATTTATTTTGGATATATTGGATAATCGAATCATTTGTTGTAGGGGGTGCCTTCGAAAAGAATCCGTCACGTCGAAGGTAATATAATTCATCTAAAACTTAATTTCAGTACTGTTCATTACTCCACCCGGGAACGTCCAATAAGTTGAGGTTCATAAAACAAAAAAAAACATTTAAAACATTAGTTAAGTGTGAGAACACTTTTAATAATTAACATTTTATACTTAGCTGCTACGATAGATTTAGTTTCTTTTAACTTTATATCAGGATAGTTTGTCGATTCTTCAATCGATGTTGGGATCACATAGCTTTTAGTGAAGGATTACCACTGCTAATCTGCCGAAAACGGCATGAATCCAGTCGGTATTTTCTAAAAGCACTTGGAAAGTTTTGGTAATTCAGCGCATTACCGCTAGCAATAATCCAACGGCTTTCCAGGAAATCATCCACCATTGATTGAAGCGTCGACGTATCTTGATTCAATTTTACAACTTCAATTCTATAATAACATTAGCACGTGTCGTAATTTTTTTTTGGTTAAATAAACTTAACCCTATTTTTTTTATATACAAAGAATAAAAACACATATAAACTTTTTTTAAATAATAAAGGTGACGCTTAGTTCGAGGAATGTGAACAAAATCGAACTGAACGTCCTAAAATATGTTAACAAAAAATAATAATTTAATCACTTTAATCCCAATAATCAATTTAATCCCAACACATTAACTTTTTAAAAAAAACACAAACTAAATAGTTAAATCATAAACAAAAAAAAATAGTTTAACGATGACACCAATAGTTCGCGTTCAAAAGAATAGAGGCGCTCTTCAGGCATTACATCAAAATTGAGCTACAAATCGTCACCCGGACAGAGAGGCACACACATTTTTTTATTTTTTTTGCTTGATTTTTTTTTTTATCACATTAAATTTTTTTTTGTTATTTAAATTCAATTTAGAGTGTTTCGGTATCAGATAACCCCATCGACGACACTCTCAAGCCATTATACTTCCACTGCGCGACAACAGCGGGCTACTTTACTAATTGTGCGCTAAACCCAAGTCACAATAAGTAAGATGCCTCAGGCGCAACACTAGTTGTTCGAAAAAAATTTAAACCAAGTTTCAAGGTAAGTATATTGAAAAACAATAAACTTTTACCAACACACGTTGGCAGCTTTCAATTGAAATGGTGTATCAATTGAAGTGGCTTAAAGTACATTTGTAGCTCGGTAAATTGCCAAAAGCAGAAAAAAGTGTGTTTAAAATGTTGATGGTGGAATTGGAGTGCTGAGAAAGTATCTTGAGAGCAACATGGGAGAGCCACATGATGGTACAAACAATTCGCTATATTATTACATCTATATTACATCTATTTATTATCTGATTACCTTTGCAGATTCAGGGTCAAATATATCATCTAGCAGGTTCTTTATTGCGAACGCAGGATAGTAACTACATGTTTTTGCAAATTTATTTCAAGGGCGATTCAACAAGACAAGTCGATCAGTGTTGTGTGCACAACACTTCAGTGAAAAGAACAATTGTGGAAGAACTCCAAATGTTTTTCCATCAGCAAAACGAATTGGTTGCATTAATCACAACCGCATCAGACCGCATGTCATCAAAGCCGGTAAGACGCCTGCAGAACAACACGTAAGACGTTTTAATGCGTCAACAATTGATGAAGTCGTTAGAAAATAAAACTAAGAATGTTGTGTATCATGAAGTATTATAATAATAAACTATTTGTTTTGGAATAATTATTATTTTTTATTAACTATACCAATTCGAATTCAATATAGACAAATTGTGGCACCAATTCGAAACAAAAAAAAATGTGGCACCAGGTTTTTAAAGAGTACCACTCACGAATCGGATACGGCAGCTTGTTAACCTTTAATCTGGGTGGCAGGTCGGAAAGGTGGACACTCGTCTGATTACGGATAAACAAAATTACGAAACAATAAAAAATAAATTATTTATTCACAACAAAAAAAATGAAATATTTAACAGTAACAAAAAAAATAAAATACTCGACTTTTTTACAATAAAAAAAAAAAATAACTATCGAAAACAATATTACTTAACTACGGACCACAACGTGTTTACGTGAATCGAAAAAAAAACAAAATAAATAATAATAAAATTAAACAATACGAAAACAAAAATTTAAATTTAATTAGCAATGGCGATTTTAAAACAAAATATTTCACATAAACACGCTCACACGCAAAAAAAATACAACCAAACCTCGCTCGTATTAACGTTTCGGTAAAACAAAAAAATCCAAAAATCACGATTAAAATTAAAAAAAAAATTACAATAATGTTCAATAATGTTCAATAAAAATAATAGTTTCGCAGTTTAAAACAAAATGCAGTATCAACAATTCAACAGTTACGATACGAATCGTACGGCTTTCGAAATATGAATCTCATTATTAATTAATTATCGTTCCTCACAAAGTCCGTCACACGAAAACAAAAAACACAAAACAACGTTGATGTTCACATTCCTTAATATTTCTTAAAAATTATTTGTCACAAAATGATAATTTCAACACCGGGGTTGGACTTTGAATTATGAATTTTTTTCCAATATTCACTTGATTCACTAATTTATTTGGTGTGATGTTGCTGATACTATTTTGTGTTTCACCACCCCTCATTAGTTCATCCAATATAAAATATGCTTTTGCAAGTATCGTAAAATATTCTTCAAATATCGAACTCACATACACCACCAAAATCCATCCAACAACTCAACACAACGACGTACCATTTCCAATGTTGACAATTCATTATCATTTTATTCATCGGTCAACAGAAATATAACTTGCATATCGTTTATAAACACTTTTTAATTCTAATTGTTCATCGTAAACGCAACGAGTCCCAAACAATCATACACTTAACGATCAATACTTCAACAAGTTCCTTATACGGGCCTGTTTAAGTTTAATTACAAATACAGCAAGCAGTTGACGAGCGGCTGATACAGACCTCCACACAATTGACGTAGTGGGTGTTACATACCTCCATATAACTTCCATGTCGATGATCGATAATGGAGCGAGGTTGGTAATTACGTAATGTGTGCTAACTTAACACAAATAAAAAAAATAATCAATACAAATTAATTATAATTATTAATGTCGACAGCGGCCTCAGATTTCGAACCCGTCTTTTTCGTTTCAGGTGTTTTCAGGTGACACCAGCGACCAGTCGCGTCGAATTCACGTCAATAATCCAAAATAATTAAATATAAATATAAATATAAATATAAATATATATATATATATATATATGTATATATATATATATATATATATGTATATATATATATATATATATATATATATATATATGTATATATATATATACATATACATATATATATATATATATATATATATATATATATATATATATATATATATATATATATATATATATATCAGTGAGTTATCAGTATAAAACAATCGGGCATATATAGTCAGATGTCAAAACCGTTCGAAAATTTATGTTGGTCAAAGTCGTCACCAAATTGGAACTCGAATCAAACAACATCTGACTCATGTGAAATTTGGGAGAACCGAAAAATCGTGTATAACTACACACGTTATTGAGAACAACCACAAAATTGACAAATCGAATTTATAACTACTAAAATCGGTACCAAACCCCACTGATTTAGATGCATGCGAAAGTATCTACATTCAAGGATTCAGAAAACAGATACTGAATGTAGACAATATCCCAATTCCAAATTCTGAGTTAATAAAATTAATCAACACCCTCACATTGACAAAAACAACACCGCATGATCAGAAAAGGTTACCGTCAATAAATTGGTTGGACTCTTCACACACTTAATCCCATAATTGGACCGTCAATTCAAATAATACTACTGGTACTACTTCAATCAGATCATATGAAAGACAAAACTCTGTAATATTGTTGTGAAACACGCACCAATTAGCAGGGAGCAATACATTTTTGACTCCATATCCCAGAGATAAATACGGTTAGCTAATTCATACTGATGATGACTACCTTGTAGTCGAAATACGTATTTATAAACTACAAATGATTGTTCTAGGAATTGGGGCAAAATTTTTAATTTAACTTAGATATAGTTAATCAAGGCAACAAGCAGATTTTTATTAACAAAGTTCGGAAGGAAGTCATTGATGTAACACTGAGTACTTATGAAATCAGTAAAAACCAACTGCATTGGATCACCGACAAATCTTTTACAATGTGGAGGTGAGAACATACCATTGTAGTATACAATATCGGGATCCAAGGAGAACAAATTGGGACAAATATAATTCGACACTTAAGTTAAAACTCGTCCGAAATTCCGAAAAAAGTTAAAACAGTATTAGACATTGGGCTTATTGCATCTGAGCTTCAACATGCAATAGTTAACTCCTTCCAAGAAAACTGCCTGGAGGTCTCAAAAGACATCACCAAGTCCACTTGTTGGTGGAATGAGGGCCTCAGGAGTTAGAGGCGAAAGGTTCGCCAGCTATTAAACAGAGCAAAAGAGATAGGGAACTAGGATAACTACCATGAAGCCCTTACTGAACACAAAAGGTCTCTGGAGAAAGCCAAAATAATCTCATGGAAGAAGCTCTGTCAATATGTTGAAAACACTTCTGAGGGTGCATACTCCATCGTATCCCAGCGAAGAAGCCCGGTGACTCCATCGGGTCACTGCGTAAAACCGATGGTGAGAATACTAGCTCCGCAAAGGATACTCTAGAGACTCTGATCCGGGTTCATTTTCCGGATTCGGTAGCTGTGGACAGTGAAAATCCTTCTCAAGAGAAGTTTACCCAAGGCCTCCTACCGACAAACGCGGACTGGAGAAGAGTGGCGATTGCAATTAACCACTCAAAGATCGAATGGGCAATACACTCATTCGACCCCTATAAAGCAGCGGGACCAGATGGGATATTTCCAGGTCTTTTAAAAAAAGGAGCATAGCATCGTTTAACTATTCTTGGTCAAATAGTCAAGACAAGCCTAGCTAAGGGTTATATCCCAACAGTATGGAAGCCAGTAAGAGTGACCTTCTTGTCAAAACCGGAGAGGCTCGACTACTCCACGGGAAATGGTCAATGACCAATTAGTATGTCACCGTTTCTACAGAAATCAATGGAAATCTGCCTCATGCCACCCAGCACGCGTATCAGGAAAATCACGCAAAATCCTGTGAATCAGCCCTTCATAACCTAATATACAGGATTGAGGGGGGATTCGCGAGGAAACAAACCACCTTGTGCGTACAATTCCATGGTTGATTCCGCAAGTCTCACCAAGAACCTCAACCAAAAAGGATACTACACACAGGGATATGCTGAAGACATTCTAATTGCAACCCAAAGACCCTGTGGAGGCACAATCTCGGAGTCTAAGATTCGCACATGAATGGTGTATCAACCAGAAATTGAAAATAAACCCTGGTAAGACCGCACTAACTCCATTCACACAGAAAAGGAAGGTGGATAACATAATACCACCCATCTTCTTCGGTGAAAGACTACAGATCACAAACCAAAGATCACAAGGAAGCCAAATTCTAAGGAGTAATGTTGGACTCTAAACTAACATGGAACCCTCATCTGGAATACATAACAAATAAGAGCAAATTTTCTCTCATGCTTTCCAAGAGAGCATGTGGAAATTAAAACCCAAAACGATCCTTGGGTCTGGGGTCTATGGTCTGTATCTGGGGTCTAAAACCCAAAATGATCCACTGGCTTGACACCACAGTTGTTAGGCCCCTTATAACCTATGCTACTCTAGTGTGGTGGCCAAAAGTTAACCAGATTACAGCATGCAAAACGCTGTCCAGGATCCAAAAACTGGCCTGTATGTGCATCACTGGATCCAGGAGCAGTACACCTACAGCTGCCATGGAAGTTATACTGAGGCTGCTTCCGTTAAGCATTGTCATAATAGCTAATGCGAAATCCAGCGCCTATAGACTGTCTTGCAATAGTAACTGGATTAACAAAAATCAAGTTGGACGTCAACGGATCGTGGTAACATTATTATTACAATTATCTCAGACCCCGTCTTTGAAATGGCCACAGATATACTTCCGAAGACATACGTGGTCGGAAAGAGAACCACGCTATCTCATGAAAGGAATCGTTTGATACAGACGGATTCAATACTAAAGAAGGGACCGGGGCGGGAATGTACGGTGAGAGACCCAATGCAAACATAAGCCTCAACTTGGGAAAATATGCCACGGTCTTCCAAGCAGAAGTCTACGCTATACTGGTTTGCGTCCGTGAGAACCTACGTAGAGGCTATATAAACCAGAACGTATGTATTCTTTCGGACAGTCAAGCTGTTTTAAAAGCCTGCCTGGAACTGAGGTCACCTCAAGGGTAGTCAAAGATTGTCTGGAGGAACTTCTGAAAGTGGCAAAACGAAACAATGTTAAATTGATCTTGGTGCCGGGTTACAGAGGTTTCGAAGAAAACGAGAAAGTAGATACCTTAGCAAAGAAGGGAGTCGGTATACCCTTCACTGGCTCAGAGCCTATTTTAGGAATTCCAAGGACTGCCTGTAAAGAGTGATCAACGAGTGGTCAAATGCTAAACACCGTGATCAATGGGAAAATGTACCGCGGCAGCAGCTCGGGATGGTACTGCTTCATAATACAACCAAGAGGCTATCTCTCGATGCACTGAGGCTGAACAGGATGCAATTGCGGATGGTTACCGAATGCATAACCGGTTATTTATCCCTTGCGAAGGCATTTGCACACAATTTTACTCCATAACGGGTCCCATTATTTGGTCAGCGATAGGTAACTTTTTATCCATGTTTCAAATTTTTTTCAAGGTCAAAAAACTTTTTAACACCTCATCCATGGAATTTCGAAAAACAAATTATACCATCTAGTTGGTAACTAATTGGTCATAATTGGTCAGGTAGCCTCATTAATTGGTCAGCGATAGGAAACTTTTTATCGATGTTTTAAATTTTTTTAGCCTAGTTATTTAATCGTCGGTTGTTAGGCTAGAGAGGTTTTTTTTTTAAATTAAAGTTTGTTTTTAATTTATATTTTTTAATAATTGTAGTGTTAAGTGTATGAACATTTTTAGTTATTAAAAGAAATACATTAATTAACGGTTTTAAATATAAAATAAAAAAGTTGTGTCAATCTAGCCAGTGTTTAATGGCCATCTAAAAATAAATATAATTGTGTTGTGATTTTAAAGTGTTGAAAAAACAAAAGAACTGTAAACAAGTAATATGTGGTGAGCTTTACCAGTTATAAAAGTCAGAACTTATATATAAAGAACTCCGTGGCGCAGTTGGTAAAGTGATGGAGTTGTTTAAACATAACATAGTAGTACAAGTTCGAACCCTGCTGGAGTTGTACATCCATTGTCCATTTGTGAAAGAGGTCGCAACCGTTCTCGTGTGTGTATCTGAGCGCTATCATATTGTGTTTTAAACGTAAAATCGTGTACAAATAGACATAAATAACGTTAATTGTGTGAAGATAAAAGTGAACATACCGGTACCCAATACTGATACTCAATAGAGGGCAGCAGTAAAATGGAAGAAACTGTTAAAATCTTTCAGGTCATAAAGATGATCTATTAAAACAAAAACAAAATATGAAGGAGATGGAACAAAACATTAAAGAATCTATTAATAAGAATATAGACGATAAATTCAACCTCATCGAAGCTAAAACTAAACACCTAGAAATGAAAATTGAACAACAGCAAAAAACCATTGATATTTTAGATAAACAGGCTAGAAGAAAAAATGTAATTTTCTTCGGGATTGAAGAAAAGGAAAAGGGATATGAAAATTTACTTTCTATAATCCTGGATATAATAAATAATAATTTGGAAATACCTTGTCAGAAATGGAAAAATGAAAATGTGAATAGAATCGGGAAATATTCAGGGAAAGTGAGACCAGTGGCTGTTTCAATAACTACAACCAGCAGGAAAATAGAAATACTGAAAAAGGGAAAAATTCTTACTAATACAAATATATACCCGAAAGAAGATTTTCCACCTAGTGTGTTACAGAAACGCAAAGACATGCAGCAAGAGCTTGAACGCCACTGACAGACAGGAATGAGATTAGCTTTGCGATATGACAAAATAGTAAAACAGAAAACACGTGGAGCGGAACCAGATACACACACAGAAAGAAACAAACGACTTATGTCTATGTCACCCGAGGAGGCAGGGAAAGAAACTAAAAATTTTCTGACGAAGGGACGCCAAAAGCTTCTAAAAAAACAAGTCACAAACCATAACAAGCTTTTTACGCCCATCGCAGCTGAACTTGAACAACCGAACATCGTGAAACGAAGACAATCAAAAAAACTAATTAGTGCCTCTTCTACCTCTCTACCTCCTCCAAGCCGGGTGGTCACCGTGGAGAAGTCAGACCTCCTAAATCTTAAACAACAACAATCAAACAAGAACAATGATGATGATGAGAGTGTCATGCCTGAGAACAGTCGTTGACTACCACGGCTTTCCACGCACTCCTGTCATATGCCAAGCGTACAAGTTCATGACAGTTTTTAAAAGTGAAACTTTTAATTGTTTGAAGAAAATTATTTCTTCTGCGACCCCATTTTCTTCTTTCCTTCATGCTTCCAGTTAACACTACACTTTCAACACTTCCCACACGTATTATATGATCTAAGAAATCAAGCTGTCTTTTTTTTTATATTGTTAACTAGTTGTCGCGATGTATGCGCAATCTGTAGAACTTTCACATTTATTATTTTACTTGTCCAGGAAATTTTTAGAATTTTACGCTAAAACCACATTTCTGCTGCTTCTATTCTCTTCCACATCGCATTGCTAGTTGCCCAGCTTTCAACACCATAGAGCATTGTTGATCAAACATAACATTTTAATATTCTGGATTTAGTTCTTAGGCTTATATTCTTGTTGGTAAAGATTGACTTTAGTTTGTTAAAGTTTAGTTTCGCGAGATTAATCCTGTGTTTGATTTCGATGTCACATTTCCCGTCTTTTGTTAAAATAACACCTAGGTATTTAGCTTGATCTATATTTTTTATTAATTTATTGTACATTTTGAACTGAAAGTCTGTCTTTGTTTTACTGTTTGTCACAATAAGGCACTCTGTTTTATCTGTGTTAATTTTTAAACCTAGAACTTCACTCTCTTGTACTATTTTATTAATCATGTTCTGTAATTCGTCCGGATCGTCGCTCATGAGCACTGCATCGTCGGCATATCTAATATTGTTGATATTCATCCCACCAATATTGATTCCCCGCTTGTCCTTTATAGTGTCGAAGATTGTCTGGCTATACAGGTTAAACATACCGGGAGGCATAAAGCAGCCTTGCCGTGTACCTTTCTGTATGGAAAAAAGTTCTGACTTATTATTTTTATATTTTACTCTGGATTTTTGATCCCAATATAAATTTGAAATAAATTTTATGTCCTTGGTGTCGATTCCTAGTATAGTTAGCCGTTCAATCAGAGCTACATGGTTGACATTATCAAACGCTTTACTGTAGTCTATAAAACACAAATAAATTTCCTTGTTTACTGCAAGATATCGCTGTATGATGTTTCGAATAGTAAATATTGCATTTCTTGTTCCTTTTCCTTTTCTAAAGCCAAACTGTTTATCGTCCAAGGCAGTATTAATTTTTTTTTCTATTCGATTAAGTATTACGCGACTCATTATTTTTAGTATGTGATTTATTAGACACAGAGTTCGGTATTGGTCACATTATCTTGCGTTTGCTTTTTTTGGGATTGTTACAAAACTTGATTCCAAAATTTCTTCAGGAATTTTGCCTTCATTATACATTTCGTTTGTAATATCCGTCAATATTTCAATCCCTATTTCTCCAAGACCTTTTATGCATTCCACTTGTAGTTGGTCAGGTCCGCTTGATTTTCTATTGGCTGTTTGTTTAACTGCGTATTGGACTTCGGACTTTGTTATTTCAGGCCCCTCCAATTTTGATATTTCGGGTTTTGGTTCTCTCAGGGTATCACTATATAATTCAGTAATCTATTTACTCCATCTTGTTAAAATTTCATTATCGTCTAGGATAATTTTATTATTTTTGTCTAGAATGGCGTTACTTGGGGGGGGGGGCTATTCTTCTAAAAGCTAGTTCGTTGATTTTCTTGGCCACGTAGAACGGTTCTCGATGCCACATTGATTCTATTTCAGCGCACTCGTCGTTAAGCCATTTTTCTTTAGCGCTGTGACATTTACGTTTTATTTCCTTATGTATGTTTTTATACTCGTGTGGGCTGTGTTCTTTTGCTATTCTTCTCTTTTTCATCAACTTAAGAATTTCATGGGTAATCCAGGCTTTTTTCTTTTCATATTTTACCTCGGGAGTATTTAGTTCTTCCATAAAAATTTATTATTATTTCTCTTATTTATTTCCATTTATCGTCTATATTTTCTTCTGCTTTTATCTTTTCGTATTTTTCAGCCACCATTTTTTGATATTCAACTTCCTTACATTTCATTTGAAATTCGCCCAATTTACTTTGTTTCCAATTTTTTTAACATCCTTGGTTTTTTTGAGTCCAATTTTCAAAGTCAAATGTGCAACAACAGGAATGTGATCACTATTACAGTCCGCTCCTGGATAAGTTTTTACTGATTGGATATTGTTTCTAAATCGCTGGTTAATTGCTATGTAGTCTATTTCATTTTTTGTATAGCATTTAACATTTTTTGTATTTGGAGATTTCCATGTCCATGAGCGCCTTGCTGGTTGTTCGAACCGTGTATTGCAAATTACCTCATTGTTAATATTACACCAATTAACCCATCTTTCTCCCCTTTCATTTCTTACCCCAAGTCCAAAATTACCGACACTTGTATCCCCTTCTTGATTATTGTTACCAACTTTTGCGTTCATATCTGCCAGTAGCATATTTATTTCATGTTTTTTGCAGTTTTTCATTAATTCCTCTAATTGTTCGTAGAATTCTTCTATTTTTTCTTCTGGCTTTTCTGCTGTCGGCGCATATGCCTGAATTATATTTATGTTCGTAGGATAATTTTTTATTTTTACTAGCATCATTCTTTCATTGAAAAACCATTGCCCAGCTATCCTTGTAGCTAATTTATTGCATATTATTAATCCCACTCCTTTGTCATGACTTTCTCCGCCTGAATATAAAAAAGTGTAATTTTCTTTTTTAATTTTTCCATTACCTATCCATCTTGTTTCCGATATTCCAAGTATATTTTATTTCAAACGTTCTATTTCCATTATAACATTGTCGAGTTTTCCTATATCATAAAGGGTGCGCACATTCCAAGATCTTATTGTGATATTACTTTTATATTTCCTTTTATTTATGTTCTTATCTTTATCATTTGTCATTGCCGTGGGTTCCCTGGGCATTTTGTACAGCGGTGGTTTGCCTTTGCCTTCCGCCGGTTAACGCCTCTATAATTCTTTATTGGTTCATTTTCCGACGCATATCTCCTTGTCCCATCCTTTTGAGAAAAAAAGGATTAATTTTTTCTTTTTCCATACTGATTTTTTGGGATCCTGCTGTATTTGTTCCTTCTGTATTTCCTTATTTGCTGTATTTTCTTCGTCGTTATCTCTTGGACTTTTGTTAGTTGCTTCATTGTTAGCTAGTGGCATTTTATGTAGTTCTTCTAGTGTATAGCTTTTTCCACCAATTAATAGTTTATTCTTTCTCAGGCTAGCTTTTTGTCCTTTTTCCTTCACTTTCATTAAATATTCTCCAAGTTGTTTGTAACTGATTTTCGAATATGGATCTAATTTGGTTTTCAAGTGCGTATATATTGTTTTCCGTTTAGTTTACTCCAAAGACAACTATATTATTTTTCCGATTTTCATCTTCAAGATTATTGATTATTTTTTCTTGTATTTTAAGTTTACTTATTAATTGTTTATTTTCTTTTTTAATTTTATCGATTTCCTTCTTTTGTTGTAATATTAGTTCCTGCATTTTAATCATGATTCTTTCCTCCGATTTATGTATTTCACCATTTATAAGTGCCATTTGATTAAGGATTAGGTCTATTTTCTTCTCCATTTCAAATCAGTTTACTTTAAAAAGGATACACTTTTAAATCTTAAAAATATTAGTTTATTCCAAGACCAATAAAAAATGTTTATTTATTTTCTTCAGTAATAGTAATATTTATTAGCTGAATAACAGGTGAACACTTAATTTATTTTAATGTTTATAGGTGGTATGATTTAAAAACAGATTTTTTGCATAAACTTGTTGAACATTCTGACATTAGATTGAAGGCAATTGCAACGAAAAAATAGGGAAAGCTCAAGAAAATGAAGGAAATAGCATAGGAAAATACGCATACGGTAAAAGAAGTTCACATGGCCAGAAACTTGTTGGATTTGCACTCGAGAATGATTATTTCATCGTAAACAGCATGTTTCCTTGCAATCCACGCAAAAAATAGACATGACGATCATCAAACGGTCAACAACTGAATGAGATTGATTACATACTCACAAACCAACCGAAATACATTAAAAAGTTTGATATAATAAAAAATCTCAACTTTAATACTGACCACAGGATGATACGTTGTGAGTTATCCTTAGACTTGAAACCAAGAAGAAGAAAAATAAAACCTCTTGACTACACCAGAAAACTACCAACGATCCCAAGAGATGACGCTAATTACAGGGAAAATAAATTTATGAAAGCCGTTAGTGTGTCTACTGAAGTTCAAAACCAATATGATAAATTTGAAATAGAATTACAAGAGCTTCTGAAGCAGTTGCCACGCGAAAAGAAACAGTCAAATATCTATATCAATGAAGAAACAAAAGATGTATTAGAACAGAGGAAATAATTGTGTAGAAGAAAAAAACAACTGAAATCAAGTTCGAAATAACAAGAATAAGCAAAAAATTAATAGAAATATCATTCAAGAGAAAAAGACGATACGCCAAAAAACCTTCGAACAATTCATAAGTAAATCAGGGGCCCTACGCAAAGCTTATAAAGAGCTGAGCGACAAGTCAAAGTAGACAGCGAATATGAAAAATAAACAGGGAATTATGCAATATAGACGTCGGGGATATTATAAAGAAAGCAACTAACTTTTACGCATAGCTCTACAATATTAACAATAACACGTTCCCTTCAGAACTTAACCGAACGACCACTACGCAGTTAAGGACACAGAGACACCAAACATCCTCATATCAGAAATTGAACACGCGATAAATACCCAAAAATGACAAAACCACAGGAAGCGACAACATTGCCAATGAAGTGCTAAAACCTTTATCAATTTCACGCTGAAACCTCTGCAAATATTATTCGCAACAACATTCTTAGAACAGAAACCACACCAGAACAATGGTCAAAGTCCATAATTATATTACTGCACAAGAAAGGGGACAGAATTTATACAAAATATTCTCAAAAATAGTTTTAAGCAAAATAACAAATTGTTTCTAGGAAAATCAACCGCGCGAACAAGCAAGCTTTCGCAAAGGATTCTCAACTGCAGATCACATACAAGTCATAACACAGTTAATAGAAAAAGGCAAAGAATACGGAAAAACGTTGTATATGTGTTTTATAGACTACATGAAAGCCTTCGATTCTTTATATTTTGAAGCTATATGGACGTCACTGACACAACAAGTCGTTAACCCAACATACATAAATATAATAAATAGTAAAATTTCAAATTCACCTCCTTTACCTAGATCAGTTTTTTGTATTATAAATACGTATTTTGACCTGCAATGTAGCCATCATCAGCTAGTCGTACTTTACTCTTTGGCAATTAGAAATAGATATAAATTCGAGATCAATAGACAAAAATAAATAGAAAATTAACTAAATTAAAATATACTGGATTTAAAATATAATAAATTTTAAATTATATTGAAATTACTCTTGTTAAAATTTCCTTCATTCACATTTATTCCTGTTAATTTTACTCTTATTAAATATATTTTACTCATATATATGTTCGCCCGACTTTAGATGCTATTCTAAGACTGCACCTGATTGGTGCTGAGTTATGCCTTGAGCAGAGAACAGGTTTTTGTATGTTGACATCTTTAGACATATAATAATATAACAAATAGTGTCTAGTCTAAATATTACGCCAAAGTTCGGTTAGAACGTGAAGGTTCAGAGTTCGCCATAAAGAGGAGTGAGACAGGGAGACCCACTCTCGCAAAAAATCTTTTCAGCAGTGCTCGAATCTGTTTTCAGATGTTTGGATTGGGAAACGAAAGAAGTAAACATAGATGGAGAATTACTGAACCACCTGCGATTCGCAGACGACATCGTGGTATTCGCTGAAAGCGCTACAGAACTTGAGAACATGGTCAGAGAATTAGCATTAGAAAGCCACAAAGTGGGACTGTCACTCAACACAATGAAGACAAAGATTTTAACCAATGGAGACCCGCAAGATATTGTTGTAGAGAACGAAAAAATATGTAAAATATTACATTTATCTAGGACAATTAGTATCTTTTGAAAATAGTACTGTAAAACCAATGGAGACCCGCAAGATATTGTTGTAGAGAACGAAAAAATATGTAAAATAATACATTTATCTAGGACAATTAGTATCTTTTGAAAATAGTACTGTAAAAGAAATACAACGAAGAATAACTCTAGCATGGAAAAAATATTAGGGCTTGAGAGAAATAATGAAAAATAATATAATAGAAATATAAATATAAATATAAAGAAACGAGTCTACGAATCCACTGTATTACCATGCTTAACATATGGTTGTCAGACGTGGTCATTAAGAAAAGAGGACGAAGAAAGAATTGCTTTATGCCAACGTAAAATGGAAAGGAGCATACTTGGAATAAAACTGTCTGACAAAATTCGCAACAGTGACATCAGAAGCAGAAAAATAATAATAGATGTAAGAAAAAGAATTCGATTACTCAAATGGCACTAGGCAGGACATGTTTGTAGGATGAATAACAGATGGACAAAACGTTTAACAGAGTGGGAACCAAGGGACAGGAAAGGAAAAAAGGGAGACCAGGTAAAAGATGGAAAGAGATTTTCACCCAAAAGTGTGGTAATCGCTGGATGCGAATAGCTCGGGAAAGAGATATTTGGAAAGGTTAGGAGAGGCCTACGCCGTAGAGGCGACTTCTACCAGCATATACTAATATTTTTTATATACACATATACACATATAGATAGAGTTTATAAAAGTTAATGTTAAAAAAATTTTCTGTTAAATTAAGTTAGTAGTATGTCAATAAAGCTATTTTTATTCATTTTATTTTATTTGTTAGGCTAGTATAGATAATTGTTCAATGGCATTAGAAAATATGGCAGGATGCTTTGTATAGATAATTGTTCCTTGGCATTCGAAAATTGATGTATTGAAATATTGTAAATAACTTTTTTTCGCTTTATCTCCTAATATTTTTTAAGTAATACATTATAGGTTTAATTTTCATTATTATACTTTTATTTTAGCTTTTCTCAAACGAAAATCACAAATTGGATTAATGAAATTAAGCTATTTGATTCGTTTTAACGATTACATTTATATGTCGCAGATGCTTTGTCGAATCCGTTGTTTTACAAAACCGCTAGTTGTTTAACAACTCCGTTATGTAAAACAACTGAACGACGTTCAGCTGGATTGTCATTGCGATAGGTTTTACAAAACTGCTAGCCACGTTTAGACGTAATAGCTTCTCTGTATCAAAGGGCGTTTTGATATAGGAAAATATATATAACGCCTTTTAGTGAGGGGCCCAAAAACACGCAAACCCGATTAACTCGGGGTATGACAGACGAAGTCAAAGATTGTAGTATTCGGTTGTAATAGTTACCTAATTTAATTTCAATAATTCTTTACACTTTATCTAAAATATATAGAACTTGTAAGGAAAAAGGACCTTTAGTAATGGGAATTCCATTAGCCCGTTTACAATAATTGGAAGCTATGAATTTAAGACTTAAACAATATAGACTGCTTAGTAATATAAATAGTAATATTAATAATAATGATATTAACTAAAATCTACAATCTGACGGTTCATTTCACGTTGTTTTACATAACGCCTAATCGTTGACCCGCTGCATTGCAAAACGTTTAATCAATATTACGTGTTAAAGTTCAGTACTTATGTAAAACAACTAGCGGTTTTGTAAAAGAGAGGATACGAAATCCATCTACCACATTATATATACATATATATATATATATATATATATATATATATAAATATATATATATATATATATATATATATATATATATATATATATATATATATATATAAATATATATATATATATATATATATATATATATATATATATATACTAGCTCACCCGACAGACGTTTTTGGAATAATAATAATTTTTTATTAATCATACCAATTCGAGTTGAATATTCATAGTTTAGACAGGACAAACTATGAATATTCAATTCGAATTGGTATAATTAATAAAAAATTATTGCTATTCCAAGAACATATTGTTTTTATTTTAATACTTTATGATACCTATACAACATTCTTAGTTTTATTTTACCGACTTCATGAATTGTTGGCGCATTAAAACGTCTTGCGTGTTGTCCTGCAGGCACTTTATCGGCTTTGATGACATGCGGCCGTGAATATTGCAACCAATTCGTTGTGCTAATAGAAAAACTTTTGGAGTTGTTCCACAATTTTTCGTTTCACCGAAGTGTTGTGTGCATAACGCTGATAGACTTGTCTTGCTGAATCGCTCATAAAATAAATCTGCAAAAATTTGTAGTCACTATCCCGCGTTCACAATAAGGAGCCTGTTAGATGATACATTTGACCCTGAATCTGCAAAGGTAAACAGATAATAAATAGATGTAATATAGGATATTGTAAATCGAAGTGGGGGGTTGCGATGTAGGAAATGAAATTTTTTAAAGTATTCTGTTAACTTGACTTTATTTCGGGTCGATTGGTGAAAATTCCATCATTTCAGCATATATAGAACTGAAAAACGTAATTTTGGGGGGTGTTTTTTCCATTTTTCGGGAGGTTGCAATAAAAAAAATTAAGTTTTCCGAAATAACTTCCTAATTTGTAGCTATTAAGCGTCGATTGCAAAAAACTGCATCTTGTTGCATGTATAGAACAAAAAGGTTGGTTTTGGGGCTGTTTTTACCAAGTTCGAAGGGTTGTGATGGAAAAATTTACTTCCTTCAAATAATTCTGTTATTTTGAAACAGTTCCACGTCGAATGGAAAAACACCGATCTTTCTATCATGAATAGAAGTGAAAAGGTCAGTTTTAGGCTTGTTGTCCCCATTTTCGGTGTGGTTGCGATATAGGTAATGAAATTTTTCAAAATATTCTGTTAATTTAACGTTATATCGGGTCGATTAGTGAAAATTCTATCTTTCTAGCATTTATAAAAAAGAAAAACGTAATTTCGGAGTATGTTTTTCCAATTTTCCGGGGGGTTGCACTGAAACAATTGAAGTTAATAAATAATAATTGATCAATGCAAAATATAATAAAAAAGTTAAAATGAGAATATAAATTAATGTTTATTACAAAATTACAAAAAAAAATCTGTACACAATGTTCACCCATCCAATTACTGATTTTAACTAACGTTGCTTAACTTTTAAATGCTATATGCCAACTGCTGTATACAACAAGCCAATTCACTATTATAGGTTAAAGAAATTTTTAGTGATAATATAGTTCATTGTGTTTTCTACATGGATGTTTAGTTTTAAATGGTCTAAAACAATAATATTAAAATACCTAAGTGTCATCCAATCAGATAGGACTCTATAAAAATATCAACGAATAAGATAAATGTATGCGTTCTAATGCTAATTTAATTAAAACGAAAATTGTAAAAATTTCCTTTTTTCCGATACAAATTTCCAGTTTTCGCAATTTTCCCGTCGGTTTTGGTACTACAGTTAGCTACATGCCAAATATCAACTTTACAGCATATCTGGAAGTATCGTTGAATATTGATCTATTAGTTACCAAGAATTGTAGGCGTTCCCGCGAATTTTGCGTTTTTGAAGTGAAATAACTTTTTAACGGTTAATTCGTTAACGTTGATTGAAAAAATTGTTTCTTATAATTCCGTAAAGTATCTATATTCGAAATATCAACACGACTAAAAACGACTAAAAAACGACTCTAAATTAAGGTGTAGTAATAGCAATGTAGTGAAAAGTCCGAATGTCTCCCTAAAATCTCGGCTTTACGCACTACCGTGCTCTAGATTATAATAATTTTTATAAAAAAAAAAATATAAATTTTATTCTAATTTCTTGTTTTACTTTTAGAAGACCTTGGTGTTGTGAATTCGATATGTGTGTTGATAAAAATTATCTGTATTCTAGTATAAAAAGGACATCATGGTATGCAATTATTTTAGTTCTTAAATATTATTCAATCATGGAAATTTTAAATATACATTCGCTTTTAACAATGGAACAATTCACTGTTGAATTGGAAAAACACGATTTTATTGTGCGTAAAAAATTTTATAAATCAGCTCCAGAAGCTGTACTAGTTGAGCTAGTAAATAACATATTACAAAAATATTCATCATTGGTAGATGAAACATTTTTTAATCGAGATAACTCACTACAATATTTAATTAAGAAAAACCAAACCAATAATTGTTTATTGATGGCTTGTTTAATTATTCATAAAAAAATTTATTGTGAGTGGTAAAAAAATCATTTGGAGCCAGTTTGTAGAGTAGCATCCGCAGAATTTAAAAAATTTTGTTTTTTTAAAACATTTATCGAAAAATAGATTTGAAAATTATGTGAGTGAATGTGTAGATACAGCAGTATATTTTGCTGTACCTGAAGCACTAGAAAATTTATTCATTTATTGTAAGTTAAATAAAATTAGAATAGCTTTTCACACAAAGTTACTCAATAAAAAAAAAATTTTGTAATTGGATTCTGTAAAATATCGAACGTGCAAATGGTCATGTGTAGGAATTCGAATGTGAAATGGTCAAAGTGTAGGAATTCAAGAAAAAATCAAGATTCAACTAGTTTTCAAGGTCTTAAACCAAGTGAAAACCCAGATGATTATTTAAAAATTAAAAAGTTAATTTCTACTCATTTTCAATCATAAATATATTAATAATATATAAAAATTGCATAAATTTATTGTATATTAAAATAAATATTATTAAAGAAATAAATTACTTTTTTTTTTTTTATAATTACCCCTTCCTTTTCAGAATTTACCTATAAAAACATGGTGTGTATAGGTTATTCAATTTATACTGTTGAGTGTTTTCATGTAGTAAAAAAAAATAAATAAATCATGCATTATTTTGATAACAATTTTATATTGTTTCATATCGTTGGAAAGTGCATCTATGCAGTTCCATGATCATAAAAACCCAGTTCATAATCATATTGAGAACTCAGATTTCCAAGCTGTAAGTAATAATGATTTTTTTTAAAGAAGACTTATAATAATTTCTATATGAATCAACGAGGATTTCGAGTTCGTAATATGACTTCAAAACCAAATATAATAGAAGACACATTGAAATTTTATTATAATAAAGCATCGAAACCTGCTGCTGGACAACAACCAGAAAATATTCCCTGGCATCAACCAAAACCAGAATATATTCCCTGGTATGATTCAAGTGAACCGGAAATTGCATTATTTTGATAACAATTTTATATTGTTTCATATCGTTGGAAAGTGCATCTATGCAGTTCCATGATCATAAAAACCCAGTTCATAATCATATTGAGAACTCAGATTTCCAAGCTGTAAGTAATAATGATTTTTTTTAAAGAAGACTTATAATAATTTCTATATGAATCAACGAGGATTTCGAGTTCGTAATATGACTTCAAAACCAAATATAATAGAAGACACATTGAAATTTTATTATAATAAAGCATCGAAACCTGCTGCTGGACAACAACCAGAAAATATTCCCTGGCATCAACCAAAACCAGAATATATTCCCTGGTATGATTCAAGTGAACCGGAAATTGATCAACCTAATGAATTTATTTCATGGAATAGTTCAAACGAATAGCAACCTGATCAACCAAATGAATTTATACCATGGAATGGTTTAAGTGAACAGCAACCAGAACAGGATTATTTTCAACTATTTTTGCAGTTTATAGAAAATATGAATTCATCATGTCAATATTTATCAAGTATTGAATTGAAACTTAGACAAAACATTAAAAAAAAAAAAATTTGTAAAAATTGTAAGCGTTAAAAAATAAATTCAACATGTATTTTATTTCTATATTATGAAAAAATAAAAATGCAACATGTATTTTTATTTATGAATTATGGAATAAAAAAAAAAAAACAAGGTCATTTAAAAGTTTTTAATATATATTTATAATATTTTAACATATATTTATAATATATATATTTATAACAATAATAATATTAATAATAATCCCTCCTGTGGGTCCACCTTGTCGTGGTGGGAGGGCCTAGTACCTAGCCTGCATGCCAGCAGAAGGGGAAGCTAACGGATCCAAACTTCCCAACGTTGGGATCAGTGTGCGGATGTCGCACGCTGTCATCCTCGTCATCGTTGGTTTCGGTGTGCGGTGTTCGTGCACTGTCACAACATTACTTGTCGGTCACGTCATTTGGCCGACATTGTCTTCGTTGAAGACCCCTAACTGGCGGTCCCGTGCATCCCTGCTGGAAGTGGTCGAGAGGAGCTGAGGTTGGGGCCTCAGTTTTTCCGAGATCTGATGTGAGCTTGCTCTGCCGAGGCTCCTAACTGGCGGTCCCGTGCATCCCTGCTGGGAGTGGTCGAGAGGAGCTGAGGTTGAGGCCTCAGTTTCTCCGAGATCTGATGTGAGCTTGCTCTGCCGAGGCAGGGTGTGCGTAGGATAGTGTCTTTGTAGGATAGTGTGCAATGGATGCAGAGATCGGAATCTGCATTGCTTCGGGCGAGTTCCAGTCCGTCCGCGTATTAGGACTGGAAAAGTGGAGGTCGGGCCTCAGAGTACTGGGGTAGGGATATTAAAGTCCGAGGGTATACCCGTTCCCGGCTATTCCAACCCGCCCCTTTGCATACGATGGCTGGTTTAAAACTAGTTTATGGAAAAACCAAAAACCCAAAACCAAACGAAAATACCACCATCCGTAAAAAGGAGGCACGGACGGCGTCCCGGTCATAACCAAAACGTTGAGGGGACCAAACCCCCCTAAAGATAAATGGATATTCCGCGGGAACTTGGCATTGCTTCCAGGGTCCCAAAGGCAAAGTATTGTTAGGTATTTTTTGATTAAGAGAAAGGGTGATTCAAGCGACTTTAAGTCGGTAAGCCATTTTTTAATAGCGAAAAAATTGTACGAGGCTGTGGAACGTCCTAAAGACGTTAAAAAAGTTAACAACGGGTTGTTGGCCGAGACATTCGGCGGCAAAGCTATAAATGAAAAGCTTCTATGTCTGAAGAAGCTTCTATGCATGGAACTTTCAACAGTTCCCAGGGGGTGATCTATTGCAGAGAACTCATGATTTGCTCCATTGAGGGCATAGTCGAGAATTTGTCCGACCAGGGAGTAATTGAGGCGCGAAGGATTAAGTGGAGGCAGGATGGTGAGTTGAAAGACTCACCTCTCCTCCAACTTACCTTCAGCAAAGTTGACTTGCCAGCAACCATCGACGCTGGCATTCACAAGAAAATCCCCGTGTGTCCGTACATTTCAGCAACGATGCGATGCTATCGGTGTCAAAGATACGGGCACACGGCAGGTAGATGTGAAAGGCCTCGTATTTGTGCCTGTGGGGAGACATTGCACGAAGGAGATCGTGCAATGAGCCTATAAAATGCGTATACTGTGGGGCCAGTCACTCGGCAAAGTCGAAGAACTGCCCCAAATACAACGAAGAGATGGCTATTCAGACATTGAGAGTTCTGGATAAGCTCACATATCCTGATGCACGCAGGAGGGTAATGGGCTCCGGCCCTCGCTCCCAGCCTGCCGTCTCCTATGCCCGCGTCACACCAACTCCCGCTCCTTCAGCTGACAGCTCCTTCAATTTTAAATAAATAAAAAATGAAGGCCAAGCGTCAGCAAGGCCACATAAAGTGATTATAACGTGTCCGGAGGGCCTTATTCAGGTTCCTCCAAAAAAAACCACGAAACGTGAGAGGGAGACCCTGAAGACAGACGTGAGAGTTTCGAAGGTGGCAACCAGTAAGCCTACCTCAGAAGAGAAAAGAATGGAGGTGGATCGTGAAAAGAATCCACTTCCATCTTCATGACGGAGTGAGCCGGCTCTGCATGCAGTCACTTTCTCTGATAAGGAGACGACCAGAAGAGATAAAAGAGGCTGGCAATTTCCGGGAAATTTCGTGCCCGCCCTCCTCAAATTGGATGGCCGTATCATATCGCAGCGTGCCGAAATCGCTGAGTGTTTAGCGGAGCATTTTGAGCGCGTCTGCAGCTCCCAAAATATGACCCGGATTTCCTGCGGATCAAGATGCATCACGAACAACATGGTGTTTATTTTTTTGTCAGATGAATCCCTCCAGTATAACAACGATTTTACAATGCAAGAACTACTGGAGGCGCTAAAGGGGTCAAAAGATACATCACCTGGCCCCGATACAATACATTATGCCATGATCCAGAATCTACCTTATCCTGGTAAGTGCGGATTACTGGATCTATACAAAAATATTTTTCGGCAGGGCGTTTACCCTCAGCAATGGCGGGAAGCTATTATTATCCCGCTGCTTAAAGAGGGTAAAGATTCATCGCAACCGTCAAGCTACCGTCCAATATCTTTGACTTGCTGCTTCAGTAAGATATTGGAAAACATGGTGAACAGACGTCTCGTCTGGCGGCTGGAAATTAATAATCTGATAAGTAATTATCAGACAGGTTTACGCCAATACCATTCGACGACGGATCAACTTGTTCGTCTTGAGAATGCCATTCACGACAAGTTTCTCCGGGGCTATCACGTTGTGGGAGTGTTCTTCGGCCTGGAGAAAGCATATGATATGACTTGGAGGTATGGCATTCTCAGGAAGCGCATGACTGGTGTCTAAGGGGATCTCTGCCTCAGTTCATTCAAATTATTTTTTTTTGTGACCGCAAATTTCGTGTCCGGGTGGGTGGCACTGACTTTGGGATCCATTCCCAGGAGAATGGTGTTTCCCAGGGCACGACGATTAGTGTCACCCTTTTTGCTATTGCGGTCAATCACATCGCAGTTTCAGCCCCGATTCGTCAATGTCTGTATGTTGATGGCCTTGTAATTTTCTATGGAGCTCCATCAATGGATACAATTGAAACGAGACTCCAGCAGGGCATCAACAAAGTGGTGCATTCTGCAGAAAGTGTTGGTTTTCGGTTCTCCACAATTAAAACTTAAAAGTGGTCCATTTCTGTAGAAAACGCAAGGCACATCCAGATCCGATCCTTTACTTAAAGAGACATCCCGCCTTGGATATGCCGACTCTATTAGGTTTCTGGGACTTGTCTTTGACAAGAAATTAACGTGGCGTCCATACCTCCAATCCCTGGCAGCTGAATGTGCTTAAGGGATTGGCTGGTACATTTTGGGGTGCGAACCGGGAGATGCTACTACGGCTCTGTTCATCGCTAGTTCTGCCCAGGATGGATTATGGCTGTGTAGTATTCTCCTCCGCCCAGATGTCAGCGCTCAAAATCCAAGATCCTATTCACCACGTAGGCATTAGACTTGCTACAGTGAGCGCCTGCTCCTCAATTATGTTACGGGGGTATGGGCTTAACCCAATAATGTCAACTTCCCGGCTCTCTTCAGAAAATCCAGATTTCTGAGGAGACTTTATGAGAGACGTGCCACGGTCACCAGACCTCTGTCCGTTCGAATGCAGGAGCTTTTAGAGAGTCTTAATTTCGAATTCACTCAGGTACTTCCCTATAGTTTTCATGAAGTACCTCCTTGGCTGATCCCAAAGGTAAGGTGCCGCTTTGACCTGGCTGGCCTCCGTAAAGATGAGACCAGTTCCCAGTACTATCGGACCTGCTTTCAACAAATTATCAGCGAATACAATGACTCTCTGTGCGTGCATACGGATAGATCTGAAACTGTTTCTGGTATGGGGAGTGTAATTGCCATTGGCAATAGCTCGCACACTTGGTCACTCTCTCCACAGGCATCCGTATACACTGCTGAACTATATGCAATTTTGCAAGCCCTGCGACATTGTGAAGAGTTTTCGAACCTTCGCAATACATTCCTCATTTGTTCCGACTCTTTGAGCGCGCTGCAAACACTTATGTGCACGCTTTCAAGGGACCCTCTGGTGCAAAACATCCAAGCGATACCCCACGTACTCCAGCACATGTCCATCGTTTTAGTATGCACGCCTAGGCACGTGGGTATACATGGGAATCAGGTGGCTGATGAAGCTGCACGGGTCGTGGCTGATTATACTCGTAAATATAACATACACTTGAAATAAAATATATTTAATTAAATTATGTAAATTTTAAAATTAAATATCACTTACTTTGAGGGGGTTATTTAACTATTCTCGTCAAACGTGGCGTTGGAACATCGGAAATGCCCAGTTGAAAAAGATTTTTGGATCCTTATAATCGAAATTTGTAATCATAACAAGCTTCACACGACCTTTGTGTTGCACTTCGATCATATCTCTGATCAGATGACGATTTACCCTATTTACTGTACCACCACCTTGTTTAATAAATTTCGATCGAAGTCTGGGAAGTTGCCGCTGATATGATTTACATAAACCAATATCGGCCTCAGGACGTAGAGGATTTTCCTTCTTTGCTGCTAATAATTGTCTAAATAAACGCAAATTTTGTTAATTTAACAGTATCCATAGTTCAGCTTCCTCTACCGTCCGAATAATTTTCATCGCCTGTTCTATTTTCTTTGTCATCTCCATACTACTGCTGCCATGTCACTTATAATTTGTAATTGCGCTCTATCATAGGCATCCATTTTTCTTTTTTTCTTTTTTATTTATTTTTTAAATCAATATTATTTATTATAATTTAAAAGAGAATAATATATCAAAACTGAAGTAGTTTTTGATATGTTATTTGTAACTTTGTGTATTATCCTTATATACAACTATCCCCTCCTATTTTTATCGCCCACACAACCATTTTTTATCATCATCATTTAACTAAAAACCATTAACGATATTCGAATATAAACATTTTTATATATCAAAGCACGCGCCGACAAAAAAATTGCATTTTTATAGATAAAAAATTATCAGGCATGTGACTGAAGAGATATCTGTCATCACCAATACGCCCACATTAAATTTTTATAATTAATACCATAATTATGACATTTTTATATATTAAAACTTATCACACAAACACGTCAATACTATAATTATACAGGAAAAAAAATAGCATTATCTGGACAAGATTCTGGGAAACATATACATTCTAATATGCTCTGAGGTGCCGACATACGCCTCTAAATTCCCCGTTGAAATAAATCATATCTCTCGAGAATTACCATAATCAAAACACATGCTATAGTCATCAATTATCAGATATGGTAAATATCCATCATCTCTATAATTAATACACTAATTAAAACGCATTACCTGGAAAGATTCTGGGAAACAAATACATTGTAATATGATCTGAGATGCCGATATGTGACCCTCAATTCCCTGTTGAATTACGTCATGTCTTCCGAGAATTACCACAATCAAGACACGTGCTATGGTTATCAATTGACTCCTCCCAATTAAATCTCGCGCCATTACGACCGCAGCGCCCCCGCCTACTAAAACTACTTAAATCGGTACAAAACCCCACAGAATTAGATGCATACGAAAGCATCTACATATACAAATTGAGAAAACAGATAATGAATTTAGACAATGGACCAATTCCAAATTCTGATTTAATAAAATTAAACCATTTTCAAAAATAAAAATAAAAATCCAATACCTGAATGTCAAGGTTAACGTAGGTACACTCACTTTAGTGACAAAACAAACGCCGCATAGTCATTAAAGAATACCGCCAATAAATAGGTGGGGCTTTCCACACACCTAATCCAGTAGTCAGGCAACTTAAATATGAGATTATACCCTCAGCCAAATCGTATTAAAGGACAGAATTTTTTTAAATCATTGTGACACAGGCACCAAATAAGCAACGAGCAACATATCTCTGAATCCATATCCCAGAGATAGTTACGATTAGCTAATTCATACTGATGATGACTACATTGTAGTCGAAATACGTATTTATAAAATACAAACAAATGTTCTTGGAATAGGGGCAAAATTTGAAATATAATTTCAAAAAACCCTAGAGTTCTCTTTGATTATTTTAATAATCTTTAATAGTTATATTGTATTTAATATCAATTTATTAAGCTAATTAAATGCTAATTAAATGTTCTCATTAAAAATTAACTGCTCATTGTTGTATCGTATAACCGAATTTCACGATACAACTAACAGAGCATGCGGATTCACGATACAACAAAGAGCTGCTAATTGTGAATTTAAGTATTTAATTACTTTAATAATTTGATATTAAATACAATATAACAAATTGATTTTTTAAATATTGGTCTGCTGGTAAAGCTAGCAGAGTATACGATTACACAGTATAACTAAGGGCACTTACATTTTACATACAATTGCTTACAAGCTTACAAGCTTAATAATTTGATATTAAATACAATATAATTAATTGATTTTTGATACTTTGCTCTGCAAGCTTAACATTACATTAGCAGAGCAGTCGGTTACACGATACAACAAATAGCTTTTAATTTTTAATTAATGCATTTAATATAATAAATTGATTTTTTAAATATTGCTCTACTAGCTTAATGTTAAGCTAGCAGGGAATTTAGGGAATTTAATTAGCATTTAATTACCGTCTAATTATGAGACAATAGTGTTCTGCTCAGGTTGCGTTGCTAGCTTAATGGACATACGATGATACTAAAAATAACTTTAGACTTAATAATGAAAAAAGAGAAGTATGATTTATTCAGTCAGAACGAAAGACCTAGAGCAGGGGTGGGCAAAAGCCGGCCCGCGGGCCGGATCCGGCCCTTTTGCTAATTTTATCCGGCCCGTTGAAAAATTCCGCACATAAATTTTTTTAAACTCTTTTATGAGATTTTGTTGACATCAACATTATTAGTGTGCGTACTGTATATATAATAGTCTTAATAAAATGGGCGGTCGGCTAACTACACTAGTGTGGACGATGTCGTGAGCTTGAAACAATCCTCGTGTGTTTCACACGGGTCGCTCGCGACGATGCCTGTGAGTACGGCATATGCTGCACTCCTCTCACTTTTCGAGGGACGACAGGTCGCACCACGTGTATTGTTAATTTTGATTTAGTACTGATCGCATACTCTTTTTTGTTCGAGTCTAATATTAGTTTGCAAATATAAAATTGAAAAAGTGGACTTTTTGTAAGTAAAATTTTAAAACATTGGTTTTATTTTATTGTATTAATTAAATTATAGGTTTGTAGACCTTTTTAAAATGAGTCAATCTAAAAAAAGAAAAGTTGATTTGGAATGCAGAAACTTCAATGAAGCTTGGACGGTAAAATATCTTTTTACAAACATAAATAAGAAAGCAATTTGTTTAGTTTGTCAGGAAACAATTGCTGTTTTTAAAGAATACAATTTAAACAGGCACTTTACAACAAAACATCCAAAATATGCATCACATTCATTAAAAGAACTTCAAACTGTAGCAGAAAACTTAGCAAAAAACTTGAATAAGCAACAAAATATATTTACCAAACAAAGTAATATAGAGAAATCTACAACAAAAGCAAGTTATGTTGTCGCACACAAAATTGCTAAGTTATGTAAGCCGTTTTCTGAAGCAGAATTTGTTAAACAATGCATGGTACAAGTGTCGGAGATATGTTGTCCTGAAAAGAAACATATTTTTGAAAATGTAAGCCTTTCAAGAAGAACAATAGTACGACGGATTGAAAATATTTCAGGAAACTTACTTGACCAGCTAAAAACAAAAATTGCTGATTTTACCTATTGTTCTCTGGCTTTAGATGAGTCCTGCGATATTACTGATACAAGTCAATTATTAATATTTATTCGCGGCATTAACAAGAAATGCGAAATTAGCGAGGAACTTCTTAGTGTGCATCCAACGAAAGATACAACTACTGGTGAAGACTTTTTTCTCGCTCTTGAAGAGTGTTTAGTTAAAGTAAGTTTAACTTGGAATAAAATAGTAAGCGTCACTACGGATGGTTGTCCTAGTTTAACAGGGAAAAATGTAGGCTTACTTAAACGAATTCGCGACAAAGTAAAAAAGTTACAACCAGAACACGATATATTATTTTTGCACTGCATTATTCATCAAGAAGTGCTATGCAGAAAGGTTTTAAAACTGAATCACGTCGTTACTGTTGTGACCAAAGTTGTGAATTTTATTCGAGGACGTAAACCATCGACAGTTTGTTGAATTTTTGAAAGAAATTGAAAGTGACTTCTATGAAATTCCTTATTACACTGAAGTGAGATGGCTTAGCATTGGTAAAGTTTTGGACAGATTTCAATATTTGCTTGATGAAATAGTATCCTTCTTGTCGATAAAAGAAAAACTACATGATTTTCCTGAATTGCAAAATAGAGCTTGGCTAAACGATTTCTCATTTTTAGTAGATATCGTAAAATATTTGAATGAACTAAATATAAATCTACAAGGGAAAAAACAATTCGCTTTCAATATGCACTTAAAGGTCAAAGCATTTATGACAAAACTAAGTTTATTTGCTGAAAACTTTAATAATAAATTATTAAATCATTTCCCCTCATTGCAAGCACGGCGAGAATCATTGAAAAATACAGATTTTTTTAAATATAGTACAATAACACAAGACCTGCATTCTGAATTCCAAAGAAGATTTCAAGATTTCAAAGCTATTGAAAAACCTTTATCATTAATTAGCCAACCTTTCAATTTCGATGTGCAAGAAGCCCCTGTTGAAATTCAACTAGAACTAATTGACTTACAATCAAATATTTTACTAAAAGAAAATTTTCACTCAAACGAATTGAGTGCTTTCTATGGCGCTTTGAATGATGAACATTTCAAACATTTTTTGAACTATGTTCAAAAATACCTTGTTTTATTTGGTTCGACATATATTTGTGAAAGAACTTTTTCTTTAATGGTTTCCACGAAAAATAAATATCGATCACAAATTACTGACGAAAATCTACACTCGGTATTAAGGATTGCTGCAAGTGATTTGGAACCCAATTTTGAAGAAATAATGTCAGATGAACATTCGAGATTTCACGTTTCGCATTAACTTTAAATATTTATTTTACCGTTTGATGTTTTTCTTTTCTTTTTTGAATTCTATTTACTATTATATTTACGAAATGCAATATAAATGTTAAATTGTAATAACTATGTGTCAATATAAAATAATTTGTATCATTAAGACATAAATAAGTAACAAAATAAAATGTTTCATTGACTGGTTTATCTAATAGGCATTTATTTATAAAAATATTTCTTTAAAAATTACGTGACATATTTTATTCAAATTGAAATGATACTTAGTGTTTTTGTCAAAAAAAAATTGGCAGGGAAAAAACTCCATCCAAAACATCCGCTTGTGCAAAGCATATGCGGTATAGTCCTCCGGCCCGGGAGACATTTTGAAAATTTCATTTTGGCCCGCGCTTTAAAGTATTTGCCCACCCCTGACCTAGAGTATACTATAGTTTTGACAAAACAGAATAATCATTTTAGTGTACACAAATTTTAACTGAGCTTTACAACTTAAAAACTTCCTGATCGATATCGGCTTTCAAGAATTGGTTTCATTGGGAAATATTACTAAAAGCGATATCAATAACACCATAAATTTTCACTCCAACTTGCTGTTTCAATCTGATATCAATAGAGCTAAGCGTTCAGGATATAGCACTTTGTACCATAGTTTGGAATTTAATACCTTACCGCAAACTTATCTGTTTTTATAATGTGCGATCTCATTTAGCAGAGTTTAAGCACAGCTCCGCTCTCCGAACAAAACCCTAATTCGTGTGGTAATACGTGGGATAGTTTATGTTATAGATTCGACAGCAATATACTCTCTATGTAACTTAAATAGACACGAGGATCTGGCGCATACGTTATTTATTTGTCCTTTATGCAAGCTACGAAAGTTTAGTAAAGCTATTTTCAATTACCGATATTTCTAAAGCAAGATTAATAGCCAGAAAAGAGATGGGACATAACCCACATTCCAGTCTCATAAAATAACCTGGCGTACTTCTGGGTAGCTGCAGCAACTGTTTAAAACAGGTCACCTGTACTTGCTTAATTTCCTGGAGATAACGAAGACACCACACCGGAGAAGCGTATAATATTGAATTAAGGGCAATTAAGTTATTCAAGCGGAACCTTTACTCCCATGAAACGCATTTCGAATTTATCAGTGTCATCATTAGACCACCAATAGCAGCTTCAGCTTTTTAAACCGAAGGTTTAACAGTAACAAAAAACTAGGAAAAACATCTATTTTTGTTTTTTGTATATTTACTGCCAGTTGATTATTTTGAGAGTATTTATATAATAAGGTTAGTTTTTTATTAATATCGGCGTATGTATCTTCCAAAATAACCAAATCATCCGCGTGCAGCAATAATAAAAGATCATTTACTCCATCAATGTTTACACTCGTAGCACCATTGTTCCTCTTCAATGTCGTTGAAGAACATTGAGAATAGCCATGGGCTTAAGAACTGACCATGTAATTCTATCTGTTACTTTAAAATCCCTACTCATATTTCCATCCATTTTTATCTGAAATGTGTCATTGTCGCCTAAACTTTTCAGCGTTCATATAATTTTTGCACTTACACCAAAATGATGTTATTTTGACTAGAGTAGGTAAGTTATGGTTTACAAAATCAAATGCGCGTTTAAAGTCAACGAATACAGCGTAAATGTGTCTACCAGGCAAGCGGAGATGCAAGTACACTAAAGTACTAAGACCAAAAATTTTATCTACTGAGCTGCGCCCTTTTCTTAAACCTGACTCAGCCTCCATTAAAATGTTACAATTGTTGGGCCAGGTTGTAAGACAATTAAGAATAATTCCAGTCAAGACTTTAAGTATGGTATTACAAAAAGCAATACCATAGTAGTCTTCTGGATTTTTCGGTCACCTTTCTTATGTAACATTTGTTGTAATGAAACTCCGATCAAAAACATAAATGTAAAAAAGGGCCGAGTTTTCGAGGAGATAATTTATATAATAGTTGCTCCTTAAAAAGTGATGATTTCCCAATTAAAGAGCCGAGCTATTTATAAATTAAATAGTAAAAACTGAAATGTAAGAATGTAAGTGCAAAGTAAAATGAAAAAAAAATTTGGTTGAAATAATTTATTTCGTAAGTTTTCTTTTAGTATGTTTTTAAAATTTTATAAATTTTTTAAAATGTATGTATATATCACTCATCAAGCCCTTTAATTTCATCTCCATATCATTGGAGTTTTTGAGAAAATTATAAAACTCATAGAAATCATATGACTCCATATGCGGCGGCCGCCATATTGGATTTACAATAACGTCACTTTATATACTATGTTTCGCTCATCAAGCCCTTTCATTTGATGCCCATATCAAATAGGTTATTGTGGAAATTATAAATCGCCATTTGCGGTGGCCGCCATATTGGACTTAGAATGACGTCACTTTAGTTATTGTGTTTCACTCATCAAGCCTTTTCATTTGATACCCATATCATAGGGGTTAAAGTGGAAATTGTACATCTCCATTTACGGCGGCGGCCATATTGGATTTAGAATGACATCACTTTACTTATTGTGTTTTGCTCATCAAGCCCTTTCATTTGATACCCATATCATAGTGGTTAATGTGGAAATTGTAAATATCCATTTGTGGCGGCCGCCATATTGGATTTCGAATAACGCCACTTTATATACCGTGTTTCGTTCTTCAAGCCCTTTTATTTGATACCCATATCATAGGGGTTACTGTGGAAATAAAAAATCAACACATTGAATTTAGAATAACGTCATCAAGCCCTTTTATTTGACACCCATATCATAGGGGTGAATTTGGAAATTTTAAATCGCCATTTGCGGCGGCCGCCATATTCGATTTACGATACATCCTACACTAATGTAAATACCTAAATAATTTTTAGTCGGCGCCAAAAAATCACCATCGAAATGGTAGAAGGGTGGATCTGATTTTCGGTTAAAACTAAAAATTGCCCATTAACAAATTTGACCTTACTTTTTTGTTCCAGAACACGCACGCACACAAAATAGCTGTTTATCGGTTTTCGTTCTTAAGTTATTGCGTCCACAGACAGACGGACGGAAATAGCCGAAATGGGCCATTTTATAAACGAGCATTTATATCAAGCATTAATATTTTCAAACGTTACAAAGTCGGGATTAAACTTAATATACCATGGGTATACTTAGTATACCTGGGAATAAAAAGGTAATTTTTTTTGTTCAAATTGTTTTAATCTAACTGTTCTAATATTAATAGAGATATTTTATATTTTGTGTTTGCATAGATTTGTTATATGAAAACCGATTTTATGTACATCTTATGTGCAATACAATAGCTGTAAGCTGATTAGTTCAGATAAAACTTATTTATCTGAACCAATCAAATTATAGGAATTGTTTTACACATAAGATAGGTTTTCATATAAATAATATACAAACACAAAATATAAAATATCTCTCTTAATATTAGAACAATCGAAAAATACGTAAGGCATACAGTTGTAGCAAATCAAGTTTGCTACAATTCATCACCTTATCATTTTTGCTCAAGCTCTAATGTGTACAGAGATATTAAGGAATTTAATTTTCAATTTTAAACACATAAATTTAATTTTTCATTTTTCATATGTTCCGTTGGGAAAATTATATTTTCCCAAAGATTCATATTTAAAGTATCAAAAATTCCGCGTCCAATGCAAAAAAAAAAATTCGTTACGCAGGAGCTGCTTCAACTTAGCGAATTTCCTTAGAATAAATCACTCTCTAGTGATCACAATTTTAGTCTGATCAAAATGAAATGTCATATATGATTTTAGCATTTGCAAGTCCAATTTTCTCAATAAATGACATACGTCGAGGCGAATGGGGGGAGGTATCAAAAAAGAAGAAAACACAAAATATAAAATATCTCTCTTAATATTAGAACAATCGAAAAATGCGTAAGGAATAAAGTTGTATAAAATCAAATTTGCTACAATTCATCACCTTATCATTTTTGCTCAAACTCTAATGTGTACAGAGATATTAAGGAATTTAATTTTCAATATTAAACCGTCAATATTTCTGCAAATATTATTGTTACAGAAAAAATGATAAGAAACAAAATTACAGTAAAACTTAGTACCTACAACTTTACTTCTTATAAATTTTTCGATTTTTCCAATTTTAAGGGAGATATCTCAAATTTTATGTTTCCCCCTCCCTCTAAACCCCCCTTTCCCCTGGTCCGATTTTACCCATTAACGAACTTGACCTTTTGAATATCAAAAGCGCCTCAAATACCAAATCTCATCCCGATAAAATGAAAACTGTGACCGCTAGAGTGATGACAGACACATATATATATATATATATATATATATATGTATATATATATATATATATATATATATATATATCTGTCCATAGATATATATATATAAATTTTTCAGATGGTGATTTTTGACATATACTAGGTAGGATCGATGGACATTTGAAGAAATTTTTGCGAAATTTTGACTTCGGTACGGGACCAATAGCTCTATTTCCTTTCAGGAAATTCGCTAAAAACCCGCACTCTTCTAGCATTTCTGGAAGTGGAGCAACAAAGCTTTAAAAAATCGAGCACACCTCTCACAAGTGGTATGTGCTTACATTTTAGTATAAATATTGAAATATGAACCAATCATATAGCAGCAATATTTCCTATGTTAATTTTATCAAAACAAAAATACGAAAGTTTTCCCATTTCCCGATAAAAATTTCGTGATTTCATCATTTTCCCTGTGCCTTGGGTACAAGACCTGACTATATGCCAAATATTGTCGTTAAAGGATATAGGGTGTAGGTCCTACGTTTTTATCGTGTCTAATGAAAATTGTGGGCGTACCCGCTATTTTACGGTTTTTGTACCGAAATAACTTTTTAACAGTTTATTTCTTAACGGTGATTGAAAAACATCTTATTATTCTTATTATTCCCTAAATAGCTTAAATTCGATAATTCAGCACTATTGCTCGTTTCGTTGAGAAGATATTTCGGGGTCAAATCTGCTCTAATATTTCGTGTAGTAATAGTGCTGTAAGTGCGAAGGCAAAAAACCCCTTAAACTCGGCCTGTCGCACTACCGTGCTCTAGACTAATGAAATCATTTTTGAAGCATTAATTCTAATTACAGAAAGAAAATAGTAATGTAAATAATTATTAAGAGAAGTGATTTGAAGGAGAAAATACATCTTGATTTAAAAAAAATGATTTTATTGTAAAAGACTGTCAAATATCTAAAATTGTTTTATTTCAAAAAAATAAGATATAATTTATTTTAAGAATTGCAAAAAAATTATTCAGTCCAAAAGGAATAGTAATGCAGTTTGAAGTTACCATTGTTGAATTAAAATAGTCGGTTGTGAATAAAAATTAGTATTGTTCGAATATAACTTTTAAATTAAAAAATTTTTTAAGAAAATTAAATATTTGGTTTTTTTTTGTTTCGAGTATCGGGATCTGTAGTAGATTTGACAGAGCTTCTTTTTGAAGGTTAAAAAGAGAGCTAAGATACCGCGACACATTGCTATTAAAATTTCCGACCACTCGGATGGTACTTTATTAAGCAACGAGTTTATATATATAAGAATAGTTGTCCGGTTGCCCGGAAAATGTTTTAAAAATTCATAAGAAACGTAATCAAATCCGGGATCCTTTTCGTCCTTACAGTTTGTTAAGCATGTTTGTAGCTCATCAAATGAAACTTCCTCATCCAAGCAAGAATGCCTAACATCAATAAAACTTTTGTATAACATATAAATCTTTAACGTACTCCAAGAAACGCATGTTGCACCAAATCAAGTCAATTGTGCTTTTACCTCTTGATACACAAAACGTAAATTGGGTAGGGTTATGGCTTGCTGTTCTGCCGTTGAGCAATAAAAAAACATTTTGTTCCATGAAGTTAGTGCAATCACGACCTCTCGAGAGGCAATATTCCATTGATTTTCTTTCAGACTGTAATTCAGTATTGTTACAAACATCTGGACAAGTTTGGTTTAAATTTTCCAATCTACAATTGAAGTCTCCTCCTAAAAAGAAAGGGAGATGAGGGAATTTACTGGATACAGATGCAACTGATACTTGAAATCAATCCAGCAGATAGGAAAGGTCTGACCTTGGTTTAAAATACACATTGCACAATATAAATTCCAAGCCAGGCATAGAGATCATAACAATTATCCACCATTTATTATTGTCGAGCACATCAAACTGAAATGTTTTATCTATTCTAATATTATAAAGAGGAAAGATTTGATTGTATGTTTGTTTGTTTGTTACTGGACCGATTTAAAAACTTATTTCGCCGTTGGGAAGCTACACTATCCTCGGGTGACATAGGCGATATTATATTTTCAAAAAAATTAGGTATCCTTACTTAAACTCCAATAATGTAACCTAAGGTGTAAGAAATTGACCTAAAAAATTACTTACATCGCGTGCGCTGCGAAAACTATTGATGATAGAACAAAATAATGTAATAGGAATTTGCAGAACACATCATTATCTACAAAAAGTGTCGCGACAGCATATATCTAGCTATTATATTTATGTCACAATAAGTGTTCCTTTATTTTAAAAATTTTATTAAATTCCGGCGCTAGAAAAGGCTCTTTATTTGTCCTTTGGTATTATTCCTTATCAAAATAAATTACTTCAAATTCAAGATTGCTTCAATACCTTTATATAACTGTTTGAATTATTCAACTCGAATATTCCATTCGAAAGGTGTCACGACTTTAAAAATGTAAGTATTAGAAAAAAGTCAGCACCATAATATACGATGTTGGCGTCAATGGGGTACGGAGGGGGTCAATGTCAAGAATTGAACTGAACACTCGGTTGTTTAAAAATAAATACTGTATGAGTATTATGTACTATATTCACTATATTGCAACGTGTTACGTGTATATAAATTTTTATATCCTCTCACAAGTGGTGTGTTAAAGTCGTTTGTTTAAGTAGTAAATTAAACTGAAATATAATTAAGATAGGTAATTCAGGTTCAACAGTTAAACAAATAATTTAGTACAAAAGCAGTTTAAATTTGTTTGTTTGTTTGATTTGTTTAGAACTGCCAGTCCAATTTGATAAATTCTTTATGCGTATGATAGCCACATTCATGAAGAAGGCTATAGGCTATCCTAGCATTACGCTACAATTCTTAGTTAGCCTAAAATATTGATATTTGTAAGGTAAGTCGGCAGAAAAAATATATTTAATAGATATAGAATATCCATAGGTCGCAGGTTCAAATCCGGGTGGAAGGAGATGGACCTTTTTTTTAAATAATTTATTTTTAAATTTGTTTTCATTTAATTTTTTTAATTTAAATTTAATGCGGGTGGAACCGCGAAGGAGTGCTAGTCTATTATAATCGCCAAGCCACCACTTTTGCGACGTTTTCCTTTTTGTTTAATTGCACCTGAACATATTAATTTGTACTTCGAAAAGTTATCATGCAAGATAATGTCCTCACCCAGCAAACAAACAATTCAGAAAGACTTCAAAAAGAAGTCTTTTTTAAGACTTCATTAGGAAGTACAATTAAGACGTCATAATGGCCTCTTTTTCCAGAATTCTCGATTGAGGGGTCTTTAAGACAACTTTTTTTATGGTTTCGCAAGAAGTCAGAAATAAGAGCCCTTTAAGTAGACTTTTTTCTGTCTTCGTAAACAGTATAAAATGGGAGCCCTTTAAGAGTCTATTTTTTCTGACTTCGCAAGAAGTCAGAAAAAGGTGCCCTTTAAGAGTCTACTTTTTTTGACTTCGCAAGAACTCAGAAATAGGTGCCCTGTAAGAGTCTATTTTTTCTGACTTCGCAAGAAGTCAGAAATAGGAGCCCTTTAAGTAGACATTTTTCTGTCTTCGTAAAAAGTCAGAAATTGGAGCCCTTTAAGAGTCTATTTTTTTCGACTTCGCAAGAAGTCAGAAAAAGGTGCCCTTTAAGAGTCTACTTTTTCTGACTTCGCAAGAACTCAGAAATATGTGCCCTGTAAGAGTCTATTTTTTCTGACTTCGCAAGAAGTCAGAAATAGGAGCCCTTTAAGTAGACATTTTTCTGTCTTCGTAAAAAGTCAGAAATTGGAGCCCTTTAAGAGACTATTTTTTCTGACTTTCGCAAGAAGTCAGAAATAGGAGCCCTTTAAGAAAACTTTTTCCCAAGTTTTTTATATTACTCAATTTAGCCACGCGCATTTTTGTTATAGTTTTTATTTTTGTATAACCTAGAATTTAACATTCTCATTAAGCTTTTATTTGTAGAACTTGTAAAGGTATTATTATAATTTAATTCATTTATTTAGTGCTATCAAGTATTTCAAACCAGTTTAAGTGCGTTTTTTTAACGTGGATTATTTTTAATTGTTTTTATCTGAAGTATCTTAAAGGTTAACGCTTTAAAATGAATTTATAAATCATGATTTTCTTTTTTTTATTAAGATTTAAATCCAAGATGTCTGCCAAGATGATGATCATCCCATCTTCGAACCTATTCCCAAGAATATAATAAAATTACGTTTGAGGCAAAAGTTAGCTCAATGGAAATGTGAGTTTAACATTACTCAAACTTCATCTAAATATTCTTCGGAATGTAGTGTCGATAGAAGACTTAAAAAATCTTCCAAAAGATTGCCGTACATTATTAAATTCTCCTAAAAATACCACTATTCGTACTGTTCTACCAGGAGAATATTTTCACTATGGTCTGAAAAATGGATTAATCGACCAACTGAAAGCTATCGATTTGGGCCAGTTTAAAGAAACTATTCAAATCAACGTGCATATTGACAGTTTGCCAATTTTAAAGAGTTCGAAGAGTCAACTCTATCCAATACCAGTCGAAATTTACCCAAAAGTAACTGTACCTTTTGCTGTTGAAATATATCATGGACTTAGCAAACCAAATGATTGTCATGATTATTAATGTAAATTTAAATATAAATATAAATTAAATGAATAAATATTTATTAATTTTAATATAAAATTGTTTATATTTTTTTAGCCTATATTTTTTGGAATCTTAAAATATTATTTATTCTTAAAGAACTCTTAAAAAAGAGCTCTTGAATTTTTAAGATCTCTTAAATAGGAGCTCTTGAGTAGGTCAGAATCAAGAACTCTTAATATCTCTGAAAAAGGAGCTCTTGAATAGGTCAGAATAAATAACTCTTAAGATCTCTTAAAAAAAGCTCTTGAAGAGGTCAGAATCAGGAACGCTTAAGATTTCTTCAAAAGAAGCTCTTGAAGAGGTCAGAATCAAGAACTCTTAAGATCTCTTTTGTTTCGAAGTCAGAAAAAAAAGTTCATAAAGATTTATTAATGAAGTCTTCAGTAGTTCTTGAGGTGGCGCATTGGACATTCTCAAGAAGTCCTGAAGACCCCATTTTACGAAAAATTTAAGAAGTCCAAATCTTTAGTAAGAGCTCTTAAAGAACTTTTAAAGACGTCAAATTGTTTACTGGGCATTGGCAGCCCAGGTTTCACAAATACACCAAATATCAACGTATTGAGTTCTTGAACACTCAGAAAATACATTCTGAAGGCCCTCTGCATTCCAAAATCGTCTCGTTAAATTGCGTTTGTATTGACCTAGGAGTTTTTTTAATCTGATTGCAATGTTAAAACATGGTCAGATGATTCTGGTTGTAGAATGATTGTACCTGGTTGCATTTCATGAAAACAATTTCGAATTAACTGCGACACTTTATCTTTAATAGTTTTTTTACGCTTTTGGGCTACAGGTGTTTTGGTTGAGTAATGCCTTTCGTCAAGATTGGAATCAGAGGAGCTGGAAAAACGACATCTTAGAGTACGTGCTATTTTTTCCACACAATTGGGAAATGCATTTGTGTTTCTCCTCCATATCATAGAAAAAATTGTATGGTACGTTACTAATATATTGAATCGAGGTACTGCTTTTTCACCATTACTTCGTGTTCAATGTTAAGTAACGGAACTAATTCCATTCGTTTCTTTAATGTTTTTGTCGTAAAATCTTCCCGAATATAGATGGTGGTCCCCCTCAAACTCGACCTGGCTCTAATTATTTCTAACATCTTTTTAAAAGAAGTTAACTGTACAAAAACTCGATAAAATTTTTTTGCATTTTTTAACCTCAATTCATAGTCACAGTCAACTTCTTAAGAATTTAACGACACTTTTAGAACAACATTTTCACTACCGCATTAGACCGCATGCCATCAAAGCCGATAAGACACCTGCAGGACAACACGCAAGGCGTTTTAATGCGCCAACAGTTGATGAAGTCGCTAGAAAATAAAACTAAGCATGTTGTGTATCATAAAGCATTTGAATAATAAACAATATTGTTTTTGGAAAAATAATTATTTTTTATTAATTATACCAAATCAAATTCAATATTCATAGTTAAGATAGGACAACGTCTGTCGGTCACTATCACACACACTCACAGATTCGGGATGAGCTTTCAAGGTGAAGTTCGACACGGAATTTCATAAAATATCACACCTTTTTTACATGGATGACTTGAAACTGTATGCCCCACAGAAAAACAATTAACACATTTAATACGACTGACTGAAATATTCTCTACGGACATCCAGATGGAATTTGGCACTGACAAATGCAAAACACAACAAATACATGCTGACCCAGGAAGGCCTGTTGAATATAACCTACAAAATGGTGGTCTCATTAGCCCCATGGAGAGGGGAGAATTTCAGAGGTATCTTGGTGTTCAGCAATCACAAGGCATCCCACATACAGATATAAAACAAACACTTACACAACACTACATACAAAGAATACGAAACATACTCAAAAAAGGTCTTGAGGGTAGAAATACCATTAAGGCCATCAACACATATGCAACACCATTTCTCACATATTCCTTCGGAATCATAAAGTGGACAAAAACAGACATTAAAAACATACAAATTAAAACACGAGCACTCATGTCCAAACACAGGATACACCACAAACACTCATCCGTCAGCCAGGTTGATCTTACCACTGTCTCTAGGAGGACGTGGTCTCACAGACATCCGACTATTACTCGATCGCAAGCTCCATAGCCTACGGGAGTACTACCAATCTAAAACATGCACCTCACACATACACAAAGCCATAACATCCGCAGACAAGTCATACACGCCACTTATCATGCACACAATACAACACTCTCCTCCACCAACCAAAGCACAACACACAGCCACAAACATGCAGACATGGAAATCGAAGGTTCAGCATGGAAGGTATTTACATGAGATTAGCTACGACTGTGTTGACCGAGAGGCATCGCAGGCTTGGTTGACCAAGTGTAATATCTTTCCGGACCGAGGGCTTCATGTTTGCAATACAGGATCAAATCATACATACACTGAACTACAAAAAATACATACTCAAAGATACTGCACAACAAACATACCTCTGTTGACAATGTCGACAGAAACCAGAAACAATACAACACATTATATCTGCATGCTCACGCTTTACACAAACAGATTACAAACACAGACACGATCAGATAGCAAAAATAATACACCATATACACGCCATAAAACGCAAACTCACAACAGACAACACACCATACTACAAATACACTCCATCTTCAATTCTCGAAAACAACACACACAAATTATATTGGGACAGAACAATTATCACAGACAAGACGGTACACAATAACAGACCAGACATTACACATATACACAAACACACACAAACCACATTCCTCATAGACATTGCAATACCCAACACACACAATCTACACACTGAAAAACTCACAAAATACACCGATATAGCTGTCGTCCTGAGAAATCAGTGGAAAATGGCACGAGTTGTTATCGTTCCAGAGGTTCTAAGCTCAATAGGCGTCATACCAAAAACACTTCACAACAGTCTACATACACTTGAACTACACAAGAACACATACATACAATTACAAAAGGCAGTTATTATTAATATTTTCCGTATAGTGAGAAAGTTCCTCTCCATGGGGCAAAGCACTCTCCAAACACAAACACCAACCACTGCTCTACACACAACAACAAACACAACATGCATTCCGACCAATGCAAACACACTTACACCACACACGGGAAACTTCACATCAGCACCCACACAACACACAGTCACACATGCAAACAGCATATCTACAACAACACTCACACACGCACCATAACCACATTCTCCAAACCAAACACAAAACACTACACAAGAAACTAACCCATCACTCATACACGAACCACCCTCAATACATCGAAACGAAACACATAACATGCCACCCATTGCTCGGTCAACAAGCCTCACACAAGACCAAATATCAACACCATCAGATATTTCAAAGCAAATACAAAACACTTCACCCATTGTAACACTAATACAACTCAGACATGACCAAATAACACACTACGCACAACCGACGGACAACACCCCATTCGCTCATCGAACACGGATGCGAACACAACACAAAACAACACCTCACACACCACCCAAAAGGCGATGTCGCAGAACACAATACATACATACATTTATACACACTACAAGAACACCAACATCCTTACAAGTATAGACGCACACTCGTACAAATTCTCCGGTTCACATGACAGACTAGAACAAAAAATTAAAAACACAGTTTAGCGTCACTTGACTATGTTCGTGCGGTAACAACTGGCAGCCCTAGTTGTTCGGGAATTGGTGCTCCCGGGGCCCGAGCCAACCCATTTTTATGGTGAACAAAAGCTATAAAAACCACGGAAAAAATCCAGTGTCTGGGGGTTATCGCCAGGGCCACCGCTGGAGCCACCGCTGGATGTGACAGTGTGAGAGCCGGTGGTGATGAGTTGGTGATCAGGCGGCCATCCATCACTAAAGAAGTTACAGCCGACGACGGACGATACACCCGTGGCGATTTGTCTGTGGATGTTCCATTACCGCAATCGGAAATGGCCACTACAGACATTACTTCCAGGAGACGCTAGAAGTGGACAGACGAAATGAATCAGTTTATACTGCGAACCTACCTGGAAGCGACCCGACTTGAACAGGACAAAACGGGATACAGACAAACACTACACCAACAATTCACACAAAAATACCCAAACTTGACACACATCACAGAACAGCGACTCGCCGATCAACGCCGCACAATCATCACACATACATTCATTCCCCTCATAATACAAAACCAAATTAGACAACAAGTACACACCATATGTTAGAAATGAGCAACTCCAGACCAGGTATGCCCAACCTTCTAAAATCCATTTTAAAATGTAAAAATTACTTAAATTATTTAAAAAAAATTGTACTATCAACTGTTAAAGTAGGCTCTTTTTCAAAACTTTTTCAGTCCATTTGTACCGAATCCATTTGCGTTTCGAAAAATAGGTTCCAGAAAACTTCTATTTTTTCAGAAAAGTATTTTTAGCGAATTTCCTGAAAGGAAATAGAGCTATTGGTCCCGTACCGAAGTCAAAATTTCGCAAAAATTTCTTCAAATGTCCATCGATCCTACCTAGTAGATGTCAAAAATCACCATCTGAAAAATTTATATATATATATCTATGGACATATATATATATATACATATATATATATATATATATATACATATATATATATATATATATATACATATATATATATATATATATATATGTGTCTGTCATCACTCTAGCGGTCACAGTTTTCATTTTATCGGGATGAGATTTGGTATTTGAGGCGCTTTTGATATTCAAAAGGTCAAGTTCGTTAATGGGTAAAATCGGACCAGGGGAAAGGGGGGTTTAGAGGGAGGGGGAAACATAAAATTTGAGATATCTCCCTTAAAATTGGAAAAATCGAAAAATTTATAAGAAGTAAAGTTGTAGGTACTAAGTTTTACTGTAATTTTGTTTCTTATCATTTTTTCTGTAACAATAATATTTGCAGAAATATTGACGGTTTAATATTGAAAATTAAATTCCTTAATATCTCTGTACACATTAGAGTTTGAGCAAAAATGATAAGGTGATGAATTGTAGCAAATTTGATTTTATACAACTTTATTCCTTACGCATTTTTCGATTGTTCTAATATTAAGAGAGATATTTTATATTTTGTGTTTTCTTCTTTTTTGATACCTCCCCCCATTCGCCTCGACGTATGTCATTTATTGAGAAAATTGGACTTGCAAATGCTAAAATCATATATGACATTTCATTTTGATCAGACTAAAATTGTGATCACTAGAGAGTGATTTATTCTAAGGAAATTCGCTAAGTTGAAGCAGCTCCTGCGTAACGAATTTTTTTTTTTTTCAAAACCCAATCTCCTAACAGATTCGAAACAAATCATAACATGTACATAATATTTTATGAAATATTTTATCCAGGTTGTACAGATGCGGGAACACGTAAAACGGTCGAAAATTTTTTCAAAAAACTTTCTCAGTAAGTTGTAAAGTTGTTGTTTAACATTTGGTGTCAAAAGTTCTGAAACATATGTGTAGGTATTAAAATATTTAATTTAAAAATAAAAAGTTATTATTATTGAATATGAATATATGAAAGTTAAACACTTAAAATTATTTTATTTCACAACATATACACTATGTTAAATTTACTTCTTCGTATCATAGAACCCACGAGTATGAGAGAGTCCATATGTACATATGCATTAAGCAATGTGTATGAGAAGGAGGTCTTATATGTTTGATGAATAGGCATATTTTTCATAACTGTTCGAGCGGTCACCAACTACTCTCTCATACTCGTTATGAATATTATTCACTATTTTGAAAAATATTCTTATTTATCAAACCTATAGGACATCCTTCTCATATACATTGCTTAATGTATATGTACATATGTACTGTCTCATACTCGTGGGATATATGATACGAAGATGTAAACTAAACAGACGGTATATTTATCGTTTTAACCTATTATTTTAAAAATACGAATAATAAAAAAAACGCTGCTGTAATACTTTATAAATAAATAACATAACTAAATTTTAAATGACATAAATAAATTTTTGATATTTAAATTATTATAAAAATAAAAACATTAAAAATGTAAATTTCCATACCTAAAGCATACAACCTACACTCCCGTTCATAAAAATTTAACCAGTTGAAACATTCTAAGCGTTATTGTATGAAATATACATATATTTAGTAATATATGTCCGGAATGTAATTTACTGGTGGTTCAATTTTTATGAACGAGAATGTACATAATAATATAATGCCACTGTAAAAAGTAGATATTTTAAATTCAAATAAATTACAAATTGTTATAATTTAATTTAACCTATAAATAATATAATCATTTAAATATTAACTTATTTTTAATAAAACTATAATTATTTAATACTGTTTTAATAATAAATAAATGTACGGTATGAGTTCATCTTTACCTTCACACTTGTCTGCAAGTTAGGTACTTACTTCCACTATAAATCATACGATGTCAAACTTGAACCATTGGAACAAATAAATGAATACCGACCCATGATTTTCGTTAACTAACATATGTCGTTAATTAACGCATTCAATTATATTTTCTCAACTCAAAAAATACGTGAAGAAAACCTCGCTCCAGAATCAGATTCAGAATCCATAATCATTTATTAAATTGAATACAACCAAATTTGTTTGTTAATTAACCAAATTAGAAAATAAAAATAACTGTAATATGTTTTATCTCCTTTAGTAAGTGTGTCTAACTAGCAGCTGACCCGAGGAAGTTAGATTTTATACTGACCACCAGTCAGCACAACTTACTAGTGAAATATACCAATGTTTTTAAAATTACGGTTCGTTTAGTTTCGTTGCAGGTGGTTAGGTCACAAAAACCACGCCCCAGGTGTTTAAATTATTCACACTTTAAAATCAAATAAATGTATAATAAAATTATTTGAACCAGTCCAAGTGGACGAACGTTCTAGCGCACTTTACTTGGAACTGGGAGGTTACGGCTTCGAATCCCGGTATGGCAGATTGTCAATTAAAGTTAATGTAGTGGTTAAGTGACTAGATTAAATTCTGAAATTGGCCTTCACGAACTCACGGATGAATATTGGCATAGTTCCTGTCGAAGTTCGCTGCAGCCGCACGACCTACCAATTGATAGTCTGCATACAAATTCCATGTTCTCCACTCACATCATGAATGTCTCGTTAAAAATTAATAAAGGTAAAAATAATGATGAGGGTGCGCTCTGCTATAGACCATGGAGTCTCAGAAAAGGAGGTAAAACCTCATTATTATTATTAATAAAATTATTTGTATATAAAATTTACTACAAAGATTATCATAAAATGTTTGACTTAGCATAGCGCATCGAAATATGCCTACCTGAAAGATATGGAAAGAGTTATTGTGTGATCTAAATATTTTTTTCTAATCAACACTGTCCACTGGTACTAGTCCATACGTAGCTTGAGTACTACACACTTGATACACTGATGACATGCAGCTCACGGGCGTTGGCAAAGGCTGGGTCGAGGTCCACCTTAAATTATTCTGGCCCAATGAGTCTCTCACTATGTAACTACGATTATTTACCTTCACTACAAATGTAGCTCGGAGTTATTATAATCAAAATTGAAAATACTACCAAGTGCTCTTAAAAAATATGAAATAGAAAATCAAATCAAAATAGACAGTATAATGAATTTCGTCAATATGCAAGAAAAATATAAGCAAGTCTTAAATATTAATATCGATGGCTAAAAGCACAATCATTGTATGTTCATTTTTCTCCATTTTGAGATATAAGTATCAATTTAAAGGTGGAGTTTAGCTCTTTCCTCGTACATAAACATAATATGTCCCTTCTTAATAATAACTTTTCGGTGAGGTTAAAAAGAAAAATATCGATTTCGACCAAGACAATTTTTGTTTGTGCACACTTATTATATGTCCTTGGTTTTTGTAGCTATCACTTGTATAAGGACTCTAAGGTTTAATGATTGTGTGCACACTTATTGTATATCCGAGATTAGCACTGCTTGCTGTTAAAATTTTATGATTATCTTAAATTTTATGTTATCTTAATATTTTTTTATGTTTTATTAATAGATTGCTTACTTGATTACTTTATTATTTTTATACTTTATTAATTATTTTTACTTTATTTTTTGTATTGATTATAATATATTTTTATAAAAATTTTTTACCAGCCGTAATGACTATTAATTAAATGTTTGTAAAATTGTATTTTTTAAGATATCTACTGTCTTTTTAAAATTTTTTTGGTATTTCCATATTTTATAGTATTGTTATTTATTCATAAAAATGAAACTGATCATTAACTATTTCTTTACCATTTTTTACAGTCTTTTCAAAAATTCACTGAGCAGCAAAATCGTTTATTTAACGAATACTGGCAAATTGCTGACTCATGTCGCCAGAAAGTATATCTTTCTAATTTAGTGAAGGAAAAGCACATCATGAGGAACAGAAAAAGAAAAGAAAATTCTAGTAGGAATAGAAATAAATCTCGTGCATATTATTTGCCAAATTGCAACAGGGAAAAGTATAGAGTTTGTTTAAAATTTTTGTGCATAGTTTTCCAAATTAGTTTCCAAATAATTGACTTGGCCCTAAGAAAATCATCTTTAGGAGGAGTTTACATTGGAATAGATGGAAGAAAAGGAAGACTGGTCCAAATAAAACTAATTCAGAAGTAATTGGTCATGTAAGGAAGCACATAAATAGTTTCCCAAGGATGGAATCTCACTACTGCAGGAAACATTCGAAAAAAATTTATCTATCACCAGAATTAAATGTTGCAGAACTTTACAGATTATACGTAAAGCAGTATTGCATTAAAGAAAACACATTAACTCCAGTTAAAGAGCAAATTTATCGAACTATTTTCAAGTCGTTTAATCCTCCACTTGCTATGGAAATGAAGAAACAGGACATGGAAGAAAAAGTAGACAACCGCATTACAATTACATTTGATTTGCAAGCAGTTTTATCTGTTCCTTTTGCAGGTGACTGCCAAATATATTATAAGCGCAAGTTGTCTGTAGATAACTTCACTATTTGTGACTCAAATGCAAATGGCTTCTGCTATTTATGGGATGAATGTAACGGCATGAAAGGGTCTTGTGAAATAGGAACAGGCCTTACCTCTTACATAAACAATCTTCCTCAGACTGTTACCCACATCATCACATATTCAGACACATGCGCCGGACAGAACAGGAACCAATATATTTCTGCCTCTATGCTGTACAATGTTAACAAAGCCCATATTGACACAATAGATATAAAATTTATGGAGCCTGGCCATACATACCTTGAAGCTGATTCAATGCATTCTACGATTAGCATGCTACGAGCATGCTAATAGAAATGGCGGGGGAAAAACCAAAACCCTATGAGGTAAAATTTTTGGAGTTTTCAGACATCTTAGACCTGACTGAATTGAGAAAAAAGGTTATGCTGAATAGAACCACAGACACTGAAGGAGCTACTGTAATCTGGCTCAAAATTAAATGGTTGCGGTTCGAAAAAACACAGCCTTTCACTATACAATATAAGATGAATTGCAAACCGACTTACCATTAAAAAAGCTGAATGTAAGCCTCGGTCATGAAGCTCCACTTTCCTGGGACGCAATCAAAGTAACATCTAAGTACAATGAAATTATTCCTATCTCTAAAGCAAAAAAGAATGATCTGCTATCTCTCTGCTATCTCTAATGACAGGTGTCATTCCAAACTGCGATGCTAGTTTTATCACTGATATTCCTTCATCTGGAAAAGCTAAGAATATTGTGCCATATGTCGTTGAAAATGAGGGTGATGAACCCATCCCTGGAAAAATTGATCACCCTGATACTCGTAGGAGAGTGAGTGATAGACAGAACACGGGGAAAAAGGCTAAGGGAAAAGAGGAGAAAAATCAAGGGAATCCTGAAGAGAAATCTAAAACACGGAAATCTAAAAAGTTTAAATAATTAACAAAAGTAATTAATGATTAAATAATATTGTAGTAAAATAACAATAAAATAATATTGCAAATACTGAATAATTTTTTTTTTCCTAATGATATGTTTTACCTTTTTTACCATTTTTAGTTAATAAAAGATAAAAATAAAATAGTACTAAACTTGTGTTCTTAACTTCTATTCAGTTCTATTCTGTTAAGATCATAACCAGGGCGTTTTTATTATATGCACACCTGTAGTATGTCCACAAATCCCTTAAACGACTTGTGCACAAATATAGTATGTCTGTTATAGTTAATAATTTCATAAAATTAGGCATATTTAATGAAAATTAGCTTAAAAGTGTAATTGTCAAATAGTAAAATATTATCTGATGCACCAATTAACCAGCTTTTTGAGAATTTTGGTGTATTTGGAAAGTTTTCCCCCAAGTTCAAAATCTTTTTATGGGTTTTCTGAAAGTTTACAAAAATGGACATACAATGAGGTCTAAGATGTCTGAAAACTCCAAAAATTTTACCTCATAGGGTTTTGGTTTTTCCCCCGCCATTTCTATTAGCATGCTCGTAGCATGCTAATCGTAGAATGCATTGAATCAGCTTCAAGGTATGTATGGCCAGGCTCCATAAATTTTATATCTATTGTGTCAATATGGGCTTTGTTAACATTGTACAGCATAGAGGCAGAAATATATTGGTTCCTGTTCTGTCCGGCGCATGTGTCTGAATATGTGATGATGTGGGTAACAGTCTGAGGAAGATTGTTTATGTAAGAGGTAAGGCCTGTTCCTATTTCACAAGACCCTTTCATGCCGTTACATTCATCCCATAAATAGCAGAAGCCATTTGCATTTGAGTCACAAATAGTGAAGTTATCTACAGACAACTTGCGCTTATAATATATTTGGCAGTCACCTGCAAAAGGAACAGATAAAACTGCTTGCAAATCAAATGTAATTGTAATGCGGTTGTCTACTTTTTCTTCCATGTCCTGTTTCTTCATTTCCATAGCAAGTGGAGGATTAAACGACTTGAAAATAGTTCGATAAATTTGCTCTTTAACTGGAGTTAATGTGTTTTCTTTAATGCAATACTGCTTTACGTATAATCTGTAAAGTTCTGCAACATTTAATTCTGGTGATAGATAAATTTTTTTCGAATGTTTCCTGCAGTAGTGAGATTCCATCCTTGGGAAACTATTTATGTGCTTCCTTACATGACCAATTACTTCTGAATTAGTTTTATTTGGACCAGTCTTCCTTTTCTTCCATCTATTCCAATGTAAACTCCTCCTAAAGATGATTTTCTTAGGGCCAAGTCAATTATTTGGAAACTAATTTGGAAAACTGTGCACAAAAATTTTAAACAAACTCTATACTTTTCCCTGTTGCAATTTGGCAAATAATATGCACGAGATTTATTTCTATTCCTACTAGAATTTTCTTCTCTTTTTCTGTTCCTCATGATGGGCTTTTCCTTCACTAAATTAGAAAGATATACTTTCTGGCGACATGAGTCAGCAATTTGCCAGTATTCGTTAAATAAACGATTTTGCTGCTCAGTGAATTTTTGAAAAGACTGTAAAAAAATGTAAAGAAATAGTTAATGATCAGTTTCATTTTTATGAATAAATAACAATACTATAAAATATGGAAATACCAAAAAAATTTTAAAAAGACAGTAGATATCTTAAAAAATACAATTTTACAAACATTTAATTAATAGTCATTACGGCTGGTAAAAAATTTTTACAAAAATATATTATAATCAATACAAAAAATAAAGTAAAAATAATTAATAAAGTATAAAAATAATAAAGTAATCAAGTAAGCATTCTATTAATAAAACATAAAAAAATATTAAGATAACATAAAATTTAAGATAATCATAAAATTTTAACAGCAAGCAGTGCTAATCTCGGATATACAATAAGTGTGCACACAATCATTAAACCTTAGAGTCCTTAGACAAGTGATAGCTACAAAAACCAAGGACATATAATAAGTGTGCACAAACAAAAATTGTCTTGGTCGAAATCGATATTTTTCTTTTTAACCTCACCGAAAAGTTATTATTAAGAAGGGACATATTATGTTTATGTACGATGAAAGAGCTAAACTCAACCTTTAAATTGATACTTATATCTCAAAATGGACAAAAATGAACATACAATGATTGTGCTTTTAGCCATCGATATTTTCTATTTATTTTACAATACATAAAATGATAATGGAAGTAGCTAATTTATGTTGTCTATGTGCCTTTTTATATAATAAATAAAAACATACCATGGCTCTAATATCTAGTAGAAGGTTTCGTTTAAAAGAATATCAATTTAAAAATAATAACAGTAATAATAAATATATAATCAGGGCTTTAATGTCCTTTACCATTTCCCTCCTTTCTTTTTATGACATAGATTTTTAAGGTGGATCTTATACTGTTTTATTTAATTGCAATTAAGAGTTTTTAGATATTTTTTAAATTAGCTTTCTAGTTTAAAAAAAAAAGTTTTTGGCTTTCAATTACCCCAATAGCCTGCAATTTTAAACGATTGCATTGTTGACGATTGTACATTGTGTTATACATATATACATTGTTAGAAAATAATGTAATTCTTACATATTGCAAAACACAACGTCTCTCTGCCTGTCATTCCGTTAAATTGCCTATAATTCGAGATAACAAATACAATATACATGCTCTTTTAATGCATAGTTAAAATTTAGCTTTTAGGCTACCACACTTTGACATAAACAAGGGGATAGAAACCAATAGATGCGAAGCCGAAACTTTTTGAACTTTTCGAACTTTATTCATAAAGTATTATATATATTTTAATATATATAATATATTTTTTAATAAATTCCATGAATTTTTTTGTACTTTTTTTTAAAAACTTTTACAATAATATGACCTAATTTATTAAATTAATAGTAAAATAACAATTAAATTATTAATAAAAAATTTTCTAACTTCAAAATATACCTAGAATATATATAGAATATATTAAGATATACCTGGTATATTGGACCTAAATCCTAGCTTAATAAGAATGATGATGGAGGTTTGACATGTACGTCTCGGATACAAATCTTTTTTGAAATCAAACATGAAAATGAAATAAAGATATTTTCTTCTGAAACAAATTGTTATTAGTTATATGTTTGAAGTTAAAGTATCTGAAGTTTTATAAAACGTAAGTTAAAATATGATAATTAATAAGCCTTTATCTCGTATGACAACATATGATTATTATCAATCATTCGTAACAGTGTAATAAGTATCAAACTGGGATAGAAATACAGAGGTTAAGGGTTCGACACATTGTGGATGAGTAAATTTTTTCATATTTAATTCAATATTAGATTTACATATTAAATTTTTATGTGCACACAAAAATATAGTCTTTTTTATAATATACGCTTTTATAAAGTAGGTATCGCTTTAAAAAGCAAAATAAAAAAAATTTAAATAGTGTGAGGCGCTTTCTATTGCTAGTAAACCATCATGGTCTCTCAAAGTTTGTAAAATAACTGCTCACACATTTATAATTTTTTGTTTTTTAGTACATTACCTACTAATAAAGCCCTGTATTTTAGATTTATGAAAATATTAAATTTCATGAGTCTAAATACAAATAAATTTTCTACATATATCTTTAAAACTAAATTGTGTATTTCAAATATTACTGAATTCGTGTCAAAAAGTTCGTATTGTTTTGTTAAAAGGTGTCCAGTACACTTTCAAATTATTTATTTATTATTGATTCTAAACAAAAAAAACAACAATTTTTTATTTTTATTTTATATATTTTCGATAGAAATTGTTGTTATTATTCTGATTATGAAATATACTAAATACAATTCTTAAAACTATAAAATACTAGTGTGAATAAAATGATGATCTTCTTTGATCATTATTACCTTCGTGTGTGGTTCTTACTGAAAAAAATAGTATTATTATATTTAAATTATAGAGTACATCTAAATACCTAATATAATACCTCAATATACAAGCAGTAGCGTAACCAGTAGAATCTCGTAGGGTTTAAAATGTTAATATCGAAATTAATATCAAAAGTAGCGTATTTCTCAAAATTTTATTATTGATTTGTGCCTTATTTTATTTATTTTTTTTAGCGTCCTAATTTTAACTATTATCAGTTCTAATAAGAACTATGAATAGAGTGATCACTAGATAAAAATCGTGAATTGTGTCTACCCAATGGAAGACACAAGAATAAAGAATTATATACTAAAATTATTTAAGTACATTTATCACTAAAATGTCAAATAAATCTATATTTTAGTTCTAAGATATTAAGTTTATTTAGTCTGTTTAAGGTCTTACTATTGTCAAGAAGATTATTACACTATTTCTTCACGCACTGTAGACACATTTAAACTACGATGTAGGTCATCGTTTCGAACGTACCATGGTGAATCACTTATCGCACGCAGCACTTTAGACTGAAAACGCTGTAAAATCTCAATGTTACTCACACTTTCAGTACCCCACAATTGAATACCGTATGTCCATACAGGTTTCATAATGCTTAATTAATGTGCCTTATTCATTTGATTTTCGAAAAAAAATACTTCATATAAAAGTTGTTATAAATATACTAACAACATGTATAAGAAATATTTTCCCGAATACCGAATGAATAATGCACAAATTAACTATAAAATTTTTGAAAAATGAAAAATAATGTTTTAAATTAAATAATGAACTCAATTATTCACTCTAAATTTAGCTTTTAAAATAGTACGAGATTAAAGAACTTTAAAGTTGTTCCTTAAACTACATCTTTTGTTCGAAACATTTTTTCAAAAACCGAATGAATTCGGTATAAATTAGCTGTAAAAGCATACTTATATGTTTGTTAGTCCTATTACTTTTTTCTTTTTCAAGGTCGTCAGGCCCCACTAACTCGTGTAGCTATTTTCTAAAGGGTGAAAAAATAATATAAAAAAGCCTTTTCACAAACAAGCCATTGATTTAAGCCATCATGTACAAACACGAAAAAAATAAGTTTTGTTTTTCGTTAAGGTAATTCAATGCCAAATGTTTGGTAAACTTACTTAAGAGGACATATTATTTCACAATATTATATCCTTCACATTATTATAAAAAAAAATTCAAAATCGGTTCATAAATGACGGAGTTCTCAGGTGACACATAAAAAAAAAAATACAGCTGAATTGAGAACCATCTTCCAAGTGGGGTTAAAAATAAACGTATTTACAATCTTTAAGGTAGTTCCAGCATGAAATCACTTTTCGACAAATTTTGCTCATTCTTTTCACAGGCTAAAAATAACGTTTTCTAATAAAGCCTGAAAAACTTTTGACCGTTTAGAACGCGAGATAATTAATAACAAAGTTCTTAAAAAGTTAATCGTTCTCTTTCATTCTCTCCCATTAGAAGCATTTAAAACTGCATGCCCGCCCAACTATCTGTTGTATTAAAAAAAATACATGAAAGAATTTATAAAAAAACATAGGAGAGTAAACATAAATATTTCTTTAAAAAAAATTTTTTTAATCGCGTTTTACCGTTTTATTTTCGAAATATAGTAGTTTAAAATTTTCTTTCTTTCAAATTATATTATTTTGTATACAAATATCTGTATGTTAGTATATATGTGTATATGTATTTGTTCTATAATAAAACCGGTTTTTTATCCTGATTATACAAGACAATGCTGGAACCACCTTAACGCTGAAAATGATTCAATATTTTATGTTGAATTATTTGCTTTTAATCAGTTTGTCCCGCGAATTATTAAGAAAATAAATACTTCGGCAAGTACTTGCTTATCAACCAATCACTGTCCAATGAAATTAATTAGTACCTACTTTTATGAATATTTCGCAAGACAAGCTTTTTGAAAAAAAAAAATTCATTATGAAATATTGAATCATTTTCAGCGATAATGATGGTAAGCACGTTTATTTTTGTAACGATCTACTATTGTGAAATATGTATGCAGACTAGGTTGGTTGTCTACTTAAGTAACTATAACTAGTATTTGGCATTGAATTACCATAACGTAAACCTAAACTTATTTTATTTGTTTTATTTGTTCATGGCTTAACATATAAAATCTTGTTTTTAAATACTTTTTTTTTAAGACTAAAAACCTCAATGTAATTTCCCACCGCTTCCGTTACTTCAAATATGTGTCGATACTTCCACCAAATTTCTATTTTAGCAATTTTTTAAATTCTATCTATATTGAACGATACTAGATAGATATTATATTACATTTCAAAATATCAAAGCTCTAACTAAATTCGAACTATTCAAAATTTTGATTGCAAGATTTGACCCAGACAAACTAACTAATAATAGAACAGTGAAGTTAAATAACTTTTAGGATAGCAAAAGTTACAAGCTTTTATTTTAAAATAACTGAAGGATGGAGAATCTCTCAAAGCATGTGCTGTTAATTTTTGGATTTACGTAGATCGCGTAGCCACAAAGAAGTGTGGCTTTATTCTTCAATACGCTACTGCTACATTAACAAATATCTTAATGAAAATGTTTTGTACCTATACCCATTTTGTTGCCGCTATGCTATTGGTGACGCTATTAAATAAAATGTAGCCGATAAAATAAGACACGATACGACGATACATCATCACGCATATCATCATAATATTTAACCATAAATTAAATATCTATTAACATAAATAACATAAAACATATTTTGTATAATTTTAAACTGCATACAGTTAAACTTAATTATAACTTTAAATTCTAAACTTTTATTATTTATTTATTTATTATCCAGGGAATAAAGACATTTCTCTTCGGAAAAATTAGGGGAAACTGGATTTTTATATGGATCTTTTATTTGTGGTTCTAAACAAAATCCCAAAAGTCCCTATCGATCCGTGGTCCGCTACAATAGTCACTCGGGGTCGAGGTTACAAAATACGGGTTTTCACTAATATCTCGTTAACGGTCACAGTTATCGAAAATAGTTGGTATTAAATTTGTAAATTAGAAAATTCCCTACAAATAACATATTAATACTTTTTTCGTAAGACTAACGATTTTTGAAATAACGTGATTCTAAAAGTTGTAATGTTTTGTTTCTCATAAAACGTGCACTCCTTTCCACACCAGCTTTGAGGTAGAGTACAAGATGTGTTTCTTTAAGTGGTGACCAAGGTAGGTCTAATCCACATCTATCTGTGATTGAAAACTTAATTTGTTGAGAAAAATTATAATAAATTATTTTCGCCAGTGTATTCATTATTTTGGTTCTTCTTCAGATTCCATTTCCATCATCAACTGAATCATTCGCATCGTGACTTCTGAACTAGCCGCTAGTGTGTTTTTAAATGTGCTTCGTAAAATATTATATAACTTTTTTTTTTTTTAATGATTTGAAAATTTATTTTAATAATAATTGATTATATGATTCTTTAGTAATTAATTTCAATTAATTTAAGAAAAGAATTATAATAATAGTACCAAATAATATTTATTAGTATTTGCAAATCTTTTTATTCAAAATTTTTATTATTGGCACTGTTTGTTTGTCGTGTTTACGTAATTCAACTGCACGCTTTATTAAGGATAAGTAATTAGTATTAATTTTATTAAATCTTATTCGATTTTTAAATATAAACATATCGTTTTTATTGATTTTAGAAATTAGACAGTATGAAGAAAACTAATTTTCCAATTTTACGACAAACAAGAAGCGTCAATAAATCCTCCACACAGCCGGCCCCAGATAGATTTAGTTGATGTATGTCTTCAGGTTAGTGTTTCTTATGACGGCATTAATGTAGAAACACAAACAGAACAAATTCAGCAGGTTAGTAAGTCGATTCAAAGTTTTGCTGAATCAAAACCACTGGAGGTACCTACACAGGTTGATATCTCTGTAGACAATAATGAAGGTAGTCCTAGTTCTAACGATATGCATAATAAATGATTTATAAAAAGAGCAAAGAAAAGTAGTATAGTCAACGCATGTAATGAGTCTTCATCTCCAAATATAACGAATAAATTCAATGGTTCAAATACTACTGTTACCCCTCGCATTACACCGCATGTATTAATTGTATCCGATCAAATTGGTAAGCAAATGTCTGTTTGTCTTAGAGAATTGTTGCCTCACAACTTCATTCATAAAAATTCATTCATTCTTTCCATTTCTTCATTCATAAAAAGTCATGATTCTCATGAGAATATAATTAAATGCGTGAAATCACAGATAAGTACTTTCACGAAATCGGATTACATAATTGTTATGCTAAGTTCGTATCATGCGGTTACTAATAATAAAAATGATATAACTATCAAAAACTTAAAAGAAAATTTACCTGAATTAATGAATTTCTCAAAAAATACAAATCTAATTCTGTCCACATTGCTGTTTAGATAAGACATAAGCGACTTTAATAATATTATTTACAATATTAATCAGTTCATGGAAAATGAATTATTTAAACGCACCGATACATTAACATTATATACTAATAAAGTTTTAATTTTATACACTGACTACCATAAAAATGGCATAGATATTAATTATAGTGGTACACGGGGTGTACGGACCCTTCATTTATTCGTACGGATCCCTAAACATTTATATTGATGTATTCCTGGCCTTTCTGGTGTCTACGCGCTCTCTATGAAAAAAAAAACAAATGAGTGCAGATTATGTTTGATATTTTTATCAAACATTAAAAGTGATTCAAGTCAAGAAAGAAGAAAAGTGATTAAGTCAAAAGAGATTGCAGATTAAAAGGTAGGCACCAGTTAATTCCAAATTTCGTTCCGTTCAAACATTTTGGTCCCTCGTAGCCGAATCCTTTCCCGTATGTTTCTCTACATTATTGTCGTGCCAAAGTGAACATTTAATTAATTAGATTCACAGTAATTAATAATTGATTGGAGTAATTAATTGCCAAAAAATTTAAAAAAAATATGTTAAAATTACATATTTAATTTTTATTTAGTAAAATTTGGTTGTTGTTAACAACCAATTTGTTGTCTATTTTTTATTTTCTGTTTGACCCTTTCATTTCCACGTGATGAAACTGATTTGATATATTTTATAAATTATTTGTGGAATTAATTAATTGAGTAATTCATTTCAGTAAATAAGTAATTTGTTTTGAATTACTTTTGTTAAAACCTTTTGTTTTCAAATTGTCTTATTTTATCCTTTTTTGTCATTAAAATGCCTGCTATTCAGGAAAAGGCGGCTTCCGATCTCCAGGTTTTAGTTACCAGGCATCAACGGTATTTTCAAACTATACAACAAGCTTTCGATTTAATTCCTCGTTTAAATGATTCAATTATTTGCATGCAATTTAAAGCAAGATGCAAAACCTTAGACAAGGCTCATTCTGAATTTGATGCCGTTCAAAATAAAATATTGGAAACGAACGCCTTAGCAGTTGAAGAACATCAGATAACAGATGTTTTAGCGTCCTCAAATGCATGTGAGGACTTATTCCATGCTGTTAGAGCTGCGGAAGCATCTTTGCCTGAACCACAAACCGTTTCACCACCTTCCACGCCAACAATCAAACCAAAATTGCCTCATATTACTCTGCCTACTTTTGACGGGATTTATGAAAAGTTTGATTCATTTAAATCATTGTTTGATACTTTGGTTCATAACCAAGGCCACCTCTCAACCATCGAAAAGTATAGCTATTTACGATCTTCCGTTTCCGGCACTGCTCTGACTGCCATACAAGGTATACCGTTTGCGGAAAATTCCTATGGCACTGCTTACAAAACTCTGGTGAATAGGTTCACTAACAAAAGAGTCTTTGCATCTAATAGTTATTTTCTGTTAAGCCTTTTACGCATGAAGGTCAGCTTAAAGGATTCTTAGAAGATTTTAATTTCCAAGTAGAAGCCTTAAACAATCTTGATCTAACTAGTGTTTCAGATTTTCTTATTTCTTTCATGGCTCTTAAACTGCTTGATCCTCAAACACGTCAAGTTTTTGAGAATACAAGTTTTTGAGAATACCTATGCCGAGGTCCTGAAATTTGTAGAAGGACGTATTGCCACATGTGAGGTAATTAACTCCTCGTCAGCAAGGACATATTTCCCCAAGCGAGTTGTTTCTACAAAAACCCCAGTTAAAAGAGCTATGGTTGCTCATGCTTCTCCTCCGTAGAAGTCTAGTGTGCAATCAACCTCTTCCAAGCCTGCCACAGATTTAGGTCACTCCTGTCCATGTTGTGCTAAATCTCATCGAGTCGTAGAATGTAGCCAGTTTGGTGATATGACTATTGCGCAGCGCTATGAAGTCTTGCGTAAGAAGCTTTTATGCTTTTCCTGTTTTGGACCACTTCCTCGATCGACGTGTTCTTCTAAATTTGCCTGCAGACACTGTGGTTCCAAAGCCCATCATACCATGCTTCATTATGACAGCCAGGCCAATCATCCTTCTATAGCACCGGTCAGTGCACCTTCCGTTGCGCTGTCAGGTAATATCAAACCTTCGTCTTCTGTACGCCAGCCTAAACAAGTCCTATTGGGAACAGCTATGGTTCGTATTCCTGACTTTTTTGGCCACCATCATGATGTCCGAGTTTTGATCGATCCAGGCAGTATGATAAATATTATTTCCCAGTCACTAAGAGATCATCTTACCTTACCAATGACAGCGTCTAACATTCGCATCTCGGGTATAGGATCCGGGAAACCGCAACCAGCCAAAGGTACTGTTATTTGTACTGTTGAATCAAAACATCACCCGTTCTCTATCACCGTTGAAGCGGCTGTGTTACCAACCATAGCAACCAATATTCCTGCCGTTCCGGTTTCTCAAGAAATCATGAATAAGCTTTCTAAGCTGCAACTTGCCGATCCTCAGTTCTTCAGCCCTGCTTCTGTTGAAATGCTAATTGGAGCTCAATATTACGCCAACCTTATGACATCTGAACCCGTGGTTCCAGGATATCCCTCTCTGGTTCCATCCATGTTTGGAATACTTGTCATGGGTGAATGCCTACCTTCGTCATCGAGTTAGTGTCAATCATTTTTCATATCGCACTTTGACACAAATATTTCCAACCAATTAAAGAAGTTTTGGGAAATTGAAGAATTGCGTGTTAAAATTCCGTTGGACCCAGAAGAAGTTAAATGTGAGGATCACTTTGTCAAAACTCACCGTCGTGACTCCGATGGAGTTTATATTGTACGGTTGCCATTCCCTGACGGTGAAGCTCCTGACCTAGGTGATAACCGTGTCTATGCGTTGAATCGTTTTGTTAATCTAGAAAAGCGTTTAGAAAGACAGCCAATGTTTAAAGATTTGTACCATGCAAATCTTCAAGATTACATCACTACTGGTCACATGGTACCTGCCAAGAACGAATCGCCTTATGTTTTGACTCATCATGGAGTTACGAAAGATAGTTCCACAACTAAAGTAAGAGTCGTATTCAACCCCGCTGAGAAAGCCAATTCCTCCTTCCCTTCCTTAAATGAAGCTTTATTGGTCGGTCCTAAGCTTCAAAATAGTATTAACGATATTGTTTTGAATTTTCGTTTGCATAAATTTGCTATCACAGGTGACAGTAAACAAATGTACCGAGCTATCAAACTAGATCCAAGATAGCGAATTTCAGCAGATACTGTGGCGTTTCGATCCCTCTCAACCTGTGCAACACTATGAAATAAATCGTGTTTGTTTTGGTGTTCATGCCCTGCGTGTGATAAAACAATTAATCTAAGACGAAGGGTTCAAATATCCGACGGCTGCTAATGTCTTAGAAACTGATATGTATGTCGATGATGTGTGTACCGGAGCCCCCTCCATTGCTGATGCCCGTCAATTACGTGATGACTTATCTGCGTTGTTATCGACTGCTGGGTTTGAGTTGCGAAAATGGGCAAGCTCTCATGCTGCCGTTCTGAATGACCTTCCTCAGGACAATATGGAGAAGCCTCACAAATTTGGTGATGTCGAGACCATTCAGGTTCTTGGAATTCAGTGGATATCTGAAGACGATGTCTTTTGTTATCGACTTGAAACCATCCCTAATTGCACCACTAAGCGCCAAGTTTTATCACAAATTGCCCGTACTTATGATTTACCAGGATTTCTGGGACCTGTAGTCATATGGATGAAAATATTAATGCAAAAAATCTGGTTACAAGGAATCGGATGGGATGATATTTTGCCTTCTTATATGATTAAATAATGGAGTCAATTTGCCAAAGAAATGCCTTGCCTCCAAACCATCAAGATTCCACGTGACATTCTTAATACCTACATTCATCCACCTGGGATCATTGGATTTTCTGATGCTTCTAGCTCTGCAATGGCTGCTGCTGTCTATTTGCGAGTCGTTTGTTCGGATCAACGCGTATTGATCAGCTTGATTCGTGCAAAAATTAAGGTTGCTCCAGTGAAACCAATCACAATTCCCCGTCTTGAGTTATGTGCCAGCTACATGCTTGCCAAGCTCATATAGAAAGGCTTTACCTCTTCACAGATTCTATGGTAGTTTTGTCATGGCTGCGCACCCCAGCTCATCTTCTCTAGGTGTTCGTAGCTAATCGTGTCGTTAGCATTTTAGATCGGACTTTACCATCCCAATGGTTTCATGTACCAACGGCTGACAACTCTGCTGATATTGCCAGTCGTGGCTGCATGCCAAGTCAGCTCGTAATTCTTGGCCACGCCAAGAATTAGTAGCCGTTCCTGACCTGCTCGACCTGAAAGAGGTTAGCATATCCTTGATAGGACATGTAGCGGGTGGAGATGATGGTGTTGTTCTTCTATAGCGCTTCTCTTCCTTTGTTAGGGCCAAGCGAGTTATAGCCTGGATATTGAGATTTTAGACAAACACTTCGCTTTCCGAGAAACCTGGTAATTTCCAGTGTTTATCTGTCCCCGAGCTTCAAAATGCCGAAAGAATACTTATTAAAATTACTCAACGATTTTTTTTGCCTCACGAAATAGATGCTGTCCGTCAAGAAAATCGATCTATACCGTTTCGCTCCTTAACACCCTTCCTCGATAATGATCTCCTCAGGGTGGGGGTCGTTTAGCCGAAGCACCAGTGCCATACGATGCTCGCCATCCATTTATCTTGCCTGCCAAATCCCATCTCTCTAAGCTCATATTAGAGCATTTTCATATTACCAGCCTATACGGGGGTAATAAAATCGTCCAGTGTCTTGTCCAACGATCATATTATATTCCTCGGGTACGTGAACTTGTAAGAAAAATTATCTTTAATTGTACTCGTTGTGTCCGTCTTATTGCCAAGCCTAGTCAGCCATTTATGTCCAATTTACCTGCGTCACGTTTCGTCCAAGGTCGACCCTTTGTTCACACTGGGGTAGATCAAGCAGGACCATTTCCGATGAAAGATGGATCTCGACGCAACAGCCCTATCAATAAATGTTATTTTGACCTTTTTGTTTGCTTTTCAAAGAAAGCCGGTCACCTCGAGTTATTATCATCCCTCTCCACAGACTGGTTTTTTGCCGCCTTAGATCGTTTTATAGCGAGAAGAGGCTTACCCAATTCTATGTTTTCTGATCGAGGCACGAACTTTATAGGTACGTCTCGAGTTCTTGACGAAACTTTTCAATTCATAAGAGAGAACAATAATGTTTTATCTGATTACCTTGTAGGACGGGAAATTAAGTGGGTTTTTAACGCTCCCGCCAACCCGTTAGCCGGTGGTTTGTGGGAAGCCAGGGTGAGGTCGGTTAAACACCACTTAAAACGTCTCTTATCTGATCGAGTCCTCTTACACGAAGAATTTTGTACCTTTCTTGCTCGCATCGAAATCATCCTGAACTCACGTCCGTTGGGTGTTTCTGCATCGTGTCCCATTGACGACATTTCTCGTTTGACCCCTGGCTATTTTTTGATAGGAGCCCCGTTATTATCTCGCCCTGAACCTGACATTACCGAGGTACCATCTAACCGTATTCCAAGGTGGGAACTTTTACGTCAAGTGTCCCTGCATTTTTGGAAAAGCTGGTCCCGAGAGTATCTGCACTCTCTCATTCAACGGCGGAAATGGTGAGAACACGTTGATAATGTTAAATTGGGTGATGTTGTGGTTATCATGACCAAAAACCAGCCTCCTAGGTTCGCGTCGTTTCATTGCGAACTAGTTCCGGCCATCTTACTCGTCCTGTCCGTAAATTGTTGGTTCTCCCTGTCATTCCTTAGCCTTGCCATACAGTCCACTAGTTCTTTCATTTAAGGTTCCGTTTCATGTTAACGTGCCTTTATTTTATTTGTATTTTCCTTTTTATTGTTATTATTTTTCCTTGCCATATTATTAAGAAAAAAAAAAATAAATAAAAAAAATAAAAAAATATGAATTGAAATTAATAAATTAATAAATTTCTAAATTAATAATATTACTTTCGCTATGCCTTTACCCTTTATTTTTTCACTCTGTGCTTAAGTAGTTATAACCGTTATGTTTAAAAATGTTCATTTTAGTGGGGGGTAATGTACGGAACCTTCATTTATTCGTACGGATCGCTAAACATTTATATTGATGTATTCCTGACCTTTCTGGTGTCCACGCGCTCGCACATCTCTATGAAAAAAAAACAAATGAGTGCAGATTCAATAAAATTAATATAATACGTTCGATCGATCGGAAGTGTCAAAAGTGTTTATATTTTTATCAAACATTAAAAGTGATTCAAGTCAAGAAAGAAGAAAAGTGATTAAGTCAAAAGAGATTGCAGATTAAAAGGTAGGCACCAGTTAATTCCAAATTTCGTTCCGTTCATACACGGGGATTAGCACGAACTATTAGAAAATACATCGCAAAAGAATTGAAAGATGATCGCACTCTCCCGCAAGTAAAAGTAAATATCGTTCAAAGAGTTCCTGACCAAAATAAAAACCAGTTTCCTTCAACTACTGGCTTTACAAAAACTGTTCCAATTTCTAAAAGAGTAAAAATGAATAAATTAAAAAAGTTGCTGGACAAGCTTCTAAAAGTTCTAAAATAGTAAATGCCAAATTGCACTCTCAATCTATTATGCATCTAAATATTCGTAGTTGAAGAGCCAATCACCTTCATTTAGAAGAATTTATTACGAATAAATTCGCTACACAGCCCGATTTATTTTTATCTGCTTAACAGAGCCCTGGCTAAATGTGGTTGAGTTGAATTTCTATCAAATAAAGAATTATAATATCAAATTAAGAATGGCGGGTGTTTAATATTAGCTGAAAAATGGCCTGAATAATCGTGAGCATTGAAAAGGTTTTTGAATGTACAGCAATTGAAGCCATGATTGATAGTAAGTCAGTTGTGCTGCTCTGTATTTATAGACCACCTAGTGGTGATATTGATACGTTTTTTAGTAGATTGGAACAGTGTCTTAATATTATTAAAAGTGATAAAAAACACTTTGTGATTTGTGCTGATTTCAATATTAATCAATTAAACGTCCATGATGAGAAAGTTAAAACTTTGTTTGATTTGTTAGCAACATTTGGCAGTACATTGGCAATTACAGACAAGCCAACCAGAATTACTACGAGCTCTTCTAGTTTGTTGGATAATTTTTTCGTCAATTTACCAAACTTGTCAGCGTATGTTGAAGACTGCGCATTTTCTGATCATGACGCTATTGTTTTGAAATTTTGTGCTATAAAACCACAATCAAAAGAGTGTAAAGTAATCAATAAACGTCATGTAACTCATGAAAATCTTATCAAGCTCAATCATCACTTGCAATCGAAAAACTGGGAGCTAGTCTTTCAAAGTAAAGACATTAACAATAAATTTAATAGCTTTTTGAATATCTTCATGTACTACTATGACAAAATGTTTTCTTCCTCAAGTGTTAGAGTTAGTAATTATTCCAGACCTGAATGGATCACCCCTGGTATCATAAATCATCCCAGAACTTGAAAGTACTCAATATTCGGAAAAAAACGTCCAATAATACAAATTTTTTGAATTATGTAAAGCAATATAAAAAGATATACAAGAAGGTTATTGCCATGGCAAAAAAAATTTCATTGATTAATAAATTTAAGAAAACAAATAATAATCCTAAAGTTGTTTGGAACATCATTAAAACTGAAACGTAAAACAAACCCAAATGCATTAAAAACATAAGTGTCAATAATATTTAAATAAACGACCCTAAGTCTATTGTTGACACATTAAATGAGCATTTCATAAATTTAGGTTCGGTTATTAGTTCTGATAATAATGTCAAAAATATAATTAAAATCAAAAATTTCGAAGAAACTATTTTTGTTGACGAAACTAATACCCGTGAAATAGATCAAATTATTCACAATATGAAATGTAAAGAGTCCATGGACTACTTGGGCGTTTCAAGTATCGTTTTAAAGTCAGTTTCAGAGAACTTATTGGCTCCATTAGTCGAAATAGTCAATTTTATGTTGGGTGAGGAAATTTTTTCAGATCCTGGTATTTGGGCAAGAGTAGTGCCCCTTAATAAATCTTATAACATAGATGTCAGTAATTTTCGGCCAATATCTTGTTTACCGATCTTTAGCCAAATTTTAGAGAGAGTTATATTTGATAAAATTTCAAAGTTTCTTTATAAATTCAACATATTGATCCCCGGTCAATATGGATATAGAGAAAATATCAGCACTACAAACGCAAGTTTTGCCGTCACGGATCATATTTTTACGAAAATAAATGTAGGCTTTAAAGTAGCTACTCTATTTCTTGATCTGTCTAAGGCCTTGGATCGTTTGAATCATAATTACTCCTTTCTAAAATTTATGCATATGGCATTCGTGGTCAATGTTACAAACTCATTGAGTCATATTTATCCAATAGATCTCAGTTTGTTGAATTAAATATAAATGGAAAGACTTGGAATAAATGGAGTCCCACAAGGGTCGATTCTCGGCACTTTGTTGTTTCTCCTATTTATTAATGATTTGCTAAATTCATTCACTCAATAAATTTGCAAAGTTGTACTCTTTGCCGATGATACGACCATCATTGTCTCACACATAGATACAGATGAGCCTATAAAAACCATTAACAATATCATGAAAGTAATGGAAAGCTGGTGCTACGTAAACCATTTGCTTTTAAATCGCAACAAAACAGCCATTACGTTCTTTGGTAGTGGTGTCATCATCCCTATACATTATCTATTTGTAAATAACTCGACATTTTTGGGAATAGAAATAGATACAGGATTGAATTGAAGAACTCATATTGATACCCTATGTGTTAAATTAAGTAGAGCTTGCTATCAATTAAGAGCTTTGAGAGCAAGAGTTGATTTCAAGATCTTACTGTCAGTTTATTATGCTTATTTTGTTTCAGTTATGACATATGGCATAATAATATGGGGTGCATCAGTGAATGCCTTTAAAAAATTTTTAAAATTAAAAAAAGAGCCATACGAATTGTCTTCAATTTAAAAAAAAAACTGACAGTTGCAAAAGCTATTTTCAGAATAACAAAATACTGTCGTTTTATTCTCATTTCATTTTATAAATCTTTAAATTTTTTAACAAAAATAGAAATGTTTTTGAGATCAATAAAAATCAGGGAATCGTTATATGACTCGTAATCCATTTGAAAATGTGCATCCTAGGTGTAAATATTCATTTTTAGAAAAAAACTCACGGTATCTCGCAATTCTTTTTTATAATATAATCGGTAACGCACGCGTCAACTGTTGGTGACATTATGAGAGATAAGAGAATGACTTTTATCAATGCAGCTCGAATGTGTATGCAACAACAGTGTTTCTATTCACTAGAGGAAGGACTATAAAGTAACTTCTAGTTTTTTTTCTTTTGACACTTTTCGTGTGTATTTTTTATCACCAGAATAAGAAATTTTATATTATATTATAATTGACTGCAACTGGTACACAATACTATTATTTTAAACTTCTTTTAAACCCTTTGACTTCTGTGTATATTGTATTTTGTATAGTTGACTATATTTTTGTACCAGGGCTGTATTTTTAAAAAATATAATTAACTTATTTATTTGTGTTTTTTCACATTTTAAAATTTTACATAATTTGGCATTTTGATTGTTTCAAATCATTAAGCTGTAAGTCTTATTATTATTATTATTTGGAGGTTATTAATCACTGCGACCAATATGATCTATTGTGACCCCCTACTACTGCTCTGTTAAGGCTTGCCTCAGAGCTCCTCAACCAGTCTCAATTCTCGAAGGAATTTGAGGATCTGGGTGGGGTGCAGGGATGGTAAGTCATCCTCCTGGAGTGGGTACTGGTCGAAACAAGCAGCCCGTCTTCGTGCCACGGCTTCACATTCAAGTAGGAGATGAATTGGAGTTTCTTCCTCCAGCTCACAGAACCTGCATGAGCCGTCATTGATGATTCCCATTTTCGGAGGTGCCCATTCAGCCGGCAATGCCCGGTGAGAAAGCCCGTTAGGATTCGTAACTCATTTTTTGTGAGCTTAATGCAGGTTTCGAATCTCTTTCGGTTATACTGCCCGAGAAGGATCTTGGCCTGCCGCAGCCCTGGGGAATCTTCCCAAAGCTTGTTTCTTTCTTCTTCCTCTGCCTTCCAGAGGGCTGTGTTGAGGTAGGCCTCACTTATTCCACAGGACGGCTCAGGTCCAATGAAAGGCTCTGACGACCCTTTCCTTGCCAGTTCATCAGCAGTCTCATTCCCCTCAATGCCTGCATGGCCTGGCACCCATTTCAGAGAAACGTCATTCTCTTTGCCTAGCCTGTTTAGCAGGTCTAGGCATTCCCACACCATCTTAGAGTTGATGCTCCATGCACTTAGTGCTTTGATGGCAGCTTGACTGTCAGAGAGGATCACTATGTCCCGCTTCCTGTAGTTCCTGCTCAGGTTGAACTCAGCACACCTGGTTATTGCACGAACTTCTGCCTGGAAAACACTGGGAAACCTCCCCATGGGTTCCGAGTATCTGGTTCTAGGCCCAAATGCACCCGCTCCCGTGCCTTCGTTGGTCTTTGACCCGTCAGTGTACCATTTTATGGTATGTGGCTTGAGGAAGTACATGTCCTCCACATTCCACTCCTGCTTACTGCTCAGCTCCGTAGTGAAGTTCCTATCGAAGCTGAACTTCCTACTTGCTTTATCTCGGGGTAGGTCTAACAAAGAGGTGAGGGGCTTGTTACCCGTAATAGCCCTCCTATAGGCCTTTTCGCCCCCCGTTATTCTTAGCAACGCTTTCTGTGCTGCACTCTCATGACCTCATGGCACCTGTGATACACAGGCATGCCAGACGCTGTACTTTAGCGAGTCCTTGCCTTGCTCTAGCGATTTCGGTTTTCTTTGACCAGACCACCGCTCCATAAGTGATGACTGGTCTTACCATCATGGTGTACATCCATCGCAGGATTCTTGGTGTACATCCCCAGGACTTGCCAGCGATTCGTCTGCACACCATGAGGGCTCTGGTCGCCTCGGAGGTAACTTCCTCCAAGTGTTGGTTCCACCGTAGTTTAGAATCTAGGGTAATGCCTAGGTACTTAACTTCCTGCTTCCATTCCAACTCCTCGCCACCAAGGTGTAGTGCTTGGAGTCTCGTGAGTTTCCTTTTCTTGGTGAATATCATCACAGTGGTCTTGGCTGGGTTGACGCTCAGCCCCACTGACTGGCACCACTTTCTTGTAGCGTTTAGCCCTCTTTGAATGAGGTCACGCACCGTGCTCTCAAACTTCCCTGTTGCCAGGATCACGATATCATCGGCATATCCTATGCAGGTAATGCCTTGATCCGTGAGCCCGTGCAACAGGTCATCTACTACAAGACTCCATAGTAAAGGAGATAGGAACCCTCCCTGTGGGCAGCCTCGCGTTGTGCCGACCCGGATGGTTCTCTCCCCCACCCTCACTTCGGCAGTTCTGGAAGCGAGCATCTCGCCTATCCATCTGGATATCGTGACGTCCACCCCCCGTTTCTCCAGGGATGCTTTGACTACCTCATGTGAGGTATTGTCAAAAACGCCTTCTATATCAAGAAACGCGCACATGGTCGTTTCTCTCGCATCAAAGCCCCGCTCTATTGCGGTCGTTAGTTCGTAGAGGGCCGTCTCTGTGGACCTGCCTACCCTATACGCATGAAGCTGTAAGTCTTAGACTTATATTTTATTTCATTGACACTGTACTGTATGTTTGTGTTTACACTTAAGTTTTAAAAAATTTGATATCTTGATTTTTTTTAAATCATTTGATTATAAGTCATTGGCTTATATTTTACATTTTGACCATACTGTCAAAGTACATACAGTACTATTACTTTCAGGCGCGTATCCATAGTTCTGTCTTGAGCAATTGCTTAAGATCATCTTCATGAAGACTGTCTTATATGTTTTATAACACGATGATTTCATAGATATAACTTAAGATCATCTTTCGTAAGACGATGGTTTCAAGCATGATCTTATATGGTTTAAAATGAGCTTACGTAAGACGAACTTGAGATTGTCTTAAATTGTGTTCGTCTATTTTCGTAATAATTCACATGTAACCGATGATATGATTGGCTAGAAATGAATCATATTCATGTCAGTCATAAATAAACAATTATGCTTCATAAAACAAAAAGGGAGGGAATTCAAAAAATTGTCTTTTAAGTGCAGAATAGACACAGAACTTGATTGCAGCAACATTGAACTCCGCCTATAAAATATTTTCAGTACAGACGCTGCAACCAAAGTTTGGGATCATAAAATTTAATTTTTATTATTTTATGAGTCATAAAAATTCAAACATTTCTCATCATGTCTCTATCTATCTCATTTAATTTGTATAGTTTATTTATATCTCTAGTAAAAACTACACAAATAATTCTACAATAAAATATATACAGTGTGTCTACTTAAGTTGGCTCCATATGGAAAACTTTTTTATTATAATGTTTACGAAAAAAAGTAATTCTTTATAAAAATCTCCGCATTCGAAAATATTAATATTCAGCTATTCACTTTTGACATCAAATGTATAGGGTGTCTAAAAATTGAAAAAGTTCGATAGGAATGTGTTGACCACTTCAATTTTAAATTAAATTTTGTATATTTTTGTTCAAAATGTTGACCATATAGAACAGGTTATACGGGAAACGGTTCAAGAAAACACTCCCGAGATATGTAGGAGTGGATTTAAAGAATTTTGTAAAAGGACAATTACATGTATGGAACGCGAAGGTGGATACGTTGAGGCAAAAACGAACTGAAGGTAACTGTTGTTACTTACGTCAACAATAATATTTGTATTTGTAATGTAATGTATGAAAAATAAATGTTCTGTATTCATTATTTTGTTACATATCATTCAAAATGTTTCAAATCAGCAAATAAACATTTGAAGTACGATGACTGGTTAATTAGAATAACAGATAACGTGTTTTATAAGTTGGATTTGCAAAATTTAATTTAAAATTGAAGTGGAAAAAAAATTCCTATCGAACTTTTTCAATTTCTGCACACCCTGTACATTCGATGTCAAAAGTAAATAGCGGCATGTTAATATTTTCGAAAGCAGAAATTTTTATAAAGGATAACTTTTTTTCGTAAACCTTTTCCATATGGAGCCAACTTAAGTAGACACACTCTATATATTATATATAATGTAAATTGTAACCAATATAGGTATTTTGTATATGAACATTTAACTCCTCCTACTAAATATCAAATAATTTTTAATGTTGCAGCAACCGTTCAAGGTCATGTTTTTTGTTGCTGCAACCAGTACACACACACAGCAACTTGCTAGTTGCTCTTCAATGTTGCTGTTCAATGTTGCACGTCTGTGGAGCCCATTAGATAAAAAATAGTTTATACAATTTTTTTATTTATTAATTTACAATTCCAAATCACTTGAAACTAAATCTGTTTGAGAAGGTCAATTCATTTTTTTTAAATACATTATATTTATAAATTCATTAGAGACAAATTAACCTTTTCAATTAACAATTTTTCATCACTTAAAATTATATCTTTTTAATAAAAAGTAGAAAAACATGTGTATTAAATATGAAAAAATTTATATAGCCTTATGCATTAAATATACGTTCAATTAATGCTTCACGATATGCAAAACCATCAGGTTGCCAATTTGGTTGAAGTACAGGCATTTCTTCATCTTGATAGAATTATCATTGAATATCAACGACATATTATGTAATACAGCACAGGCTATTTCTTCATCTTGATAGAATTATCATTGAATATCAACAACATATTATGTAATACAGCACAGGCTACAATTGTGGTTGAATAAAGAAGTTTAGTTGTCAGTCCTCTTGATAAACAAGGAAATCTTCGTTTCCAAACACCGTACCCGATGAAAAAAGATTTGTCTAATTATATATGATTATGCATAATCATCTATATATAATCAGATCCAAAAATTGGCCAGGTCTAGTCATACATAATTAGATCTGATCATACATGAACAGATATGTTTAGATATAATCAGATCCAAAAATTGGCCAGGCCTAGTCATACATAATTAGATCTGATGATACATGAACAGATATGTTTATATATTATCAGATCCAAAAATTCACCTGGTCTAATTGTATCTCATTATATATAACCATCTCTAATCATATATGGTCAGCTATATATCAGAATAGGTAATTCATTAAAAAAAAAGTATTTTTCATAGTTCTAAAAATTCAATATTTATTGATTTGTTATTATATGACTACAATAACAAATATAAAAAATATAAAAATATAAAAACGTAATTTTCATAACGAATTACATAATATTTTAAATTTTTCTAATATTATTCTTTGTTTCTTTTAATAATTATTGCTGATAATTTTTTTGCTTATTGAATATTTTGCTCATTAGTTCGCTTTAATTCTCCAACTCGCTGCGACATAGATCTCTCTGGTTCGAGGAACTCCTGCGAGTTTTCCACCCCTTTAAAGAAGCCTGCTGTAAGGCAAAACCTTAAACAGATTAAAAAAATTATCAATATAATTTTTTTTTAATTAAAGAGTGTATTATGAGAAACGCATATAAAATAATGAAATGACTTTTTAGATGAAAGAAAAATAAATAATTTAAAGATGTATGAAAATAATATCTTATATTAATTTCAACAATATCTGTCTTCTTGTGGTTTTTCAAATTCTATAAATATAAAAAAAAAAATTGAAATTTTCGTAAAATACTTAATAAGTATATTATATAAATATTTTATTTCATACAAACAAAAGGAAATCTTTCGTAAATTTATATAGAATATTAGCATTACCTGTTTTAAATCATCCTTTGGTTTTTTTAGATTTAAAAATAAAGATTTTGATACGATTCTGATGAATATTTGTTATTAACTTTTGTCAACATTTTGAAACCTTGTGTGAACTTCGGATATGAGTACAATCAATTGCTCATCAACACCAGTTAGTCCAAAAAGCCTCTGATTTGCTGATCTAACTTCTTGAGGTTAAATCATTAAGCAACCTTGCAAATAAAACTCTTACACGAAAACAATTCTAGAAACTGTTGCTTGTGATAATATCATAGTATCACCCAAAATAAGCTGTAAAAATATTTGTTTCTTTTTAATAAAAAATATATGTACTGCAGATAAACGAGATTATTTAAAAGTAATGAAAGTGTATTATTAAAAATAAATTTATAGTTATTATAATTATTTATAATTACCTGAAAACAACCAGTTGAATAGAATCGGAAACATATTAATAATTGAAACACTGGTAGAATAGATAATCCACGACGGTTGACTTTACCTAGATTCTGTTCTATTAGTGGTAATATTCCAAATTTAATACTGATTTCGTTGAATCTACATCTTCTTTTAAATTCGATGTGTGAATAAAAATCAAAATAATTTTGTATTTCTCTAATCAAAATTGATATCAATATTATCATAAATAATGATATTATATAAAAACCCAAAAAATCCATTATCTTCACTACTTTTTTTACAACAAAACTATTTAAGATCGTCTAAGTCTACTAACATGTTGACTTAAATAAAAACCTCTTTTTTTAATAAAAAATAAGGTTAACTTCAATTAAAAGATGGCCTTATTTCAATTTTGATCAATTTTATTGAAACCAACAAGAGAGAGCTTATATCTCTATTTTATTTATATAATTTTATTTTATTTATTGATTTTTATCTCATTTTACTTGCTGTTCTGTTTGTGGTTTTTTCATGGTTTTTACACAAACTTTTAAACATATCATTGTATGTTGGAACAGCCCCTGAAGTCGCCCATGAACGCAAATTATTGTGTTTTCCATTCGTGTTTATACAGGTATGGAAAGCGTAATCCCTTCGATTAAAAGTTTCTTTTCTCTATCTTTCTTCTTTTGACGCATTCAATACAATTGTAAATTATTTATTTTGAATAAAGATTATTATTATTATTATCTCTTCATCATCTTTTTCTTCTTCTCCTTCTGTTTCCCTGATTTTCATCGTTTTAACCAAGCCATCGTTTTAGCCCGATGGATCAACGTCGTCAATAGGATTCTCATTATCAATATCATTATGAGTATCGCGTGATACATTCAAACAATACTGTTCGTGACAATTACCGCAAATTGGTGATCAGAATAACCCAAATTTTCTACAACCACATTTCAAGTTACATCCCTTGGTGCAGTTACAAAAAATGGTGTTTAATAGAATGTCAGGAGCAGGTGGAAGGAGAGGTTAAATTGGCCCCAAAATGTTATCTTGTCCATCCGTCCATCCATAAGCCAAGTACCAGCCATACTTGCACTTGATAGTAAATTCAATGAAAATGTAGTTGAGCAGCGCTAATTGTTGGCGGAAGAGAATATAACTCAACATGTTTTTTATGCCGGGTTAATTTCGCATACACTGTCAACCTGTGATTATAAATAGATTCTTCTTTCGCAGGAGCTTTATATATATTCAGAAGAAAACGCATACCGTTATTTAAAATTACGTTGGAAAAACATTCTGTTTTAGTGAGAACATCGGCGTATTTAATTAATTCTTCTTTATAATTTGAAAGAATTAATTTTGCTCTTGTTAAAAATAGCCGACGTAGTGTCAAAACCTGTCATTGCGTGTAAAAATAAAATTTGATCTTTATATTTTAGATATAAGTTTAAGCTTTGTGAAGAATAAATTGTTGTTTGAATTTTTCCTTTTCCAGGTTTTAAAAAATAAATGATTTTATCACTGGGCGTTCGTGCAATTAATATTACTAATAAATCTACGTCTTCACCGACAACAATACTTGTTCTTCTATCAGATTCTTCAATTGCTGTTTCAATGATGAGAACATCAGAATCATTTTGAGCTTGTTTTACATTGACATTATTAGTATCAAATTTTTCGCATAATATAGAAATAAATCTATGCTTGTTACTTGCATTTCCAAGATATTTTTCTTGACTCGTTGAAATAGTCATAGATTTATCAAAGATAATATCAGCAGATGAAGAACCTTTTACGCATCGACAACGTTGTTCAGAAGCTTTTATACTTTTTTGGTGATCGTTATAACTATCGAATAAAATTACGACATTATTACCGTAATATTTATTTACATAATGAACATTTGTATCAAAAATTGTATTAAATGTTTCTCCCTTATTCCATCAATACGGTGTAAAAGAAATCCGCCATCAATGATATAACTATAAGTAACATTGGAGGTATCAAACTCAACATTTATTGGTTGAAAGCATTTAAAAGTTTGTGTTACACGTTATAACTTTTAAAATCAAATTATCCCAAAAACCGTCCGTCTTATAAAGAAGAGTATGTAATTATGTTTTTTTGTAGAGAATTTCCTAATCTACAAATTTGATAACCACTATTTTTTCAATAACAGTGGCGTTTAACGAGATATTCCCGAAAAACCGTATTTTGTGGCCTTTGACCCCGAGTAACCTTTGTAGCGGCTCACGAATCGATAGGGACTTTTGGGATTTTGTTTAGAACCACGTATAGAAGGTTCATACAAAAATCAAGCTTTACGTAATTTTTCCGAGGTTTGGTCTTTTTTTGTTCTTTATTCCCTGGATCATTGTATTTATTTTATTGGTGAAATATATTATAATTAATAACAATATGTTAAAAATAATAATATTTATAAATAGACACTAAACAAAAATACCGCTCTTAATATAGATATTAATATAATTTTGGGTGCGCTTATGTTTTAAAAATATTTAAATACTACTATGGTGACCTAAACAGTTGAGGGAAAATTTGTATTCGATGTTCTATTGCAGGGATGTTGCGGATGCGAAAATTTTTGACATCCGTGAATACAGATGCGGATTTATATGTTAATTTTTTTTAAAGGTGCTCATTTTAGGTACATGAATAAGGAAAAAGAGGTAATAATTTTTAGTAATCTTTATATTAGAATCAAATGTTTAGTATGAACAAAATTTGGTGCATTAAATTACTACGCTCATGGTCCTTAGTTTTTTTGTATGGGACATACTTACTTAATACTACAATTATATTTAAAGTAAATTTTATTTCGTGATATTTTACACATTGATTTTATCCTGAATTATTAATTGATATATTTTTATTTTATTTAGCTTCTATCTTAATTAACTTCTAAATTTTCTGTATTGACATTAGTTTTTACTGAGTTTCTCAAGCACATGGCAAGCATACACACTCACAATCATAATGTTAATTAATTTTTAGGTGATATGAATATCCGATCAAAAATATAATTTAGAAATCAAAGAGTTGCATGTTAAACGCAGCCTAATTTAATTGGAAACAAATAATTTACACCTAAAGGTCACGAAAAATCTGAATGATCAAGAATACCAAAACTGGCTTATTTGATTGGAAAACTGGCAAATTATTAAATAAAGGCCTAATAGTAATATAGTCAGGTCTCTTCGTGTGCAATAGTTCCAATTTTGTCCACCAGAGTGCCAAGTGGCGCTGAGATCGCATTCTCAGATGACGCCAAAGTGGTTCAGAACATTGCTAAGAAACTGGTGATGCTGCAATCGGTGGTTCAGAACTTTGCTAAGTAATTCGTGGCGTATCATCTTATCTCAGATGACATCATCGGGGTGTGACAGGAAGTGAGAGTAAAGTAGGTCTGTTCTGGCGCACAGCCAGATTTGTCCACCAGAGGCATTGGTGGCGCTGCGATCGGTCGTTGTGGTGGGGAACTTTGCTAAGCAAATTCTGTAGCAAGTTTTGTTGAAATTAACTAGAACTGAATTTTGCAGATTCGGTAAATTTGCGTTTATTGCAATGATGTATCATATTACATAAAAATTGTCTTTTAATCAAAATTCCAATACAGTTTATCGTTAAATACCGGGATCACACGTGAGCCAGGAGTAGACAGACGTGTGTTGATCTGTGTATCGATCTTTTAGATTTTATAAAAAATTTCCAGCCAAGTATTTAAAACCCACTGTAAAAGAAATAGTTTGCGTTTTTTTAAGTAAAATTTAGTGAAAGTATGAACCTTCAGTGATAAAAAAAGTGAAAATTGTCAAAAATCTTACGAATATTTGTTTGTTTGTGTATACTTTCGTGTCCACATAACGTTGTTTGTCCAAATTCCTTTCGAATACGAATGACAAACTGTAGAAGACTATAGCGTATACTCCGACAAATTTAATTGTCATTGAATTTATTAATTAAATTAAATACTTATATGAAAAAATTAACTCGTCAACCAGGAATCGAACCTCGGGCCTCTCGATAACTAGTCCAGTGTGCTTTCCGCGGCACCAAAGACGATTGTGATGTGACAGCCAACTTTTTCATATTATTCTAATTTTTGTTATTTATTAGATAGTATTTACTTCTTTCTGAAGTGATTTGTTTATTAATATTTGTTTGTTTGTGTATACTTTCGTGTCCACATAACGTTGTTTGTCCAAATTCCTTTCGAATACGTATGACAAACTGTATAAGACTATAGCGTATTCTCAAACAAATTTCATTGTCATTGAATTTATTAATTAAATTAAATACTTATATGAAAAAATTAACTCGTCAACCAGGAATCGAACCTCGGGCCTCTGGATAACAAGTCCAGTGTGCTTTCCGCTACACCAAAGACGATTGTGATGTGACAGCCAACTTTTTCATATTATTCTTTTTTTTATTTATTAGATAGTATTTACTTCTTTCTGAAGTGATTTGTTTATTAATATTTGTTTGTTTGTGTATACTTTCGTGTCCACATAACGTTGTTTGTCCAAATTCCTTTCGAATACGTATGACACACTGTAGAAAACTATAGCGTATACTCCGACAAATTTCATTGTCATTGAATTTATTAATTAAATTAAATACTTATATGAAAAAATTAACTCGTCAACCAGGAATCGAACCTCGGGCCTCTGGATAACTAGTCCAGTGTACTTTCCTCTACACCAAAGACGATTGTGATGTGACAGCCAACTTTTTCATATTATTCTAATTTTTTTTATATATAAGATAGTATTTACTTCTTTCTGAAGTGATTTGTTTATTAATATTTGTTTGTTTGTGTATACTTTCGTGTCCACATAACGTTGTTTGTCCAAATTCCTTTCGAATACGTATGACAGTTAACTGTAGAAGACTATAGCGTATACTCCGACAAATTTAATTGTCATTGAATTTATTAATTAAATTAAATACTTATATGAAAAAATTAACTCGTCAACCAGGAATCGAACCTCGGGCCTCTGGATAACTAGTCCAGTGTGCTTTCCTCTACACCAAAGACGATTGTGATGTGACAGCCAACTTTTTCATATTATTCTAATTTTTTTTATATATTAGATAGTATTTACTTCTTTCTGAAGTGATTTGTTTATTAATATTTGTTTGTTTGTGTATACTTTCGTGTCCACATAACGTTGTTTGTCCAAATTCCTTTCGAATACGTATGACAAACTGTAGAAGACTATAGCGTATACTCCGACAAATTTCATTGTCATTGAATTTAATAATTAAATTAAATACTTATATAAAAAAATTAACTCGTCAACCAGGAATCGAACCTCGGGCCTCTGGATAACAAGTCCAGTGTGCTTTCCGCTACACCAAAGACGATTGTGATATGACAGCCAACTTTTTCATATTATTCTTTTTTTTATTTATTAGATAGTATTTACTTCTTTCTAAAGTGATTTGTTTATTAATATTTGTTTGTTTGTGTATACTTTCTTGTCCACATAACGTTGTTTGTCCAAATTCCTTTCGAATACGTATGACAAACTGTAGAAGACTATAGCGTATAATAATGAGTTTTTTAGAGAAGCACAATCTAATGTGCGATGCACAACATGGTTTTTCACAGGGCAAGTCAACCGAAACTGCAATCATGACATTTCTAAATAAAATTATAAAATCAATTGATAATCACGAAATGTGTGTCGGAATATTTTGTGACTTAAGTAAAGCTTTTGACTGTGTAAACCATAATAAACTACTCAACAAACTAGAGTGCATGGGAATACGTGGAACTGCATTAAATCTATTTCGTTCCTACTTGATCGACAGAACATCTAGTGTAATTTTACGAGAAAATCACCTGACATTTATATCCAATACGACTTCACCATCTTTAGGCGTACCACAAGGAAGCATCCTAGGCCCAATTCTATTCCTTGTGTATATAAATGATCTAATTAACTACGTAAATAAAGATTACAATATTGTTGCTATCATGTACGCCGACGATATTTCATTCATGATACAATCACAAAACATACAAGATCTACAAGCGAAAACTAAAATGGTAATCGAGAAAATGACAAATTGGTTTAATGCAAATGGATTATTCTTAAACGTCGATAAAACAAAATATATCCATTTCAGGACCCCAAATAATAGGAATGAACTAGATTTAATTTTACAAGTCAATGGTGCAAATATACTAAAACAAACCTATATTAAGTTCTTAGGTATAGTTCTAGAAGAGAAACTAACTTGGGCTAAGCACTGTAATGATCTATGCAGTAAGCTAAGATCATCCTGTTACGCTATTTGAAATCTAAGGAACTCATTACGCCCAGACTCTTTAATAGTTATTTATTACGCCTACGTCTACTCGAGAATCAAGTATGGTATTATATTTTGGGGAAGTTCCCATTGTGCACAAGACGTGTTTATTATGCAGAAAAGGATTGTGCGACTAATTGCGAACATGACACAAGGTACATCTTGCAAGAATCTGTATAAAAATTTCAAAATACTACCGCTGCCCTGTATATACATACTGGAGTGCTTACTTGTAACTCGGAAAAATTACAACTATCTCGAATTGAACAGTGCTAATCACGATTACAATACTCGCCACTGTAATGACATCAGAACGCCAATTCACAACTTAGCTCTTTATGAACAAAATCCACTTTACTGGGGACATAAATTCTATAATAGATTGCCTGAAAGAATTAGGGGTATACAAGATCATAAAAGGTTCAAGTCTGCATGTAAGGAATTTCTTCTGGAAAATTGTTATTATAATTTTAAGGATTTTTTGTTGACATGACTTATTGTTATTGTTATCATTGTTGTTATTGTTGTTATTATTGTTATATTACATTTATTGTTATTATTGTTATTATCATACTTGTTATCATTTTTATGAATATTATTGTTGTTGTTATTGTTGATTTTAAAAATTTTAACCTGTATTTACTTATGATAGTTTTAATTGTATTGCTTTTGTTTTGATGAAACCTGACACTATTTATACTGCAGCAGCAGTCATACAAATAAAGAATTATTATTATTATTATTATTATTATTATTATTATTATTATTATTATTATTATTATTATTATTATTATTATTATACTCCGACAAATTTCATTGTCATTGAATTTATTAATTAAATTAAATACTTATATGAAAAAATTAAACGTCAACCAGGAATCGAACCTCGGGCCTCTGGATAACTAGGCCAGTGTGCTTTCCTCTACACCAAAGACGATTGTGATGTGACAGCTAACTTTTTCATATTATTCTAATTTTTTTTAATTTATTTATTAGATAGTATTTACTTCTTTCTGAAGTGATTTGTTTATTAATATTTGTTTGTTTGTGTATACTTTCGTGTCCACATAACGTTGTTTGTCCAAATTCCTTTCGAATACGTATGACAAACTGAAGAAGACTATAGCGTATACTCCGACAAATTTCATTGTCATTGAATTTATTAATTAAATTAAATACTTATATGAAAAAATTAACTCGTCAACCAGGAATCGAACCTCGGGCCTCTGGAAACTAGTCCAGTGTGCTTTCCTCTACACCAAAGACGATTGTGATGTGACAGCCAATTTTTTCATATTATTCTAATTTTTTTAAATTTATTTATTAGATAGTATTTACTTCTTTCTGAAGTGATTTGTTTATTAATATTTGTTTGTTTGTGTATACTTTCGTGTCCACATAACGTTGTTTGTCCAAATTCCTTTCGAATACGTATGACAAACTGAAGAAGACTATAGCGTATACTCCGACAAATTTCATTGTCATTGAATTTATTAATTAAATAAAATACTTATATGAAAAAATTAACTCGTCAACCAGGAATCGAACCTCGGGCCTCTGGATAACTAGTCCAGTGTGCTTTCCTCTACACCAAAGACGATTGTGATGTGACAGCCAACTTTATACGCTATAGTCTTCTACAGTTTGTCATACGTATTCGAATGGAATTTGGACAAACAACGTTATGTGGACAGGAAAGTATACACAAACAAACAAATATTAATAAACAAATCACTTCAGAAAGAAGTAAATACTATCTAATAAATAAATAAAAATTAGAATAATATGAAAAAGTTGGCTGTCACATCACAATCGTCTTTGGTGTAGAGGAAAGCACACTGGACTAGTTATCCAGAGGCCCGAGGTTCGATTCCTGGTTGACGAGTTAATTTTTTCATATAAGTATTTAATTTAATTAAAAAATCTTACTGTTAAAATAACCTAAAAAAGAAAAGACATTTATATCATATTAATATACCTTAATAAAATCATTGACACTGTTAAATTTAGTTTCATAGTTTTGAAAAAGTGAAATAGTTTGAAATAGTGTTTAAAATTATCTATTTTGTGGATTAAAAACCATAAACTAAATTAATTTAACTTAAGTAAATTTCCATCAAACTATAAACCATTCAAATAAAATACTCTATTGAACTATTAACCCTTAATTGTGTGGCTGCGTAGCTACGAGGATACGTCGTTGGACTTAGAAATTGTATATTTTGATACGCGTTAGATTCGAATCCAGTGATAACTATATTTAAACTTTTTTTTATATTTTTGTTTTTCTCTTTTATTTTAAAAACAAAACTTAAATAGAAAAATTGAAGATTATTTATAAATGTTAATAGTGTTTTAGTTTGTTAATTGTTAAAAATTTATTGGTTGTTAATTCTTAAAAGTTTATAGTTTGTTTCGTTATGAAAGATATATGATTTGTTAATTTATCAAATTTTTACGTATTGTTCCAAGTTAAAAGGTGAAAGCTGGTAATAGTTAAAGGTGTATAGTTTATTGATTTTATAAACTATATATGAAAACAAAATTATTTAAGTAAAACAGTCTTGAACTAAATATCCCATATATAAAAATAACTAGTAAATCTTTTCGCAAATGGAGGGTAAACTGGATGAAATTCTTAACAAACTAAACAAGTTGGATGTTATGGAAAATAATATTGAGTTAAATAAAAATGAAATGAGTCACATTCAAAAGGTCTGTGAGGCAATCAAACAAGAAAACAATGGCCTTAAAGCGAAGGTTACTGAACAACAAAAGACTATAACTAGTCTAAGAAGAATTATAAATAAAAAAACCATTGTCATTCACGGTATAAATGAAACAGAACAAAACGAACAACAGTTAGAAGAAATAGTTCTTGATTTGATTCAGGAAAAAGTTAAAGTGTCTTGTAAAAGCGATGATATAGAAGAACTATTTCGAATTTGGAAAAATGGAAAACAACCTCGGGTAATAAAAGTTTGTCTAAATAATATAAAAATGAAAAAAGAAATTTTTAAAAGAAAAACAGCTTTACGAGGTACACACATATATATCAACGAAGATTTACCTTACGAAGTCCGAAAGGAGCTAAAAGACCAAAAAACCCTGAGGAATAAACAAAATGAAGAACATACCCGAAAAAGACAAATGGTTGAACAATCTACCGAGGAATACGAGAATGAAACAACTCCTGTAGGAAAAATCCTTGAATCTAAAATTATCCAAGAAAATAAAAAACTTAGAGAAATAATCCCTAAAAAGTAAATGATGATTTTTTGATAATGTTTTGGAATTGTTATGGAATTAAAAACGCAATAGACATAAAACACGAATTAAGAAATATGAAATTATTGGACCTACGGAAACATGGGCAATGCACAAGGAAAAGCTTGAAAATGAATTTCCAGAATTTGAAATATTTTTCAGCCCAGCCATAAGAAAAGGAACAAGGGGACACGCTTCGGGGGGGATTATAGTTTTAATAAAAAGGAAACTTAAATGTATAGTTAATATTTTGTATATTTCTGAACTAGGAATTGTCGTAGGCATTCGGAATCGTAAATATAAATGTACAGTAGCCACAGTGTATCTTCCACAGACTGCTGACTTTAATAATTCTTTAATCGAAATTGGATATATGCTTGATAAAAAGTCAGACGAAACATTTATACTGGGGGAGATATGAACTGCCATATTGGTGAACTTAATAACTGGGAGGAAGCTTTCTTTGAAGGAACTAAAAATGTGTATCATTCTAGAAGAACCTTGGATCACAGAATAGACAAAAAAGGTAAAGACTTTGTACATCTGTTGGAAGAAAATGAGTTTGTTGTATTAAACGGGAGAACAAAGGAGGGACTATCCGGCGTGTTACACCTTTGTGGGTTCTCAAGGTAAAAGTATTGTGGATTTACTGGCAGTAAATATAACAAATATAAATAGGATAAATCAAATGTACATCCTAGAGGACTCTTATAATTCAGATCACTTTCCCTGTGTTTTAAACATAGAAAATGCTTTCCAAATTGTAAACCCCACCAAAATAAAACCTACTTCGCATAAAAAAACAACAATTGAAAAATTGAAATGGAACCCCTTAAACTGTCACAAATTTCAAGAAGTGATAGAAGCAATATTACATGAACAGGAGAGTTCTGAGTATCAACCCCTGGAAAGTAAAATATTGCAGGCTGCTTCGTCAGTTGGCATGTTTCATACCACAAAAATAAATTTAAACTCAGGGCAGCTGAAAACAAATATAGACAAGGTATGGTTTAACGATAACTGCAGAGAGTACAAAGTTAAAACTAAAAAAATGCTAAGGGAGTGTAAGAACTGTAACTTTTTAGACGAACCAGTACAAAAATACCTGAAAATCAAAAAAGAGTATAAGGAACTTCAAAAAACCAGCAAAGAACAATACTCCTTGGAAATATAAAAAAAGTTTGAAAACGCTAAAAACTCAACAGAGTTTTGGGAGGCTGTTAAAATATTCAAACCTAAACGGAAACACACAAATGAAGTTGATATAGAAACCTGGAACCAATACCTTAAAAAGCACTACACAAAAACCTATCTGGACAACAATCTTAATTTCTCAGACTGCGGACATCCATACCATGACAAAACTATTGAAAAATCCGAAGTGCAATATGCTTTGCGTCAGCTAAAAAATGGCAAATCACCGGGTTTAGATAAAATAACAAATGAGTTTTGGAAACATTTGCCCGATGTAGGAATTGTTTATCTGCTAGATACATTCAATAGAGTGTTTGAACTGGAAAACATCCCAAACGATTGGATGAAAATTTTTTTAAATATAATATATAATAATAATAATAATAATAATAATTTTCACCCGCATCATCAGCAATAGAATCTGTATGTGGGCCGAAAGTAATAAAATAATTCCAGAAGAACAAAATGCTTTTAGAAAGAACAGAGGTACAACTGATAACATTTTTATACTAGATTGTCTAGTAAATTTACATTTGAGACTGCCAAAACATAAACTTTTCGCTACCTTCGTCGACTTTAAACAAGCGTTCGATAAAATAAACCATGAAATGCTATGGCACAAACTGTACAAAATAGGTATTAGCTCGAAACTAATATGCATAATAAGAAACATGTACAAACAAGCAGAATTAAGAATCAGACACAACCTGGAATTCACAAACAGCACGAAAGCAAATATAGGAGTAATGCAAGGCGATTGCCTGAGCCCACTGCTGTTTATACTTTTAATATCGGACCTTGATGAATGTCTGACACAGTTTAAATGCAAAGGATTAGATTTGGATGCCTACAACGAAATACAGTACTTAGCATATGCAGATGATTTAGTGCTACTATCATCCACACAGCACCATGCTCAAACCAATTTACTGGCTCTGGGAAATTTTTGTGAAAAAAATAAATTATATGTAAATACTGAAAAAACTAAAACTAAAATTTTTCACACAGGCAGTTTGAACAAACAAAAATATAAATTAATGTATAACAACTAAAAAATAGACTTTGTATCCAATGTTACCTATCTCGGTATAACATTCAATTCTTCTGGCTCATGGACACAGACAGCACAAGAAATGGTGAACAGGGCCACCAAATCATCTGCGGCGGTAAGAGATATCTCTGCTAAAGCGAGAATCTTGGGAAGGTAAGCTTCAAATGTATCAATCAATGGTGGCATCTGTTCTTCTATACGCTGGTGAAATTTGGGCTTTAAATCACCCAGACACGTCTCAAATCAAGTGGGTTTTTTGAAAAATCTACACTACTGGGCAAGAAACACGATACCTAGTCCGCCTCGAAACAGGTGTCAGTAATTTGGAACTACAGATTTTCAAAAGAGCATTCAACAGGTGGACAAAACTACTTGGAATGTCAGAGTACAGACTATCTGGGATTTGACTGCTAGATTTCGACAGAAACTCTGAAGCCACAAAGATGAAATACAACTGGACGTCGTCATTTAAAAAATATCTTACATTTATTGGAGAGGAAAACGTTTGGAACAAACAAGATATTAACCTGGCCACGAAACGATACAATGAGCTCGAAAAAAGCTACGTGCACAAACTTAAGCTTCAAGATTGGTTTTTGTAGCCTGTACCAAGACATTAAATGGAGTGCAGACAGAGAAGAATATCTAAAGTTCAAGATGACTTTTGACAAGATCAGGGCAGTTAGTCAGCTCAGAATGTCTAACAACGAACAAGTCGGCGTGTACTCTAACCACATAAAACTTAAATTAAAATCAAACGAAACTTTTAGCATGTGTGGACAGAGTAACGGCACCTTCTTATAGAATGCCCGGCCTACGACCTTATGAGATCCCAGATCCTAACAAAAAACGGCATACACACCAGCATAATAGACATTCTCCAATTTGACTCCACAAAAAAAGTAAATTATATTTACCAATATCTGGATATGCCTGCTGCAAAATGAAAACCTAAACTACATTTCTCCTGATTACTACCTGTTACATTTTCTCCCAATTGTCTTTTATTATTGAAAAATCTGATACATTATCTTTTATAATATAAGAAAAATGAAATACTACATTTCTTTATTTATATTTGTTTTTGTTAAGTTTATGAAATGATTATTATTAATCTATTTATATTTTTGTTAAAATTCTGGCTTTAATCATGTTAAAATATTAAAATATCTATCTTTGTTAAAATATTAAAATTTTTCTGAATTTGTATGGTATGTTTGGCTAAATATATGCCAAAATACTATACGCTTGTAAAATATTGTATGAATATTATTCAAAACAATAAATACTACTACTACAATTTATCGTTAAATATGATTTTTTTTTGTTGTTATAAAAATGCAATAAATTGTAGAAAATATTAAACATTTATCAATGGTAAGCCTTTTTTAAAATAAAAGATTACACAACATCCGCTGTACAATCCATGCTACGTGCATTTTATAAAATTGATGACCAAGCAAATTCTCGCGGGCATTTTATAAATTTTCTGTAGTTAGTTTTGTTGAAATTAACTTGTCGCGGTATCTCGGCTCTCTTTTTACCTCAAAGGAGCGCTGCCCGAACCTGCAAATGATTCAGATACTCGACAAAAACAAAAAAAATATATTAGTAAAAGTTTTTACTAAATATTTTGTAATTGAAATGACACGCACGTTTTTTTTTAAAGAAAAGAAAAAAAAATTAAATTAAACACAAGTTTTTACGAAACAAAAAAAAAAAAAAAAACCTGATTTTATTGCTTAAAAAAAAATGAGAATCCAATTTCTTTTTCCACAATTATTTTAATTTTTTAACACAATGTCAAACTTTGAATTACTTGTACAAATTCCAACTTTAACTTGATCCGGATTGAACAACAATTATATACTTTGAACTAATCAGACAATAGTCGATATTAAACTGACTTGAATCAACACTGGTCACCGGTTTATATACCGATCAAAGAACTTTCGAGAACATGGTTGTTTATTTTGAATAGATATTTTTTTTGATAATATATTTTTGCATGGAGGCTTCTAGAATATTTTAATTTATCAACAACCATGGACGTAATTGGAGTTCTCAGATTATTTATAAAATTAATTAAAAATTATACCTCTTCTTAGGTTTGACCCCTTATCATACCCCGCTTGGTTGATATTTAACCAGCGACTTAATGAACTTGGCCAATGTGAATTCAAAATCTATACACAATTTTACAATACATAAGCATTACTGTAAGCTAGCTTACTTCTGTTTACTCATCTTGATTTTACAAAATTATTTATTTGTGATCTATTTATGTTATTTATCAAAAACATTTAATTTGTATGACTTTTGATTTAAAAAAAATTAAATTATATGTAATAATTTTTTTCAATTTTTTATTTTTTTTTAAATAGAAAAACTTTAAATCAAAAGCATCTATTAATCTTTTTTCAATTTTCGACTTATAAATCGAGCTATATTATTTTCTTTTTGTACTTCAGTCAAAAAGAAAAAAACTCCTTCTTTTTCCAAGGAGAAAAATATTGTTTTGTTAAATATTTTTCGTAATATTTTACATAATATTTTTCTATTTCATAATTAAAATGTGTGTTGGATCAGAAAAACTATTCTCAATAATTTTCATTACGACAAATCACCCCCTCTTGACTGCAACTCACATTTTCTAATTTGCTATTATATTTGGTCGACCAATAAGAACTATTTGAACTGTTTGAATTGTACTAGCACATTTAGCTAGCTAGCATAACTTAAAAGTGTACGTACACATTAGTTATTCACCCTTCACTGGTGCCTGGTGTTTATTGCCGGTCGTCTGGGCTGCAAGTTGTACCCTGGCTCTATAGCTCTGACCTCTGAATCGTCCACACTTGATACATCCCGTCGTCTTCCATCACCTCTATGCCTTTGACCCCCCAATCAATCTGGAAGTAGTTGGCCGAACACCTCGTTCCCCACACTCATTCTTCGCAGATTCCCATTGGCGGTGGTCCTTGTACTGGCCGGCTTCAAGAGACCTCCATGTATTTTCGTGGGAGGCACTGTATCCAAAACATATATTCCAGCTGGTAAACTCCTCAGCACTCTGTAAGGCCCTTTCCATCTCGGTGCCAATCCACTATGTACACCCTCCACCTTACTGCTGAGTACTTGATTACGCATCCAGACGGACTCTCCAATTTGATAACTGAGTCCCGTTTCCACTTGGTCGATCACATCGGCATTGGCCAATACTGTTTGCCGAGCTCTTTCAACATTATCATTGTGTTCTTGGCCTCCCTCGTTGACCCAATCTTGAATTGCTTGAGGCTCTTCATTGACTTGTATCTGCCAATCCCCAGGCTTCTTCATTTCTGTCCCCAGTAACAATTGGGCGGCCGAAAAACCAGTTGTTCGGTTTGCTCTATTTCTATTTATTTGCTCTCTTTTTGCGAATAAGCACTTGTGTAGTTGTTGGTCCCAGTTTTTGTTTGCTTGGTCTAAAAAATTTAAACGCAACAACTTCTTTAATTTCTGGTTCTGGCGTTCCGTGGGGTTGGCTCTTGGATGGTATATTGGCGTGGTCCACATTTCTGTGTGCCAATCTCTATTCACTGCTTTCCATTCTTTTGATCTGAACTGGGCACCATTATCACTAAGTACTGCTCTTGGATATCCATAACGACTAACTACTTCGTCTTTCAGTACTTGGGCTATCTTCGAGGTCGACGTGGCCCCCAATGGAAATGCTTCGATCCATCTAGTGAAAAGATCAGTAACGACCAATATATTTGTCTTTCCACGTGATGTGCGTGGGTATGGACCCATCAAGTCGATGCTGACTACTTCCCATGGTGAAGCAGGTCTTCGACTTCTCATTGCAGAACTTGGTTTCTTGTTCAGTGGCTTCTTTCTAGCACACGTATCACACCCTTTTACATATCTGCGTATGTCATCTTGCATCTTATACCAATATACGCGGTTACGGATCTGACAATACGTTTCTCTCCATCCAGGACGTGCTGCTTCATCACTACCGTGGTATTTTCTAAGAAACCCAAGTCGGCGTTCTTCGGGAACCACTGGCACTTCTTGTACCATCTGTTGACTATGGTACCAGAGGATCCCGTCAGCTACGGGGTAATTAGCTCGTGTTCTGTTCACTCGTCGACGTAGATTGCTTCTCAGTGGACTATAACTCTCTACGATGTATCCTCTGATGGCAGTCACATCACGATCTTCATCCTGCCATCGTCTAATATCATCAAGTGTGGGTGTTTCCACTTCAATGACGTTGAGAGTTATCGGTGTTTTCGCCCTCTTTTCAGTCACCCACTCAGGAATGTCCTCCACTTCTTCATCTTCAGCCTTTCCCTGTGGTTGTCTGGACAAGGAGTCGGCGGCTTGATTATCTTTTCCGAGGACGTGAATTATCTCAAAATCATAGGCTCCCAATGTCAATGCCCATCTTGTCAATTTTGCTCGACTATCTTTAGTTTTGTTCTACCATTGGAGCGCTGCATGATCTGTGTATAATTTGAAGTGTCTTCTTTCCAAGTATCCTCGAAACTTCCTTAATGCCCAGATTATCCAGACACATTCCTGTCGTAGCGTACTTTCTTTCTGTGGGTCCAAGTTTCTTGCTGGCGTAGTTTATTATTCGTCTTGTGTTGCCATCATCTTCCATTTGGAACAATATTGCACCCAGTCCGACGTCACTAGCATCCGTATTTAAACAAAACGTCTTCTTTAAATCTGGATTTGCTAGTTTCCGTGCATTAAATATTGATGTCTTGAGATTCTCGAACGCCTTCTGATGTAATGTTAGCCAGCGCCACTTTATGTTCTTCTTTAACATTTCGCTCAGAGGTGCAGCTATATGTTCATAGTTTTTCACGAAGCTTCTGTACCAACCATATAATCCCAAAAATTCTTCTTCTCTTCCTCTCTGTCAATGCCGTCTTCGCTCAAAATATGTCCCAGGGATTTGACTTTGTTGCTGCCAATGACACATTTGCTTGGTTTACAAGTTAATCCATGGTGTTCTAGTCTTTCAAGTACAAGATCCAGGTGGTGTAAATGTTCCTTGACTGATCGACTGTAGATTAGTCTGTCATCCAGGTAAACTTGGCAGAAATCTTCGATGTATCCAGATAAAACTTCGTTCATCAAACTCTGGAACGTAGCTGGAGCATTCTTCAATCCAAACGGCATGACGCGAAATTGATAGAGACCTCTTGGGGTGGTAAATGCTGTGTACTCTTTCGATTGTGGCTCCATCTCAATTTGCCAATAACCAGTCTGCAGGTCCAATGTAGAAAATATTTTGGCTCCATTGACTTTCCTCAACATCTCTTGCAGATCTGGAATCGGAAACGCATTGCTCTTTGTAATATCGTTCAACTTTCTATAGTCAACGCACAACCGAAAAGTACCGTCTTTCTTCTTCGGTAATACGACGGGTGCGGCCCAAGGCGATGTGGATGGTTTTATAATGCCATCGCCCTCCATCTCTACCCGTTGCTTCTCATTGTTGTACGGGTATGGTCGTAAGTTAATGGGGGAATTCTTGGTAATCTCAGTCTTGTATGTGATCGTTTTTGTCCTTCCAACTTTGTCGAAAATGCTGGGATGTCGCCAAATGACAACTTTTAACTGCTCTTGGTTCTCAAGAAGTTTAATTTGTAACTCACCCAATGCATCGTTAATTGCAGCCATTTCTCTATGGGCCAGGTACAACCATAAATTCAATATTGAAACTCATTTTCGATATCGTTACATCCATCCACATTTTTCCAAGAATCTTGTAAGTATTATTACATGTGGCTCTACTCCCTGTACTATCTCTAACAGGGTGCTATTTACCAATACTTCTTGCCAATTTTTCGTTGATAAAATTATGTGATGCTTGACTATCGATCAGTGCCAATATTGATCTTCCACGCACATCAACTTCCATAATTGGCCCATTCTGGTGTGACTTCTTGGTCTCCATTGTTGTTAAATGAACCGGTAATTGTTGGTGTTCACGCCGATGTTGTTCGTCTATGTGGAGGTTAATGTGTACCCCAGAATCAATCTCCTCCTTCATTGATCCTGGCTGTTCGCCCAGTGTTCGAACCTTGGTGCGTAACTCGTCCACCGATCTTGGATTCGAAATTTTTACTAATGGACGTATATTGTGGCGTGGTAAATTCAATGTTATGGGCACCAAGTCATCAATATTTCTGTCGGCGTGCACTCTTCTGAACAGCTGCACCTTCATATTTACGAACGCTTCTGTCTTTAATCCTGTGGGATGGGATACGGTCATCAATTCCAGTTCGGCTTTGGCTTTCCCTCCTATACTGTTGAAGAAACTCTCCAGTTGCCATTTCCACTCATCGAAGGTGTAGCCCAACCCACGATTCATCAATGCCCAATCTCTGGCTGGTCCTGTTAATTATTTTGTGACCATCTCAATCGAACAGTCTACGGGCAGATGCGTTTGTCGTAGTAATGCCGTTGGTCTGTTCAAGAAAACTACTGGATCTTCAGCCGGTCTACCACTGAACTCCGGCATGATGGACAGAAGCGTCGTTGTGTCCAATGCGGCGGAGCGATTGACTGTATTTGCTTCTTGAGGATCAATACGCATGTCTCGAAGTTGCTGTGATGCTGTTCGATCCGTATAATGTCATCCACGACTTTATTGTATTGTTCGTTCATATTCGTTTCCATGACATCAAGTCGTGTGGTTACGTTGCTCTCTATGCCTTCGATTTGTGTGCGGGTTATAGCGACACCAACTTTGATGTTCGTGATGTCAGCTTTCACAGCCTCGACGTCAGTGCTTATTTGGTTGATACGTCGTACGCACACTTCCCTTAGGTTCTCCATTCGCTCCGACAAGTCCTCTTTCAGCTCTTGTTTTACTTGTTGCATTATACTTAATGTCTATTCGCCCACTCTTTCTTCAGATTCCTGAAGTCGATTTCCGATTATTCCTTCAAGTTCGTTGCTCATCCTCTCTTCGGACTCTAGAAGTCGATTACTCATCCTCTCTTCGGACTCTTGAAGTCGGTTGCGCATCCTTGCTTCAGATCCTTGTAGTTGGTTGTTCATCTCTTCAAGTTTGTTGGCCGTCTTATCCAATCGATCACACATTCTCTCATCCAAATTCTTGAAGTTGGACATTATTGTCGCAAACATCATTTCCATTGTTGCAGCAGCTGGCTCTTCCGGCTTGGAAACCACACTTCTACCTTTTGATGTGGGAATGGCTGGTCCTTGAGTCCTTGAAGTCGGTGTTCCCTGTTGCCTAGTTTGGTGCTCCTCCCATCTTGCCTGTAAGACCCCTCTAGTCCCAGTGCTGTCCAGCCCCTCGGCCTCCATCATCTCACGCAGACGTGGCATTAGGATGCTGCGGCTTGCCATTGTGAATCCTTTCTTCTTCAGTGCGTATCCTGGGTCCTGTCACGGTCGCCACTTGTCGCGGTATCTTGGCTCTCTTTTTACCTCAAAAGAGCGCTGCCCGAACCTGCAAATGATTCCGATACTCGACAAAAACAAAAAAAATATATTAGTAAAAGTTTTTACAAAATATTTTGTAATTGAAATGACACGCACGTTTTTTTTTTAAGGAACAGAAAAAAGAAATTAAATTAAACACAAGTTTTTACGAAACAAAAAAAAAAAAAACCTGATTTTATTGCTTAAAAAAAAATGAGAATCCAATTTCTTTTTCAACAATTATTTTAATTTTTCAACACAATGTCAAACTTTGAATTACTTGTACAAATTCCAACTTTAATTTGATCCTGATTGAACAACAATTATATACTTTGAACTAATCAGACAATAGTCGATATTAAACTGACTTGAATCAACACTCAACACTGGTCACCGGTTTATATACCCATCAAAGATCTTTCGAGAACATGGCTGTTTATTTTGAAAAGATATTTTTTTTGATAATATATTTTTGCATTGAGGCTTCTGGAATATTTTAGTTTATCAACAACCATGGACATAATCGGAGTGTTCAGATTATTTATAAAATTAAATAAAAATTATACCTCTCCCCAGTGTGAATTCAAAATCTATACACAATTTTACAATACATAAGCATTACTGTAAGCTAGCTTACTTCTGTTTACTCATCTTGTTTTTACAAAATTATTTATTTGTTATCTATTTATGTTATTTATCAAAAACATTGAATTTGTATGACTTTTGATTTTTTTTTAAATTAAATTATATGTAATAATTTTTTTCAGTTTTTGATTTTTTTTAAATAGAAAAACTTTAAATCAAAAGCATCTATTAATCTGTTCTTCAAGTTTCGACTTAAAAATAAAACTTTGTGTAAGCAAAAAAAAAATCGAGCTATATTATATTCTTTTTGTACTTCTTTCAAAAAACAAATACTCCTTCTTTTTCCAAGGAGAAAAATATTGTTTTGTTAAATATTTTTCGTAATATTTTACTTAATATTTTTCTATTTCATAATTAAAATGTGTGTTGGATCAGAAAAATTATTCTAAATAATTTTCATTACGACAAACTAGAACGGAATTTTTCTGATTTGGTAAATTTGTGTTTATTGTAATCATGTATCTTTTTACCATAAAATTGTCTATGATTTCAATTAAATTTCAATTCTGTTTTTTGTTGCATTGTAAGGAATTTTGCTGATTCGGTAAATTTTCATTTTTTGTAATGATAATATTTTATTACATAAAAATATGACGTAATTCATTAGTTGTTAAAAAATTTATTTTGGAATCATATTTCATTTTTATTTTATTTTATTATGTTGTTTACTATAGTGAACGAGCTATGAGCGAAGCATTAGAAGATCTAAATATGGGAGTTTCAGTGAATGGACAAATCATAAACAACATCCGATACGCTGATGATACAGTACTTTTAGCGGATTCTGAAGAAAGTTTGCAAGAACTACTCAATAGTGTCGTTAAGTGCAGTCACCGGGCTTAAAAATTAACTTGAAAAAAACCGTTGTAATGATTTTCTCGAGAACAATAGAAAAAAACAATCAAGTTAAATTAAATGTTAAATATAAAGTTATCGTGCCTATTAAACAAATTAACACATTTAAATATCTCGGCGTTAATTTTAATAGCGAAAACAACCAAACGATCGAAATTAAAACAAGAATAGGGCAAGCAAAAACAGTATTTTGCAAACTAAGAAATTTATTATGCAACAATAAAATTAAAAAATCCCTAAGAGTACGGTTTCTTAAAGCATATGTGTGGTCAGTGCTTTTGTATGCTTGTGAAACTTGGACTATAAAAGAGGATCATTAAAAAAAATTAAACTCATTTGAAATATGGTGTTATCGGTGCATGCTTAATATAAAATGGACTGATTATGTGACCGCGATTACGTGACCATTATTATGATGGGGTGTTGAAAATAATGAATGAAAAACGAAAATTAGTGAGTCTAATAAAAAAAAGACAATGTTAATATTTTGGTCACATAATGCGTTCAGATAAATATAGTACACAACAGCTGATTTTGATGGGTAAACACCAACAGAAAAGAACCAGGGGGAGAAAAAAAACATCATGGCTAGATAACATCATCAAATGGACCAACACTAAATTCAACCACCTCATCCGTACTGTTCATGACAGAATTAAATGGAACGAACTGGTCTCCAACGTCCTCTAGGGGATACGGAACTCTTGATTGATGTTGTAAGGAATTTTGCTGATTCGATAAATTGGTTAAACATTTATATCAATGGTAAGCATTTTTTAAAACAAAAGATTACACAAAATCCGCTGTACAATCCAAAGCCATGTGCATTTATAAAATTGATGACCAAGCAAATCATCCCGTGCATCTTATAAAAATTTACTAATAAGCAATTTGTCATGAAATATGATTTTTTCGTTGTTATACAGATAAATTCGAAGGAAAATATTTTTTTTCTTTTATATTTACAAAAAATATGGATCTGATATTAAATTTAAAGAGAAGTTAATATTATAATATTACATTATTATTACAATGTCCGCTTCACAATTAATGGAGTTTTTGTTCTTGTTTGATCTATTATTGAATAGTTTCGATTGTATCAATAAACCCAGTTTTAAGGAGTTATTGACTTATTTTTATTGCTTCCCAACCCATATTTGAGTGAGAACTCCAGTTTTCAAGCACTAAGCAATAATGGTTTTCTGAAGAAAACTTATAATAATTTTTATATGAATCAAAGTGGATTTCGTGTCTGATGTCCAAGGTGGATGAAAACCACTATCAAACACTGTTCTAAACTCACTTATTCGAACATGATCACCCACTTTAAACATTTGATTTGATCCTACTATCTTAATGTGATTAAATGAATTATTCAAAACTTGTTTTTCATTGTTTTTGTTTACTTGTGATGGTTTCATTCGAATTGTTCGATGATTAGAGTTATTGTAGCGCTTAATCAATTCCGGTAATATTTTTAACCATATATAATTACCATACAGACTGAAATGTTTATACATCATCGATTTCAGTGCACGTATAAATTTCTCTACAATGCACGCCTTTTTTGCTGAATACACAGAATAATGGTTTATGTTGTACTCTTTCGTTAACCTTTTAAATTTTTCATTGTAAAATTCGGTACCATTATCTGTTTGTAGGTTTTTTGGTGTAGACTTTAGTGGAATAGCCCAACTGTACTTGGAGAAACAATCGATTACAGTCAATATATATTTAAAGATAAAGAGGTTTTAAAAATCCTCTTTTAAAGAGATTTTTTTATAGAAAAACCTCTTATAAAGTGACCTGTTAATTAACTGACCTGTTTAGACTGGTTTTTAACAGACCTGATTGTAAACAGTTTTATTCCATGGGATAATTCTGGTATTTTATCCTAGGAAAATTAGTATGACTTATTTATGCAACATATATAAATGGATTCTTCTTCATGTCAGTATTTATCAGATGTTCGATTAAAATTCGAAAAATTATTAAAATAATTCTCAAATATTGTAACCTATAATGAAATCACTGTTATATGTAATAAGGTATTTTTATAATAAAAACATTAAAAAAATTTTATCACGTTTATTTTACATAATACAAAATACAAAGTAAAATAATATTATAAAATATTATTTTATAATAAACAGATGATTAGAGATGAGGATGTGTGTTACAAACTAATATCTTTTTTTTTTTAATTAGATGAATAAGTTATCATTCTATAATTCAATCTATTCCTCAAAACCATTTCGATAGCGACCATCATTAAGGGAGAAATTTTTCATTATTACAACAAAACCATTAGGAGAAGTCCAACAATGACTGCATACATCACGAAACTTTTGAAAATTTCAGAGCCCCCTATATGGTCATCGTAGATGTGTTTTAAATTCAAATCATCAGATTTTAATAACACCAAACAATTTGTATTGACCCTAATGTTATGCTTTGGAACACGTGCATAGCTCTGACAAAGGTAAAGACAGTCAATTTTTCGATGCATACTACATAATACTCTGATTCGTTCTTGTGAATGGTGAAGCGAAAATTGCATCTTCACTTCAATTAAGGATATAAATAAGAAGATAAATAACAAATAAAGTGTTCATGTGAAGTTAATTTATTAAAATTATTTTTCAAAAAAAACATAATACGTTTCTGAACATTTTAATATTTACCTGCTCATATGTTGGTGAAATGAAGTGCGCAGACACACCCCTTTACTTTCCCCCTCTTCCAGCATCGGCGCCAATATTTTACCTCAATGGTCGGCATCAACTAACACAGGCTTTTTTCCTGTTGCAACGCATTAAGATGGATCGCAGCTAAATTTTCTTCTCATCGCCGGTGTTCTGTGCCACGTGGATTATTAGTCCATTCTCGGGTGAAGTTCAGCTGAAAGGAACATGTAAGTGAAATTTAAATGACTAGCGTGTCGAAATTAATTGAACCATCGGTTCGTTGGCTAGCAAGATACATAAACCTATCATGTATATAGTCATAAAAATACGCTTTTTATTTTATTATTAGATTCTTTTCACTATAAGGACTTGCAATGTTCGACAACCAACCATTCTTGTGGTACGCGTCAAGTTTTGTCCCGGGAACAGTATAATTGTTTGCGATGTATGACTAAAAAAATGTTCGGTTGCAATTTGGAGCATACCAAGGACCTTATCTGTTTTGTTTCTTGTTTTCTTTTTCCAAATCATTTTTTTATATATTGTATATTGGATTTATCCGGTTATTGGCAATCTAGAATGTGAGTAAAATGATTTGGAAAAGGGGTACACTTGTAATGTATTTAAATATGACAGCCAATTATTTTATGTTGTATAGTATTGCAATCATGAAAAATTGTAACGTGATGTTAAAAGTCGCAATAATGTTTTATTTTCGAACCATGTATTACCTTCTAAATAAATATTTTCTATCTATATCTGGTGAAAATCTTTGGTTAGGTACTTACTATAGTTTCAATGAACAATAAAATAAAATACACATAATAAATCAGTTACATTTATTTATTTCATCTGTATTTATTTCATCATCTTCTCCGATTATCCATAATTTTCAGTCCTGCCCATCACAATTAAGAGATTCACCACCGAAAAATCATCACAACAAGAATATATTCAATGATTTTTATTTCATTTCAATATGACAGACTATTTTTTTTGACATTAAATTGTTTGTCTATAAATTAATGGATATCATTGATATAATATTATATATGGATGCGTCGCAGTACATTGAGCGTTTATATGTGGACTACGATATAGATACCAAATCTAAGCGAGTATATCTCCAATCGCTTCCATCGAGGTTTAACTATTTTTATAGGCCCAAATTACACACTTTGGGGATGTGCCCTCAAATTAAGAAAAAATAGCAGAGCCTGGTAACATTTTACCAACTGATGAAACAACAAAATCTTAAGCCGTTGGTCCACTGTGTTTCAATGTTATTGTGGTGATTTTTGGAGTGATGGCGGGAGGTTAAAGAGTGGATGTACAGGAGGAAGTTCTAGTAACTAATGTTCATTGAATCTCTGGTTTTTATTGCCTATTATTGTTCATAACATTAATTTATTTACAAAAATACATTTATTCATGAGCGCTGTAATTATTACACTTTACATGTTCTAATATTTTATTTGCTTTTTCTCGGTTGATTAAAAATGGATTCTGAATCTTGCTTGGTTACGGACACCGGAGATGAAATCTGATAATTGAAATTTGTAATTTGGAAATATTAATTCATTAATTCGGTGAATTCAATCCAATCATAATCCCGATTCACCGTTGCAGCAGGGAAGCTGAACCTAATTTTAAGTTTATTTAGGTAATTTTTTTAATTTGAGTCTTATATTCAACATTAATTTGTATTTGATTTATTGTATTATTTCTTTTTTTTTCAATTGTTTGTGTATCGTGTGTGAACGCCGAGTAAAACAAAATCGGCATTATGGTGCGGACGCGCTAAGAGACCACCCGAGAGACGACTGACGCATCTGGAGAGGTTCCACCTCCAACGGAAGAGTTCCATTCGCCAACTGAACTTCATCTTCCACCGGCGACGTCTACATCAACAGGGGCAGCAATCAGCCTCTCACCCGCCAACGGTTTGTCAACAGGGGTAAGCGCCGGTCTTGGTTCCTTAGATCCTCCAATCCCACCCCAAATTATGGAACACATTGCGGTGCAGGCCGGGATCTTTGTTGAGAATTATAAAAATATTTTGGAGTTAAAGGACAAGTTTATAAAACTTCAAGATACATTGTGTACCCGTCGCGATCATGACTCCAAGCAACCGATAGGGGATCTCCCTAGTAAAGACCATATTACTAACCCCGGCTTCAACAGTGTAGGACTTAAAATTAAGTGTCAACTCTTTTCAAATTGATTTTTGTAAACTAGCGTCTATTTATTTCCATTGTTAGTATGGTTGCCTTTCGGTTATATTATACCAACGGAAGCGACTAGCGTTTACTTACTTTGACATTTAAGTAACATGTCTGAACATTGATAACATTTTTTGACATCAAATGCTTGATATGAAAAATCAAACACATCTAGGGATGGGGATCGAACCCACGACCTCTGGCATTCTAGACCAATGCTCTACCAACTGAGCTACCTTAGATGTTATGGTAGTACTATGCATATGATCTAACAATGGAAATAAATAGACGCTAGTTTACAAAAATCAATTTGAAAATATGTTAATAGTAAATAAACAAAATTAATAATACAATGACATCAAAAATGATAGTGAAAGATCATATGCATAGTACTACCATAACATCTAAGGTAGCTCAGTTGGTAGAGCATTGGTCTAGAATGCCAGAGGTCGTGGGTTCGATCCCCATCCCTAGATGTGTATGATCTTTCATATCAAGCATTTGATGTCAAAAAATGTTGTCAACTCGATGTTGGTGATTTGATTAGGAACATCCCAACTTGCGATGGTTTAGACTTGGAAAACATCGTTAAATTCATCGAAGAGTTTCAACGAGTGATCGATTTGAAACTTGAAGAAGAGAACGCCTTAATGAGACGCATCCTACCGTTGTGTAGTGGCTCATTTGGGTTATGGTTTTCGTCAAGAGTTTTATCCTGCCGTAGTTGGAATGAAATGAAACGGGCTATTCTGGATCCTTTTTTTTCACCAGTCGATCTTAATCTGTTGGTTTCATCCTTGATTCAAAGGTGGCAAACGCCTCATGAATCCTTTGAAGATTTCGTCACGGACATAAGAAACAAGGCCAGGGCAATGGACATACGAGCAACCGACGACGGGATCTTTCTAAACATATGGTCACGGCTGAATCAATCAACCTACGAATTCGTATGATCCTCTCGGTTGCCCACATCTTTTGGCAAACTCGACACTGTCGTTTGGGATCACGCCCATTCACTTCGTCGCGATCGAATCTATCGTGAGATGAAACCGCGGGCATCACCTTCCAAAAACACCCCAAAAAACGTATAGACGCCAACGAACCCGACCTAATCTGCAACACAAATAAAAGTCACGTGGGAAACTTACCATGGGAAACCGGTGCAGGACACACAGTTAAATCTCTTTTCCGTGACAGCAAGGTCCTCTCGAATCCAAAAATTGACATACTGGTTGGCCATTTAACATTCAGTGCAGTATTAAACAGCGGAGCCTCTATATCTGCGGCTTACACCAGGTGGCTAAAACTCCCCTATCACTCCGACTAGCATCCGAGGGTTCATGTAGAATAAAGTTAACCACAACGGATGGTCGGCTTATTAACACCCAGAAGAATCTTATACGTCACTTTATAATAGGATCGTTTTCTTGGGACTTCTCATTTGTCGTATTACCGGGATAAAACTGCGATTTTATTTTTGGCGTAGATTTACTTCGCCATCTTTACGCTAGATTTAGCTTTACGAAGGCATCCCTGGTGTTTATTTTCGCCCCTCAGACCTTTAAACCTTTCTCGTCGGAATCGGACTCCCTCATGGTAAACAACCTATCAGAGCCAAAACCCAACCTCCTCGATCATCTCGACATCGTTCAACATGAGCATGCCCTTCAACTTCTTAAGAAATACTCAGATGTGCTCAATAAGGACATACTGGGTCGGGCACTGGGGTTCGAATACCGCATACATCTAAAGGACAAAGTACCCGTTCGACGGAGTCCATATCCTCTGAACCCTGTCAGAGCCAAATAGATGGATGAACACATTGAAAAACTGTTGTCGCAAGGTGTCATCGAAAGATCTCATAGCGCATTTGGGTCACCAGCCTTTTTCGTCCCTATGAAAGACGGCACTAGCAGACTGTACATCGACTATCGTCACCTAAACGCGAAAGTGCTTTTCGACGCTTTCCCCTCGCCGAACGTGGAAAGCATATTCCATAGTCTACATAGATCCTTGATATTCTCATCAATAGATCTTGTCAGCGCCTTCTATCAAATACCTTTATCGAACGACTCTAAAAAGCATACAGCCTTCGTTACCCCCACCGGGCTATATCTATTCACCCAAGGTCCCTTTGGCCTCAGTGTCAGCCCTCAGGCTTTATATCGTATCATCTTCGACATCTTTACCCATTTGAGGTACAAATTTGTTATCGCATACTTTGACGATCTATTGATACACAGTGCAAACTTCGAGGAACATTTAGAACACTTGGAAGTGGTATTCAATCGACTTCGGAAGGCCGGGCTTACTGCGAACCCCAAAAAGGTCCAACTCTGCAAGTCACAGATAACATATCTGTGGGACAGATAACATATCTGTGGGATAATATTTCGGGTGGGACAGAAAGTTCTCAAACTCTTATAGCAGCACCGAAACGATCGAGAGGATGATGATGAGATCGTCCGATGTCGTGTAAACTGGAAGATGTTGATAACCCAGAGGACAAGCATCGAGCGCATATTGAACATCTTCAACCGTTCTACGAACGCGGTCACGATTGACCATCGTATAGAACAAGCGGGGGATACTGAAGCGAAAATTACATCTTCACTTCATTAAAGGATATAAATAAGAAGCCAAATAACAAATAAAGCGTTCATGTGAAGTTAATTTATTAAAATTATTTATCAAAAAAACATAATACGTTCCTGAACATTTTAATATTTACCTGCTCATATGTTGGTGAAATGAAGTGCGCAGACACACCCCTTTACTTTCCCCCTCTTCCTGCATCGGTGCCAATATTTTACCTCAATGGTCGGCATCAACTAACACGGGCTTTTTTCCTGTTACAACGCATTAAGATGGATCGCAGCTAAATTTTCTTCTTATCGCCGGTGTTCTGTGTCACGTGGATTATTAGACCATTCTTGAGTGAAGTTCCGCTGAAAGGAACATGTAAATGAAATTTAAATGACTAGCGTGTCGAAATTAATTGAACCATCGGTTCGTTGGCTAGCAAGATACACAAACCTTTCATGTATATAGTCATAAGAATGCCCTTTTTATTTTATTATTAGTTTCTTTTCACTATAAGGACTTGCAATGTTCGACAACCAACTATTCTTGGGGTAAGCGTCCAGTTTTGTCCCGGAAACAGTATAATTGTTCACGATGTATCACTAAAAGAATGTTCGGTTGGAATTTGGAGCATACCAAGGACCTTATCTGTTTTGTTTCTCGTTTCCTTTTTCCAAATCATTTTTTTTATATTGTATATTGGATTTATCCGGTTATTGGCAATCTAGAACGTGAGTAAAATGATTTGAAAAGGGGATACACTTGTAATGTATTTAAATATGACAGCCAATTATTTTATGTTGTATAGTAATGTTGTGGCAATCATGAAAAATTGTAACGTGATGTTAAAAGTCGCAATAATGTTTTATTTTTGGACCATGTATTACCTTCTGAATAAATATTTTCTAACTATATTTTGTGAAAATCTTTGGTTAGGAACTTACTATAGTTTCAATGAACAATAAAATAAAATACACATAATAAATCAGTCACATACTACTGTATTTATTTCATCAACTACATCTTTTCAGAGATTCACACCCGAAAAATCATCACAACAAGAATATATTCAATGATTTTTATTTCATTTCAATACGATTAAATTGTTTGTCTATAAATTAATGGATATCATTGATATAATATTACATATGGACGGGTAGCAGTTCATTGAGCGTTTATAGGTGGACTACGATATAGATACCAAAACTGAGCGAGTATATCTCCAAACGCTTCCATCGAGGTTTAACTATTTTTATGGGCCCAAATTACACACTTTGGGGATATGCCCTCAAATTAAGAAAAAACCACGCCTAAATGGGAGCTTACATCATCGAAAATGAATAGACTTTGTTCACGTGCTTCATTCGGATCAAGAATTCAACTCCATCCACTAGTTTTAAAGTATCTTAAAGTAATTGATATTTTTGTTGATAAAGATATTTACTGTAGATGTAGATGTTTTCAAATCGTAAACCATCTTCATGATAAATCTTGTTTAGCATAAGATTAGTTTTATCACAGCCACTAGGACCACATATTACTGCTCGTAGTGAATCTGAAAATAGGGGGCCATGATAGGAGTGATTATCTGTATTATTGGGTATTAAATCTTTAACAATGAGTGAATGCTGTTGTTTATGAAATCGCATTTTTCAGACAACTTAAACTAAAATATAAAAACAACTCATTAAAATAGACGTGAACATGATTGCTTGAATCATTTAGAAGAGTGCCTCGTTCGAGGACACATCAAGGAAAAGGTATTGTTAATACACTTATAAATAAATTGCCGATTGCGTTACACATACCAACTTATAAATATGGTTGACCGGGCCCTAAGCTAAAGGAACGATTAGCACAAGGTGATAAACCAAAAAACGCATTGGATCAGGCTTGTATGATGCATGATATCGCTAACTCAAATAGTAAAGATTTAAAGGAGCGTCATCTGGCGGATAAACAATTAGTGGTGAAAAGTTGGTGAAAAGACAGTGGCTCGTCACAGGCGCTATGTAAACAAAAATGGTATGGGATCGTGGTATGGGATTGAAGACCTAAAAGAAGAAGCTAGAAATGCATTAAAAGAATCTCTACCAGTGGATTTAAAGGCCGCAGTAAAGATTGCGAAAGCTGCAGTACGCGGTCAACGTATTAAAGCACCAACACGTGTAATACCAGTTCCAAAATAAGCTGGTGTGCTTCCCTTAATTCCCATATTTGCTGTAATCTCTGCTCTTGGAGCTTTAGCTGGTGGGGCGTCAGATATTGCTAAAGCTGTAACAAATGATAAGAGTGCACGTGAAAAATTTAGTGAGAGCCAACGTCACAATAAAACAATGGAGGCTATAGCAATGGAAAAAGGCTTGTATTTCAAACCTAACAACAGGTGTATGGGGCTAAACCTATCAAAAAACTAATATAACACTACCACGTAGAGCACTTTATGATACGGAACTGCGTGAGTATGCTAAAAAATTAAATATTCTGTATTTTCGTGGTATTTTTATGCGTCACACCCCACCAAACAATTATGAGATGGGAATTATCAATCATGATATAGCTATGAATAGTGGAACTCATTGGACGGCGTATAACAAATTTAATAAGAATGTTATCTATTTCGATAGCTTTGGTAAACTTAAGCCGCCGCAAGAGTTAATTAAATACTTTAAAGGATGTGATATCCAGTATAATTTTAATCAAGAACAAAAATTCAATACTACAATATGTGGATATTTATGCATAGAATTTTTGTTGGATAAATAAACCATCACATGCGACAAACTTATCATTTATCAATATGTCTTTCATGTTAACGTTCACAGGCAATAGTTCTGTTTTAACAATAGACTATTTCCTACCTATGGATTATGATAAAAATTCAAACTATGTGCTGAGGCTAGTGGACTTACAAACATATAATGCTATTCCTAATATTGATACTACGAATAATAAATTTTATTATGATACTGATAATAAGGTAATTGAAATACCTGTTGGATCATATAACATTGATGACATTCCACGTTATTTAAGTAATTCTCTAGATGGAAAAGCAACTATTCTTTTGCATGCCAACACAAACACCCTTAAATGTGAAATAAAGTGTACAAAAATGATAAATTTCGAACCATCGGATTCAATTGGTCAAATGTTGGGCTTCAAAAATCAAAAACTTAGTGCAGATAAAAGACATGTGGGCGAATCAAGTGTTAACATTCTCTCTGTAGAGACAATATATGTTATTTGTAAGTGGTTCATATCATAACAATGAAATCAATCACACAATTTTTCACGTCTCACCAAATTTACCTCCAGGCTATAAAATTATAGTGTGTATTACCAGATCAATCAGGTAAATTAGTTCTCTTTAGAGGTGAAAATATAACTATTGGATTGCATCTGAAAACTTTATAATGGGTTTTGTATCTAATCACCCTACACGTTACTTTGGATGTAGTGTTTCAACAGACCGTCAGATAAAACAAGTTCTATCAGACAACAATAGAACAAAGCACAATAATTGAAATCGATTACAACATAACAATCGAAACCAATTATCACTCAGTAATCGAAAATTTCTACAATTAATTGGTTTAAAACTAAAAAATAAATAACGGCAGGTTGTTGGTTAAAATTTAATTGTTGGCTTAAATTCAAGAAATCAGTTATACGTATAAAATTTACTTGTATTAACAAAAAGAAACATGACAGAAATTTTAGAAGTAACCAACGTACCCGAGTATGATAATACGATTACAGGACTAGAATATCACAATCACCAAGCGTATAATTCAACAAAATTTGAGCCTAGTGATGAGATTAGAATTTGTATTCAGTCACAAGATTTATATACATTACCATGTGAGAGTGTTTTAAATATTGAACGTAAAGTAACTAAGATCCTGAAAATAAAGCACAATTCATATCGAACTCTATATCATTTATGTTCCTAGAAATTTGTTATGAAATTGGTGGTCAAGTAATGGATCATATTAATAATGTTGGTATTGTAAGAACTATAAAAAACTACTTAACATTAAATGAAAATCAAAGTAAAGCGTTACTCAATGCTGGTTTTGGTGATGAATTCAATAAAGATACCGGTGGTTTATTCAATCTTCGTATATCACTGAAAATATATATGGGTTTCCTAGAAGATTATCCTAGAATTCTGGTAAACATGAAACAAGAACTTATTATTATTCGTGCAAATGATGATATCAATTGTTTTACTTCAGCAATCGCAACAGTTAAACCTAAAATTACTATTAACAAATTAGAATGGTGCGTTCCATATGTAAAAATTTCTGATGACATGCGTATAAAACTATATAAGGTAGTAAATCAAAATACTGATGTAAATTTGTGGTTTAGATCATTGGAATGCTTAACTATCCCAGAAATGCAACAAACGGACAGACAAGTATGGTGTGTCAAGACTAGTTCCGAATGTCCTAACTATGTTGTTGTATGCTTCCAAATAGATCGTGATAGGAATATTTTAAAAGATTCCAGCCAATTTGATTATTGTAATATTACGAACATGAAAGTCTATTTAAATATTTAAGTTTATCCATACGCAAATTTAAATCTTAATTTTCGGAAAAAACAAACAGTAATCCTATATGATATGTATTGTAGATTCCAGAAATCCTACTATAATTCCAGAAATCCTACCTTTATTTGTTAGTGATTGTTCAAACCACCCTGAATCACATAAATCAACAGCAGTGGATATTCGTGTTGAATTTGAGGCTACTGCCAATTTTCCTGTAAACACACGTGTATATTGTCTAGTTTTTCGTGATTGATTATTTAAATATAACCCACTCACAATAATTGTGAACAAAGTGGTTTAAGATGGCATCCATTGTGGACATACAAGGATTGTTAATGATCTCAGTTTTGTTGATACAAATGGTAATCATTTTGGTCATTATATATTTAAACCACCATTTGCATTCAACACCTTAAGTGATTCCGATAAAAAACTAGTTTTCTCGTTGGCCAAAAATTATCATGGTCTACATTGGAATCAGGGAACTATCAAAGGTTTTATCATACATTGTTAAAAAACAATACTATACATTGCAAAGGCGATGAGAAAAGGTTATGGATTGAAAAACTAACATCAAAATCAACAAAGGCAATACATATTGAAACTTTAGAAGGTGGAATTCCATTTCATAAGATTGTTAGTTCGTAAGCACTTTGTATCTTACATCATAATCACTGTACAACATTCAATGTAAATTATTTGTTAAAATTTGTTTTCAATAAAACTATGTTTTATTGATAATCAATAAAACTATATAAATTTAAACATAAAAATTTTTATTAATTTATACGAAGCCCTTTTATTAGGATATGTCATAACAATTATAATCATTTAAGTTGTGTATTTTGATGAGATAACATGATTAAGAAAGAGTTGATTGAATTGAGTAATGCTATACGTAAAAAGTATAACACACTCTAGGCAGGTGATCAAGTATCCACTTTTACCCTAGAGAAGACATTTAAGCCCATTACTGAACCGTTGAATAAACTCGTGGAAAAACAAGAGGTAAAATTGAAGCATGAAGAGCAATTACCGTATACATTAATTAAGGAAGGAATGAACCAAGAAGAACAATTACCTCACACACCAATTAAGAAAAGAAAATTATTTCATGTTGGTAAAAATACTCTCACTCTACCAAGCCGTTTAGCTGAATACGTAGATGAAGGTACACGTACTCCCGATGATGTATTTAGGGATATGATAAAATCAGAAGAAACTGTACACCGCACATCAATATTTCAATGATATGTATGGTGAAATTGTTGGTAAATACATTTATGATATATTAGCAAATAAAGATGGTAAACTCATTGATAATTATTATGGATTGCGCTATAATAATAATGAAGAAAAATTGTATATAGGTAATACTTCTGTTCACATTAACCATAACGATATACAAGTTCGCGATGAGTGGTATAAAGGAACTGTGGATTTATTTGAACTTTTAGTAAAAAATTCACCTAGAAATTATACAGAAGAAGATTTGAATAAATATATAGAAATTATAAAATCTACTAATGCTCATAAGCGGAATTATGACTCATCCAGACAAATTCAAGATTCTAGAAGTTTGAAATATAAAAATATTATTAAGAAACACTCATCCGTTTCAGGCGATGGTTTAGCGTTATCTGCAATTAGAAATAATAAACCTACAAATTATGTATATTTGAATGTAGCTGATGAATTGGTTGATAGATTACGCCTTTTGTATGCATCACAAGCAGCCGGAAATAATAGTCATGTGAACGAGATAAACTCAATCATATCAGAACTAAGAGAAGAAAATATAATATACTGAATCTCTTATAAACAGGTCTGTTTCAAACCAGTTTGTAAAGATGCCAGTTTTAAACAGGTCTGTTAAAAACCATTTTTAAACAGGTCAGTTTATTAACAAGTCACTTTATAAGAGGGTTTTCTATAAAAAAAAACCCTCTTTAAAAGAGGTCTCTTAAAAAGAGGTGTTTTAAAAGCTCTTTATAAGAGACTTCTTTTAATGAGGTTATTTTATAAACAGGTCACTTTATAAGAGTTTTTTCTATAAAAAAAACCTCTTGAAAAGAGATCTCTTATATAAAGAGGATTTTTGAAACCTCTTTATAAGAGACCAATTTTAAAGTGATATTGAACCTTAGCTGATGATATATAGTAATACAAAATTGATATATACATCATTCAATATTCAGACTACATCATGGACAGTATAGATAAATTCGGTCGCACTTTCCTCAAAATTTATCATTTAAAAACTAATCATTGATGGAAAAAATAAAAGGATATCTAATGTAGCAAGTCCGGCATACAACGGATGATGTCGATTTGTATACACTATCTACGCTTGTACATGAAAAAGTTGATGCTAGCACTTAGTTGTTTAACAATATTCTGAAAAAATTAAATGGATATTTTCGTATATCAATACGGAATGCGCTTCCTACACTATTTTATGAAGATGCAGCCACTAATCTCTCTTGGTATATAATAGATGAAAATAAAACATTTTTTTTATTCGAATTTCCGATATCAGCGAAAATACATCATTTAAACATTACACCATCGTACTGCGTGTTCCTTATTAATGGTGTCACTGTGAATAGAAATTAATCTATTACAATTAAACCCAGGGTCGTTTACAGTTTTGCCTACCTAAAGATAAAGCTTTTACACTAGGAGAATCTCTGTTTTTATATGTTACTATCAGTTTACAATATAAAATACTAAATGAATAAAAAACAAATTGTCGTGAATGAGTTACATAAATTTGCTCGCCGCAATTTAAAAGAAGGCGGGTTCTCATAAAAGGAATAAATGATTGGTATCAGGTTGACTTGATAGAGATGATACCGTACGCTATACAAAATAGCAACTTTAAATATATATTGGCTGCAATCGATTGTTTCTCCATGTATAGCTGGGCGATTCCGCTTAAGTCTTAAAACGCTGTTGATGTTGTTACCGCTCTGAAGCAGATTATAAAAGATCATACACCGAAAAACCATCAAACAGATAATGGTACTGAATTTTATAATGAAAAATTTAAAAGGCTAATGAAAGTGTACAACATAAACCATTATTTTGTGTATTCAAATAAAAAGGCCTGTACTGTGGAAAGATTTCAGTCTTTATGGTTATCATAAATGGATAAAAGTATTACCTGACTTAATTAAGCGCTGCAATAATTAATATCATCGCACAATTAAAATGAAACCGGTGCAAGTAAACACACGAAACGAAAACCTGATTTTAAATACTTCATACAATCACATTAAGATGGTGGGACCAAAACAAAAATTTGATATTGGTGATCATGTGAGAATAAGTAAATTTAGAACAGTGGTTGATCGTTGATCTCATTCGTCTCGGACACCAGAAATATTCACAATTCGTGAAGCAAAACTAATCAATCCAAGAACATATTTACTTAAGGATTACAAGAATGAAAATATCTTGGGTGGTTTTTATTCTGAAGAGTTATAGAAAGTTAAGGATCCAAATGTGTATTTAGTAGAAAATGTTTTAGCTAAACGTGGTTCAATGGTTAAAGTTAAATGGTTGTGCTTTGATTCTTCACACAATTCATATATTGATGAAAAAAGTCTTCTTTTTTGAAAAAAAAAAAATAATTGATGAAAAAAAAGAGTTTTTTTTTTTTTGTGAACACACATATGTAACAGATAATAATATTTTATTAGGATAGAGAAAAATTATATTTGTTTCATATACTACTGTTATTTATTATAATATTTATACAAATTTTTGTTATCTTATCTAATACATTAAGTTATTATATAATTAATTTATAATAGTTATTTATTATGATGTATATAAAATTAAAATATTAAATAAATTTAGTTATTATATCATTATTTTTCATTTTTCTAGTAAATAATTTTCAACAATACAATTCTTTGACTTGAACATAGTCAGAAAATTCACCCGATGGAAAAACATTACAATAAGACTGTTCAAATAATGATAAACGAACACCCGTTTGTCCAGAGTGAATGTTTTTTTAAATCCAATTCCAAATTACCATATCTTCATTGTACAGCATTTTGGAGCAGTATATAGCTGTTTGGGAGCAGTTCCGGAGCAGTATATAGCTGTTCGGGAGCAGTTCCGGACCAATATATAGCTGTTCGGGAGCAGTTCTGGAGCAGTATATAGTTGTTCGGGAGCAGTTTCGGAGCAGTATATAGCTATTCGGGAGCCGTTCCGGAGCAGTATATAGCTGTTCGGGAGCAGTTCCGGAGCGGTATATAGATGTTCTGAAGCAGTTCCTGAGCAGTATATAACTGTTTGGGAGCAGTTCCGGAGCGGTTTCGGAGCAATTCGGAGTAGTTTCGGGGCTCTTGACAGCTTCTTCTATATTAAGTTTAATATCTATATAATCCAGTTATTTAAATTTTTAATAAATTAAGAAGTTACAACATGCATCGACATGTAGATTGCTGTCATGGAGGCTCAGCACTAGAAGTTAATTATTACCAACCAAAAAAGATATGGAACCAGCATTCCTTTGAAATAAATGGAAATGATTACGCATATAAAACTAACGAACATAACAACAGAATATCAGGGGTCTAGTCAACGGACATGTTATCACATAGTTCATCCAGTCTAGATGGATACCTACCTACAAACCGAGAACATAGTTATCATGAAAATGAATTTCAACCTCCATGTAACCTCGACTCATCGAAAAAAAAGGAACTAAACTTTATCTATTGGTATAATACTAGCAACTTAGCGAATCGATTAAGAGAATTGACTGCCTCAAATATAGGTTTGGAAGCAATAAAAATATGTCAACAACTACTTAAAACTGGGTTTAGTGAAAGAATCGAAACTATTCAATAATAGATCAAACAAGAACCAAACCTCCATTAATTGTGAAGCGGACATCGTAATAATAATGTAATATTATAATATTAACTTCTCTTTAAATTTTATATCAGATCCACATTTTTTCGTAAATAGCTATAATGTTATAAAAAAACACGGATGTTCCTTTAAACATACTGTATACTCTCAATCAAACCGTTTTTCTACTTTATAATACCTATGTTTAATTCTACATAAAAATAATAAGTTAACAAAAAAATTAGTTGATAACTAAGTGCAATGTTTATTTATGTTACTAGTGCTAAACATATATTTTCTGTCTCCTATTTTGTCGGATTTTATACTTAACACCTTTTCCCAGAATCCATTGCATACTAGTCATATACGCGGAAGCGCGTTTTATCAAAGTTACCTTGGACAGGTGGACTTTGTGCCTTCATAGCCAAATGCAACGAAGGTTAAAGTCAACCATCAAACAAGTACACACATGTTTAAGGTTAATATCCAACTGCATATGTTCCAAGAAAACAATGGGCATATAAGTTGTGCAATACGATTACAATGAATTTATAAGACTTAACAAGAGTATCAGCGACGCGTGGACTTTGGACCTTAGTTACCATTTATAATTAATGATAACCTTGAAACAAGCACAATCATGTTCAAGGACTATATCTTAGTCGGTAGGTCTAAATTATCCCACCCTATTATTGCATAATGTTTCAAGAAAATAACGGGCTACCCGCATTGCAAACAGTCTTCCTACTAAATAGTGTGGTATTTTATCGATAATAAAATAATTATTATTTTTTAATCAGGATATAAAAAGATACCAATTAAAACAGAATACAATTTTTATTAGGAAATGAAAGATAACAATTATAAAAAAATATACTATTTAATATCACATATAATTAATTATTTTTAAGAAAAAAACTTGTTTAAAAAAGATAATATATACAAAAAAATTTTTCTTGAAGTTCATTTGCTGATTCGGTAAATTTCTTAAACATTTATATCAATGGTAAGCATTTTTTAAAACAAAAGATTACACAACATCCGCTATACAATCCAAAGCCACATACATTTGATACAATAGGGAATATGCAATAAAATTTTTTTTCACTTGAATTGAAGCTTGTTTACTTGACAAATATCAAGGTAAAATTACTTTTTAAATAACTTTAAAAATAAGCGAGATATGATTGATTGAAATTCCTGATTAGACAAAGAGGGTGATAGCCCTCTTGATATGTTATGTGACGTCATATTACACTTTCACCATTTAAAATACACGTAAAACTCCGTTTTTAGTATTTTTGCAAGAAAGAGACAGATAATAATCTTTAAAAGCTTATAGCTTCCTTGATATTTGTCGGATTTTAATTAGCAATTTGTCATGAAATATGAATTTTTTCGCTGTTATACATATAAATTCGAAGGTAAGTTGAGACATCGATCACATAAGAAAATTTTGCGTCTCTTACTCTTTACACCTGATCGAGAAATGTGGTTTTTATCCAGCAAAAGTGGTGACAATTCCCATTCTCGACAGCCAAAATAAGAATTTTTTTCTCCGCAGTGTTTGAACTAACGCATTCAGGGAATATTTCAACAGTTTTGTTGTTGATTTCATAACCGTACATATTAATCGATAGCTGGGGTTCATCTTCTCAAATTTCTTTATTTGATCTAGAGACATGGGGAATGTCAATCCATCTTATTCTAAATGTTGTTTGAACTGCGGGTACTTTTGCTAGCGTTGAGCATCTTTTCCAACCGGGAACAATGCTGCCATTATTGACCAGAGAAAACAATGTTGATCAGTGTTCCGGACATTGATAACAGCTTTTTTGTTTTTTATAGAGGATGGTAGATCAGAAAATGTTCCAATTGTAATCGAAATGTACTTGTTCATGTGGATTCGAATATTTACGATCATGTCAAGAGCCCAACCGCTATCTCGTTTCTTCTAATTTCTTCATCAGATTGCTTTTAACATGATCGTCGTGCCACTCCATTATGTATGTAATCATATACATTTCTTTGGCTGGTGTTATAAAGGTTTTGACATCCTCCTCCATTTGGTAATGGGCTTAATAAAATAACCCGTAAAAACAATCCGATCGAAAGCATAAATGTAAAAATGGGCCGAGTTTTTGGGGAGATACTTCATATAATAGTTGCTCCTTAAAAAGTGATGATATCCCAATTAAAGAACCGAACTATTAATAAAGTAAATAGATAAAACTAAAATGTAAGAATATAAGTGCAAAGTAACATGAAAAAAAAATTTGGTTGAAATTTATTTCGTAAGTTTTCTTTAGTATGTTTTTAAAATTTTATAACGCGGCAAGTTTTATTTTTTGTTGATTTTGAATATTTTAAAACTAGCCGCGTTATTAAATTTTAAATTATAAAATTTTAAAAACATACTAAAGAATACTTACGAAATATATGTCAACCAAATTTTTTTTTTCATTTAACAATGCACTTATATTCTGACATTTTAATTTTAATTTTAACTATTTACTTTATTAATAGCTCGGCTTTTTAATTTGGATATCATTTAATTGGGATATTATATGAAGTATCTCCCCGAAAACTCGGCCCTTTTTTACTTTTATGTTTTTGATCGGATATCACTACTTTTTGAAAGGTATATTTATATATATATATATATATATATATGTATATATAAATATATATGTATATATAAATATATATATATATATATATTATATATATATATATATATATATATATATATATATATATATATATATATTTATATATTTATATATGTATATTTATATATTCGGAAGAAATTCGCTAAAAATTGAATTTATTAATAGCAATAAAAAACGGTATAAATTCAACTTAGCGAATTTCTTTAGAATACATAAATCATTCTCTAGCGGTCATAATTTTAGTGTGATCAAAATGAAATATAATATCTGAAATGACTTCACTATTTGCAAAAATTAAATTTATTAATAGCCAAAAAAAACGGTATAACGATTATAGTTTATAGTTACTATGGAAACGACAATCAAAACTTTTTACAATAAAATATATTTTATGTATTCGTGTCAAACAAACAAAATATTAAATATCCCTCTTAATATTAGAATAGTCGAAAAATGTATAAGAAGTAAAGTTGTAGAAAATCAAGTTTGCTACAATTCATTACCTGATCATTTTTCTCAAACTCGAATGTGAACAGAGATATTTCGAATTTTAACTTTCAATCTTTAATTGTAAATATTTCTGTAAATATTAGTGCAACAGAAAAATGATGAGAAACAAAATTACGATAAAACTTAGTACCTACAACTTAACTCCTGATAAATTTTTCGATTTTTCAAATATTAAGGGAGATAGTAAAATTTTGTGTTTTCCCCTCCCTCTAAAGCCCTTTTCCGCTCGTCCGATTTTACCCATTAACGAACTTGACCTTTAGAATACCAAAAACGCCTCAAATATCAAATTTCTTTCCAATCGGAATAAAACTGTGACCGCTAGAGAGTCCACAGACATTTTAAACAATCTTTAAGTGTAAATATTTCTGTAAATATTAGAGTAACAGAAAAATGATATAAAATAAAACCTATTTTGACAAAAAGGAAACTCGACTACAAAAATAAAATATTCTATAACAAAAAATGCAGTAAAAAACTAATTGCCAATTCTTGTGCCAATTTTAGTTCACCTAAGCAAAAATTTTTAAATATTTATGTACAATTATTGTTATTTTTGGAGTCGGTGTCAGCATAGAGAAATTCACATAACTTTTGGACACCGCCTTTTATTTTTGAAGTCGGGTTTCCATTTTGTAAAAATAGGTTTTATTTGTCGCTTTTTATTCGCTTTCTAAGTAACTTAATAAGTTCTATAACTTAAATGTCTAAATATGGGTGGACCAACTAAACGACCTACTTACTTTTAGTGCATTTCTTTATAACACATTTTTTTTATCCGTTGATTTTTTTTTTTTTTAATTTTTAGTGCATTTTTTCATAACAGATTTTCAGTTTTTTTTAAATGCATTTTGTTGTTTTTTTGTAAAAATTTTACTTTTGAAGTCGGTTTTTAAAAAAATTTTCTTCTTTTCCCATTATGAATGAGTATACCCTTTAAAAAAAAAAAAAAATTCGCAGAAATCGGTTATCACACATAAAATGAGGATTTTCTGCGATTTCCCGGGGATCCCCTCATCAGAATGCGATTTGGAGCCAATGGGACCAATGGGACAACAACCCCTTTAAAACAAAAACGGAAAATTCAAAATCGGTTCATAAATGACGAAGTTCTGAGGTGACACACATAAAAAACAAAAAAAAAACAGACGAATTGAGAACCATCTTCTTTTTTGAAGTCGGGTTAACAAAATTACAGTAAAACTTAGTGCCTAAAACTTAACTCCTGATAAATTTTTCGATTTTTTCGAGATATTTAGAATTTTAACTTTCAATCTTTAATTGTAAATATCTCTGTAAATATTAATGTTACAGAAAAATTATAAGAAACAAAATTACAGTCAAACTTAGTACCTACAACTTAATTCCTAATAAATTTTTTGATTTTTCAAATATTAAGGGAGATAGTCAAATTTTGTGTTTCCCCCTCCGTCTAAACCCCCCATACCCCTCGTCCGATTTTACCCATTAACGAACTTGACATTTAAAATACCAAAAACTCCTCAAATATCAGATTTCATTCCAATCGGAATTAAACTGTGACCGCTAGAGAGTCCACAGACATTTTAAACAATCTTTAATTGTAACTATTTCGGTAAATATTAGTGTAACAGAAAAATGATAAGAAACAAAATTACAGTAAAACTTAGTGCCTTCAACTTAACTCCTTATGAACTTTTGAATTTTTCAAATATTAAAGGAGATAGTCAAATTTTGTATTTTCCACTCCCTTTCCAATCGCTCGATTTTACCCATTAGCGAACTTGACCTTTAGAATACCAAAAGCAACTCAAATACCAAATATCATTCCAATTGGAATAAAATTGTGAGCGCTAGACAGTCCACAGGCATTTAAAAAAAGTACATATGAATATGTGTATATATATATATATATATATATATATATATATATATATATATATATATTTATATATATATATATATTTATATATATATATATTTATATATATATATATATATATATATATATTATACACACATATATATATATATATATATTTATATATATATATATATGTATATATATATATATATAAATTTTAACGATAATGATTTTTAACATCTAGTAGGTAGGATAGATGGACATTTGAAGAAATTTTTACGAAATTCCAACATTGATGCAAAAACAATAGCTGCATTTCCTTTGAAGGAAATTCGCTTAAAAGTACATATGTGTATGTGTAAATATATATATATATATATACAAATTTTAGCGATAGTGATTTTTAACATCTAATAGGTAGGATCGACGGACATTTGAAGAAATTTTTACGAAATTCCAACAATGGTGCAGAAACAATAGCTGCATTTCCTTTGAAGGAAATTCGCTAAGAAGTACATATGTATGCATGCATATATATATATATATATATATATATATATATATATATATATATATATATATATATATATATATATATATATATATATATATATATATATATATATATATATATTCTAATTAAGCTAAAAAAATTGGATGTTATGGAAGAAAATATACAATCCATTAGAAATGAAATTCAATGGGTACAAAATATGTGTGAGAAAGTGAAACAAGATAATGACGCATTGAAACTGAAGGTAACTGAACAGCAAAAAACAATCGTCAATTTAAGAAGAAATATGAACAAAAGAAACGTTATAATTCGCGGAATTCAGGAAATAGAAGAAAACGAGGAAGAGCTGGAAGTTATAATTATTAACTTAGCGCAAGAAAAACTTAGAGTAAATATCAAACCTGATGATATAGAAGAATCTTTTAGAATCAGAAGAAAGGGAAGTTCTAGTAGGCCAATAAAAGTCTGTTTGAATAATATGAGAAAAAAGACGGAAATCCTGAAGGGGAAAAGTAATCTTAAGGGAACAAAGATATATATAAATGAGGACTTACCGTACGAAATTCGGGTGGAGCAAAGTCAAAAGAAGAATTTAAATAAAAAAATAGAAGATGATGAACGTCGCAAGAAAAGAATGTGAGTAGAACAATCGTCCGAAGAATATGAGGAGACTCGTAACTTCGAACAAGGGAAAATTCGACAAGAATCAAAGAAATTAAGAGAAACTCCGTTAAAAAAGTACGTAGCGAATGCAACAATGAAAGACGTTTAAACTTGGTTTTTTGGAACATTGATGGATGGCAACGAAAATCGAAAAATGTGATTGAATATTTACAAAACTATGATATATGTTGTTTGGTTGAAAGTTGGTTACCTACAGGAAAAATATGTGAAATGAAAGGTTATGAATGCTTGAGCAAAAATAGATGTCGTATAAGTGATAGAGGTAGATAGCCCGGAGGGCTGTGTGTTTATTATAAAAATGAACTTAAAGATAAAATTATGTTAGTGGAGAATAAAATCGAAGAAGTAATATGGACACTTTCGAATAATGATGGAAAAAAATTGTTAATTGGAACAGTGTATCATCACCCTGAAAATTCAATGTACTCAGATAGGAATTTTTTTACAAAATTAGAAAACGAAATATGGGAGTTAAGGGAAAAATACAGAGAAGTGGAAATTATTTTAGGCGGAGACTTTAACGCCAGAGTGGGTAATGAGCAGGAGTATATGAGGGATGATATGGATGAGAGTGATGAGCAAATGTTTAAAGAAATAATATTAGTTAATGAAACAGTAAGTAAAGATAATACGATTAATAACTACAGGCGCATGATGGTAAATTTTTGTGAAAGCGTACAATTATATATTTTGAATGGGAGAACGAAGGGGGATACAGAAGGAGAATGGACATACATTAGTAATAATGGCTGCAGTGTCATAGATTATGTCTTAACGTCATCCACACTATATGAATATGGTGTGAACCTCAGTGTGCGAGAAGAACTAGAGTCCCAGCATATGCCATTAGATGTCCAAATAATGTATACAGAATGCAGCGAAATATCACAAAGCTATCAAAATGAAAAATTAATTAAATATAAATGGTCGGAAAGAAGCAGGGAGGAGTTATTTGAAAAATGCGAGTTATCAGTGGAGTCAAAGTTTTATGAAATTGGAATCATGTGGTTTTTGAGCAAAGGAGATGTAAAAAACTCAGTGAGTATTTTGAATAAATGGATGATATACATGTCAGCAAGTATAGAATACAAACAAAATGCGAATCCACCAAAAATAGGAATAGTTGGTTTGATAAAGAATGTAGCCGATTTAAGCAGGAAGCAAAGAAAAAGTTACGTATGTTCAGACAATCAAGAAATGAAGAAACTTTAAGAACGTATATGGAATCAAGGAAGTTATATAAAGAGGTTTTGGTTAAGAAAAAACAACAACATGAAGAGAAAATAGTGGAAGATATTAATTGTGCACTAGAAAATAGAGATGACAAAGCATTGTGGAAGCTAGTATCTAATAAGCGTAGTAGTACGATAAATGAAATTATTGGGCAGAATGAATGGATCGAATATTATAAAAATCTATATGATACAGATGCATGTGAAAATGCAGAGAACGAATGTGAAGTGCAAAATGCAGTATATGTTGAAGAATTGGATAAAGAGGTAGTTTTGACAGAGGTGTTTGAAACCATAAAACAATTAAAAAAAGGTAAAGCGGCAGGTATCGATGGTTTCTTGAATGAGTTTCTGGTTTGCCTAGTTGGATATAATAGGTTTGTGAGTGTAGTAACGGAGCTGTTTCAAGTAATGCACTCAAGTAGATAATTTCCAGATGCATGGACAACGGGTATTATCTGTAATATGTATAAAGGAAAAGGAAAAATGAATGATGTGAATAATTATAGAGCCATTACATTATTACTAAATATAAGTAAGGTATATACAAAAATGTTGTCTGAAAGATTACAAGAATGGGCTTCTGAGAATAATATAATTAGTGAGTTTCAAAGTGGATTTAGAAAGGGGTATAAAACAGTAGATAATATCCTTGTGTAAAAATATTTAATCGAGAAACATTTAAAAAGAAAAAGGAACAAGATGTACTGCTGTTTTATAGACCTATGCAAGGCTTTCGACTCAGTAGACAGGACTCTCCTATGGCATACATTGAAAATATTAAAAATGTCCAACAACAATAGATATACTGAAATCTTTATATGCGCAATCTCAGTGCTGTGTGAAATTAGATGGCGGATATATTACAAAATATTTTAGCACTCGGCGCGGGCTGAGACAGGGATGCCAATTGTCAACAATACTATTTTTATTTTTTATTAATGATATACCACAGCACCTGGAAGAAATTGATACAATAAGCCCATGCATTCGAAATACGGAAATTAAAGTACTAATGTACGCAGATGATGTAGTTCTGCTGTCTGACTCGATTGGAGGAATGAGAAGAGCTCTAATTGGTGTGGAAGTATATTGTGAGAAGTGGAAATTGAGAGTGAACGTGGAGAAAACCAAAATGTTAGTCGTAAGCAAGGGTTCAAGAATGACTAACAAGTGTGAGTGGAATATGTATGGAGAAAAAATTGAGTGTGTAAAACATTTTAAATATTTGGGAGTGTATATTTCACATGATGGACAATGGAAAGTGCAACAAGAGAATAATTTACGGAAAGCCAAGACTGTATGTGCAACTGTTAAAATATATGTTAATAAGCATCGTAATTTGCCGGTAAGTGTGTGTTTGCGAATAGTCAAGGCGTTGCTTTTTCCGGTGTTGTCATACGGCGCACAGGTATGGGGATTGGGAAAAATAGATCCAAGATTAAATAGTCTTGTCTGCGGCGTATATAAACATATACTAGGAATAGCGGCCTCTACTCCTAATGAAGCAACGCTAGTAGAATTGGGTGAATTGCCATTCGAAGCTTTTTTAAGACAACAGTGCTAAATTATTACAATCGTATCCAAGACAGCACAAAGAGGATACAAAAAGATTGCTTTAAGCTGGGTATGAAAGATAGAGTGGTTGAAATAAGGAATGAAATAGGAATGAACGAGGACATGGATGATTTGAACAATGCACATAAAAAAAAATTAATTAAAATGTGTCTTGAAGAAAATTATAGGAAAAGGATGTTTGAACGAATAGCACTATTACCATCTTTAGAGGCCTTCAACAAGATAGGGCACTATGAGAACGGGGCACCTTATCTGCCAGTTGCAGACAGGGACACAAGAAGAGTACTTGCAAATTTTAGAATAGGAAGGTATATATAGGAGAATAAAAATAAAGTAAATGGTGAGAGAGTGTGTATTTTATGTGGAGGATGTGAATCGGGATATCATTTTATTTTTGAATGTCAGGGTATAAGTGAGGGAGTGAGAGAGAATATATTAAAAGAAGGCTTAGTTTCGCTGGACCAAGTTTTGAATGTCAGAGATGCAAGACATATAATAATAGTTGCGGAATATATAGACAAAGTGATGAGTGAAAGGAAGACTTTAATTTCTGAAGAAACTTAAAATTTTTTGTTGTTTTGAATTTGTTTTTCTTTTTCCCTTTTTTATGTTTTTATTGTTTGTTTGTTAGAAACAGTAAATAATGTAATAATTTATAGCATTTATTTTGTTTAACTCATGAATTGCTAGTTTTTGTTCTAATTTTTTTTTGTCTTTTGAGTTTTATTAGAGTTTTAAAATTTAGAATACTTTGTTTAAGAATATGTATGTAATAGTTGATTAGCTTCGGCATATCAATAAAGATCTTATTATTATATATATACATATATATATATATATATATATATATATATATATATATATATATATATATATATATATATATATATATTATACACAAATTTTATCGATAGTGATTTTTAACATCTAATAGGTAGGATCCATGCACATTTGAAGAAATTTTTACGAAATTCCAACATTGGTGCAAAAACAATAGGTGCATTTCCTTTGGGGGAAATTCGCTAAAAAGCAAATAATAAATTCGCTAAAGCATTCGTGATTTCATAATTTTCCCTATGCCTTGGGTACTAGACCTAACTATATGCCAAATATCATCTTTGTTCTGATATTAAGAGAGATAGTTTATATTTTGTGTTTATATTATTTGCATCTTATGTGCAATACAGTTCCTTTAAGCTAATTTGTTGAGATAAAACTAATTTATCTAAACCGATCAAATAACAGCTTTTGTATTTCACAAAAAATGCAAATAAGATCGGTTTTCACATAAATAATTTACAAACAAAAAATATAAAATATCTCTCTTAATATTAGAACAATCGAAAAATACGTAAGGCATACAGTTGTAGAAAATCAAGTTTGCTACAATTCATTTCTTTATCATTTTTGCTCAAGCTCTAATGTGTACAGAGATATTATGGAATTTAATTTTCAATCTTAAACACATAAATTTAATTTTTGATTTTCCATATGTTCCGTTGGGAAAATAATTTTTCCCAAAGATTCTTATTTAAAGTATCAAAAATTTCGCGTCGAATGCAATAAACCTTGCACCCTTCTAGCATTTCTGGAAGTGGAGCAACAAAGTTTTAAAACATCACACACACCTCTCACTAGTGGTATATGCTAATATTTTACTATAAACATAGAACTATGCACTAATCATAGGGCAGCAATATTTCCTATGTTAATTTCCATTTCCCGATATAAATTTCGTGATTTCATAATTTTCCGTGTGCCTGAGGTACTAGACCTAACTATATGCCAAATATCATCTTTAAAGAATATCAGGTGTAAGCCCTACGTTTTTATCCTGTCTAATGAAAATTATGGGCGTACCCGCTATTTTACGGTTTTTGAACCGAAATAACTTTTTAACCGTTTATTTCTTAACGAAAAGCAAAAACTTGTTTCCTTATAATTCCCTAAATAACTTATATTCGAAAATCCAGCACTGTAGCTCTTTTCGTTCAGGATTTATTTTGAGGTCAAATCGGGTCTGACATTTCGTGTAGTAATAGTACTGTAAGTGCGATGGCAAAAAACCCCTTAAACTCGGCCTGTCACACTACTGTGCTCTAGATATACACCTGAAATAAAATTAAACATTTATTATTTTTTTTTTAATACTTACTTTGAGTAGATGTTTCACTAACTCACGCCGTACGTGTCGTCGAAACATAGAAAATGCCCGGTTGAAAAATACTAATGGATCTTTATAGTCTAAATTGGTAATCATACCAGTCTTCACTCTACCCTGGCGATGGGTTTCAATCAACTCCCAGATTAGATGACGATTGTGATTTCTTACAACACCAACACCTTGTTTAAGTAGGTTCAGTTTTAGTTGGTGAAGTTGCCGCTGGTATGATTTACACAATCCAATATTTGCTTCAAGACGTAGAGGATTTTCTTTTTTCAGTATCAACATTTTTCTGAGTAACCGTAAATTTTCCTTATTTAAAACCATAAATCGCTCAGCTTCCTCTGCCGTCTTGATAATTTTCATTGCCTTCTCCACTATCTTCACCATCTCTATGCTGCTACCTGTAGGTCCATCATTTACCATTTGTAAAATAGATTGATCGTAGGCGTCCATCTTTACTAACAAACTCAATTATATTTCTATTTAATACACTATGATATTTAAAAATTATAACACTTGCCGTTTTATCAAAAAAATTTTATAAAAATATACTTTACCAAGCGTTCGAGACTACTATCAAATTATAAATGATATAAATATATATAAATTCAGTTAAATATATGAGGTAAATAAAAATTAACTCAAAATCAATGAATTTAAAAACAATGATACTTCAACGGTTGTGAACACCTCATTTATACTATTTTTTTCGCCCACGCTACCGGAACCTGTATCCCCCTTGATAAGAGGCCACCGCGGTCTGTGATAACAGTTCTAGCTAATTTGAAAAAAACTAACTGGTTATGACATGTTCAAGGTTACCACTTACGATGATACATACAGGAAAAAACCCACGCTCATCAGATAACGAACACATGATTTCCTGTGATAACAGCAAACAAAAACTAACAGGTTCTAACATGTCCAAGATTACGACTCACGAACTGGAAAACGCCCACACAACATATTATTATTATTATTATTCCTTTATTTGATATACCCATTTGGGTTAATCTACAATACAAATTCATATTAAACAAAATACATTATTATAGTAAAAAAATTTAAAAAAAATAAAAATTAGATAATAATAAATAAACATATTAACAATTACTACTACAATTTTTTATTTATTATTTCTCTACTCTTCTGTAAGAATTGAGCCATCATGAGTTGATCAGTTTTTTCGTCCATTATATTTTCCCAATCAATATTTTTATTAAGAAACTTTTGTCTCAACTGACTTAAACCGAGACAGTCGTATATCAAATGTCTTTCATTTTCTTCGCTTTGCTCACATATTACACATATCTTATTCCCACTTTCATCCCTCCTGTGTTTATACTTCCAGCTTCCGAGTCTAAATCCTGCCATTTCTCTTCTCCATTCCAACTCCAGACTAGAAATATATTTAGCTCCTTCCTCATAATGTGCTAATTGCTTAAAATATCCCAAGTTCACCTTATCTTCCATTCCTTGCATCAGTTTTTTATACCCCCATTCCTTTGTTTTTTCATTAATTATTTTCAACTGTTTATTCACGTCATAGTTTAGTACTTCAACGTTCATATCCAGAATATTTAATTTTAACTTTAACTCCTCAGCTTCTGTAATTTCCTTTCATTTTATCTATAACACACTCGTACTGCAGAATTTTCTCATTTTTAGTAGCCTGCTTTATATAATGTTTTAATACATTCTTGTAGATATACACTTTAATTGGTAGCTGCCCCACTTCTAACAAACCTCCACAGTTAGCCGTTGCCCTGCTGATCCCTAGTACTTGTTTAAAGAAGTTTGTTCTAATTTTATCAATTACTGTAAAGCTATCTTCTACACCCCACACTTGACTACCATACAGTAAAATTGGCTCAATCAACACTCTAAAAATCCTAATAATGATTTTTGCTGGTAACCACTGATTACAGTACATAAATTTTTTTATTACGCCTATTCCTCTTTCAGCTTTTTTTTTAATTTCTTCGAAATGCTTCTCCCACTTTCCATTCCAATTAAAGGTTACCCCGAGATAATTAAAGTTATTTACATTTTCTATTATTATATTTTTATATCTCCATTTTTCTTGTCTGCCCAACTTCACTCCTTTTCTGAAAACTAACACTCTTGATTTTTGCTCATTTACTGTTAGCCTATTTTCGTCACAGTAATTTTGCAATTGGTTAAGTGCTCTTTGCAATCCTATTCCCATCTGAGATAATAACACCATATCGTCTGCATATAGAAGGGTGTTAACTTCTCTACCATTTATGGTTGGAGCATGTGTTTCTATATGTTTCATTTTGTTTGGAAAATCGTTAATATATAATGCGAATAAAATTGCTGACAATTGACATCCCTGTATCAATCCCCTACTCGTTCTTCTAAAATCAGTAGCCTTACCGGTATCCATTTTTATGCAGAATTCATAATTTGTATATAAGGACATAATTATTTTCAATATGTTAAGAGGCAATCCCATTTTGTACAACTTTCTCCATTACAATTCCCTATCTATGGAATCAAATGCCTTTTCCAAATCCACAAAACATGAATATAATTTTCTTCTTTTTTTAGTTATTTCGATGTTTACTAATTCTTTCAGTACCATTATGTTATCCAATGTTCCGTATCCCATACGAAATCCAGATTGGAATTCATTAATAATGTTATTTTCTTCAGTCCACTGCTGTAATCTGTCTGCCAGAATTTTTAAAAATACCTTACTTACTACCGGTAATAAGGTGATTCCTCTGTAATACAACATATTTTTAATTAGCTTATTTTAACAAAACTTACAGACAACGGAAACGAACATACTGTCAACAACGGAAACTCATTTCCTGTCATGATAACAGCAAACAAAACTAACTGGTTCTAACATGTCCAAGGTTACGACTCTGATCAAATACACACACACTGGAAACACCCACACACATATTTTTTATTAGTTTATTTCAACAACACTTACAGACAACGGAAACGAACTTCCTGTCAACACCGGAAACTCATTTCCTGTCTCAACACCAGATACTCACTTCCTGTCCACTGAGAAAATATCATACGCCACCTTAGCAAAGTTCAGAACCACTCTGACGTCATCGCAGCATGCTATCGCAGCGCCACTTGACACTCTGGTGGACAAAACTGACGGCTCTGCGACAAAACAGACCTGACTATACTACTCTCTAATTTTTTTGTTCAAGTGACTGAATCAAGTTGAGCCAAATCACTCGTTTTCAATACCTATTTTCATCTTATCAATCAAAATTATAAATATTAATGGTGCAGTTTCGGCAGTTGAGACTTTTTTTTAAGGAAATTTCCTGCTCTTTGAAAATCTATTTTTCGATTTAAAAAAATGTGAGATAATTTCAAAAACCGATACCTCCCTTTTTTTACTAAATTCAAATCGTATAAAAGGACAGAACTTTTTTAATGTAATTGTGAGACACGCACCAAATTAGCAACAAGCAACATATCTCCGAATCCATATCCCAGAGATAATTACGATTAGCTAATTCATACTGATGATCACTACATTGTAGTCGAAATACGTATTTATAAAATACAAACAAATGTTCTAGGAATAGGGGCAAAATTTGAATGTAATAAATGTAAAAAAGGGCCGAGTTTTTGGGGAGATACTTCATATAATAGTGGCTCTTTTAAAAGTGATGATATCCCATTAAGGAGCCGAGCTATTTACAAAGTATATAGCACGGTAAACTATTTACCAATAGAATTAATGAGGGGTAATTTCATTAAATGTAAGAAACAATTTAGTTGAAATTTAATTCGCAAGTTTTCCTTTATAATGCATTCAGTAGGGATAAAAAAAGGCCTTCACCCCACAAAAGGTGTTGTAACAATTTTGAAATTTGTCGTTTAGGTGTGTATTCTGATGAAAAATCCAAGTTTGTGACCTTGAGGAGTGGTCTCGCTCGGGCCGCCATCTTAGATGAAAGGTGCTAAAATCTGTTTTTTTACAATATAATACCTCAACGATTGATCCTACGACTTAAAACGTCCAATGCAAACTTGAAGAAAACAAAATTTAACACATTTTTTGTTGTAACAGTTTTTTTGTAAGTCTCACATGTATCGAGTTATAAGATTATGTTATAAGAGTCGTAAGATGAAAATTTGTTTACAAAAGCGACATATTAGTTTCTTCTTGGTAAATTTCGAAAGAACAAATAACATTATAAAATTTCAAATTCACCCCAATACCTAGATTAGTTTTTGTATTATAAACACGTATTTTGACTACAACGTATTCATCATCAGTATAAATTAGCTAATCGTAATTTACTCTTTGACAATTAGAAATGTATAGAAAATGTGTCTGCGGATGTTCTTTTCGATGAAACAATGTCGGCTCAAGTTTCGCAAGAACTATGTTTATGCAATGAAAAAAATAAAGCCCGGCTGATTTCGATGCTGACAAAAAAATTTGAACAAGCTGCTATTGCAGTTAAGTAGGCCGAGAGGAAGATGTAGATGTTATGATTATCAAGACAGCAATTTCCCTATGCTCAACATTCGAAAGCATTAGCGCCATTCCAAAGCAAAATATACTTTCGCAAACCTGGGGAGGGAAAAAATGCTGAAAGACTGTATTCGGCGAATAGTTTGAAACATGCAGGAATAGCTGAAAACATACTGTTTCTACATGCGCTTAGTGGCTGGATTTTGTCTCTCTTCAACCAAAGAAAACCGAAATTTTGTTCGCTTATACAGAAATGAACAAGACTCAATGACATTGTGGGTATGTGGATGGTAACATAAATGAAATGATCTTTTCAATTTAAAATATATTTATTTTTGTAAATTCCATATTATATGTTCACAGTTAACAAAATTATGCGTCTTAATTTTTACTCTACATGTCACACTCTGGTTTTTATTATTTGTACTAATCATTTTTTATATATTGTTCACGGACTTGTAAGAATAAACTAGATTGTTTATCGCTCCTACATCACTCTCTCCCTTGTAACGAAGTTACGATACTTTTTATAAACACTAATAAAAATATTACTTGAATTTGATTTAAAAAATAAAGAAATAAACATCACAAGTGTCACTGATAAGGAGCAGGAAATCGTACTACACATCCTAATCGACTAGTCTTTGGTACTTGAATGTCTGTAGATGTGGAAGATGTTGATTGCTGCGGCTTTGACAACTGAAGATTCGGAGTATCTTGTACAGCGTCGAAATCTTCTGTGTTGAAATATACGCAGGCTTCAGTCTGTCAATTGAGACATTAACATATTTTCCTTTAATTTTTAGAGTAAAATATTTTTGTTCTCTTCCTATCACTTTATACTGACCTTCGTATGGTCTTTCTAAGGCAGATTTGACTCTATCTATTCGTAGAAAAGAATGTGAGGTATGATGAAGATCTTTATGTATAAATGGTACAGTCTTACTTTTATGGACATTAGGTGTTGGTTGTAAACTCTCATCCGTGAACGTAATTCTCCCACAAAATCTGGAAGTTCTTGGAGACTTCGTTTGGATGGTTAATCAAAAAAGCACCTGGTAGGTTGATGGTTTTACCATTTTCATCATGGTTTGACCATTTCTGCTACAGTACTTTCAGTATCGTCCCTGTATTGGCAACGAAAACCGAGTAAGATTATTGGCAACACTGTAGGCCAACTTTTAGTAGCATGTGCTTTAATTTCATTTTTTAATGAACGATTAAATCGTTCAATTTTCCCATTTGACTGCGGATGATAGGCTGTAGTATGTGATAATTTCTAACCACACAATTTGCTTCATGACTGAAACAGGTCAGATTTAAATTGTCTTCCTTGGTCTGTGATTACGAGCACTGGAGTACCGAAACGTACGATCCACGATTCGTAAAATGCTCGAGCAACTGTCTCTGCCATAATATTTCTTATAGGTGTGACTTTGGTCCAGTTGCTGAACCTGTCTATGCATGTGAGGCAATATGTGTAGTCTTCAGATGGTAGAAGAGGTCCAATCAAATCAATGTGTACAACTGTGAAACGAGAATCACCTTTTGGAAAATTTGAGATTGGTGCTGAATTATGTCTGTTAACTTTGCTGCTTTGACAGGCTAAACAGCTTTGAGACCAACTAGAAACATCTTTCTTTAGTGTAGACCTAATAACTTTCGATTAAATTAATTTGATTGTTGCTTTGATACCTGGGTGGCTCATGTCATGGTAATGTTTAAAAAAAAAATAGTGTATTTAAACTTCTTTGGGATGTATGGCCTACTATTATCGTGTGAAGTCGCGTACCATAAGATAATGCTATCGGTAATTTAACAGGTTTTTAGTCTTAAAGAAGAATCTGAGTTAATTATATGTTGTAATCCAGTATCATTATTTTGTTCTTCGGCTATGGCATTATAATCGATAAAGAGATTTCTGTTACACGTGAAACATGATCTGCAACCTGAATTTCTTTGCCTGATACGTGTCGATGATCTGTGGTGAATTGTGAGATGTACTGCAAATGACGATACTGTCTTGGTGACGCTTTTTCGTTCTTTTGTTGGAACGAGTAAATTAGGGGTTTATGATCAGTGTATATTGCAAAAACTCGACCTTCCAAGAGATTTTTGAAGAACTTTACCCTTAAATACATACCGAGCAATTCCCTGTCATATGTACTGTAATCGGTTTGTGACCTTGACAGATTTTTTAAAAGAATCCGATAGGCTTCCATGAGGAGTTTTCTAATTGTTGTAACGCTCCTCCCATCGCACTTCCGGATGCATCCACGAACAATGCCAATTCAGAATCTGAACGGGGATATGTTAGAAGCGCAGCGTTGGCTAGATCTTGCTTGCAGTTTCAAAACCTTTAGTACTTTGTTTAGTCCATTGAATTTTTCGTTCACATTCGTCAAATAATCATTCAAAATTGCTTGATGTTCAGCTGCGTTGTGTAGATGTCTACGATAAAAATTCAAGAAACCGAGAAACGCGCAAGAAGCTCTTGAATAGTCTCTGGTTTTTTATGGTTCAGTATGACTTTGACTTTTTCCGGGTCTGGTAGTATCCCTGAAGCGGATATTTGGTGTCCTAAAAATATTATTAGATTTGTACCAAATTCGGATTTACTGAGGTTTATGGTTAACCCAAATTGATTTAGTCATTGAAACACAGTATTGAGATGTTGAATTTGTTCTTTTTCTGTTTTTGAGGCTATTAGTATATCATCAAGATAAGCGAATGTAAACTCTAAACCTTTTAATACTTTATTAATTAATCTTTGATAACGTAACTAAACTCGGTGTTCCCGGATCTGTAGCTGCAGTGACAGCGAGCGATAGGATTGGAACTATTGGGGTCAGAAATATTTATACTTCTTTATTGGGAAAATTTTTGGAGTTAACGAAACCTAAATTAAAAGCTGGAAACATAAGTCATGATATGACGAAGGGGCGTTTCGCAAACCGAATGGCACGAAATTGAACTCGAATAATCCAAATGGCGTGATGATTGCGGATTTCTTTTTATCTGCATCTGCCAATGGTATCTGAAAATACGCTTGCAATAAATCCATTTTGAAAAATATTTTGTGTCGGGCAGCATAATATTTATATCGCCCATCCTTGGGATTGGGTATCTAACGGGAATCGTCCTATCATTTAATCGATGATAATCCCCACAAATTCGCCAAGTGCCATTTTTTTTACTAACCGTATTTAGTGGACTTGCCCACTGTGAATCAGACGGTTGAATAATACCAATGTTAATTAAATATGGAATATTCTCGTTTGGCTATAATTGTTTTTGCTTTGTCTAATCGTCGTGGTTTACCGTAAACAGGAGGTCCTTCGTGAGAATATGATGAACCACATCATGACTTATGTTTCCAGCTTTTAATTTAGATTTCGTTAACTCCAAAAATTTTTCCAATAAAGAAGTATAAATATTTCTGACCCCAATAGTTCCAATCCTATCGCTAGCTGTAACTGCAGCTACAGATCCGGGAACACCGAGTTTAGTTACGTTATCAATAAGTTTTTTATTTTTACGATCTATCAATAGTCCAAATTCGCGAAAAAAAATCAGCTCCAATTATGCCTTTTGCTGTTTGTGCCGAGAGTTTCAAAGTCGAGAGTTAAAATTTTTGTGTCATAAGTTTTAATTTCATTGCCATTAGCAGCATTTAATTTAAATTCTGAGGCAACATTTGTCACGCTGCAAGGTAAGACGGAGACGTCTGCTCCACTATCTACCAAGAAACGAGTTCCACTTCAGAGATCCTTCAAAAAAAGTCGGTGATTTGTACTTGGGCTGATATTAGTACCAGCACACTACTGAGACTGCTGCTTCAAGTTTCCCTTATTCGTCCATTGACAAGGTTGTTGACATTTTTCAGGTCGACAATTATTACCGAATCGATAATGATAAAAACAGTATTTTCCTTGTGAATTGAATTTTCTATTACGTGAATTACTTCACTGGACCGTCCAAGACTACAATACTGACATCGAGATCGGCTGAGTTCGGACACTTGTAAAGATAGTGCACTTACTTGTATCATCAACTCCTTAAGTTTGTTATTATCGTCAGACACAGCATTTACTTGGTACATTCTAGAAAAGGAGGAAGTCAATTCTGACATTTTGTCAGCCATAGCGGCAACTTTATCTAAACTTTTATGACTAATTAATATCACATTTTTATGGATTCTGGTAATTTTTCCAGCCAAAGTGTTCTTAAAACTTTTTCAGCAATGCCATCACCAGCCAATGATAGCTTGTTCCGAAGCAATTGGCTTGGTTTTAAATCGCCGAGCTCCAATCCAGTCATCAGTCTTTGAATTTGTTTATTTCACTTTCTTTAAAAATATTTAATAGTCTTTCTTTTGAACACATATCGATCATGGTCGGTGTTTTTCACAACATCATATACAATCTCTACGTATTTCGGATCCAATTGAAAAAAAAAATAATTAAATTTGGTTTGTTGATTTTTTACACCCGCAATATCAAATTGCGCTTCGATTTGACAAAACCAAAAATCAGGCTTTTCCGGCCAAAATGGAGGAATTTTTACACTGACTTTGTTAATTTTAGCAGACGGAGTTACTGTGTCCTCTTATCAATGTTGTTGTGTTTTTTTTTAACTATTTTAATTGATAAAAAATATTTTTATATGAAGTACTGCGTTGAGGATAATTGTATTTAATAATAACACAACAAAAATATTAACAGCAGTTCTAATTAATGTAGTAATGTTCTTTTTTTTTTTTTTTTTAATAGTTTATTTTGATTGAATGTTTGTTTCTTTTTCACAGTTTATTTCCCGATGATATCTGCGTTATATGACTAACCACGTGTTTTTTTTAACCACACTTTTTTAAACCACTTTATTGCTTTTTTTTAAAACGAATGTTGGTCGCCAATCGTGTGTCACCAGCTGTGAGTGTGTGGATGGTAACATAAATGAAACGATCATTTCAATTTAAAATATATTAATTTTTGTAACTTAAAAATTCCAAATTATATGTTTACAGTTAACAGAATTATGCGTCTTAATTTTTACTCTATATGTTACACTCTGGTTTTTATTGTTTGTACTAGTCATTTTTTGAACATACTTCACGGGCTTATAAAAATAAACTAGATTGTTTATCGCTCCTACAAAATCATTAGTATCTTCAGAGATCAAGATGCTCAAAAAGAAGACATCGCAGATGCTAATGCACGCTTTCTCATTGCTTTGTATGGTGGCAACATGGAAAAGGAAACATTGGAAGAAGTCCGTTACCAACGTTTCGTAAAGCAACAATAAAAAGCAAATTCAATCTTGCAACTTTACCCCTAACGAAGAGTGCTACACGACTTTATGCGTTTTGGACGTATCATCAGGTGCCAAAATGGTATAGAATCCAAAAAAATACGGAAGACTGTGGTTGGAAACTTGGCACCAACGGGCTTACTCCATTAACAATAGAAAAAAGGATGCGGTGGAGCAGGTAGCTGCAGGAAAGCTGAGTTGAAGTGCTCTTTTGTGTGCGGATTTTGTTTTCGTGAATTCTGCGATAATGCACCAGAAGTAATTATCGAGAATGTGGACAAAAATGACACAATACTAATAAAAGCCCAATTTCTTCTGGGTACAGACAACGAGTTAAAAGATGTCATTGAGGACGAAAACTTCAAACGAAGACATTAACATGAACCAACCCGGGCCGTCAAAAAAGAGAAACAATGATATAAAAATAATGATAATGATAAATGATACATTTGCGACCATAGAATAAACTTTCAGCTCAGGCACTCATTTTTTTTTTAAATCGCGAAACTGGGAAATCGGTAGATGAGGCCTAGTGGGAAGCCCACAATAAAAAAAACCCGCCATTTACTATTCCTCATAGTGGTGTGGAAATGAGTTTTCAAAGTTATCATAATTAAGTAGGGAATAGCTAGAAATAATAAAAATAAATCCAGAAAATTGACGATTTTGTAAACAAATTTTCATTTTTACGCAGTCATAACTCGATACATGTGAGACTTAAAAAAAAACTGTTAAAACAAAAATGTGTGAAATTTTGTTCTCTTCAAGTTTGCATCAAACATTTTTAGTCGAAAGATCATCCGTTGAGGTATTATATTTTTTAAAAAATATTTGATTTTTGCACCTTTCATCCAAGATGACGGCCCGAGCGGGAAATGTCGTTTATGACTTTAGTATTTGCATGGCCAATTTTGTTAATAAATTACCTACGTCAAGGGGAAATGGGGCATAAGGAAAGAAGAAAACACAAAATATAAAATATCTCTCTTAATATTAAAACAATCGAAAAATGCGTAAGAAATAAAGTTGTAGAAAATCATGTTTGCTACAGTTCATCACCTTATCATTTTGGCTTAAACTCTAATGTGTACAGAGATTGAGGAATTTAATTTTCAATCTTAAACCGTCAATAATTCTGTAAATATTAGGGTAACAGAAAAAATGATAATAAACAAAATTACAGTAAAACTTAGTACCTACAACTTTACATCTTATAAATTTTTCGATTTTTCGAATATTAATGGAGATTTTTTTATTTAGTAAAATTTTGAAGTCGGTACGAGACCAATAACTCTATTTCCTTTCAGGAAATTCGCTAAAAAGCGTTTTTTCTTAATATATTTTGTAAAACCAAAAATTTTAAAAACGACACAGAATATTATTCAATTCCATATAAAAAAAACAACAAACGAGCCTATGAACATTAAAATCGGTCAATTTGAATTCGAGGAAAAAATTCCCAAAGTTCGAAAAATTTTAAGTTAAAATAAAAAATATAAAAATTACTAAATTATTTTTTTAACAGTGGCAAAGTATGCCTTTTATATGTTAAAAATAATGTGCCCAATTTTAGCCCTTAAAAAAAATTAGGCCGATACCGATTTTTATAAATAAAAAGGGTGCATTCTTTTTTAGATGAATAAATTTTTTTTTAAATGAACGGTCTTCAAAATATCTATGAAATGAAAATTATTTTTTTTAACTATATTTTTACCCACTATTTTTCAATTTGTTTATAACGCGCTATACGCAAATAAAAAAAAATAAAAAATTCGTAATGCAGGAGCTGCTTCAACTTAGCGAATTTCCTTAGAATGCATTAATCACTCTCTAGCGGTCGAATTTTATTAATAAATGACATACGCCGAGTGGAATGGGGGGAGGGGGAGGTATAAAGAAAGAAAAAAACACAAAATATAAAATATCTCTCTTCATATTAGAACAATCAAAAAATGCGTAAGGAATAAAGTTGTAGAAAATCAAACTTGCTACAATTCATCACCTTATCATTTTTGCTCAAAGTCTAATGTGTACAGAGATATTAAGGAATTTAATTTTCAATCTTAAACCGTCAATATTTCTGTAAATATTAGCGTAACAGAAAAAATGATAAGAAACAAAATTACAGTAAAATTTAGTACCTTCAACTTTACTTCTTATAAATTTTTCGATTTTTCAAATATTAAGGGAGATATGTCAAATTTTGTGTTTCCCCCTCCCTTTAAACCCCCCTTTCCAATAGCTCTATTTCCTTTCAGGAAATTCGCTAAAATAGTTAAAAAATGATTTAAATAAATTTAATTTTCTTTTAACTTTTTTATAGACCTTTAATAAAAAAAAATATATTCCTATACGTTAACTTTTTAGAGAGTTATCATATATTTTACCTTTTGATTGAAATGATTGGACAATCAAATATGCAATTGGTATGAGCAAGTTTAACAAGTAATGCATGTCAATCCTTCAAACATTGGATGAATGAGCCGATTTTAATCTTCATGGGCTTGTTTGTTTTCTTTTTTTATATATAATTGAATAATATTCTATGTCATTTTTTAAATTTTAGTTTCAAAAAAGATATTAAGAAAAAACGTTTCTTTTTGTAAACAAATTAAATTTTAACCCTATTCCGTCACGAGTCGGACCGTAAAAATTTTATTCATATTCAGGACGTCAAGATGCCTCGATTAAAAAAAAAATTTCGGTTCTGACCAACCTGCCTGAAACCCGCTTTTTGAACCAGATTTGACTCTGTTATCGGTTTGATTTTTTTTTTAAATTGCGTTCATATATTAACACCAGACAAAATATTTTTTTTTTTTTAAATACAAAATTTTGCAAAAATGGTCCTAAAAATGGTGGTATAAGGTCCTATGGACTATGAAGTTACTATGACTATGACGACTTTGTTTACGAGGTATTTCAATTTTTAGGCTCTGGCAAAATTTTCATTTTTTTCACAAATAATGAATTTAAAAATGTTTGTTTTTTGAAAACTTTTATTGTAATATTTAAATCAATGAAGTCCTATTGAATGAATCTAAGTAATGGATGAAAATTTTTATTTGAATTATTTTTCAACCGAAAACACATATTCGATTTGCTAAAACTCTTATTTTTCCAAAGTAATGCTAAGTAGTAATGCTTTCTGTTTTCTTGTGGGTGGTATGGTGTCATGTGTTGAAGACAAATTCCACAGGAGGCGATTGATGATTTAAATAGTTCGGAGGTAAATTACCGTCCTTTATCGGCAATAAGTCGTACTGGTGCTCCAAATCGACATATCCAATGTTTATAGAAGGCTTTTGCCACTGCTTCCGCTGAAATCGTTTCTAATGGTATTATTTCCATCCATGATGTATACCAATCTATACAAGTTACACTATATTTTGTTATTTGATGGGGGCAGAGGTCCGATAATATCTATGTGGATGACTAAAAATATTTCATCTGTTTCTGTAAATTTTTCTAAAGATGTTCTTGTATGTGGAGTGACTTTGCTATTCTGGCACCGAACGCACGCCTGTGCTCACTTTCTAATGTATGTTTTAATACCTGGCCACACAAATCGTGCAGATGTTTGTTTGATTGTAGATTTTAAACCAGGATGAGCAAGATTATGAAACGAATTGAATACTTGTCATCTATGTGATTTTGGTATATAGGGACGAATAATGGTTGTAGAGGTGTCACACCATAAGTATTTATTTGATGGAAGAGAGCATTGTCTTATTTGAAGATAATTTTCTTTTTCCATGAGATCTTTTAGTTCTTCATGCGTTTTATGTTCTTCGGAAATTTTATCATAATCCACTGAAGATAATTCTTCACTCTGGATAATGTATCCGCCACGACGTTATCCTTACCACTAATATGACGAATACTAGTAGTAAATTCTGATATATACTATAATTTTTGCACTTGTCGAGGGCTTGCTTTTTCGTTCTTCTGTTTATACGCAAAGATAAGAGGTTTATGGTCTGTAAACACATCAAAATCTACACATCAAAAAAATGTTTGATTGATAGATATACGCTAAGTAGTTCCCTGTCATACGTGCTGTAATTTTTCTGTGTCTCACTTAATTTCTTAGAGTAGAAAGCAATAGGTTTCCAAGGTTCCTCGAGTTTGCATAAAGCTGCTCCAATTGCTACGTCAGAAGCATCTACCAATAAGGCTAACTTTGAATTTCTTTTAGGGTAGCAGAGCAGAATAACTTGAACTAAAGCATCCTTGCACTCCTGAAATATCAGTTTTACTTATGCGCTCCATTCTATTGGCCTTATCATTTTTACCACTGCCGTTTAAATATTCATTTCGAAATGCTTTGTTATTTGCTGCTTTACGTAGATGTCTTCGATAAAAGTTTAATCCACCAAAAAATGTTCTTAGCTCTGTGACTGTTTTCGGTCGTTGCATATTTTGCATGGCTTTCACTCACTCTTGATCCGGTTGAGTTCCATTCGCTGTTATGAGATAACCCAATAATATAACTTATCTTGTATCTAATTCTGATCTTGATAGATAGATTCGTAGGCCATTACTAGATAGATTGAAGAGGTTGCCCTGGACTAGCTACACTTCGACAATAAAGTCCATTGTGATACCCAAGGATGTTAGAATGTGAGTGGAGCAGAAGGAATTTTTGTGTGTAGACTAGGAATTGGTAGGATACGCGGCTGCAGCTTATTCTGATAGGAACTATGCCGATATTTATCTGATGTTCGTAAAGGAAACTGCAGAAAACCTTCTCAAGCATAGCCGGTTACTTCGTTCTTGTCCATACGCCAAGAGTTTAGTGAATTAACCCCCCCTTTTTTCTTTTTTTTTCTTAATAATTGACTACAAACTGCCATTGTCGGGATTCGAACCCATAACCTTCCAGTTTGAAATTGGCATATTGCGCAGGCATAACGCCTTAGACCGCTCGACCACTTGGACTTGTAGGCCATAGATAGATAGATACATCTTGGGGTCTAAAAAGTATTGCACTTCGACCTCATGGTCCATTGTGCTCCCCCTTCTACCTCAGTCTGACGAGACGCGCTTCTCCCATATGCTGGCAATAGCCTGGAGCTTGCTTATCAGGTCCTACCGAAGTTTCATATATTCGGGGTGAGATGCACCGAATATTCTGTATATGCTGTAACACAGAGGTTTGCAGTCAAAGATTATGTGGCTGGATGTTTCTTCCTCCTCGCCACACAATCTGCACATAATGGAGCCGTTATGGAGTCCCATTGTGTGCAGATTCTTCCGTATCGAGAGATATCCTCTTTGTTGCACTCTGAAGCAGTACCTTCCTGAGCTCTTGCCGCGGTACTTTTTCCCAGTGATCACGGTGATTAGCACTGGACCACTCGTTATTCACTTGTTTACATGCAGTCTTTGGAATTCCTAAAATTGGCTCTGAAGCTCAGTTGCAGTAAGCTCAATGTCCAACTGTGTTTTAAGTTCTTTTGGAATTGTGGAGAGTTTGAACTTAAGTGTCAAATTATATTAGTCCCAATTTGTTATCCTTGGAACCCGATAGAGTTTATTACATAGGTCTGTTCTCACCTCCACATTGTAATAGCTTTGTCTGTGATCCGATACAGATGGTTCATCGGATACTAGCCATTTCTTGATTTTACCACTGATTTCATAAGTGATCAGTGTTACATCATTGACTTCTTTCCGAACATTGTTAATAAAAGTCGGCTTGTTGCCTTGATTAATTATATCTAAGTTGTTAGCTATGATATAATCAAAGAGGTACTCACCTCTTGTATTTGTGTTTGTGCTACCCTACGCAGTGTGATGCGCGTTTGCATCGCATCCCATGATCAGTTGGTGTTTTTTTGCCTCACAATACTGGATCAGGTCTTCCATCTCTGTTGATGGTGGTGGAGTAGATGCATCATAGGGTAGGTAGACCGAAGCGATATTACCACTCCAGTTCCGTTCCCCATGTTGTATTTTACATTAACTGCTGTTAGATCTTTCCGACAAAACTCTAACAGCGGCAACACATTGATGTCCTTTCATGCATTAATGCAAGTTTGGGGTCTCTCCGAGGTTTTATCGTAAATAATTTGTCCTCTTGTATCTCCTAATCCAAGAATCTTATGGTTAACACCCCAAAGTTCCAGGATCAGAGCTATGGAAATTCCTCTTTTCAGCACATTTTGACAGAAGACAGCGGAGGCCACCTTACTGTGCTGGAGGTTTATCTGAAGCATCCGAAGATTAGACATTCTTTATTCTCTTTGATGTATTCAGTGGTCTAAGGTTGGCTTGACCAAACCCGAGGTATAATTTAAACCCTTGGTCCTGAATCAACCCCAAATTCACTGCATTCACTTCCAGTACGATGGTGTGTCCCGCATTGGTCCTCGTGCTGTTGATAGTTCGCCACTCCTGAGTGTGCAGGTTTGCATTCTGCGCTCCAAGAGCTTTGATCACTTTGCCCGTTTCAACGGAATTACAGATCTGGGGAATGTACAGCAGGACCTTAGATGTGTTCATCAGGGCTCTTGCATTCCCGACGACAAGTTCCTTCCGTCCCATGGTCTGATATTTGGGACGTTCTCCGTGAGCCAATTTATGGCTGTGGTTCCTATGCACTGCACAATGAGGGCTCCTTGTCCAGGTGGCAACCCTGATATTGTGGGCCCTCTACGAGCTCTTGACTAATGCGGGTTTGTAGCATTGAGAGTTGCACCTCTTCGGATTGTTCCTGAGTCATTTTGACCTCTGGATACCCTCACAATACAATGCATATCTTTTTTGTTGCTGCGGTTTCAGCAAAGGAATTTATTGCACTTGCCTTTCCCCCCTTTCTACGTTTTTTTGAGATCTGTTTCGGGCTCGGAGTCCCATCTTCGTATCTCAATCTTTTTTCCTGTGGGTTTTTCAAGGGTTGTTTCCCTGAGTCAGATCCCACATGTATCACTTTTCCTGAGAAAACCAGGGCTGTGGGGTTTTTTGTCCGGATTTTCCACTTTATCGGTGGAACCGGTTTCTCCTCAGCTCTTGCTTTCTCTTCAAATGCTTTTCTCTGGGCTTTTCAGGAAAGGAGTTCTGGAGTTTATCGTCCAGATTTTCTGCTGGGCTGAATGGACCTGCAGTTTTGTGTGTCTCGGCGAGGTTGGCTTGTGTAGCCTCAGTTGATTCACTTTTTGAGGGGATTTGAGCCCCAGAGATATTATAATTTTTTAAGTGTTTTTCCATATTGATCCCATTAAAAAAAACGGGCCGTATACTATCTTATCGGCCACTTGATGGGGAGGGCATTGATACAGTGGAGTAGGCCATAACTATTGGATCTATTGAATGTCGTTCTTAGGTGATCATGATGATCCTCCGTTGAACTGGATGCTAAAATCCAGACCATGTGTAACCTCCAGTATAAATCTTTGAAAAGATCCGGCCGCATTTCTTAATCCGAAAGGCATGAAATTATATTCGAACAACTCGTAAGGGGTGATAACAGGACTTTTGTGTCCATATTCTTCTGCTAGTGAGATATAATAAAATGCTTGATGAAGATCTTTTGAAAAAATTATATTATTCTCTAAAATATTTTGGATGTCTTCAATTATTGGTATGGGACACCGGTCTGGGAGGGTACGGTCATTTAGTCGCCAATAATCCCCACAAAATCACCAATGCCCGTTTTTCTTGGTTGTTAAATGTATTGGACCATTCGGATTTTGAATAGCGAATAATATTATGATTCAGTAAAAAATTGATATGTATTTTTCACTATGTACAATTTTTCGGGGTCTAGTCGCCGAGCTTGAAACTGGTGGTCCAGGAGTGTAGAAATGTAATGTTTAATGTTTTGTATCACTTCATTTACTAGAGTGTTAAGTTAGTGAGTACAGGATAATTCTTTAGTAGTTCTATGAATGGATTGTTTGAATTTAGTGAACTGATCACTTCTGCTTCGGAAATTGTTCCTATCATTCCATGGCAGCGTAGCTTAGTTTTGTTATCAATCAGCCTTTTATTTTTAATATCGACCAAGAGGTCAAAATATTACTAGAAAATTAAAACCACTCAAAGTTTTCCCTTAAGCCTAAATTAATGGAAAGCACCTTCGCACTATATGTAGGTATTATTGAACTATTTACGGCAAATAATTTAAAATCTGAGAAGTTTCCATTTTTCTTGCCAGTATAAGGTATAACGGAAATATCTGCTCTGGTATCGACCAAAAATTTTAAATTTGTTTTAGCGTCTTTCATCATAGGGGTGAATTTGATTTAAGATAACATCCTACACTAATGTAAATATCTAAATAATTTTAAGTTGGTGCCAAAAAATCACCATCGAAATGTAAGAAGTGTGGATCTGATTTTTGGTTTAAAGTAAAAATTGCCCATTAACGAATTTGACCTTACTTTTTTGTTCTAAAACACACACAAATATAAGCTGGTTATCTGTTTTCGTTCTTGGGTTTTGAGATGGTAGATTGTAAAGGCTCCGTGGATAGGCTACACTTCGACCATAAGTTCCATTGCGATACCTTAGAATGTGAGGATGTGAGTTGAGTGGAAGGAATTTGTGAGTAGCCTTGGAATTGGTAGGATATGTGGCTGCAGCCGACTATAATAGAAACTATGCCGATATTCATCTGGAGTTCGTGAAGGAAACTGCAGAAAACCTTCTCAAGCATAGCCGGTTACTTCGTTGTAGTCCAAACGCCGACAGTTTAGTTAATTATCCGCCTTTTTTTTCATAATTGACAAACTTCCGATGTCTGGATTCGAACCCATAACCTCCCAGTTTCCAAGTACTGCATACTGCGCAGACATAACGCCTAAGACCGCTCGGCTACTTCGACTGGTTCTTAGGTTATTGCGTCCAAATACAGACGGGCGAACATGCGGAAATAGCCGAAATGGGCCATTTTATAAACAAGCATTTATATCAAGGATTAATATTTTCAAACGTTACAATGTCAGGACTAAACTTTATATACCATGTATATTTACATATACTGGCCATAAAATGGTAATTTTTTGTGTTCAAATTGTTCTCATTGTTCTAATATTAAGAAAATTTTGCTCTGACTACTCGTGACAATAATGTTTGGAAAATTGCAAGGTATTTGCGTAAAAGTTCGAACAGACTGGCCCCTCTCTCGTCAGAAAATGGGTACCTCTACTCAGATTCTGACAAAGCCCAACTTCTTGCTGACACCTTCTCTAAGGCGCACAGCTTAACTGCTGGCGACGAATACCACGACGAAGAAACGGCCCACCTGGCGCCGAATCCTTGGAAAATATTCGTTCTTCCGTCATTAACCCCATCGATGTCAAATGCGTATCACCCCATGAGGTTTCAAACACATTAAGGAAACTTAAGTAAAGGAAGGCTTCTGGTGATGATGGTGTAACCAATGTTGTGCTCCGCTATCTTCCTCGAAAGACGGTAGTGCTGCTCAGTTATATCTATACTGCGTGCAAGAGACTTCGTTATTTTCCTGACCTCTGGAAGTCCGCTAAAGTTTTAGCGCTTCCGAAGCCGGGGAAGCAACTTAACTCACCTTCAAGCTACCGTTCCATCAGTTTGCTGCCATCTCTCAGCAAGGTCATGGAGAAAGTAGTTTTGAACCGGCTGTAGTCGCATGAAGATATCCACAGACAGCTTATCCCCCAACAGTTTGGTTTCAGGTCAAATCATTTAACAGTGAGTCAGCTTCACCGACTCACTGACCACATTGCTACCGGATTTAACTGGAATAAATCCACAGGCAAGGTCCTCTTGGACATCGAAAAAGGCTTCGATACGGTTTGGCACGATGAACTTATCCACAAACTATCCATACTTGATATACCAACCAATATCCTGAAATTCCTGATTTCATATTTATCAAACTGAAAATCAAAAATTCATATCCAACAAAGTAAATCAAACCAATACCGTATCAAAGTTGGTGTACCTCAAGGGTCCTTGCTTGGACCCCGGCTCTTTTTATATTATATAAACGATATCCCGAAGAATTTAGCCACTGAAACAGCCCTCTTCGCCGACGATACGGCAATCTATTGCTCTTCTTGGCAACCGAAAGCAATTTCGAGTTGTCTCCAATCCCATCTATCCAGGCTTGAAAACTATTTCAAGCTATGGAAAATCAAGATAAATCCCACGAAGACTCATTCCGTTTTGTTTACTAGGAGGAATAAATTTTCCTCCTACCCACTTGAATTGAAGATGTTTAACACTGAAATCCGACAAACTTAAAGTGTTGAGTATCTAGGAATAACTCTTCAAAGGCAGTTGAATTGGGCACAAACCGCCAAAAGGCGACTTGCCCTTCGAAACGCATCCTTTGCAGGGCTATACCCGTTACTCAATACCAAGAGAAAGCTGGACGAACGTCTGAAACATCGACTTCAAGTAATGTATCCGGCACGTACTCACGTACGCAGACCGAATATGGTCAAACATTGCTCCTTTGCACCTTGCAAAAATGCAAAAAAACCTTAAGATTTCCGTCTGAAGCTCTCCACGTAGAAACTGGACATCCTACTATCCGTAGATTTATCCAATCTACCTCCAAATCCTTTTTCCAACCTTCCTACGAAAATCTTTTCCCGGAAATCATCGTACTGGGTCAATTTGACCCGAATACGTTGCTCTTCGGGAAAAGATTCCGCATGCCACATGATCTCGATTACAACTAATACTGTTGTTTTCTACAGTATTCTAAATTGTATATATTTTCTTTTCGTTTCTTTTGTATTTCTATTTAAGTTTAGTTTTAGGGATGGCTTCTCCATCCAATTTAGGTTAAGTTTTATATCAATGGTTTTTGTATTAATTTTTTCCCATTTCTAAACGATGTAAAAATTATTTTATAATCTCGATGTATATAACTTAATAAGATGATATATTATAGGTAAAGCGTAGGCTAGGAACTATACTTTAAGGTGTATTGTACTACAAGTTATGTAAAATATTGATGTTCAAATATACTTATTCTATTCTATAATCATAGAGCAGCAATATTTCCTATGTTAATTTTATCAAAACAAAAAAGGAAATGTTTTCCCATTTCCTGATATAAATTTCGTGATTTCATAATTTTCCCTGTGCCTTGGGTACTAGACCAAACTATATGCCAAATATCAACTTTAAAGGATCTGGTGTAGGCCCTACGTTTTTATCCTGTCTAAAGAAAATTGTGGGCGTACCCGCTATTTTACGCTTTTTGAACCGAAATAACTTTTTAACCATTTATTTCTTAACGAAAAGCAAAAACATGTTCTCTTATAATTCCCTAAATACCTTATATTCAAAAAATTAGCACTGTAGCTCTTTTCGTACAGGATATATTTTGAGGTCAAATCGCCTCAGATTTTCGTGTAGTAATAATACTGTATGCGCGAAGGCAAAAAACCCCTTAGACTCGGCCTGTCGCTTTACCGTGCTCTAGATTCGATCAAAAACAAAAATTTAGAAAAGGGCCGAGTTTTCGGGGAGATACTTCATATAATAATAGTTGCTCCTTAAAAAGTGATGATATCCCATTAAATAACCTAACTATATACAAAGTAAATAGCATGATAAACTATTTGCCAAGAAAATTAATGAGGGGTAAATTGATTAAATTCGCAAGTTTTCCCTCAGTATGTTTTAATAATTTAATAACTTGGCAAGTTCTTTCATCTTTCTTTTGTTTCAAATATTTTAAAATTTGCAGCGTTATAAAATTTTAAAAACATACTAAGGGAAAACTTACGAAATAAATTTCAATCAAATATTTTCTTACAATTGTTCAATTTACCCCTCATTAATTTTCTTGGTGTACCAACCTATTTACTTTAAGCTCGGCTGTTTAATGGCATATTATCACTTTTCAAGGAGCAACTATTATATGAAGGCCTATTATATGAAGGTTGGGTTTTATATATAGTTTATATTTTGATATTTTATTACTACCTAGTCAATTCGTTTGACTAGGTAGTATTGTGATATTATTTGTTTTTAATTATGAATTGTTTTTGTTATTGTTTTTTAAATTGAGGGGGGAGCTAATGAGCTAGTGGGTAGTCTAGCTGGCCAGGAGTCCCACAATCTGTGCGTCAATACATTTCCCACAGGAAAAAACAATTTTTTACGCAGGAGCTCCTTCAACTTAGCGAATTTCGTTAGAATACATAAATAACTCGCTAGCGGTCATAAGGTGATCCCATGGGAATCTAGGGAAGGGAAACCGACTTCAAACCGATGAGTACATACTAATAATAATATTTTATTACAAGTAATGTAACAACAAATTGAATAATTATTTGAATACGCAGTTGTATATCAATGATTGAATTGTGAACAATTCTGCGTATTCTAATTGTTATCAATTCACTTTCCGGGAAACAATTAATCACAAATTATGAGAAAACTATTGTTTATTTTTTAAATCTTTTTTAAATCTCTCACAGTTTCAAACCAGTCCAAGTCCAGTACGCGCAGTATGCCTACTTGGAAACTGGGAGGTTATGGGTTCGAATCCCGACATCGGCAGTTTGTCAATAATTAAGACAAAAAAGGGCGGTTAATTGACTAAACTGTCGACGTATGGACAAGAACGAAGTAATCGGCTATGCTTGAGAAGGTTTTCTGCAGTTTCCTTCACGAACTTCAGATGAATATCGGCATAGTTCCTATCATAGTCGCTGCAGCTGCATATCCTACCAATACCTAGTCTATACACAAAAATTCCTTCTACTCACTCACATTCTCACACTAATTATGTTGATTTAATAAAAAATTATATAATTATAATTATAATTATAATTATAATTATAATTATAATTATAATTATAATTATAATTATTATAATTATTATAATTATTATAATTATTATAATTATTATAATTATTATAATTATTATAATTATTATAATGATTATAATTATTATAATTATTATAATTATTATAATTATTATAATTATTATAATTATTATAATTATTATAATTATTATAATTATTATAATAATTATTATATTATAATTATTATAATTATTATAATTATTATAATTATTATAATTATTATAATTATTATAATTATTATAATTATTATAATTATTATAATTATTATAATTATTATAATTATTATAATTATAATTATAATTATAATTATAATAATTATAATAATTATAATAATTATAATAATTATAATAATTATAATAATTATAATAATTATAATAATTATAATAATTATAATAATTATAATAATTATAATAATTATAATAATTATAATATAATAATTATTATAATAATTATAATAATTATAATAATTATAATAATTATAATAATTATAATAATTATAATAATTATAATAATTATAATAATTATAATAATTATAATAATTATAATAATTATAATAATTATAATAATTATAATAATTATAATAATTATAATAATTATAATAATTATAATAATTATAATAATTATAATAATTATAATAATTATAATAATTATAATAATTATAATAATTATAATAATTATAATAATTATAATAATTATAATAATTATAATAATTATAATAATTATAATTATAATTATAATTATAATTATAATTATAATTATAATTATAATTATAATTATAATTATAATTATAATTATAATTATAATTATAATTATAATTATAATTATAATTATAATTATAATTATAATTATAATTATAATTATAATTATAATTATAATTATAATTATAATTATAATTATAATTATAATTATAATTATAATTATAATTATAATTATAATTATAATTATAATTATAATTATAATTATAATTATAATTATAATTATAATTATAATTATAATTATAATTATAATAATTATTATAATTATTATAATTATTATAATTATTATAATTATTATAATTATTATAATTATTATAATTATTATAATTATTATAATTATTATAATTATTATAATTATTATAATTATTATAATTATTATAATTATTATAATTATTATAATTATTATAATTATTATAATTATTATAATTATTATAATTATTATAATTATTATAATTATTATAATTATTATAATTATTATAATTATTATAATTATTATAATTATTATAATTATAATTATAATTATAATTATAATTATAATTATAATTATAATTATAATTATAATTATAATTATAATTATAATTATAATTATAATTATAATTATAATTATAATTATAATTATAATTATAATTATAATTATAATTATAATTATAATTATTATAATTATTATAATTATTATAATTATTATAATTATTATAATTATTATAATTATTATAATTATTATAATTATTATAATTATAATAATTATAATAATTATAATAATTATAATAATTATAATAATTATAATAATTATAATAATTATAATAATTATAATAATTATAATAATTATAATAATTATAATAATTATAATAATTATAATAATTATAATAATTATAATAATTATAATAATTATAATAATTATAATAATTATAATAATTATAATAATTATAATAATTATAATAATTATAATAATTATAATAATTATAATAATTATAATAATTATAATAATTATAATAATTATAATAATTATAATAATTATAATAATTATAATAATTATAATAATTATAATAATTATAATAATTATAATAATTATAATAATTATAATAATTATAATAATTATAATAATTATAATAATTATAATAATTATAATAATTATAATAATTATAATAATTATAATAATTATAATAATTATAATAATTATAATAATTATAATAATTATAATAATTATAATAATTATAATAATTATAATAATTATAATAATTATAATAATTATAATAATTATAATAATTATAATAATTATAATAATTATAATAATTATAATAATTATAATAATTATAATAATTATAATAATTATAATAATTATAATAATTATAATAATTATAATAATTATAATAATTATAATAATTATAATAATTATAATAATTATAATAATTATAATAATTATAATAATTATAATAATTATAATAATTATAATAATTATAATAATTATAATAATTATAATAATTATAATAATTATAATAATTATAATAATTATAATAATTATAATAATTATAATAATTATAATAATTATAATAATTATAATAATTATAATAATTATAATAATTATAATAATTATAATAATTATAATAATTATAATAATTATAATAATTATAATAATTATAATAATTATAATAATTATAATAATTATAATAATTATAATAATTATAATAATTATAATAATTATAATAATTATAATAATTATAATAATTATAATAATTATAATAATTATAATAATTATAATAATTATAATAATTATAATAATTATAATAATTATAATAATTATAATAATTATAATAATTATAATAATTATAATAATTATAATAATTATAATAATTATAATAATTATAATAATTATAATAATTATAATAATTATAATAATTATAATAATTATAATAATTATAATAATTATAATAATATAATAATTATAATAATTATAATAATTATAATAATTATAATAATTATAATAATTATAATAATTATAATAATTATAATAATTATAATAATTATAATAATTATAATAATTATAATAATTATAATAATTATAATAATTATAATAATTATAATAATTATAATAATTATAATAATTATAATAATTATAATAATTATAATAATTATATAATAATTATAATAATTATAATAATATAATAATTATAATAATTATAATAATTATAATAATTATAATAATTATAATAATTATAATAATTATAATAATTATAATAATTATAATAATTATAATAATTATAATAATTATAATAATTATAATAATTATAATAATTATAATAATTATAATAATTATAATAATTATAATAATTATAATAATTATAATAATTATAATAATTATAATAATTATAATAATTATAATAATTATAATAATTATAATAATTATAATAATTATAATAATTATAATAATTATAATAATTATAATAATTATAATAATTATAATAATTATAATAATTATAATAATTATAATAATTATAATAATTATAATAATTATAATAATTATAATAATTATAATAATTATAATAATTATAATAATTATAATAATTATAATAATTATAATAATTATAATAATTATAATAATTATAATAAATAATTATAATAATTATAATAATTATAATAATTATAATAATTATAATAATTATAATAATTATAATAATTATAATAATTATAATAATTATAATAATTATAATAATTATAATAATTATAATAATTATAATAATTATAATAATTATAATAATTATAATAATTATAATAATTATAATAATTATAATAATTATAATAATTATAATAATTATAATAATTATAATAATTATAATAATTATAATAATTATAATAATTATAATAATTATAATAATTATAATAATTATAATAATTATAATAATTATAATAATTATAATAATTATAATAATTATAATAATTATAATAATTATAATAATTATAATAATTATAATAATTATAATAATTATAATAATTATAATAATTATAATAATTATAATAATTATAATAATTATAATAATTATAATAATTATAATAATTATAATAATTATAATAATTATAATAATTATAATAATTATAATAATTATAATAATTATAATAATTATAATAATTATAATAATTATAATAATTATAATAATTATAATAATTATAATTAATTATAATAATTATAATAATTATAATAATTATAATAATTATAATAATTATAATAA